>CM057463.1:168674735-169299735 GCA_030035585.1 Dugong dugon | reverse complement strand
CAGCCCAAGGCTAATTCCTATGAGGTAGAAGTCAGACATGCCTCCTCTCCTGGCCATCTTAACCATCTTTGCACCAACTGTCCCTCCCATGGCACTCTCTACTTCTCTGCTGGGTTCAATAATTCATTGCAAGGGCCACACAGAAGCCACAGACAATACTCATGATTATGGAGTTTATTAGGGAAGTTACAGGTTACAATTCAGGTTCAGGAACACTCAGTATACAGTTCTTCCATCAGGAAAGCTCTTCTCAGCAATGCCTGTAGGCACGCCTCTCTCTAGTCCCTTGGCCTCTGCTCTGCTTGGGCAAGTATTACAAAGCTCTTTTAGCTCTGCCAGTAAGTGCCCAGAGGCACTCCACTCTGCCAATATGCCTCAGCTGGAAAGTGCTCAGCTCTAGCTCTGTGGGTCAGCAAACCTAGCTCTATCAAGTGTCCTGAGGCACCCTACTCTACCAGCAAGTCTCCTGACCAAAGGCATTCAGTTTTCTCACTCTGTGTACCGGGAAGCTCACTGCACATTCTCCTGCAGGTCTCTTCTGCCACCGTTTCTCTGCCACCACTTCTCACTATCTTCAGTGTTACAGCTCTCTCACTCTCTGTCTCTGTCTCTCTCTCAGTCTCCTGGTTCCTGGAGCTACTCAGTACAGGGATCCTGGGTCCAAAAGACATGCTCCAGTCTTGGCCCTTTTTCCTTGGTGGTGGTGAGATCCTCCCCTTTTTTGGAATTGGCTCTCTTTTAAGCCTAGCAGGATGGCAAAACTGACCAATCCCTTTGGTGGGCCACAATTACCTTATTTGCACAGTCCCACCCAATCACTTGGGTGCGAGTTTCAAGACCATGGTGAGAAAGGCCACACAAAAGCAATCCATCATACCACACATATATATATGACAACTGAAAATACCATGACTTGGGTCAGGCACACCTTAGTCTTCAAAGTGACATCTTTGCTTTTTAACACTTTAAAGAGGTCTTTTGCAGCAGATTTGCCCAATGAACTATATCATTTTATCTCTTAACAGCTGTTTCCATGGGCGTTGATTGCGGATCCAAGTGAAATGAAATCCTTGACAGTTTCAATTTTTTCTCTGTTTATCATGATATTGCTTATTGGTCCATTTGCGGGGATATTTGTTTTCTTTATGTTGACATGTAATCCATATCGAAGACTGTAGTCTTTGATCTTCATCACTGACAGGTTGAGCCCCACTCAAACCCCACTCAAGCCTTCCACATTATTCAGTATAGGGACTGAAGCAATATTCTTAGGTTTGGAAATGCTACCTCCAAAATCCCCAAATGCCTCCCAGGTACAATACTTCCTTCTTTGTGTTAGGCAATGTAAGATGTATCAATTTGTGTTCTCTTCCGCTTCAGGGGAAATCAGTCTGTAGATAGGATTGGAAAGGGGAATCTATATTGTTCAGTGCATATGTAGCCTCCATATTTGTCATAATAGAAAGCATATTCATGTGTCTACTGTATCATTCTGCAGTGGCCAATAATATAAGATGGCTAAGGTTAGTGGGTCATATCATCTTGGTGGTTCAGTGCTTCTTGCATGATGGATGCTTTTTGGTGAGTATAAATGGGCAATACAAAACTCTTCACACTTTGTTCCCACCTCCATATGCCTTCTCACATGCCTGTAGCTCAAGTTCTCTTGTCTTCAACCTTACCATCCTGTTCCTTCCAGGCCTCTGAGCAGTCAGCCTGACTATTCACTACTATCCAGAAATCTATACAGGCTTTTACCTCAAGCTATATCTCCTTCCACATAAAGTGAATAGCCAGGTACATCAGTTGCAGCTCTCTGCCCATTGGAAACATTTTCCTTCTCCACTGTTTTTCGGGACTATTCACAAATGTGGCTATAATGGGATCACTGTCCATTTCCAGTTTGTACCCCATACTAAGCCAACCTAGCTACACTAACTTCAAATATTTTCCTTGTCCTTCAGCTGGTCATATGGGACCCACATTCATAAGGCCAGAGATGTAAGCTGGGAGAGGGTTGTTGTTGCAACAATGAGGGGAACATAGGAATATGAGCTACCTATTCATATTCTTTTGCAGAAAGACCTGGAAATCTACTTCCATAATGATTATAGCAAAGAAAACCCTATGGGGCAGTTCTACTCTGCTATGTGAGGTGGCTGTGAATTGGAACAGATTCAATAGCACCCAACAACAACAGCAACATTCACGCTCTTTAGAGGGTTGAATTTTGTACCCACAAAGATATGTTCAAGTCTTAACCCACAGTACCTGTGAATATGACTTATTTGGAAATAGGTTTTTTGTACATATAATTAAAGTCTAGAGATTAAATCCTAGTAACCTCATGTGTTCCATAGGGTTTTCAATGGCTGATTTATTGGAAGTGGACTGCCAGAACTTTCTCCCAAGGTACCTATGGATGGACTCGAAACTTCAACCTTTTGGTTAGCATCTGCGCATGTTAACCATTTGCATCACCCACACATGGAGTCTTCGTGAGTTGGGATGTATTCGATGGCAACTGAATTATATATGAAATCATACTAATTTAAAGTGAGCCCTAGGTCCAATGACTGGTATCCTTACAAAAAGAGGAGAGGACACACACAGAGAAGAATGCCATGTGAAGATAAAAGAGAGACTGGGGTGATGCAGCTGAAGCTGGAAGACGCAAGGAAATATTCTCCTCTAGAGTCTTCAGAGGGAATTTGTCCCTGATGACAACTTGATTTCAGACTCCTAGCCTCCAGAATTATGAAGTAATACATTTATGTTGTTTTTAAAACACCTAGTTTTCTGTAATTTGTTATGGCATCCCTAGGAAACAAATGCTTCATACTTCCGCCCTTTTGTCTTTCTCAGGTTGATGCTAGGTGCACTTTTTCCATCTTACACTAGGATACTGCTAGGCCCAGTTACCTTCATAAATTGGTAGGTATTATAGAACACAGATCATAATGGGCAGTTCCGGACTCATGGTCACTTGGCGTCCCATGGTCAATTCTCCCTCTACCAGGGATCAGTAATATGACCAGGGCTCCTTCTTAAAAGATACATAATTTTCTGGTGTAGGTGGCATGACTTTTTCCAAGGGCATGTATTGTGGTTTTACCACTGGGATCTGATAGTAACTCCAAAATACATCTTTTGCCTGTCACTGCCATCTTTAGATACTCAAAGTCTGCTGTGTTATATGGTGCATGCTTCAAGGCTATTTCCATTGTTGCCTGAGCATGCTAAAGATCTCTTTTCTACTCAAGGCCCCACTCAAGTCTTCCATATCACTCAGTATAGGGGCTGAAGCAATATTCCCAGGTCTGGAATATCCTACCTACGTAACCCCAACATGCCTCTCAGGTGCTATGTTTCCTTCTTTGTGGTAGGTAATGTAGGATGCATCAATTTGTGTGCTTTTCCTCTTTAGGGGAAATTAAGATGCATCAGTTTGTGTGCTTTTCCTCCTTAGGGGAAATTCCATTATACTTCTTATGAGTCTACCATAAAAACTTTACACAAGTGGCAGGTCCTTTGATTAGGGTCTCACAAGTCTGCAATCAAAGTGTCAACTGGTTTGCATTCTCATTTGAAGGTTTGATTGGAGAAGAATCCTCTTGCATCCTCTCTCAGGTTGCAGCAAGAATTCATTTCCTTGCAGTTGTAGGACTAAGGACCCCAATTTCATGCTGATTTTTGGCTGAAGGTTACATTTAACCCCTAAAGGTCAAATGTGCTCCCCTAGAAGCAGTTTCTAGAGTCTACCTAAAGTTTCTTTCCATGTAGGTTTCCCCAATATGGCTGCTTATGTAATAAGCCATCATGGAAAGTCTCTAAAGTGAGTCTGCAAACATAATGGAAGCATATATATGTTACATAATCACAGGAGTAATATCCAATCATCTTTTCAATATTCTATTAGTTAAAAACAAGTCACAGTTCCTTCTACACTCAAAGGGAGGGGAAACACAAAGGCATGAACACCAAGAGGCTAGGATCTGGGGTTTTCACCTTAAAATCTGTCTGTAAAACCATGTAACGGATCAATATGATGCTTTGAAAGGTGTTCAGATAATCCAGATATTTTTGAACTATATTATGACAAAGAGAAAGAGAGTTGACATAGTCCTAGTGCAAAATTATAAATGAACATTGTTGTGAGTTCTAAGTGAATGGAAACACTTTGTGATCCTATTTTCTTATCTGAGTATAAAAGGACACATTAAACACATCAGTAGCATACAACATACTGAAGTCTTATTAATATTTTCTAGCCGCTGTACTAATTGCAATGTAGGAGATGTAACTGGGGTCACAGTTTGGTTGAATGTGCTTACTGTATTCTCCAGGACTCACTGAGCTTCTATAGGGACCAAAGTGGTATTGAAAATGTAAATATGAAAGAGACTACCATCTCTGTTTCCTTTAATTCTTTAATGGTAACATTAATCTCTGCTATCCTGATTATCTCAAGATTTTATCTATTGGTTAGCAGCTGAGCTGTTAACCACTGAAACACCAGGGCTCTGCACGAGTTAGGGAGCCCCAATATAAGCTGCAAAAATGTCCTCTGGTTCTCACACTTAGCTTTTATTATTATTATTGTTATTATTTGTTTAGTGCACTCCATTTCTCATTATCCTTGTGGGGGTTGTCAGTTATGACTATTTTTCTTGGAAGCACTATTTCCTCATTTATTTTACATGTCTAAATCACTGTCTCGACAAGATCATTCCCCAATGTTTCCCCACGTCAACAGTAGTGAAATCTTGAACAGTTGTGTCATCAGGATCAGAGATGGTCCATACCACACGTGTCATTCTGTATGAGGGCCTCCTTGCCAGGCAGAAAATGGGAAAACCAGTCCCAAAATCTTTTCTTACCCTCAGCTTTCTTGGAATACTCACAGTATCTCCTGTACCAGGTGGGATTAGATGTGCAAGCAATTTACTGGGGAAATGATTGTGAAGGATAAAGAGTAAGGGAGCAGGAGAAGGCAGGGAAAGTCTTCAGACTGTAACACAGTCTAACAATTGTAAAAGGAGAGAAGGAATAAAGGAATTGGGTGGGAAGACCCTCAGAAAACCACAAAATTCTGAGAAAGTTTTGGCTAGTCTACCAGGAAGCCCTGAGCAAAGTTTTCTGTTATATGAGTCTTTGTTGGGCAAGAATGGGTCAATACTATATGCATCCTGTACTCAGATATTGGCTGAGAACAGCCCGGGGAAAGCATTGACTGGTGGAAAAGCAGCAAAGGATTTCAAAGTATGGAAATCAGTCAAGTTGGCTACCCACAGAAAATTTCAGTGGTTCACCTCTAAGATCATCAGATTGCACCTTTGAGAAAAATACACTTTTTTTTTTGTTGCTATTCTTTATAGTTTGTTAATTTCTATTTTTTTATTAAGTTTTTATTTTTTCGTTATTTGTCCTTCCTTCTACTTACTTTGCATTTAATTTACTCCACTTTTTCTAATTTCTTGATCCTGGAACTCATATCCCTGATTTTAGGTTCTTTTCCAAAATCAGCATTTTAAAACTAAAATTTTCCCCTAACTGCTGCTTTGGCTTCACCCTACAAATTTTGGTATGTTGTAGTTTTATTATCACTTGCCTTAAAATATTTTCTAATTTCTCTTGTAACTGCATGTTTGACCCATAAACTTTTTTTTCTTTTTTGAAGTAGGAGTTTTAATTTTCAAATATTTGGAGTTATTCTATTTAAAGTTTAATATAGTACATGAATTAATATAGAAGCTAAAATGTATAATATAACATATGAATCAAAATAACACCTTCAAAGACATATAGATCTAAAAGAAGATAAAAACTAAGGTCTTAAAATCATAGATATTACAAGTTTGACATTGTTTTCACTATAGACTTCTACATGGAATAATAAAAAATAAATCAAGTAATTTTTCTTCTCAATATGTTATAAATATCACCTTTAAAGATGGTATATTATTTAAAATAACTTTAAGCATACACAAACATTTTAATGGAGGTGAGTTGGTATGATAATTTTTTCTAACAGACAATAACAATGTGAAACTAAGAATAATCTTAAGAGAAAGACAAGGCTTGGAATTATAATTTTTTGGTATTCCATGAAATATTTCAACAGTTTACATTTCTATTTTCAAAGCAGATAGACATTGACTTATTTTATTGCTTTCAGAGACAGAGGCATTTCTTCTTTAGAATAGACATTGATGTGTAATATATATTGTAATTTATTATTGATTTTACTTACATTTATTATGTTGCTAATCACGGTTCAAACAATTTAAAAGATTCCACACAATTTATGCATCACTCCTGTGAACTATCAGGTTTACTATTATAACATTTAATTTTTTTTTTTTTTTTTTTACTTTGTAAGCTGTCTTAGTCATCTAATGCTGCTATAACAGAAATACCACAAGTGGATGGCTTTAATGAAGAGAGGTTTATTTCCTCACAGTAAAGTAGGCTAAAAGTCCAAATTCAAGGCATCAGCTCCAGGGGAAGGCTTTCTCTCTCTGTTGGCCTTCTTCTCATCAGTGTTCCCCAGGACTAGGAGCTTCTCTGCACAGGGACCCCAGGTCCAAAGGACATGCTCTGCTCCTGGCACTGCTTTCTTGGTGGTGTGAGGTCCCCCTGTCTTTCTGCTTGCTTCTCTCTTTTATATCTCAAGAGATTGCCTCAGGTCACAATCCAGTCTTGTAGATTGAGCCCTGCCCTATTAACACAACTGTAGCCTATCCTCCCTCATTAACATCATGGAGGCAGGATTTACAACATATAGGTAAATCACACAATACCAGGAATCATGGCCCAGCCAAATTGGTACACACATTTTTGGGGGGACATAATTCAGTTCATGACATTCCACCCTTGGGTCCCCCAAAAATCACATCCTTAAAATATGGAAAACATATCCATCCCATAACCTAGTGAAAGTCTTAACTCTAAGTCCAAAATCCAAAAATTCCTCTTCATCTATGAAATCTAGAATACAAGTTATCTGCTTCCAAAGGTACAATAGCAGAACAGGCACAAGCTAGAGATTTCCATCACAAATGGGAGAAACCGGAGGAAAAGAAAGGATAACAGGCACCAAGCAAGTCAGCAGAACACATTACATTAGCCCTCAAGGCTTTGAAAATAATCCTCTGTTCTCTGAGACAATTTACACAATGGCCCTGCCCTCCAGACTCTAGGTATGGGCCACAGTCTCCAGATTCTGAGTGGAAGCCTCTCGGCCCAGGGCTTCAGCTCCACCCTCCAGGCCCACAGGGACTGCAACTCTGCTCCCTTGGCTTTAGGCGCACCATTCTGCTAGTCCATCAGAGTGGCGACTCCACCCTTAGAAACGCCAGAGGCCATGGCTCCACCCTTTGAAACCCCAGAGGTCATGGCCATACCTTTTGAGCCTGAGGCAGTTTGGCTTCTCGTGTTCCTTGTCTCTTCAGCTTCTGCTTTTGTTTCCTGTGGCCTCTCAGCCCTTGGGCCTCAGGCCCGCATCTGCCCTGCTGGGGCAAGTGTTCCAAAGCTCAGTAGCTCCACCAATAAGTACCCAGCGGAGGCACCCCACTCCACCAGAAAGCCTCATGTGCACAGGCACTCAGCTCTCTCGCTCCATGGGTCAGCTTCAGCGCTGTCTTGCACTGGTCTCCTGGTTCTGCTGCTTTTGGTTCTCTGCCACTGCCACTCCTCTGCCATTGCAGGTTCTCTGTTGCTGCTGGTCCTTTGTTGCTGCCATTGCTCTATTCATTCAAAACCGCTTCCACATTTTAGGTATCTGTTAGAGGAGCACCTCACTCTCTCGGTACCAAATTCTGTCTTAGTCAACTAATGCTGCTATAACAGAAGTACCACAAGTGGATAGCTTTAATAAAGAAAAGTTTATTTCCTCACAGTAAAGTAGGCTAAAAGTCCAAATTCAGGGCATTAGCTCCAGGGGAAGGCTTTCTGTCTCTATTGGCCTTCTTCTCATCAGTAGAGACTGATGTGTAATATACATTTTAATTTATTATTCATTTTACTTACGTTTATTATGTTGCTAATCATGGTTCAAACAATTTAAAAGATTCCACACAGTTTACGCATCATTCCTCTTAACTATCAGGTTTACTATTATAACATTTACAAATCTTATTTTTTTGACCTTATAAGCTAACTTAGCTTTTGTCTGGGGGCCTATAGAATAATGTTAAGCAAAGGTTTATGCAAATATACACATTAGCTCCCAGGTTAAATGCTAAAATGATTTTTCAAGGACCAAAAAAGATAAAATTAAGGAAAATATGATAAAAAATTGATCAACCATATAAAATTAAATATATTTACTTTTCTTTTGTTATTATTTCAGGGTTAACCTGAGAATTATTATCAGGTGTGTATATATATTTATCCGTGAGCAATTAGCATGTTAATAATTCAGAATATTTGATTTTATTAAATAAATTCTATTCTTCAATACCCACATTAACTTCAGTTTTGTCTTTAAAAAAATGATGTTATGCAATATTCATTTCATTGCAGTAATTCAGTATATCAAGCAAATAGCAAACCTAGGTTGTTTTTTTTTTTTTTCTTCACAGCAACATTCTACACTGCAACTTCATGCAGGGGAAAATGTGCAGGAAATTATATATACTTTCTCAATTTAGCACAGAATAAAATTGATTACTTTTGAAATAATTGAAGAAATTAATGACAAACACAGAGAAAAAAATGAAATCTTAGCATTTTCTGCACTCCCATGTGTCTTTTGGAATTATGAGTATAAACAATTATGTAATGATACTAATGAAAGTTTTTCAATTTTTTGAAATTTTTGGTGCCCAAAGGGAAAACTGTATTTATTCCCTTATAATATATATGGAAGTTTTTTATTTTCTTTTCCCTTATAACTGGATGTTTTATAACAGGGGACTCCAAACAGGAGAAAAAAGAGAATAATATCTGACTGCATTGGAGGCATATTTTAGATAAACAGAAATGAAATTCCTCAGATGTTGACACTGCCTCCCTCTAAAAAACTTAAATTCCAGTTTTATAAAGAATGTTATGGCTCCCAACTGAATATAAGTAGTAGTCAAATGGATTTTCCACTGTATTGCAATGGAAAACTAAAACCAAAAAAAAAACTTATTGTCATCGAGTTGATACTGACTAAAAGCTACCCTATAGGACAGAGTAGAACCGCCCCATTGGGTTTCCAAGGAGAGTCTGGTGGATTCTAACTGCCAGCCGTTTGGTTAGCAGATGTAGCCTTTAACCACTGCACCACCAGGGCTTCAATGGAAGGCTAAAGCCTAGTATAGTACCAATAGAAGTACAGGAAATATCACTATCTATGTTAATAAAGAAATATCAGTGTTTTATCATCAAAGATAGTAGAGTACAAACATGCTTCAGTTGGAATGAAAGTAGATTATCAAGACAAAGCATGATTTATTCTACAAATTAGGTGATGGAAATCTCTTTTATTTGAGCTAAAAATGAACCTAAAATTCTTGGCAGATTACCTGGCAGCAAACCAGTTTTGCATAAAAAGCAGCACTCATTTGACATTTGAATGAAAATTATCTCCTAAATTCATGACTTTTTCCACATGTGAGAGTAATAGATAGCTCTTTTATAATATGTTAATATTATATACAATCTGCTAATATTTAGTTTCCTACATAATTAAATCTGGCAACAGATTATTCTACATTGAAAGAAGTAGAATTGTTCTATTTCTGGTTGAATGGTTGAAAAATACTGAAATTGAATTATATTTAGAAATATAGTTAATCTTTATTGCTTAAAATTTTGGAAAAGTTCCTTTTTAAAAAAAAATTATTTACCCTAAATTATATCTTATTTCTTCAACTATATTCTATAGTTTTTTCTTTTTTCAACAAGTCTTACATTTGGGAAAAACTAGTCACTGTTTGAATTAAGAATGCTGATGAATAGTCTCCATCATCGCACTTCCAGTTAATAAGTCATTTCTTGCGGAAGTGGACCATGGAGGGCTTGAAATCTTGTCTTTTGCATGATACATTATCATAAGGTCATGTTCACCTTCTTTAAAGATTGACGATATTTTTCTGAAAGACACTAGCGTACGATTTAATTTTATGACCAAACATTCTGATGTGACTTTTGCCCAACCAAACACAGACACATAGAGAAGGGACTTAGAAATGATATACTAGAAACACATTTCAAATTTGTGACCTAAAACAGTCACTGTGATGCTATTTATATCATATTTCATGTTGAGAAGTTATATGTAAAATTGGTAGGCTCTACAAAAATCATAAATGTATCAAGACTATAATATTTTGATCTATGTTATGCAATTAAGCTTAGCAAGAACTACCTTTCCATTTTCATGATAAAATAAATCAAATATATGGTTTGTAGAAGTGCTACTTGGTTGGTTTCCTGGTACAAGTTTATTTGAATCTTTGTTAATTTTAGAGAGTTCCTTTAGTTGAAAATGTACCTTCCTTAATCATGAGCTAATCAGCATCCCTCTTAGTTGTTTCTATAATTTTAACTGTTGAAAGAGGTCATCTAGAAAAAATAGACATCATTTTCAATAATCATGATAGGAATTCCATTATGCAGAAGATATTAATGAGTGAAAAAGCTGAGATAGCATTAAAATAGCTCACTCTTTTTGCAATTTTAATATATTCTTTTTCTGAATTCCAAGATAGAAGTTGGCAGTATTAAAACCAACTGTGCATGGAACCAGTTGAATAAACGACAGGAGGCAATTGATTTGACCAGATCAACAGAATTTTCATAGATTTTTGTCAGCTTATAATAACAAATAAACCTGTGTTAGCATTCAAAGAAAAATTTTTGACATAAGGAAAATATTTACATTTTAATATTCTGGAAATTCCCAATGAAATTATTCAAGCCATGTTTTATCTTTTTTATTTATTTATTGTTGGATGAGAGTCTGAAATAGCTTCACAAGCTAAAAATGCCTGTTGCTGTCTTATGAAAATGCAACACTAGTGAATTCAAACTCCGCTATGCGATTTGTCTGCATTCTGTTCAGAGACTTCATCCTGTAAGCTTCTTTGAGGTGAAGTAATTGCTTGAACCAACAAGAATTTATTTTACAAATGTGCAAATCAAACGATAGAGAATTTCAAATACTGAAAGTATGTGAATTGTTTTATCCTGTGTACCTTCTAAAACTATAATTTTTCATACATGGAGGAAGAATGAGCATTTTTAATATAAAATGTTTACATGAGCGTATTGGAAAAAATCTTTGATTCCTCTTTTCCTTCAAACTGTATGCCCAATTTATCAGCAAATTCTCTTGTCTACTTTTAAAATATATCACAACACAACTATACCTTCACCGCTAGCACGAAGTCAAAACCAAAACCAAACCAAACCTGTTGCCATTGAGTCAATTCCTACTCATAGCAACCCTATAGGACAGAGTAGAACTGCCCCGTAGGATTTACAAGGAGTGGCTGGTGGATTCAAACTGCTGTTTGGTTAGCAGCTGAGCTCTTAACCACTGCGCCAGTAGGGATCCTTTAAAATATATCTCAACGCAACTATTCGCAGTACTTTCACCACTGCCATCAAGTCAAAGCCACCATCAACTCTTTCAGGACAAGCTCAGCTAACTGTTCTTCTAGCTTCCACTTTATCAGTTCCAACTTTTAGATGAAAAGGGACTCATGGTATCCTTCAGTGGTCTCTGTCCTTCACTGGCACTTTTAGAATAGGATTCAAAGTCCTCACTGTGTCCTACAAATCCCTATATAATCTGAATCCTGGATAATCTTAGACCTTTCTTACCAACCTCTCTCCCCAGCCCCTTACTTTCTAGGCACACTGGCCTCCTATAAATGTCTTGAACGTATGAGGCTTACTCCCATTTTCTTCACATCAGGGCCTCCACACTTAATATTCCCTTTGCCTGCTTCTTCCATGCTGACCTTTGCTCGATCATTATCTCTTCTTAAACACTTTTCTGACCATATTATCTGAAATGCCAATCCCTGTCACTCTTGACTCCTTTAACTTTTTTTTAGCTGTATCTAATATCTCTCTAAGTATTTATTTGTCTGCTAATTTTCTGTCTTTCCCATAAAAATAAATACATTTTTATTTTATTTTCTGTCTCTCCAGCACACAGACAGTGACTGGCACATAGAGAGTTCTCATAAAAACTTGGTATACTAAATGAATATGAATGACCGGATGAGAAATAGTTCAAATACTCCTGAAAATGGAAAAGAATTGAAAACATATATGGTTTTGAGTTATTTAGGGGTGAGATTTCAAAGAGTATGAGTCATTACAAATAATCAAGAATGATCATCTCTATTACAGGGAATTTAATTTTGTTAATTCATTATTATTCATGAAAAATTTTATATCTTAGTATTTTATTGCCAACATGTTTAACTCTGAATTATAAAGGTGCTTTCACAAAATTATGTGCTGCTACTATTTTAAAAAGCATCATGAACTGTCCATTATTCTTTTATACCTAATAATGAAGCATCAATATTTTCAATTGTTTATTGCTTATAATCCATAAGATTCAAGGATATATATATTTTTTTCTTATAGCTATTCAGTACAAAAGCAATTTTACTCAACAATGTCTTGTCTAGTGTTAGAGTTTTGTGTTCTTCATTTTAAAATTTATAATTGTATGTAAATAAAATCAGTTACTGAAAAGTTGTGGCCAAAAATGAAAAGTAATAATTAACAGTAAACAATAAAAGAAATAGGCATAATATTGCTAGATAATATACTTTGTATAATCTAATCTTCTGTTTATTTAAATAGAAACAGATTGTCCCTAGAAAGATAAAAATTAAATTAAATTATTGTCCATCACTAATCAAATAATTTTTCCAAATGTTTTCCACATATTTTTGGATAAAAGTACCCTCCAAATTCTTTATACTTTTATTAAGAATTTAACATCCTTAAACTAAAAGAGAAAATTTAAGGTTATTGTTATGCATCTGTTTTATAATACATAGAACATTTACTACATTAATAAGGAATTAGGTATTGTCTTGCATAGTGCCCTTAAGAGAATCCTTTATACTCATTTTATGCGTGTGGTTAAAATTTCCAAATAATTCTATAGTAGATTTAGACTTATGTTTCTTTAATACTCTGAATGTAGATTTTTTTTAAATGAGAATGAGTGATTTCTAATCATTAATTAGCACTTACAATTAAGTGAATATTGAAGCTACATTTTTATACTTTCTAGCTGGCTGATTCAAAAATAATTCCAAAGACAAATCTAGTCTCAGCAGCAGATTTTAAACATATCTGTAGTTTTGGCATAGTATAAAAAATCTTGACCATATTACACACTAAGATTCAAGAAATACTAACTGATTAATCACTCCTTTTATGTAATGCTTGCTAAACACTGAACAGGCTGGAAGTTATCAAAGGAAGAAGTTATCTACTCTTAAGAATATTTAATATCTATTTTATGTATTTTCTACTTTCTGTTCAGAATGTATACGTAAATTTAAAAGTGTCACACAGAGTATACATTAATTTTTAATTAAATTTTGTTTTTACATGTGAGGTGTCACAGACTTAGTGAACACATGCAGTGATATCTAAAGTATAAAACAGGATCTTCCTAATAGTTTCTGACTATATTCATGTCTTATAAACAACCACCTGTCTGTCAGTTTGTCATACTGTGGTGGCTTCCATGTTGCTATGATGCTGGAAGCTATGCCACCAGTACTTCAAATACCAACAAAGTTATCCAAGGTAGACAGGTTTTAACAAAGCTTCCAGATTAAGGACCTGGTGATCTACTTCTGAAAATTATCCACTGAAAACAATATGGATAACAACAGAACATTTCCAGATACAGTGCTGGAAGATGATCCCTTCAGGTTGCAATGTACTCAAAATACAACTGGGATAGAGTTGTCCCCTCAAAGTTGGCTTGATCTTAATGACAGAGATGGAGTAAAGCCTTTAAGGCCTTCATTTTCTGCTGTGACAACTCAAAATGGGAAGCAACAATTGCAAATATTCATTATTAATTGTAAAATGGAACGTAAGAAGTATGAAACAAGGAAAATTGGAAGCCATCAAAAATGAAATGGAACACTTGAAGATCAAACTTCTAGGAATTAACCAGCTGAAAAATGGACTAGTATTGGACATTTTGAATCAGATAATCATATGGTCTACTACGCAAGCAATGACAAATTAAAGAGGAATGACATTTCATTCAACATCAGAAACATTTCAAGATCTATCCTGCAGTACAACACTATCAGTGATAGGTTAATATTCATAAGCCAACAAGGAAGACCAGTTAATACGACTATTATTCAAATTTACACGCTGACCACAAATGCCAAAGATGAAGAAATTGAAGATTTTTATGAACTGCTGCAGTTTGAAATTTATCAAACTGGCAAACAAGATGCATTAACAATTACTGGTGATTGAAATACACAAGTTGGAAACAAAGAAGGAATAGTAGTTGGAAAATGTGGCTTTGACGATAGGAAGGATGCGAGAGATAGCATGATAGAATTCTGCAGGACTAGGGATGTATTCATCAGAAATATTTTTTTCAGCAACACAAACAATGATGATACATGTAGACCCTTCTGGGTTGATTACACAGGAATCAAATCGACTACATCTGTGGAAAGATGATGGAGAAGCTCAGTATTATAAGTCAAGACAAAGGTCAGAGGCCGACCTTGGAACAGACCATTAATTGCTCCTATACAAGTTCAGATTGAAACTGAAGAAAATCAAAGCAAGTCCATAAGAGACAAAATACAACCTTGAATACATCCCATATGAATTTAGAAACTGTCTCAAGAAAGAATTGACACATTGAGGAGTTATGGAATGACATTAAGGATGTCATACACAAAAAAAGTAAAATGTCATTAAGGACACAGAAAAAAAGTAGAAGACCAAGATGGATGTCAGAAGAAACTCTGAAAATTTAGTGCAGAGTAGCTAAAGCAAGCAGAAGAAATGATGAAGAACTGAAAAGAAGATTTCAAAGGTGGCTGTAGAAGATAAAGTAAATTGTTACAATGAAACGTGCAAAGAACTGGAGTTAGAAAACCAAAAGGGAAGAACATGATTAGCATTTTTCAAGCTGAAAAAGAATTCAAGCCTTGAGTTACAATATTGAAGGATTCTTTGGGCAAAAAATTGAATGACACAGGAAGCAACAAAAGAAGATGGAAGGTGTATATGGAGTCATTTTACCAAAAAGAATCAATTGATTGATGTTCAACCATTTCAGGAAGTAACATATGAAAAAAACCACTGTTACTGAAGGATATAGTTCAAGCTGCACTGAAGACATCGATGAAAAACAAGTCTCCAGGAACTGACAAAATACTAATTGAGATGCTTCAACAGATATATGCAACACTGGAAGCACTTACTGATCTATGTCAAGAAATTTGGAAGAAAGGTACCTGGCCAACCGACTGGAAGAGATGCATATTTGTGACATTTCAAAGAAATCCAATTAAACAGAATGCAGAAATTATCAAACAATGTCATTAACATAATATACTAGCATAAATTTGCTGAAGATAATTTAAAAAATGGCCACAGCAGCACATGACAGGCAACTGCCAGAAATTCAAGCCGAGTTCTGAAGAGGAAGACGAACAAGAGATATCATTACTAATGTCAGATGGATCTTGGCTGAAAGCAGAGAATACCAGACAGATGTTTACCTGTATTTTATCAACTGAGAAGGCATTTGACTGTGAGGATCATAACAAATTATGGATAACATTGCAAAGAATGGGAATTCTGGAACACTTAATTGTGTTCATGCAGAGCCTATGCATAGATTAACAGGCAGTCATTTCAACAGAGCAAGGGGATACTGAGTGGTTAAACATTGGAAAAGGTGTGTTGCAGGGTTGTATCTGTTCACATTATGTTATGTACTCAACCTGTATGGTTGGACAAATAATCTGAGAAACTAGACTACATGAAGAAGAACACAGCATCAGGATTGGAGAAAGACTCCTTAACAACCTTCAATATGCAGATGACACAATCTTGCTTAATGAAAGTGAAGAGGACTTGAAGCATTTACTGATGAAAGTCCAATACTACCACCTTTGGTATGGATTTCACTTGAACATGAAGAAGATGAAAATCTGCACAACTAGACCAAAAAACAAATCATGATAAATGAAGAAGAAATTGAAGTTGTCAACAATTTTGTTCTACTTGGATCAACAATCAATGTCCATGGAAGCAGCAGTCAAGAAATCAAATGCCGTATTGCATTGGGTAAATCTGCTGCAAAAGACTTCTTTAAAGTGTTAAAAAGTAAAGGTGTCACTTTAATGACTAAGGTGCTCTTGACTCAAGCCATAGTCTTTTCAGTAACATAATATGCATGAATTTCATTCTGTTATACATAATATCACCACGAGTTGGAGCCAACTCAATGGCAACTAACAACAACATAATTCACAAAAGGAGCGTCTCTCATTCTCCAGGTGACTCTACTTGGAAAACAAGCCTTGCTGGAAGTTATATCTTCTTGTCATAAAACTTAGTGGCTTTGTTATCTACTGCTGCTGTAACAGAAATACAAGTGGGTCGTTTATACAAACAGAAATTTATTTTCTCACAGTTTAGGAAACTAGACTCTAGGGCACTGCCCCTAGGGCAAGTCTTTCTCTCTCTGTCAGCTCTGGAGGAAGGTCCTTTTCTCTTTTGAGATGGTGCTCCTGGGCAATCTTCATGTATCTTGGCATCTATCTTTCCCGTCTCTGCTTCTCTCAATTTCTTGTTTAATCTCTTTTATATCTCAAAAGAGATTGACCCAAAACACACCCAACACTGATCCTGTCTCATTAACATAACAAAGACAACCCATTCCCAAATGAGGTTATAACCACAGGCATAAACCTTAGGAATTATAATACAAATTTTGGGGGTGGGGCACAATTCAATCCATAACATCTAGTAAAAAATTGCCTAGCATGGAAATTATTCAAAGTCTATAATATTTTTAATGTTGGACCATGTTGTTTTAGAAGACATTAATGTAACACCTTAATAACAAAACAGACTCAATCCCATTTAAACATGCATGTTCTTCTTTTGCTAACCACACATTTTTCTTTAAAAGAGAAAGAACAGCACATATCTGCTATATTTTAATGACATTCAGTGATCACTGCCAGTGACTAACACTCTTACTGTTGTTTTCCTTGTCTCCGACTGTAAATTGCCTGCATACCCACTTCTAAATGTTGATTTCACTGTAGTCTTCGACTTTGCCTTCTTGCTTGTTTAAATAAATGACAACTATTTATTAAGGATACTATGTGTTGTACACTGCATATGTATTCCTTTTAATTTTACTGTAACACTAACAATATACATGCCTGTTTTAGAGATAGGAAATTAAGACTCAGAACTCAGATAGGTTAAATAGCTTTGCAATCTTGACATGGAACAAATGGCCAAACTAGGATGTGTATCCAGGTCTGTTTGGTTAAAACGTCTGTTTTATTTTTACTTTTCCAGTGGTTCACAAACGCAGTCCAAGAATTAGTGTTTGACAAATGCAAACCGTGAAAGTAAGTATGATGTAGTAAGTTATTTTATAAAACTAAGTATATTATATTTGAAGAGTTTCTAGTCATTTTAAGTCTCTTCCTCTATTTTTTATGTTAAAATGTTTTTCCCTTTGCTAATTTATTGTGACAACATTTCATTTATGTAACTGTCATTTTTTGCCTTAAAATAAGCAGTTTGTTGATTCCTCAATTAAAGAAAAAAATTGGCCAATAAAATTTGAATGTCTGAGAATTGTTCCCTACGTCAGTATATAAAAATAATAAATTCCACAAGGTAAGTAGAGTGCAATGACGATTTGAAGGAGAAAGTGATTTATTCCATTCATGAGAATTCAGGAAAGGTTTTCTTAGGGGAACTGGAATTTTTAATTAGGATTGTAGTTATGTATAGAATTGGTGAGTGATTGAAGGTTTTTGAGCAGGGAGAGGCAGATCAGAGAACCGTACTAAAGAGAAAAGATTAATCTCATGACATCATAGAATTAATTGGAATTAAAACAAAATTTCTGTGATTCAGGCATTCTTGAGGTGTTTCTTACGCTTTATTTACCTGTTACTGTCCGAACAGTATCATAAGAAAACATTTCAAATAGTGTCTCTCATTGGTAAAAAAAATAATTCCCTTTCCAAATATTTTTTCAGAGATTTTTAGTTTCCTAAAAATTTCATACAAAATTAATGGGAAATAATGGATGCTCATTTATTCTTAAAAAGGATTTTTTATTTCTTGCTTACCCATGTTATCCAGTGAAGTTGAAATACAACATATCTCCATGGAAAGAAACTTGGAAAACAATGTGACACAACTTTTTCAAAGTTTCTATTCTTTTCAAACAAGGAGCAATTTCCTGTTTTTAGAGTCAACATTTACAATGCTGCTTTTTCCATAAAAGGAATAAGTGTTTCAAAATGTTTATTAAATATCTGAAGTATCTATGGAAACAAAAGTTCAGTATTACTGGAATATTTACTCAAAGTAAACTGAGAGGGTTTCAAAATATATCTATCTATCTATATCTATCAATCTATCAATCAATCTTTCCACACAACAGTTGCCATCAAGTCCATTCCAACTACTGTTCTTTTCTCCATTTCATTTATTTCTGTTCTAATCTTCATTACTTCCTTTCTTCTGGTACCCTTGGGCTACTTTTGCTGCTCTGTTTCTATTTATTCAAGTCGTAGGGTTAATGTTTTGATTTTGGCTCTTTCTTCTTTTTAGATGTGTACATTTATTGCTATAAATTTACCTCTGTGCACTGCTTTTGCTGTGTCCCAAAGGTTCTGGTAGGATGTGTTTTCATTCTCATTTGAGTCTGTGAATTTCTTTATTCAGTCCTTGATCTCTTCTACAACCTAGTAGTTTTTGAGCAAGGTGTTGTTCAGTTTCCATATTTTTTTTTTCCTTGCTTCTTCTGTTATTGATTGCTACTTTTATGGTTTTATGGTCAGAAAAGATGGTTAGTAATATTTTAATGTTTTGGATCCTGTTAAGCTTGCTTTGTGGCCTAATATGTGATGTACTCTAAAGAATGTTCCATGTGTATTGGAAAAGAAAGTATACTTGGCTGCTGTTCAGTGGAGTGTTCTGTATGTGTCTATGAGATCAAGTTGGTTGATTGTGGCATTTAGATCTACTGTGTCTTTATTGAGCTTCTCTCTGGAAGTTCTGTTCTTCACTGAAAATGGTGGTTGAAGTCTCGTACTATTATTGTGGAGCTGTCTGTCTCTCTTTTCAATGCTGTTAGAGTTTGTTTTATGTATTTTGGATCTCTGTCGTTGGGTGCATAAATATTTATTATGGTTATGTCCTCCAGGTGTATTGACCCTTTAATCATTATATAGTGTCCTTTCTTATCCTTTGTGGTGGATTTTGCTTTAAAGTCTATTTTGTCAGAGATTAGTATTGCCACTTCTGCTCTTTCTTGTTTGCTTGATATATTTTTTTCAATCTTTTGAGTTTTAGTTTGTTTCTATCTTTAAGTCTAAGGTGTGTCTCTTATAGGTAGCATATAGATGGATTGTGTTTTTTTATCCATTCTGCCACTCTCCGTCTCTTTATTGGTTCATTTCGTCTACTTACTTTCAGTGTAATTATTTATAGGTATGAGTTTAGTGCTGCCATTTTGATGTCTTTTTTCTTGGGTTGTTGACAGTTTCTTTGTTCCACTTAATTTTCTGTGCTGGGTTGTTTTTCTTTATGTGTTTTCTTTTCATCTTTTTCATTGTTGTTGATTTTGCATTTGCTGAGTCTTTATGTTTTTCTTGTTTTTTATTTTGTTGTCTAAGATTGTTAGTTTCCTTTGTGGTTACCTTAAAATTTACCTCTATTTTTCTAAGTTTAAAACAATCTTTTATATCTTGATATTGCCTTGACTTCCTCTCCATCTGAAAGTTCTATGACTACATTATTTATTCCCTTTTTTTTGTTTTAATCTTGTCATCTTTTAGACATGATGTCTCTGTTTCCCTATTTTCAGTGTTTTAGCTTTGATTTATTTTTGTGACTTGCCTATCTGGGTTGATATCTAGTTGTTCTGTCCTGTATTCTAGTCTTGGGTTGTTATCTGATGTTATTGATTTCCTAACCAGAGGACTCTCTTTAGTTTTTCTTGTAAGTTTGGTTTGGTTTTTACAAATTCCCTTTACTTCCGTTAATCTGGAAATGACCTAATTTCAGAATCATATTTGAGAGATAATTTTGCTGGATATATAATTCTGGGCTGGCAATTTTTTTTCCTTCAAGTCTTTCATTCTGCCTTCTTGCCTGCTTGGTTTCTGCTGAGTAGTCCGAGATTAGGCTTATTGACTCTCCCTTTGTAGATGATTTTTCATTTATCTCTAGCCGCTCTTTAAATTCTCTATTTATCTTTGGTTTTGGCAAGTTTGATTACAATATGTTTTGGTGAATTTCTTTTGGGATCCACCCTGTGCCGCGTTTGATGAGTTTCTTAGATAGATATCTTCTCATCTTTCATGATATCAGGGAAGTTTTCTGTCAACAAATCTTCAACAATTCTCTCTGTATTTTCTATTAACCCCTGCCTTGTTCTGGTACTCCAATCACTTGTAAGTTATTCCTCTTGATAGAGTCTCACATAATTCTTAGAGTTTTTTATTTTTTTAAATTATCTTATCTAGTTTTTCCTCAAATAAATTGGTGTCAATTGCTTTATCTTCGGTCTTGCTAATTCCGACTTCCATTGCCTCAATTCTGCTCCTATAACTTTCGGTTGAGTTGTCTAATTCTGAAATTTTATTGTTAATCTTTTTGATTTCTGTTTGCTGTCTCTCTATGAATTCTTGCTGCCTGTTAAATTTGTTATTATATTCTTGTATAACCTTCATAAGTTCCTCTGTTACTTTGTCTATGTGTTCCTTGTGTTGTTCTGTTTTGCATGATCTCCTTCCTGATTTCTTGAAGAGCTCTGTATATTAATGTTTTGAATTCTACCTCCAGTAGTTCCAAGACCTTCTCTTCCTCTGAAAGGCTCTCAGTTCTTTGTTTTGGGAGCTTGCTGAAGCCATCATGGTCTGCCTGTTTATGTGATTTGATATTGACTGTTGTCTCTGAGCCATCAGCAAGTCATTATATTTATTTATTTTATGTTTGCTTACTGTGTCCTAGCTTCTTGCTTTGTTTTGATATGCCCAAATAGGCTGGTCAGGTGAGCTAGTTTCATTAATGGCATCTTTGAAGTTCTCACATCCTGTCACCAGGTGGTTAGAGCTGTTACTACGTATGTGACCTTCGGAGATCATTTACTTTTCTTGTGTGGATTCAGCTCAGGTGTCCAGTCTGTCAGTCACCATGTGTGTGTTGCAGGCTCTCACCTACAGTCCTAGATGGGCAGGGCTATGTAGGGTTGATTGGGGTAGGCACAGGTATCTGGCTGTAGTAGGGGGTTATGTGTTGATCAAGATATGGGGCTGAGGGCTGCCCCTGAGTGCCCGAGTGGAAGGCATGTCCCTGTTCCCTAGAGTGCATAGGTGGGTGGGTTTTGTAGCCAGAATTTGGGCACCCAATGCTGTTGACTGTAAGGACTGGGAGACACTACTTATTCTCAGACTCCTTTCCCGGGTGGCTAGGTGGAATGGGTGGAGCCACAAGTCCTCAGGCCCCTGATGTGGGTAGGTGGGGACCTTGCTTAATGGGCAAGGCAGAGTCAAGTGTCACAAATCTGCCACTCCCTCTTACCAGTTGCAGTTGAAAACAGGCTTCAGGTATATACCCTGCTGTATCGTGATAATGAGGGCCTATGCTGTTGAAATGGGCCCACACAGGTCTAAGCAGGGGTGAAAGGCATTCAAAGTCTGTGGACCCCTTATGCCTGTGCCTAGGCAAAGGAGCTGTGCCTAGCTGAGTTCCTAGCTTAGGGGAGGTGGCAGATTTTTTTTCCTGATTGTTAATTTATTCCCTCTCCAAAGCCGGGAGAAAGGCTCAGTGTGCACGATGGGTCCCACTTCTGGCCCAGGGGGCATGGTGATCACTGAAGCTGGAAGGAGACCAGAGCAGAGTAGGGAGAGGGAGGGTTTTTTTTCTTTTTTGATCCCACACTGTAGTTTAGATGTTTGCACTTAACTTTCGCAGATTTAGCGCCACTTCTCCCTGGTTCCAGAAACTTGAGCAGACTCTCCACCACTCAGTTTCTTCTGGTGCGGAAAATGCATCCTGAGCACTACTGCTTGCCTCAGTCCATGCACGCTATCTGATCCAGCCTACAGGGTGCCAGCCAGGTCAGGTCTTGCAAATTATTGCTGCTGCTGAACTGTCTCTCCCTCCCCCTGCTGCTCAGTCTGACTCCTCAGCTTTGTTTTTGATGGACAGGGCTCCTAGTTTGTCATATATAAGAGATTCACTTGTTTTGGGGGGTTTTTTGTTGTAAGAGGGACCACAAGAAGTATCTGACTACTCCACTATCTTGCCCCTGCCTCTGTTTTTTTTTTTTTTTAATGAAGTAAAACCAAACTGCTTTTTCAGCTATATAACTGAAGGTATGAATATCAGATAATAATTTATCCTGGAATATTCATATGGTTAGACTAGATAAATTGAGGACTGGAAGTGTAACAAAAATCAAAGTTTCATATCCAGGAGTGTGTGGGTGTGTAACAGAGAGAGAGAGAGAAAGTTTTTTCTCTAAATGATATTGATAGTTAACTTAAGAAATATATTGAAACAATGTTAAATATTTGTGAGAGATGATAAATGGAGCTACAATACTTTTGTTTATATTTCCTTTCTGGGATATTTTCAGCATAAGACAAAATTGTGTAAAATTACTTTATTGCTAAAAACATGTTACACTTGGAAATCTGATGATCTTTATAAAAAAATTTGAACTTAATAATATTCTCTTATTGATTTGCATAGATACAAGCCATATAAATATTAAAAAGTTATTATAAATATATACAGCTAGCATTTTATTATTCAGCATTATAATTGTTTTGAAGATGAACAGAAAGAAATATTACTTTTAAAGTTGTTATGAATGTGTTATGTGCCTTATAAGTATAAAGTAACATAAATTATATTAAACATGTCACCTGTAGACTTTAAAATATTTCCTTTTACAAGATGAACTCAGTTAGCTTGTTAATAAATTATGAATATGGTTAACTGGATTATTTTTAAGGGACAAAGAAGGAGATAAACATTTTAAAATCAATACATGTAGTTAAACCTGTTACATGTTAGTCATTAATTTCATAGTTTAATTAATAGATGACAGAAACTTCTATTGGAACAGAATCGAAAACGCCTGTTAGCAACAATGAGTAATAATACAGCACAAAGCTATGCAACAGAAACAAATGAAGCATAAAGTGAAATAATAGAACATGACAAGTTTAATAGATTTTTTTTTCTTTTTTGATGTGCAATGTTCTTAGAGTATGTCATATGAAAAAAATAATTCTCTATTGTATCTGCTAATTTTCATGGACAGAAACAGAACTAATAGGTCAGATAACTACTTTGCTGAAGTTTTTTTTTTTAATCAAACATCAAATCCCACAGTCTTCATGTAGCATTTGATTCATATTACATAACATAATGAGGACAACAACAAATCATCTATTTTAAACTAACCGTTGCACATAGATTGAAAAGACAGGTAAGAGGTGTGACAGACAACTTAGGAGGAACAATGGAAATATCTAGCAATGTCAGTGTTTATTGGTCTAATAGGAATTCCAGATGAATACTCAGTGAGACCAAAGATGACATTAATCAGTCAGCCTCTACACAAATATTTGAAGAAAATTGCCTACTTTCTTCCAGCCATTGAACTATGGTGATACAGTGATAACAAGAGACTTCTTCCCTAGGGAGATCAGAGAGACAATAATCAAGTAAAAAATTAATTTAAAATAACAGAATTAATTTCAAGTACATACACATTAAAAGAAGAAGTTAATAAGGCTAAAAGAATGATGGTGGTTGAATGGATGTAGTTGAGATTACTTTAGACAGATAAGTGTAGAAAAAGATGATATTTGAATTCAAATTAAAAAAAAAAAATGGGAAGGAGGTAGTCGTGTGGATTCTAACGGAAGATAAGAACAGCCAAGTACATTATGGTCTAGTCAAAGAATGAGGTTGGCATGTTTGACAGTCAGAATGAGGAGCAGTGGGCTGGAGATGGGAAGGAGTAACAGAATGGGATGAAGTCACAGACAATGGGCAGGTCCTTAAAGTGTGGGAAGGTTTTAGTCTGGCATAGACAGCGAGGATTTTTTTTTAAATTGTACTTCAGGTGAAGGCTTACAGAACAAATAGTTTCTCATGAAACAGTAGTACACATATTGTTTTATGACATTGGTTAACAACCCCACAACATGTCAACCCTCTAACTTGTCAACCTTTTTTTTTTTTGGTGAAAATACACATAGTCAAAGATACACCATTTCAAAAATTTCTACATGCAGAGTTCAGTGACATTGACTACGCTCTTCCAATTGTGCTGCTATTCTCACTTAAAATGAAGGCTTACAGAACAAAATAGTTTCTCATTTAACAGTTACTACAAATGTTGCCCTATGACAATGGTTAACAATCTCACAACACATCAACAATATTCTTACTCAACCTTGGGTTCCCTATCACCAGCTTCCTTGTCACCTTCTGCCTTCTGGCCCTTGTCACTGGACTACTGCAACTCATTAGTCCCATTTTGTTTTATGGGGCTGTCCACTCCCAGGCTGAACAGTGAACCTCAGAGATAACTTCACCACTGATCTAAAAGGGCATACTCTTGGGGTTTCTCCAGTCTCCTTTAGGCCAGTAAATCTGGTCTTTTTTATTGTGAGACAGAATTATGTTCTACATCCTTTTCCAGCTCTGTCCAGAAACCTCTGTTGTGATCCTGGTCAGAGCAGTCAGTGGTGGTAGCCAGGCACTATCTAGCTGTACTGGACTCAGTCCGGTGGAGGCCTTGGTAGCTGTGGACAATTAGCCCTTCAGACTAATCTTTTCCTTGTATCCTGTTCTCTTCATTCTCCCTTGCTCCCGAAGGGATGAGACCAGTGGAGTATCTTAGATGGCCGCTCACAGGCTTTTAAGACCCCAGACACTACTCACCAAGGTAGAATGTAGATCATTGTCTTTATAAACAGTGTTATGCCAATTGAGCTAGATGTTCCCAGAGACCATGGTCCCCACAGCCCTCCACCCAGCAATTCAGTCCCTCAGGGAGTTTCGATGTGTCTATGGGGCTTCCATGACCTTTCCTTGTACAAGTTGTGCCAGTTTCCCCTGTATTGTGTACTGCCTCACCCTTCACCCAAGACACCACGTATCTATTGCCTATTTAGTATTTCCCCCCAACCCCTCCCATCCCTGGTGACCAACAAAGATTGCTACATTTTGTGTGTGAACTTTTTCATGGGTTTTTACACTAAAGGTCTCATACCGTATTTGTCCTTTTGTGATTGGCTTGTTTCACTCAGCATAATGTCCTCCAGTTTCATCCATGTTATGAGATGCTTCACAGATTCATTGTTGATCTTTCTCGTTGCATGGTACTCCATTGTGTACCATACTTTGTTTATCCATTCATCTGTTGATGGGCATCTAAGTTGTTTCATTGGTTTTGCTATTGTGAACAATGGTGTCATGAACATAGGTGTGCATATGTCTATCCGAGTGACGACTCTTAATTCTCTAGGATATATTGCAAGGAGTGGTATTGCTGGATCAAATGGTATGTCTATTTCTAGCTTTCTGAGGAAACAACATATCATTTTCCAGAATGGTTGTGTCATTTTGAATTCCCACCAGCAGTGCATAAGAGTTCCTATCTCCCCACAGCCCCTCCAACATTTGTTATTTCCAATGTTTTTGATTCGTGCCAGTAATGCTGGGGTGAGATGGTATCTCATTGTGGTTTTAATTTCCATTTCTCAAATGGCTAGTGATCGCGAGCATTTCCTCATGTGTCTGTTGGCCATTTGAATGTCTTCTTTGGTGAAGTGTCTGTTCATTTCCTTTGCCCATTTTTTAATAGGATTATTTGTCTTTTTGTTGTAGATGTGTTGGATTTTCAGATAGATTATGGAGATTTGACCTTTGTCTGACTTGTACTGTCTAAAATTTTTTTCCCAGTCTGTAGGTTCTCTTTTGGTGAAGTCTTTTGAAGAAAATAGGTGTTTGATTTTTGGAAGATCCCAGTTATCTAGCTTATCTATTCGTGTTTGTGCATTGATGGTTATGGTTTTGTAGCCTGTTAATGCTGTGTATTAAGGCCTGAAGTGTTGGTCCTATTTTTTCTTCTATGAGCTGGATAGTTTTAGGCTCTATATTCATGTCTTTCATCCATTTTGAAGTGGTTTTTGTATATGGTGGGAGGTATGGGTCCTGTTTCATTTTTTTGCAGATAGATATCGAGTTTTGCCAGCACCATTTGTTAAAAAGACTGTTTTTTCCCCATTTGATGGACTTTGGGGCCTTGTCGAAGATTAGGTGACTGTAAGTGCATGGATTTACATCTAGGTTCTCAATTCTGTTCTGTTGGTCAATGTGTCTGTAGTTGTACCAGTACCAGGCTGTTTTGACTACTGTAGCTGTATAGTAGGTTCTCAAGTCAGGTGGTGTGAGTCCTCCAACTTTATTCTTCTTCTTCAGTAGTGCTTTACTTATTCGGGGCTTCTTCCCTTTCCATATAAAGTTAATGATTAGTTTTTCCATGTCTTTGAAGAATGTTGTTGGTATTTGAATCGGGATTGCGTTGTATTTGTAAATTGCTTTGGGTAGAATAGTCATTTTCACAATGTTGAGTCTGCGTATCCATGAGCATGCTATGTTTTTCCATTTATGTAGATCCCTTTGGGTTTCATGCAGTAGTGTTTTGTAGTTTTAATGTATAGGTCTTTTACATCCCTGGTCAGATTTATTCCTAAGTATTTTATCTTTTTAGGGGCTATTGAAAATGGTATTGTCTTCCTGATTTCCTTTTTATTGTTCTCCTTATTGGTGTATCCTTGTATCCTGCTACGCTGCTGAATCTTTCTATTAGTTCCAATAGATTTCTCATGGGGTCTTTAGGGTTTTCTATGTACAGTATCATATCATCTGCAAATAGGGACAGTTTAACTTCTTCATTACCAATTTGGATGCCTTTTATTTCTTTTTCTTGCCTTATTGCTCTAGCTAGAACTTCCAGCACAATGTTAAATAGGAGTGGTGATAAATGGCATCCTTCTCTTGTTCCTGTTTTCAAGGGGAATGTTTTCAGCCTCTCTCCATTCAGAATGATGTTGGCTATTGGTTTTGCATAGATGCCCTTTATTATGTTGAGAAATTTCCCTTCTATACCTATTTGATTGAGAGTTTTTATCAGGAATGGGTGTTGGACTTTGTCAAATGCTTTTTCTGCGTCAGTTGAGATGCTCTTGTGATTCTTTTCTTTCCTTTTATTTATGTGGTGGATTACGTTGATTGATTTTCTAATGTTGAACCATCCTTGCATACCTGGTATGAATCCTACTTAGTTGTGGTGTATTTTTTTGTTTTTGGATATGATGCTGAATTCTATTGGCTAGAATTTTGTTAAGAATTTTGCATCTATATTCATGAGAGATATTGGTCTGTAATTTTTTTTTGTGTGTGTGTCGTCTTTGTCTCGTTTTGGTATCAGCGTTATGGTGGCTTCATAGAATGAATGAATTTGGAAGCGTTGCTTCCTCTTCTATGCTCTGAAATAGCTTGAGTAGTAGTGGTACAAGTTCTTCTCTAAATGTTTTGTAGAATTCTCCAGTGAAGCCATCTAGGCCAGGGCTTTTTTCGGTTGGAAGTTTTTTTTTATTACCTTTTCAATCTCTTCTGTTGTTATGGGTCTGTTCAGATTTTCAACATCACTTTGTTGTAGTTTGGGTAGGTCATGTGTTTCTAGAATTTTATCCACTTCCTCTAGGTTTTCAAATTTGTTGGAGTATAGTTTTTCATAACATTCTGTTATAATCCTTTTTATTTCAGTCGGGTCTGTTGTAATGTCTCCCATTTCATTTCTTATTTGGGTTATTTGCATCCTCTCCTGTTTTTCTTTTGTCAGTCTGGCCAGTGGTTTGTCGATTTTGTTGATTCTTTCAAAGAACCAACTTTTGCTTTTGTTGATTCTATTGTTTTTCTGCTCTCTATTTCATTTATTTCTGCTATGATCTTTACTATTTCCTTTCTTCCAATGGTTGTGGGCTTTTTTTGCTGTTCTCTTTCTATTTGTTTGAGTTCTGTAGTTAACATTTTGATTTTGTCCCATTCTTCTTTTTTGATGTGTGCATCTATTGCTATAAATTGTCCTCTAAGTACTGCCCTTGCTGCGTCCCAAAGCTTTTGGTATGATGTGTTTGCATTCTCATTTGATTCTAAGAATTTTTTTATTCCATCTCTAATTTCTTCTATTACCCATTGATGTGTAAGCAGGATATTATTCAGTTTCCATGTAATTGATTTTTATTCCTTGCTCTTTCTTTTTTTAACTTCTACCTTGATGGCATTGTGGTTAGAGAAGATACTTTGAATTATCTCAACATTTTGGATCTTGCTGTGGATTGTTCTGTGGCCTAAGATGTGGTCTATTCTGGAGAACGTTCCATGTGCATTGGAAAGGAATGTGTACTTTGCAGCGGTTGGATGGATTGTTCTATATATGTCTATGAGGTCCAGTTGGCTGATTGTGCCCTTTAGGTCTTCTGTATCTTTGTTGAGTTTCTTCTTAGTTGTTCTGTCCTTTACTGAGAGTGGTGTGTTGAAGCCTCCTACTATTATTGTGGAACTCTCAATTTCTCTTTTCAGTGTTGTTAGAGTTCCTTTTATGTATTTTGGAGCCCTGTCATTAGGTGTGTAGATGTTTATTATGGTTACGTCTTCATGATGGATCATCCCCTTCATCATTATATAGTGTCCTTCTTTCTCTTTTATGGTAGATTTTGTTTTAAAGTCTATTTTATCTGAGATTAGAATTGCCACTCCTGCTCTTTTTTGATAGTTGTTAGCTTTATATATTTTTTCCAACCTTTGACTTTTAATAAATTCACATGTTTGTTTCTAAGGTGTAACTCTTGTAGACGACATATGATGGATCCTGTTTTCTTATCCATTCTGTCACTCTCCATCTCTTTATGGGTGCATTGAGTCCATTTCCATTCAGTGTAATTATTGATAGATGTGAGTTTGTTGCTGTCATTTTGTAGTACTTTTTTTGTGGTTCTGAAGTTTTCTTTGTTGTTCTTACTCTCTTGTGCTGAGTTACTTTTGTTTGTGGATTTTTTTTTAAATTTCTTTTATTTTACTAGGTTTTGTTTTTGCTGAGAGTTTATGTTTTTCCTTTTTATTTTTATGAGTATGTTTGTTAACTTTCTTTGTGGTTACCATGAATTTTACCCTTATCTATCTAAGTTTGAAGCAGTGTACCATTATTTGGTATCACTTTGCCTTCCTCTCCTTTAAAAGGTTCTATACCTATGCCGTTTATTCCCTCTTTTATTGTTTTCATGTTTTTGTCATTTACTGATTAAATGCTCTGATTCCCTGTTGTATTTCTTTTGGTTTTGGATGGTCCTCGAGAGTTCTTTTCCTAGACTGGTGTCTGGCTGGTATGATCCTGTGTCCTAGATTCTGCCTGTGAGCTGAAGCTGTTTGTATTCAAATAGAAGAACTCCCTTTAATAATTCCTTTAAGTTTGGTTTGACTTTTAATATTCTCTTAATTTCTGTTTATCTGGAAATGACCTTATTTCACCATCAAATCTGAAGAAGAGTTTTGCAGGATATATTATTCTTGGCTGACAATTTTTTTCTTTCAAGATTTTATATATGTCATCCCATTGCCGTCTTGCCTGCATGGTTTCTGCCAAATAATTTGAGCTTAGTCATATTGTTTCTTCTCTGTATGTGACTTCTTGTTTTTAACTAGCTGCTCTCAGGATTCTTTGTTTGTCTTTGGTTTTGGCATGTGTGATTATTATGTGCCTTGGTGATTTTCTTTTGGGGTCTCTCCTATATGGGATTCGTCGAGCTTCATGGATGGCCAGCTTTTCATCTTTCATGATATTGGGGAAGTTTTCTGTCAGCAGTTCTTCAATGATCCTCTCTGTGTTTTCTGCTTTCTCCCCCTGTTCTGGAATTCCAATCACTCGTGAGTTTTTGCTTTTGATTGTATCCCATATAACTCTCAGGGTCTCTTCATTTTTCTTTGTTCTTTTTTCTGAGTTTTCCTGAAACAGAGTTGTATCCAAGTGTTTGTCTTCAATTCCACTGATCCTGTCTTCCACCGTTTCAAATCTGCTTCTCAGCCCTTCTATGACACCGTCCATTTCTGAAATCTTGTTGTTTATCTTTTGGATTTCTAATTGCTGTCTTTGTATAATTTCTAGTTGTGAATTTATTTTGGCATTCTGTTCCTGCATTATTTTCCTGAATTCTTCCAATTTTTTGTTTGTATTTTCCAAGAATTTGTCTATTTTTTCCTCATGTTTGTCAGCTTTTTGCCTCAGTTCTTGGAGAATTCTGAGTATTAAAGATTTGAATTCCCTATCAGGTAGTTCTAGTGCATTTTCTTCCACTGGAAAGTCATCTGGTGTTTTATTTTGGACACCTACTGGAACCATCCTGCCCTGTTTTTGTAAATGTTTTGATATTGTCTGCTGTCTTTGGGCATTCGGTAGTTATTTTTCTCATTTATTGAATGTAGATTTGTTTGTTTAGTCCCTTCTTAAAAAAAATTGACTATGTCTGAGCAGGCAGACTGTGTGTTCTTTGTTGTTTGCTCGTCTGTGGGCACTATTGTTTTCACCTCCTTCTCCAATTGTCAGGGTCAGTCACTCTGATATGGTATGGCAGGGCAGGTCTAGCTGAAGAGGAGTTACTGGGACAGGTTGTTTGTGGCACTTACTACAGCCACCAGGGCAGATCAGTAATCATCGTAGGGCAAGTTCCAGCAGGCCGTGCCTGTGCTGCTTCATGGTGTGATGTTAAGCGCACAGTGCCGGTAGGCAGGATGTAGCAGGGAGATTGTCATGTGTGGAGATAAGATGCATATGGGAGAGAGGAGAGAGGAACAGGAGTCAAAAACATACAAACAAACAAAAAAGAATGCTAGGGGAGTTTGCTGTTGTAGTGGAGAGATGAGAGACTATGAAATAGAGAAAAACAGAAAGGGTAGGAGGAAGAAAATAAAATAAAAGAATGAATAAATAAAAATCAGAAAGATTAAAGAACTGCAAAGTTCCCAGGGACCCCACTGGTGTAGCTATGAGGTCTGGGGAAGTTTCTTTAAGGTGTTGGAGTACAGCCTGGCTAGAAGTCATAGAGGTAGACAATGCCAGGTATTCAGGGAACAGAAAGAGAAAGTAGATACAGAGAAACAAGAACTTGAGCTATGAAGAAAGACAAAAAGGGAGAAAGAGGGAAAAGAAAACAAAACAGATTAAAAAAAAAAAAGAAAGAAAAGAAAAGTCCCCCAAAAAGCAGGGGGGAAAAAAAAACCAATGAAAAAAGAAATGTCCTCAGGGACCCCTCTGCACATCTGTGCAAGCTAAGGGGGTAGTCTCCTTGCCACGCAGCACCGCTTGGCCAGAAAGGGCTCCCAACTCAAGAAAAGGAAAAGAAAACAAACAATTCAAAACAAGTGAATGAACAAAAGCCCCGGGATCCCACCAGTGTGGCAGCCCAGACCAGGAAACAGCTCCACACTCAAACAGAACCCCACAGCCTCTCAGGAAGAAGGAAAAATGACGCATTAAGCCAGGTATTTGAGTGAAAGAAGGGGGAGGTGGTGAGAGGCAAGGAAGAAATCAAAAGAAGTAGAAAAAAAAGCAACACCAGCAGCCAACAAATGGCACTCAGAGAGCCAGCTAGTGCAGGCTGGTGGAATCCAAGCAGCCAGTGTTTCTCGGACAAGAGGCTGTGTCTGCCAGAAACAGAGGAGGCCAAGTGTGGGTGAAGAAGCGTAGGGAGTGGGAAAGCATATATCACAAATTGCCGGAGCTCTGCAGCCCCTCAGGAAGAAGCAAAGATGGTGCACGGAGCCAGGTATTTGAGCAAAAGGAGGGGGAGGTGGTGAGAGGTAAGGAAGAAATCAAAAGAAGTGGAAAAAAGCAACACCAGCAACCAACAAATGGCACTCAGAGAGCCGGCCCATTTGGGCGTGTGGATTCCAAGCAGCCAGTGTTTCCAGGACAAAAGATTGTGGCCGCAGGAAGCAAAGGAGGCCGAGTGGGGGTGAAGAAGGGTGGGGTGTGAGAAAGCATATATCGCAAATTACCAGTTGTTTTGTCTCCCACTGGAAGCTCCGTGAAGCAGTTGGCTGTTTGCTGGTCTCCGATAGGAGTCCAAGATGGTGGATCCACACTGCATTAGCTGGTAGGGGACCTCTGCATGAATCTCTCCACTCTCTCTTCTCTGTCAGTTTTCTCACTCCATTTGGTGCTTGGCTGAGTTCTTTATCTCTTCATTTGATGTTTTAGGGTTTCAGGATTGTTGTATTCTCTGTTCAGCTTAGTTTTTCAGATCTTTGCTGTGGAGGGACATTGTGATGCTTCTGCCTAGAGTGCCATTTTGCCGGAAGTGAGAGATAGGATTTTATATGGGCTGGAATATCCTTTGGAGGATTTTGTTTTATGTTTAAAAAATTCATGCTTCACAAGAATCATTTTCACTGGTGGATAATTGACATGATAGGGAGCAAAACTGAAGATTAGAATATTAGTTTAAAGGCTGTTGAAATAGTCCATGTAAGGGGTCATGCAGCAGTATATCGACAGGGAACTGTCAGAAATTGAAGCCAGATTCAGAAGAGGATGTGGAATGACTGATATGATTACTAATGTCAGATGGATATCGGCTGAAAGCAAAGAATACCAGAAAAATATTTACTTATGTTTACTGACTATGCAAAGGCATTCGACTCTTTGGATCATAACAAATTATGGATAACATTGCAAAGAATGGGAACGCCAGAACACTTAGTTGTTCATGAGGAACCTGTAAGTAGACCAAGAGGCAGTCATTTGAACAAAACAAGGGAATACTGCATGGTATAAAATCAGGACAGGTGTGCATCAGGGTTGTATCCTTTCACCGTACTTACTCAATCTGCATGCAGAGCTAACAGTCCAAGGAACTGGACTATACGAAGAAGAATGTGACATCAGGATTGGAGGAAGACTCATAAAAAGACTCACCACCTTGCTTGTTGAAAGTGAGTAGGACCTGAAGCACTTACTGGTGAAGATCAAAGACTACAGCATTCAGGAAGGATACACCTCAACATAAAGAAAACAAAAATCTTCACAACCGGACCAATAAACAACATCATGATAAAAAGAGAAAACATTGACGTTGTCAAAGACTTCATTTTACTTGGATCCACAACCAACGCCCATAGGAGCAGCAGTCAAGAAATCAAAGGAAGTATTGAATTTGGCAAATCTGCTGCAAAAAAATTCCTTAAAGTGTTAAAAAGCAAAGATGTCACTTTGGGGACTAAGGTGCGCCTTACCCAAGCCATCGTATTTTCAATTGCTGCATATACATGAGAAAGTTGGACAATGAATAAAGAAGAATGAATAATTTACACTTTTGAATTACAATGTTGGTGAAGAATATTGTATATACTATGGGCTGCCAGCAAAACAAACACATCTGTCTTGAAAGATGTACAGCTAGAATGCTGCTTAGAAGCAAGGATGGTGACACTTTGTCTGAACTACTTTGGACATGTAATCAGGAGGGTCCAGTCTCTGGAGGACATGATGCTTGTAAAGTGGAAGGTCAGCGAAAAAGAAAAAGACCCTCAACAGGATGGATTGACACAATGGCTGCAACAATGGACTCAAAGATAGCAATGGCTGAGAGGTTAGCGCAAAACCGTGCGGTGTTTTGTTTTATGGTACATAAGGTCTCTATGAATTAGAATCAACTTGACAACAGTTGATGATGGTGTGTGCAAAATAAGAGGTGACCGCTAGTGGGCCATATGGAGATTGCCTTCTGACATTTGGAATATGTTGAGCTTTGTCTCCAATACCTTTCACCACGGAAATCAGGTCTGTGGAGGTACTATTGGGTAGTCTTATTAGATGTAATTGATCATCAGGCAACACTAATTGTTTTGATTGTACAGAATATTTCAGTTTGCATTTGCAAATTAGCAGTTTTTCTAGGACATGTCAAAGACACCTTGTGTGACTTTTACACAGCAAAATGTGTGTTGTTGAGAATTTAAGTTAGATAATTTTCTCTTTCAATTTTTGCTCAGAAGCAGAAGTTAGAAAATATAATGTCAAACCTGAAGTATGAAATGGTACATTAATCAGCAGCTAAATATTTTTAAATGGAAATTTTTACTGCCATTACTCAACCAATTTAAAGACATTTCTATCATTATAAAAAGCTTTGAATTCATATACTGCATGGACACTTTTAGATTAATCACAATTAACAATTTTGGTGAATATCATATCGGTCATTAGCATGAACAAGGAAATTCACTGGATTTCGTATAAAAGTTCAATAAATTGTATTATCTTTAAATATTATTACTGAAAAACCTGAGAAATATCTATGTTTCTTTGGAATCTTTGTATGACCAGTACCTAATTTTTCAAGTTTGTTGTCTCAGAGTTGTGCTTTCTGAATTTCAAAAGCAATTAGATCACATTAAGAGTTTGCTCAATTTCACTAAATGGGGGAAACTTTTTTTAAAGAATTTTTTGAAGAACAAAGAACAAGGAGAAAGACAACCAATCCATTCACATGGACAATTGTTCTTAAAGAAGAGGTTAAAACGTTAGCATAAAGTGCTGCTTTATTTTTGAGTTACTCAAATTTAGGACATAGTTTCGGGAGTATACCATTATTTTCCTATTTCTTATCAGATAATGCTGATAATTATGCCTTTGTTTAATGACTTATTAGTTAAATTGCAGGCTAACGTGCTGTAAGAAAGAGGTCCAAAATACAGTGACCTAAATAGCACAGAAATGTCTTTCATCACCATTCAACATCCAGAGGGGAGCAAGCCAGAGCTGGTAGTGTGTCAGCCTGCCTCAATATGTGGCTTTTGTTTTGGGGACCAGTAGACCCAGTATCTTTTTTCACTCACGTATTTTTGCATATCTATTTCATGTTTTTAAACTTAAATTGATTCCACCATCTGTCCATATATTTTAGAGATGACATTGCAGATGGAGCAGACCAGTATGAAGATAAATTAAAAATTTAGTATTCTGCAACTGCAATAATCTATAGTGTTACAAATTGCAGTGAAGGACATACACTTTCACCAACATATGTAAAATTCCCAAATCATTGCTGATAGATACTGGGTTTTTCTAATCAAAGTAAAGTTTTAGAATATTTTATGCTTATGTTACTTGAAAATGGTTGATTATATTTATATTACTCACAATATTTCTAAAAATACTTATAAACCATATATCCTCCTTATAAATGTATCAAACGTAGATTTACATTATGTCTTAGTTATCTAGTGCTGCTATAACAGAAATATCACAAGTGGATGGCTAACAAACAAATTTGTTCTCTCACAGTCCAGGAGGCTTGAAAGCCAAATTCCGGATGCCAACTCCCAGGGAAGGTGTGATGGTTAAGACTGTGTGTCAACTTGACTGGGCCGTGATTCTCCGTGTTGTATTGTAATCACTCCCATGATTGAATATACTGTAAGTAGCCAATCAAATGAAAGGGAGTTTCCTTGGGGGTGTGGCGCACCTCTGTATATAAGCAGACGTTCTGGCTTTTTGCTCTCTCTGGATCCTGCAGCTACTTCCTGTCATCTCATCTCCCATTCTTGGGACTTGAGCTGTCGGCTTATCTGCCGAAACTGGGATTCGTCAATCTGCACAGCCTGTGACTGGGAGCCCTGCTCTCTGACCTTCCGATCTTGGGCTTGCCAGCTTCTGCAGCTGTGTGACTTGGGAGAGGCCTCTACCCTGATCCACGGACTTGGGACATTCTAGCCTCCATGATCACGTGAGCTGTTTCCTTGATATAATCTCTCTCTATATATATATATTTATACACTTTACTGGTTTTGCTTCTCTAGAGAACCCAGCCTAAGACAGAAGGCTTTCTCTGTGTGTGTTCATGGGGAAGGTCCTTGTCATCAATCTTCTCCTGGTCTAGGAGGTTCTCAGCACAGGGACCCTGGGTCCAAAGGAAGCGCTCCACTCCTGGCACTCCTTTCATGGTGGTATGTGTCCCCTCTCCTTTCTGCTTGATTCTCTCTTTTATATCTCAAAAGAGATTGACTCACAACACCACCAAATCCTATAGATTGTGTTCTGCCTCATTAACATCGTAACCAAAAAAAACCAAACCCGTTGCCACCCAGTCAATTCCAAATCATAGTGACCCTATAGGACAGAGTAGAACTGCTCTACAGGGTTTCCAAGGACAGGGTGGTGGATTCCAGCTGCAGACCTTTTGGTTAACAGTCAAACTCTTAACCACTGTGCCACCAGGGCTCTATTAATGTCATAAAGGTTAGGATTTACAACACATAGGAAAATTACATCAGCTTACAAAATGAAGGACAACCACACAATACTGGGAATCATGGCCTAGCCAAGTTGATACAAACTTTTGGGGGACATAATTCAACCATAACAGCATAAATTAAGCAGTAAAATTCCAACTTGCTTAACTTCTTAACCCAGAGGTAAATGCTTTTAAAATTTTTTATATATTTTTTCAAATGTTTGTACACATATAAAGGCACATACATATTTCATTTACTTTTATTTTGTACAATGACTACATTCTCACTAAATAACAATCTAAAACATAGAATTGAATAGGGCAAAATAATAATGTATCTTTTCATATTCTTCCCCTTTCACCCAACCCAGGTTTCATAGACCCCTCAGAGATATTTACGGTTAAGTTCTATATGTATCCTACCAGTATTTTTATATGCGTTTAAATATGTTTCTGTTTATATATGTATAAATTACATTACTTTCCTTTGTAATTTCCCATAATTTAAATCATACTCATATTTTTATGTGTTTTTTTAATTTCTTTTTACTTAATGTATCATGGATGCCTTTTATTCTGGTATACATAATTTTATCTACGTTAAGTTATTTAGAATATCTTAAAACTAATCAATGCACTTAGTAAAGAAGGAGAATTAATACGTGTAGAAAAGTATACAATCTAAAATAAACTTCCCTTACATCACTATTAACAATGTTTTGTGTATTTCCAGTATAATTTGGGATTATTTTGTATTTTAAGTTTATTTAGAACATATTGTAGAATTATTCTTATTATGTGTATGGATGCTTGCATATATCATTTACTTGATACAGATAGTTCTTTAATAAACAGTTTACTATTGATAGGAGTTTGTGGTATTTCAAATTTTCTAAATTACAAGTATTGGTTTAATGAACATCCTTATTTTAAATAATTTTTAAATATTTTAAAATAATAATAAAATAATTTTAAGTAATGAACAGCCATATTTTAAATATATTATATGTGGTTTAACATGATTTAAGTGCTTTTGAACTTCTTAAGTATTTCGTAATATCACAGAATCTTTGGATAGAAGGTACTTGAGAAAACAAAATACAAATCCTCCTTTTGCAGATATGGGAAGTCTCGTATCAAGGCATTAGCCCAAGTTCTCCAGTATCACACAATAGTTTCACTGCCATCATGAGAAGCAATTTTTTAATTGATATGACTTTTATGTTTTTCTGCTTTATAAATGCACATTTGTCAATTGAGATGTGAATGTAGGACCTCTGAAAATCCAACAACATGCCAAGTTTTAGTTTGCTTCTTACTTGAGGTAGTGACTGCTCTACAGATTTTTTTTTTTTCTAAATTTCCAAATTCTAAAATTGCAAACTCCACTTCACTGCACTCTGTTTAATCCTTATCCTTCTACATGGTTTTATGTTCTTGAAAACATTAATCATTTTAATTTGTTTATATATTTTGTTAATTGTTTGTTCTCCTGAACTGGAATACAAGCTGCTTCCTTTTCAAGCTATTCTAAGCACATTTTATTGCTCTAAACTCAGGATTGTGGTTATTTAAGGACAATATCTACTCAATTTTGAACATGCTGCTCCAAATCCACTGTAATTTGGGGAGCAAGAGGAGAACATATGTGTTCCAGGATATATCTTAAATTGGACACATGGAATCACTTTTATCATGCAAATGACACTCCAAATCAATCATTTATTTTCAAATAATCAAAAATGGAAATATTAATCACAAAAATTTTTGATAAACAAGATTTTTTCTCCCCAAACTTAGACATATCCAACATATGGTTGTCCATTTAATGCCCTCTGAATATAAAAATCTATAAAAGTAATATGAGATTCCTATGTCCACTTTAGATCTTAATGCTCAATATTCTTTTCTATTTATTGATATTTTTAACAAGACTTCCATATTCCCGAGTTAAAAAAAATGCTCTCCATTAAACAGCAATATTTCAAAATTTCTATTGATGATAGTTTTATTTTTTTTCATACCATTCATAATGGTGTTTTCACAAACTATGGAACCGTATTAATCATCCAGGCATTCTTTGAGACACATGAGGGTAATGACTGTTTCTCATTAGATATGTCCTTGGACAAATTTTGTAACAATGTAATCTGAGGTTCAACTCTTTTTTTTTAGTTTTAGCATTTTACCACTCTTGTTTTTAGCTGCTTAAATCTATAAAAGGGAGTTAGTTCTAGTTTTACTCTATTGATAACAAATTTGGTGGTAACTTATTTTCTGAAGTAAATTGTCTTTGACAGTTCTGATGATTTTCCTCTGGACTGGCTACTAGGTATTGGTGGGAACTAGGTGAAAGCATTGTATTTGATGGTGTTTCCACAAATTTTATGCTTCATATGGTCCATAGAAAAATGAACACAAGCTTTTAAAACAATCACATCTTGCTCAAAAGCATTTTTATGACCCAACTCTAAAGCTCTAACTAAACTCTACGGCTCTTTAGTACTTTGGCTCACCATCAAGAGTAGCGCTGTGAGCAGCACTTCCATAATATAGCATTGCTTTTGTTATTTTATGACAATCTGCGGGCGCTGAGGAAAACTGGATTGGCAATTCATATAATTCTATCATGTAATGTAAATTTCCTTGAAGTACAAGGTAGAATTTGTCTTAGTAGTAACATGAAGGTGAACACTGAGTACTGTAGAAATGCAAGTGATTTATGATCCATGGGAAATGATCCTGCCCCACCGGCTGGTTAAGTGTAGGACTTTAACAGTCATAAAACATAAATCTAGTGTCTATGAGGCTGCTCAGGTTTATTACTATTTTTCTAACTTGAGAATTTTCCTGTTGGGGATAGAACCACCTTGTCTGGTCATTTATTACTCATGCTTCAAGCTTTCGTTACAGCATGAATCTTTGAATATAGTTGTATTAGATTTTCCTAGTTGTATGTGGAATCATTTGGCATCAATTCTTTTAGGCTCTCTCACTCTCTCCTTTGTATTTTGAGGAGAGACGTAACTTTGGTAATGAGAGAAAACAAATCAAACCTTTCAAAAGTGACGGAAGGAAAACAAAGAGAAAGAAAGGGGTGCTAATATAACTCTTAAAAGAAGAAAAAGTATGCAAAGGGAAGAGGGACGAAGGCCTGAGAAACACTGTGGAGAAGAGTTGAACTATTTCTGTATACAGGTAGTCCCCAATTCACAGGGCTCCTCTGCTCTGATGACTCTGTCATAAATCAGTTCTGATGTAAGTTGACTCTTTTTTTTTTTTTAGTCTTTGTTATTATTGCCTTTTGTTATCAATATCTTTATAAATCTGATCTTTTTCTTTGGGGGTTGGAAACATTACTTATAAACTTACAGATATATTTTAATACATACATACATAAAAAAATACACACATCCATAAAAAATGGATGACTTTGACATTTTGTCTGTTGCAGTAATAACTCCATTTGTAGAAGGTTCTGAATTATCTGGATTATCCCTGGGAATGAGGATGGCTTTTCTAGTCAGAAAATTAGTGACAGTTGTTTGTATGGTCCTCTCATGCACTGCAACATTGTATGTAGTACATATTACTAATGATAAGATGTACCAAAAAAAAAAGTCATAAACATGGCTCACCTTAACTCGAAAACGTCATTAAGTTGGGGACTACCTGTATAGCTAATAATGTCTTTTTTATCTATCTGATTTACGTCTACTTTTTTTTTCTTTCACTTAGGTGTATCCTTGGCAATTTCATTATCCCAGCCATATACACTTTAATTTTTCATTCATTTTGAAGGTATTTGGAAGAGAAAGTGCATTTCTCATTTAATAACCTTTTAACAAGTGACTGTGCGTGCGTGCTTCTGCACGTGTGTGCACATTTGCTGTATAGTTACTGACACTTTTCAAATTAATATCTTCAGATTTACTTCCTTCCATGTAAGGGTGTTAATATCTTAGAGATTGCTGAATATGTTGCCTCAGTAACTATTAGCTTTACCCAGAAACAATCTCTCCAAATAGGTGAATCCTAAGGTGGTTGTCAATGGTTAATACCAAAATGGAACAAAGCTCCACTTCTGTGGTGACTTTAAAAAGGTGAAATTGAGACAAAGTTTTTAAGACATTCAAGTAATTAAAGGATTAGTTTCATGTATGCATTTCTAAATTGTTAAAACATATAAGGTTAAGCTAATCCTGCACACCGTTGGGCTAAACTATCTCAGCGAGATAGGCAGGTTTCTTAGACTCACATATTGGGGAGGAGTAGTATGTAGTAGAAAATGTTCTCTAATAAGAGTCTAGTGGTCCAGGTTCTATTCAAGCTTCAAAACTTTTTAGTTCTGTATCCTTGAGCAATCGCTTTATTATCATAGCTCAATTTTATTTTTCCTGATCTCGAAAAAAGAACAAATAATGCCTCCCTAATTACAACTTACTTCTACTCGAAGTCCAGCATAAATAAACGTTCTCAGAGTTTTGTACATATACATATAATTATATCTTTTAGAGTTTATATAATACATGGGAGGTTTTTCTTTGGTTATGGTATTCTAGGATAAGACTCTAGGTTCTTCTGGCACTTCCATAATAATGTTCCAGGGTGGATATATTTTATTTAAAACAAAAACTAATTGTTATCAAATCATTCCAATATACCATACGAATAAGTGACTTTTCATAGAAAGAAATAGATTATGTGTCACTGGTGAATTGCCCAAGAGTAGACAACCTGAGTAAGCGTTTGCCATGTTGTGATATAAATTTTCATTTCTTAGTCATAGTGAGTTATCTACTCACATTGGGAATTTCTTTTCTAGAGGACTGATACAAACATTGAATATGGTTTTCAATATAGCTACTGTCTATCAGGAAGCTTCCATTATATAAATTTTATGGTTATGGATTACTCTATAGGCAAGATTAGAATATAATTCAGTGACAGAAAAATTAAATTTAAATTATATTTATGATTCTAGATTTCATGTTTCAATTTATAATTTGGGAAAATAATCAGGATGCACCATTCTGTCAAACACAGTCATAAGCACTAATTTAAGATATACATGGAAGATCATTTTACTATTATCCTAAGGGTGTATTGATATTGCATTTTAAAACTGAAGGAAAAAAGTTGAGAAATTTACCGGGAAATATTTCTTGCTAAAGTAAAATTGCATTACATGTTACATTTTAAATGTTTCAATGTTAATGAAAAACAAATTATCACAATGATGGCAAATTATTACGTAGGAATTCTGCTTTGAGGGAAAAAGGAAACATTACCTACTGCATAAAGTATGCAACAATGAGGATTATATGATAATTAGCGCAGTTCATAGATTGCGTTTTCCAAAAATAATTACAAAAGTGGACATTCAGAGGTTATATGTATTATTTACATCATAGCGGTGATTCAAATGTATGCAGTAATACTGAGGCACCCATATATTTGATATCAATATGAATCTCCCTTTTATTGAATTACCTTCAGTTTTATTAGCAGTACGGCATCATTTTTAACATAGATCTATATTTCATTGATCAGTTGATTAAATGGAAAGGTTGCTGCTTTTCCCAAACCAGTCACATGCTGAGTCAACATGGTAAGCGAGATGATTAGCTATAACTCTGTGTAGCACACATGCATCTTGGGAATATGGGATCACATGCAGCTATGACTGAAGAATGAAAAGGTCACTTGCTTCATTACGTGCCTTTAGAGCCTGACGAACATTCAAAGTTCACACATCCCAGACGTTGAGGTAAACTATTTATTTTCTCTGTAAAAGGATGAAAACTTTTTGGAACTAGGTCCCAATTCTTGAAGCTCAGAATCAAAACATTGTTTAGACTATTTTTTCTCATAGGCTATTACTAGTCTAACCACCTCATGTAATTAATTAAAACTCCCAAAGCACGGTCAGAGCAAAAATGTAAAACTATGTTATTGTCTATGATTATTATGTTGAGAGGCATTTCCAGGTCAACATACTAAACACCTTGAAAACTAGACAAACTGTTGTTTCATGAGACATGGGCATATATTGTGATATAAACAAGTTTGAACATGTTGAAAGTAGAATATCTGCATCTGAGTGGGCAGGATTTACTAATGGAATGTTTTCTTGCTAATACTATTTCCAGAGCCTGAGTATTTCTGAGTAATATGTAAATTGATCATTCCAAAATATTGTAGCTAAATAATGTGTCAGAAAGGACAGAGTTGTTCAAGATGAACTGGTTATGACTTTTATAATTCAGTACGTGAATAAAAACTTGTTATTTATAAAGACAGATGTGGTTGCTTACTGCACTGAATTCACTGGAAGTTTTAAATAATTCACAATTATATATTTTGCTGCGATTTAGAGCCTAAATTTGTATTGGATTTCAGACAGTTGTTCTCCAAGGATTCTTGCAGCTATAAACCTTAAGCAGGAGGCACCACCAGAACATGTTGTTCCTGTGTTTCTGTGGTCGGAGTGTACTAAATTGTTCTCTGCCATGCCAAGCATTTTCCAAGAAATGAAATCTTGTTCCTGAGGTATGCTTATGTGTTTATTCAATTGATGTATCATTGTCCTACCCATCTTGTGGTATATTTTAGTGTAAATGCACCATCATTTATCCCTATGTCTTAAATAGCGTCATTTTGAACTAGTGGAGCAGATTTCTTAGCAAAGCTACAGACTTATGATACACCTGCCGATACTATGTATAATGTAGTTCAGTATAGTTTTAGAAACGTAGTTGTAAATGCTCTCATTCCAATTCTTTATAATTTGTACTAATCATTTCACATGTGATGCTTTTTTGTTTGTTTGTTTTGTTTTCTTCCCTGGGTAATAACATTTATTTTACCAGTAGCTTTAATTAGTAACAATCACTCAGAATTTAATTAACATTATAATTCCTTCCCTCAACCTGTGTTTTTAAAATTCTGGTATTGAGACAGAAATTCTGAGGATTTCCTTTCATTTGAGTGCACGATCAGTGGAAGGGATGAATGTGGTTTTTTACTCCATGGTTTCTCCCAATAAACACCCTTTGTCTTTCACCTTGATCCATTTTATGGAATTCCTATGCTAAGAACTACTGCTCTTGGGCAGAAAACACAAGATGCTGTATGTCCACTGTAGAAATAAAATGTAGTTTTCACAGCAGTTGATGGGCTCCTTGTACAAAAAATAAGGAGCCCTAGTGGCGCAGTGGTTAAAGTGATCAACTGTTAACCACAAGGTCGATGGTTGGAAACCACCTGCAGCTCTGCGGGAGAAGGATGTGGCAGTCTGCTTCTGTAGAGATTTACAGCCTTGGAAACCCTATGGAGTCATTATGAGACTGAATCAACTCAACAGCAGTGGGTATGTGTGTATGTTGTACAAAAAAGATTGGGTGACAATAAACACAAAATAACTAGATTTACAACCTTGGAAATCCTATGTGGCTGTTCTACTCTTGTTACCACAATGGTGGGTCTGAGCCGCCTGCTGCAGAAGCCAATACGGAGACAGGGGTGAGGTGAGCAGCAAGAGTATTTTATTGTATATTGATATACAGGAGACAGAGGGGAACGAGCTCCTCCAAAAGACCTGTCTCTCCCACTGGAGACTGGCTGAAAGTTTTTATATGGACAGGATGATAGTTTCTCTTCTGGCAAAGTTCTGCATGCCCCAGATGATCTAACTTCTTACTGGCAATCCTTGAAGGTCATCTGGCACCATTAGTCACGATTGTCACACCTAGTCGTTAAGGGTTATCAATTTGTTCTGCCACCCTCCAAGGAGAAAATTTAGTTAATCTTACTGGAATAGGAGGAGGGAGAAAGAATTAAAAAAAGGAAATATCATGAGGAAAAGCAAGGGCTAGTAATGGTGGGGAAGGAATGGTGGTAATTGGAGGCCGATCAGAAGATTTTTTCGGGAAAGGGTCAGGGTCCAAAGAATCGGTGGAATGTTAGCTCTGCCTTTGAGGTGGGCACACTGTCTTTGTTCCAGACATGTTGGCCTTTTGACGCCATCCTGGTTTCTGCTCCAAGACGATTCTTCCTTGTTTGGAACTTGCCATTCTATCTCTCAGAAGAGCAACTTAGATTAAACTTGAACTTTAAAATCATGGAAAAGCAAGAGGGAGGATAAGAGGAAAATAAATCAAAATCATAGGAGAATGCAAAAGTGAACTATGCAAGCTAGGCATTAACAATACTACAATACCCAGGAAGCTAGGCCTATACTGCTGGCAATAAACAATAAATGTGAAATTTCCACGCAGCCCCTTTCACTCTTTCCAGTAGGGTTCCTATGAGTTGGAGTCTACTCGACGGCAGTGGGTGTCTTTATTGGAGATGCAACTTTCATAAACATAATCAACCTAATTCTTATAAGACATAGTGTTTTGTGCAAAATGTGTTCCGTTACCACTCTATAACTATGTTCTCTACATTTTCTGTTGGGGGAAAATGACTCACTACCACTGCTTTATCATTTCCAATATTCTTTCTTCCAGTACATTCTTACTGTAGAAATCCCTAAAGGTGGATTTTCTGATGCCTATATTTTGCCAAAAAAACAATGATTTTTTTAAAATGTTAAATTGATGTCCAATCCTACTGGTCTGGCAACTTTTAAATCTTAAACACCTTGATGTATAATTGATGATGGATGCACATTGCTATTTCTAAGTGTGAAGGCCAAGTAAACAAATAGGTGGTTATGTTATTTTATGCAGAGACTTGCCACTTAAAGCCATATTATAAATGCAAAATACTTGAAATTGAATTAAGCAATTTAAACTGAGCTATAAAATTAGTTGCTGCAATGCAGAGCCAGATGATAATTGCCAGATTTCAGCATCAGTATGTACCATTCTCTAAGACATTAGAAGTGTTATGACAGTAGTTAAAATATAAAAAGCTGCACCTTGATGAAATTGACTCATCAAAAGAAACATACAGCAAAGAGACTACAGAATGGGTTGGAAAATTAACAAGGCCTGATGCTCTCCGTCTAAATCATTGTTACACACTAATTAGTGCTGTGCTCTGATTTAAGGCTTTAAATTTGTTCCTTTGAAGATTCTCTTAAAATTGTATTCAAAGGGAAGCTCTTCTTTAATAAAACTGTATAATTCTCTGTTCACTTGGGAAACCCAGCTTCTCAGCATAATGCTGCTGAAAACCAGGAGCTGACTTCTAATAGAGGTGCTGATTATTAACATTCCAGCATCACAGAAGGCTGCATTCTCTAAGACTGAAATAAAATAATAGCCCACAAATATTTCTCCTCCATTCCAATAAGCACTTGAAAAATTCAATAATGTTCATTAAATACATAAATGTGAATATTAAAAGTAACGATTTCTCCCTTATGATTTATTACGTACTGTTTGAAAGCAAAGCTGAAGGAAAGCATCATTATATGGCATAAAAAAGGAATTCTGTGGCTGTTAATTATAATGTAAATTTATCATTTTACTGGGAGAAAAGAATGACTTAGTATTTGAAATTATCAAGCATGACTTGGTCATTCGAAATATAGATGCATTAACCTTAAATGATTCATACTGTACAAATATGGACAAAGACAATATAAGATGATGAGACATCTTAAAATGATTTAAAATAAAATTCTACTAATGGTCCATTAGAAACGGGAGCTTGACGGAAGAAAAGAGGGTATTTTACATTGTTTTCTGGAAGATAGATTGGTTAATAGAAAAATTTACACGGAATTTAAGTCTGCAAGAATCCGCAAAACATCGTATTTATTACTCTCTTTTTCTCTACCAGTTTTAGAGTGACGCTGAATGTAATTTAGGATCCTTCCCTAATTGACGAAAGTTAATACTGTTGTGTTAGAAAAGGAAAGACCCTGGACTGGAAGTCAAAATGATGAACTTGTTTAAACATTATCTCTATGTGTGTCCTTGGGAAATAAACTTAACTTCTCTGGCAATCTGTTTCCTTGTCTGTGTAATCCGAAAGTTGGATAAACTGATTTCCAAATTTCCACAGTTTATATGATTCACAGCAAGGCAGCTTTCACCCTGGAAAGGTGGCAGCCTCCGGATTGGTGGCAACCTGGATGGTGGAAACAGGTAACACACTCAGCTGGTAACCAAAAGGTTGGAGGATACAGTCCACCCAGAGGTGCCTCAGGAGCAAAGCCTGGTGATCTACTTCCAAAAAAATCAGCCAGTGAAAAAATTGTAGAGCAGTTCTAGTGGAAATATATGGTACTTCTCAGAATTTCCTTCCTTGTATGGTTGCAGGTAAGGATTGGCCACAAGAGCAAATTGTGTGAGATTTGGAAGAAAGTGCAGCAAAAACAAATGCACTTTAAGTCATCATTGTTTAAAGCAGTGAAGGACAAATGCAGAGTTGCAGTTTGTCCCCACTTCTCCTTTCTCCTCAACCAACGTTCCTCCGTGATTGCTGGCCCTGCAGGCCAACCACACGCTTGCTTCTCTCGTGAACTCCCAGAGGCAGAAGCAAGGAAGATCTAACAACTTTCCACCGAAGTTACACCAACCAGCGTGTGGCTCCGATACAGCAGCTTCCTTTAAGGTCTGGCTTTTTCATCAACACCAGGGCTGTTTAGTGATTTTTTTGTCTGATCCTTTTGGTTCTTTACTCCCCACAACTACTCCAACAATGGTGTAAGATCTAATTTTTATAAATTCTTGATGCCCTAATACCTAGAATGGTCCTGCTCTCTTGATGGAACCCTAGCTGATGCAGTTGGTGAGCATATACATTGGTGCTAGGACATTCAAAAAGGTTCAGAGTAATGCATATGTAATAGTTAAAAAAAAAAAAATGAAGGACTGCATGTTTTTAATTTTATAGATTGCAGGAAGATAATAGAAAAATAAACAATCTCTAAGTGCATTTAATCTTGAAAATAGTGTTGGGTTTTACCTCCATATACCCTAGGTTTTACATCATATCGTTTCTCTGGACTTTGTACTATATTTGAAATTCTATTTAAATTTAACCAGTCAATATTTAAAGAAAACTTTGAAATAAGCTTGAATTTGATATTCGTATAATCTAACTGAATAAAAAGAAAACAAATTGAATAAAAATAAATTTAGGAAAATCAATAATACTGAAAAGACTATATTTAGAATAATATCAGAGTTGACCTGAGATGAATCTATTGAGACGTTAGACATTCTCTTTGAAGCTAAACTCCAACTGAACATTTTTTTTATAATATTCAACATCTCTTACCAAAAGTGATATTTCCTTCCAAGGGCTCTGAGGAATTGTCAGGAGCATCTTACTCAAACATTGCCAAATCTTACTTTCTGCTTCCTGCCATCAAAATGTATGGGTATAGCTCACTTATGAGCAAATACGATAGGATCGGTTAAGCCATTACTAGGAATAGTACTATCAAAATTTTGAGACTTGTTGTGTAACCTAATAGAAGCATTAGAATGATGTGTATGCTTGTCAGTTTGTGTGTTTGCCTTAGCCATGTATTTCCGTTTATACTTTACATATTTAAAGCTGATGTTCTGCTTATGAACTGTGACTTACAGAATAGCAAAAGAGAGGAAAAAGTTAGATCCAGAAATTTATGGAAATTGAGTTCAAAATTAAGGTACTGGATAAAGCGAAGAGGAAAAACAAGTACAATTCAGAAGGCCCCCGGAAATGTGATGTTGTTGTTGTTAGGTGCCATTGAGTCGGTTCCAGCTCACAGTGATCCTAAGTAAAACAGAATGAAACACTGCTCGGACATGCACCATCCACAATCGTTGTTATGCTTGAGCCCATTATTGCAGCCACTGTGTCGAAACATCTCATTGAAGATCTTCTTTTTTTTTGCTGATGCTCTACATTACCAAGCATGATGTACTTCTCCAGGGACTGATCCCTCATGATAACATGTCCAAAGTATGTGAGATGTAGCCTTGCCATCCTAGCTTCTAAGGAACATTCTGGTTGTACTTGTTCTAAGACAGATTTGTTCATTCTTTTGACAGTTCATGGTATATTCAATATTCTTCGCCAACACCACAATTCAAAGGAGTCAATCCTTTTCCGGTCTTCCTTATTCATTCTCCAACTCTCGCATGCCATGGCTGGATCAGGCACACCTTAGTCTTCAAGGTTACATCTTTGCTTTAAAGAGGTCATTTGCAGCAGATTTGCCCTGTTCAATGTAACTTTTGATTTCTGGACTGCTGCTTCCATGGGTGTTGAATGTGAATCCAAGTGAAATGAAATACTTGACTACTTCAATCTTTTCTGCATTTATCGTGATGTTGCTTATTGGTCCAGTTGTGAGGATTTTTGTTTTCTTTATGTTGAGGTGCAATCCATACTGAAGGTTATGATCTTTGACCTTCATCAGCAAATGCTTCAAATCCCCTTCACTTTCAGCAAGCAAGGTTGTGTCATCTGCATAACATAAATTGTTAATGAGTCTTCTTCCAATCTTAACGCCATGTTCTTCTTCATACAGTCCATCTGTCAGATTATTTGCTCAGCATACAGATTTAATTGTTATGGTGAAAGGATGCTACTCTGACCCACATCTTTCCTGACTTTAAACCATGCAGTATCCCCTTGTTCTGTTAGAACAACTGCCTCTTGATCTATGTATAGGTTCCTCATGAGCACAAGTAAGTGTTCTAGAATTCCCATTCTTCACAGTATTGTCCATAATCTGTTATGATCCACACAGTTGAATGCCTTTGCATAGTCACTAAAACCCAGGTAAACATCTTTCTGGAATTCTCTGCTTTCAGCCAGGATCCATCTGACATCAGCTGTGATATCCCTGGTTCCATGTCTTTGGAAACCAGCTTGAATTTCTGGCAGTTCCCTGTGGATATACTGTTGTAACTGCTTTTGATTGGTTTTTGGCAAAATTTTACTTGTATGTGATGTTAGTGATATTGTTTGATAATTTCTGCATTCTGTTGGATCACCTTTCTTGGGAATAGGCATAAATGTGGATCTCTTCCAGTCAGTTGGCCAGGTAGCTGTCTTCCAAATTTCTTTGCATAGTCAAGTAAGCACTTCCAGCACTGCATCCATTTGTTGAAGCATCTCAATTGGTATTCCATCAATTCCTGGAGTCTTGTTTTTTGCCAATGCCTTCAGTGCAGCTTCGACTTCTTCCTTCAGTACCATCGGTTCCTAATCACATGCTGCCTCCTGAAATGGTTGAATGTCGACCAATTCTTTTTGGTATAGTGACTGTGTATTCTTTCCATCTTTTTTTTATGCTTCGTGCATCGTTTAATATTTTCCCCATAGAATCCTTCAATATTGCAACTTAAGGCCTGAATTTTTTCTTCAGTTCTTTCAGCTTGAGAAATGTTGAGCTTGTTCTTCCCTTTGGTTTTCTGTCTCCATGTCTTTGTACGTCATTATAATATTTTACTTTGTCTTCTTGAGCCACCCTTTGAAATCTTCTGTTCAGGTCTTTAACGTCATCATTTCTTCCTTTTGCTTTAGCTGTTTGACGTTCAAGTGCAAATTTCAGAGTCTCTTCTGACATTTTAGTCTTTTTTTCTTCCCTGTCTTTTTAGTGACCTCTTGCTTTATTCATGTATAATGTCCTTGAAGTCATTCCACAACTCGTTTGGTCTTCAGACATTAGTGTTCAACGCGTCAAATCTATTCTTGAGATGGTGTCTAAATTCAGGTGGGATATACTCAAGGTCGTACTTTGGCTCTCATGGACTTGTTCTAATTTTCTCCAGTTTCAACTTGATTATGCATATGAGTAATTGATGGTCTTCTGCAGTCAGCCCCTGGCCTTGTTCTGACTGATGATACTGAGCTTTTCCATTGTCTCTTTCACAGATGTAGTCGATTTGATTCCTGTGTATTCCATCTGGTGAGGTCCACTTGTATAGTCACTGTTTATGTTGTTGGAAAAGGGTATTTGCAATGAAGAAGTCTGTGGCCTCCCAAAATTCTATCATGGGATCTCCAGCATCATTTCTGTCACCAAGGCCATATTTTCCAGCTACTGAACCTTCTTTATTTCCAACTTTCACATTCCACTCACCAGTAGTTATCAATGCATCCTAATTGCAGGTTCCATCAGTTTCAGATTTCAGAAATTGGTAAAAATCTTCAATTTCTTCATCTTTGGCTTTCATGGTTGGTGCATAAATTTGAATTATAATTATATTAACTGGTCTACCTTGTAGGTTTATAGATATTATCCTATCACTGGCAGTGTTGTGCTTTGGAATAGATCTTGAAATGTTCTTTTTGACGAAAATGCAAAGTCATTCCTCTTCAAGTTGTCATTCCCAGCATAGTAGACCATATGATTATCTGATTCAAAATGGCCAATGCCAGTCCATTTCAGCTCACTAATGCCTAGGATATTGATGTTTACATATTCCATTTCATTTTGACGATTTCCAATTTTCCTACATTCATACTTCATACATTCCATGTTCCGATTACTAATGGATGTTTGCAGCTGTTTCTTCTCATTTTGAGTCATGCGACATCAGCAAATGAAGGTCCTGAAAGCTTTTCTCCATTCACATCACTTGGGTTGACTCTACTTTGAGGAGACAGCTCTTCCTCAGTCATCTTTTGAGTGTCTTCCAACCTGAGGGGCTTAACTTCTGGCACTATCTCAGACAATGTTCCATTGCTATTCATAAGGTTTTCACTGGCTAATTCTTTTCAGAAGTAGACCACCAGGCCTTTTCTAGTCTGTCTTAGTCTGGAAGCTCAGCTGAAACCTGTCCTCCATCATTTACCCTGCTCGTATTTGAATACCGGTGGCATAGCTTTCAGCATCACAGCAACACCGAGTCCCCACAGTATGACAAACTGACAGACGCATGGGGAAATGTAAGCAGGCAAAAAAGGGACACAGCCATCTTTTCTCATCATGAATGAGGTGAAAGCTATACAAAAATTTGTGATTGCTAGGAGATTAGTGTTCTTTAAAAACCAGTTGCTATTGAGTCAATTTTGACTCATGGTAACCCCATGTGGGTCAGAATAGAATTGAACTCCATAGGGTTTTCAATGGCTGAATGCACTCGGCCACTAACTGAAAGGTTGGAGGTTCAAGTCCACCCACAGGCACCTTGGAAGAAAGGCCTGGCAATCTACTTCTGAAAAATCATCCATTAAAAACTCTACAGAGCACAATTCTATTCTTTTATACATGTGGTTGCCCTGAGTCGGAATCGACTCACTGGCAACTGGCTTTTAATATTCCTTAGAAGCAAGCATGGTGAGACTTCAGCTTGCTTATGTTGGACACATTATCAGGAGAGACCAATCACTAGAAAAGGACATCATGTTTGGTAAAGCAGAGGTTCAGCAAAAATGATAGCAACCTTTAATGAGATAGATTGACACAATAGCTACAATGGACCAAAACGTAACAATGATCATGAATATGGCACCAGATGGGCCAATGTTTTATTCTGTTATACATAAGAGCATCGTGAGTGTGAGCTGACTGCACTGGAACTAACAACAACAATATCTTTACACTTATTTTGATTGCATCTATGTTTGGACTTATTTCTACTTTGTGTGTGTTTGTTTTATTTTTAATTTGCCAAACTTTCTTATTATCCTATTCTTCTTATTATTGCTGTGTAAAAATTGTTGCTAAAAATAACTATTAAGTGATTTTTTTTATCAATTAAAAGGAAAATGACCATGCGATGAAAGAGTAGAGACGTTAAACAGCCGTAAGTCACAGGAACATTTAGCCCTCAGTTAACTCATGTAAAATAAAGGATTACGACGAAATTATTATATCAAAATTAATGTTTTTTTTAAAGTATCATAATCCTATAAGCAAAAGTATACAGTTAGAAATAAACTGTTATGAATGTTCCAAGAAAGTGAGCAGATTGGCTTAAATGACACGGAGAATTTGAACTCGGATTTAATTTCAACTGTGACACTTGGTAACCATGTTTAGCAAGCTGCTTAATATCTCTGAAACTTTCTCTACTCATTTGTGAAATATTGATGATGATGGTGATGCAAAAATGTTGTTTCTGTTTTTGCTTTAACTGTGAGAGTTTAATGCAAAGATAGAAAAGCTTTGGAGCATGATGGAAGTAGATTCCAGATGTTAAGAACAGAAGGAAATTATCAAAGATTATCAGTGAAGCTCTCTATATCATAAGGAAGGAGAATCTTTGGAAAATGTCCTTCACCGATATTCTTAGTTAAAGTTTTCAATAGTTAATTGGTTGAACTAAGAAAAGCAGAAATTCTTATCACTGACTTTATTAAGGTTTGGCTTAACTATATACATTGTATACTTAATAATTTTTAAATATATAATATAGTTTAGTGATTCCTTTGTCTTGATATTTGTTTTTAAAACTGAGATATACTAATTATATCACTTTTAAATCTCTAGTAATTTTTATTACTGTGGGTTTTTTTAAATTACTACTTGTCATCCTCTCAATATAACCAAATATTAAACTCAGTCGATTAAATAAGGAGATTACTTAATATTTATATGTTTTACGTATATTATATGTTACTCCCACTTTACGGTAGGAGATGATGTTTTATATATTAAATATCTTCTGTTTTTCAAATAAAAGTCAATAATCATACAAGTGAATACAGTATAACTAGGTTATGAAACTGATGGCATTCTTGTCAATAAGTAGTTTGTCACTTACACTCATTATGTTTTAGATATTGCTCTTTTATTTGTGATTATAGAATCACTATTTACCTTTTGAGGTCTTGCTTGTCAGGTCTTATAACTTGAGGTCTTGCTTGTGAGATTTTTTTTCAACAATCTCCAAGAAAGCTGCATGACAACTGTGTTTCACATGTTTTGGCTATCTCAGCTGTGAACACATATTCAGCATAGATTGTTTGTTTATTTGAAATACAGCAGGTAAGCTGTTATAAAACTATCCGTTTACATCGGTCTGACTTACTATATTCGTTGAACAGATAGAGGAGTCCGTAATTTTTCTGATGTTTTTAAGTTTCTTTGAAGTTAGCCTGATCTAAGTGAACTCCATTCTCCTTGTTAAAACTGAAAGACAAAGGGCTGCAAAGACTGAACTCAACTGGAAAAAAAAAATTAAGCTGACTTTAGCTTCAGCTACCATAATGTGTCATGAAGCTGGCATTTAATTCCCATTTGTTTACAAATACCAAACAATATGGAGCTCCTGAAGCCTCAGGAGGGACTTGTCTTAGAGTAGGGAAATATATTAAAAGAAAAGTAAAAATCTCTTTTATCTTTTTCCATTCCTTTACTCAAACCATGACATTCTAACTCATTTTACCTAATTCAAATTCTCTGTGTAGGAAAAGGAATTTGAAAACAAATATTTATTTGACAAAATAGATAGCCTATAGAATTAGAAAACTGTCTAAATGGAAAATATATTATCAATCTACAAATATAGCTATTAGAAGGATCTGGAAATTGCATTAATCATTTATTTTAGCAATGAGGCTATAGTTTTCTGCAAAGGAATGTTAAATAGTATGTACTTGAAGCTGATGGGACTAGGAGAAAGTTGAGGAGAAACCCCAAATTTGAGACTACATAATCATTTTAGTTCTTCACATGGTGGGCAAAAAAGGCTTGCACAGCAAATAAGGAGAAATTAAACTACTGAAATCAATTTAGATCTTATTGCTACCTCTTCTTTGCAGATCTAGACCATCATTGAAGTGAATGTTTTGACAACAGAGGTTAAAAAGGACATGAACTTTTACAGTGAACTTATTTTAAGCTTCACAATTTCTGAGTTGGAAAATGACTTAAAATCCTGTGATGATGAGGGAACAATTCCTAGGGCCCTGAAATGTTCCTGAGATTACTTTGTAAAGCACCTGTTCTGATATACTTCAATTTGCCTATGACAATGTCTGAGATTTTTTCCTAAGTGGTTCATTTAAAAATATAGAATGCAATCACTTTGTGAAGTTTAAAAAAAAAGGAAAGATCATTAGCTTATCAAAAAAACGCATATTGGGGTTCTTAATTTATATAATTTATATTTAGCAAGAAAAGGCAGATTTTTCATTTCGAAGGCTGACTTTTTAATATTATTTATTTATATATGTTTCCTTGAAATTTCATTCAAATCTTAATTTAATCTTTAATAAATTTTTGCCTTGGCACTCAAAGGTTTTCAAATAATTTTGAAACACCAGGAGGTTTAAATATATGTATAAATATATCAGGAGGTTTAAATATATCTATAAATACAGCTATTAGCTATATATAACATACAAGTGGTGTGCTATATATATATATATCAGGAGGTTTAAATATATATATAAATACAGCTATTAGCTATATATAACATATGTGTGTGTAATATATGTGTGTATATATATATATATATATATATACAGTAATTTGTTATGTCATTTATGTGATCCTAATAAAATAACTGGAGGTCCTGGGTGGTACAAATAGCTAATTCATTGGGCTGCCCAAAAGATTGTTGGAGGTTGGAATCCACTCAGAGGTGCCTTAAAAGAAAGGCCTAGTGATCTACTTCTGCAAAAACAGCCATTGAAAACCCTAAGGAGCACAGTTCTAATCTGATGTGCATGGGGTTGCCATGAATAGGAATGGACTTGAAGGCAATTGATTTTTTAATAAAATAAGTTAAGAAGACAATTCTTTTAATGGTCACAACTTCACTGGCTATGATTCTAGATACAGAAAATATACCAAATCACTGAGTTTTATCTATTTCATAATGTAAATAAAGTGAAAATACACAGATTTGATTATAAATTCATTCACAATATATCAAAAAAAAAAAAAAAGAACTCGTTGCTGTCGAGTCGATTCCAACTCATAGTGACACTATAGGGTTTCCAAGGAGAGCAGCTGGTGGATTTGAACTGCCAACCTTTTGGTTAGCAGCCAAACTCTTTTCCACTGAGCCACCAGGGCTCCCCATAATATATAGCACAATTATTTAAATGCCCCTCTTTTTATACTACATTTCACATAATTATCTCTTATATGTATGCTAGGTTCTAAATTCAGAATGTGTTATCAAATTCAATTTACCTCTAAAACTAAGACTTTAATGTGATTATTAATATCACCACTTTACATATGAAGAAATTAAGTTTCTTATCAGAGTCACTGAAGCCACACCTCAAGTAGATGGTAACATATTCTCTAAAATTCAGCTCTATTGACCCTCCTGGGACAGCAAATTTCTTTTAGTATTTTGCAATCCCACCCACAGTGTCACTGGATGGTCTTCATTCTACTAAATCTCCTTCAGCTCTCTTTCATTTTGCTATTACCATTGTTTTCAAGCATTAATTCAGCACCCTATTGAACACAGCACAATAGACTTTCAAAAGTGAACCCTACTCTGCAAAAATTACAGTTAATTGTATAATGTAAACATGCAAGAAATGCATATCTATTTATAAATTCATTAATCCCTGGTTCCTAAAAGGACCTACTTGATAAAAAATAAATATCTAGCTGCAAAACGTATGACCAGAAGAAGAAAACTACTTAATATTGTATAAATAACACCAACTGCTTTAGCATTTTGAGGTGCAAATACAATTATATCGCTACTGTTTGTTCAAATAATTGCTATAGTCCTAAATGTTTTTATTAGCAGGAGGCACACTATTTCTCTGTTGAGTCTGTCCCTCCCACCTCATCTCTAATTGATATGAGAACCAAAGGTTCTGATGTCAAAGTAAAGGGATTGGCCCATCTTTCTGACAATAGGTGTGTTGTTGTTGGGTGCCATTGAGTTGATTCTGATTCATAGCAACTCCATGTGATAGAGTAGAACTGTCCCATAGGGTTTTCTGGGCTGTGATCTTTACAGGAGCAGATCCTCAGGTCGCTCTTCAGCGGAACCTCTGGGTGAGTTCAAACTGCCAATCTGCCAACCTTTCAGTCAGCAGCCGAGTGATTAACTCTTGCACCTCCACATTGCACCACCACCACTTCTTCCTGACAACATGTATTAGTCAGAAAAAATGGTTGTAAATTATGATATGTCCTCTAGGACCTATGATTTGGTTGCTGCCTCACTGTATCTCTGTGGAACAACCTCCCCAGAGAGTCTTGATGCAACCTTTATAGCTCTATTGCATTTCATAATTTGCTATTTTGCTTCAGGCTCCAAGGTTAGAGCAATTCCAATTCACCTTTGCATGCTTAACCTTATTCCTCAAAGCAGGGCATTGTGCCAGATAATCAAGCCTGGGGATGCTTCCAGGCTTGTCCCTATATTGTGCCTGAAATTGGAATACCCAAAAAACCTTACATCCTTGATGTGCTTGCAGATCACCAGTACAGATTATAGGTTCCTTTAGGGGAAATTATCCTTGAGAATTCTTGTGTTTTTATGCCAGCAGATGAACTTCAATTAGTATCATGTCTAGCTTTCAAATATTCTTATAAAATGAATTGTCAAAAGGAAATAAATAGATCAGAATTTTATTAAAATTTTTTCAATAAAACTTTCCTAATATACATTCAAATATATATCCCTTCCCAAATACCATTATATACCAATAGACAAGAAAAACAGTACAATTTTTATCAAGCCATGAATGATTCTGTTACACAGAGCAATAAGTATCTACTGACTTTTTATTTGTGAAAATGAGACTTCATGCAGTGATTCCTGCTATAAAAACAAAAGCAAGCTACAAGGTGACTTGCTTGAGCAATTGCACAGCAGGGTATACTACGCTATTGCTATTAATTCACCCCCACCACAACCTATTCAATCTAACAATTCTTGAAGGAGGATGGGATCTCAGGCTGTGAGAACAAACTGCAATCACAACAGATACCCAGATAATTTACTATTTTATTTTATTTTTTGCAATGCTTCTTTTGATTTCTTTTTATTATTATTTGCTATCTTTTTTGTTGTACTCTAAGTGAAAGTTTACAATTCAAGTTAGTCTCTCATACAAAAATTTATACACACATTGTTATGTGACCCTAGTTGCTCTCCATATACTGCGACAGCACACTCCTCCTTTCCACCCTGGATTTCCCATGTCTATTTAACCAGCTCCTGACTCTCTCTGCCTTCTCATCTTGCCTCTGGACAGGAGCTGTCCATTTAGGCTCATGTATCTACTTGAGCTAAGAAGCACACTCTTCAAGAGTGTCATTTTACGTCCCATAGTCCTAATCTTGCTATTTTATTTTATTATACAATTTTCAAAGATGAAAAGATTTTACAGAGACCTCTATACCCACCAGGTAAATTCTATCACTCCCCTATTACCCAATTGCCATCACGTCAATTCCAACTTGTAGCAACCCTATATGACAGAGCAGAACTGCCTCACAGGATTTCCAAGGTTGTAATCTTTATGGAAGCAGACTGCCACATACTTCTCCCACGGAGGGGCTGGTCTGTTCAAACCAGTGACCTTTCAGTTATCCTTACCGCTGTACTAAAATTTATCTATTTATCCATCTCTCTTTCCATCCATTGATCAGTATTGTTTCTGGTGTATTTCAAAATGAGTCCAAGATACATTCCAATGAAGATTTCAGAATGTATAACATTATATGGATTTCAATATTGTTTAGTTTTCCTTTACTTTTGATACAAAATTTACATAATGTTGAATGTACAAATTTCAGTGTTCATTCTCTGAGTTTTGATAGATGTATACACATATATAACACAAATCTCTAGCAATATGTGGAACATCTTCATTATCCCAGAAAGTTTTCTCCTACTCCTTCCTAGTCAAATTCTGCCACACCCACAGGCAAACATTGTTATGGTTATTTTCCCCATAAATTCAGTTATCCTGTTCTAGAAGTACATATATAGAGAATGATCATGTAGTATGTTTATCGGTGCTATGTTTTTAAAATTCAGCCATATCGTTTTATGTATAGGCAGCACATTGCTTTTTTTTTTTTTTTTTGCTAAATAATATATCATTGTATGAACATAATACAGTTTTTTTTTTTTTCAATTCTCCTATTGATAAACATTCATCGATTGTGAGGATGGCGCAGGACTGGGTAGTATTTCATTCTGTTGTACATAGGGTTGCTATGAGTGAGAACCGACTGTGTTGCATCTAACAACAATAGCAACAAGTAATGAGGATAGACTCCTAAGTTTTCCTCTAAAAGTTTTATGATTTTAAAATTTATGTATAGATGTGTATAAATCTATGTTCCATCTCTATTTATATTTTGTGTAGAATTTGAAGTAGGTGTCAAGGCTATTATTATTGTTACATATACATATCTTTGAATATATATATATATATATATATATATATATATATATATATATATATAAACCGAACCCATTGCTGTCTAGTGGATTCTGACTCATAGAGACCCTATAGAACAAAGTAGAACTGCCCCCCATAGGGTTTCCAACGAGTGGCTGGTGGATTCAAACTGCTAACCTTTGGGTTAGCAGCCTTAATGCTTATCCACTGTGCCACCAAGACCCCATACGTACATGTGTGTATATATATACATTTCCGGAAATCCCAGAACCATTTATTGAAAATGCTTTCCTTTCCCCATTGGCTTACTTTGGTGTCTAAGTTGAAAATTAAATGATCATATAAATCTATTGATTCTTATGCCAACACCACATTGTCATGATTCTTATAGGTTGATAGTAAGTCTTTAAAACAGCTAGTCTATATACTCCAGGTTTGTTTTTTCAAAATTGCTTTGAATATTCTCGATCCTTTGTATTTCCACAAACAATTTAGAATCAGAGTACCAATTTCTAAAACAAAACAAACAAGCAAAAACACTTTGCTGTGACTTCGATTAGCATTGTGCTGGACCTATAGATCAGTTTGAGAGAAAAATGACATCTTAACAACATGAGTCTTGCAAACTGAGAGACACTCGCAGATTGTCCCAGATTCCTAAATAGCCAGGAGGCCATTAGAAAAATAGGACCAGTCACTAACAGCAATTCCTTCATGAGTATCAGAGCCTGAATACACCGGAGAAGCCTCCACAGCGTTAGCGCATGGAAAGTAACTTTTATTACTTACAACAAGAAGCAGATAGCGTACGAGAACAAATTCGGATCCATTTTTGAACATCCCCTGACACAGAATTTGAGCATCTTCACTTTGGATGTCTTCTCTGTCAGAATCACTACATTTCAATACAGCTATTGTTGTCCCAAGCTTGTCTTCTAGTTTTTCAGGCTAGAAAAACTACATTTTATATCAGAATTTTAGCCACCTTTCTTTGTGCCTCGGTATTCTTCCTTAAACATTAATGGCAATAGAGAACAAAGAAACTACTCTTTCCCTCCTTTCATTTTCTTTTTAAATTGTGGTGAAAATATACACAGCAAAACATACACCAATTCAACAACATTGATTACATTCTTCAAGTAGTGCAAACATTCTCACCATCCTTTTCCAAATTATTCCACCACCATTAACATAAACTTAATGCTTCCCTTCTTTCAATTTTTTTACTTTCCTCCATAATCTGCTTACATTTGCTCACTCCCCAGGGCCTTTTTGTTTTTCACGACTTATTTGTGTGAAGATAGGTCTGGTAGGTGCTTAGTATGCTAGAAGTGGAACCGAACCTTGGATATTTTAGTAAGTTAAATAGGTACATGTGAAAACTGGTTGTCCTGATATTCTGCCTGTTTGCATAAGTTTAGTTATATTTAAAGAAAGATAGGGGAAAAGACAAAACAAAACACTTGTTCGTAATGAAAGTATTTCCTGTCAACAATTTCAGGTATAAAAACAAAAATTGTTTTTGACTAAATCTATTATACAAAAAAAAAAAAAAAAAAAAAAAAGCAAAAAACTGTTGCCATTGAGTCGATTCCAACTCATAGTGACCTTATAGGACAGAGTAGAACTGCCCTATAGTGTTTTCGAGGAGTGGCTGGTGGATTCAAACTGCCAACCTTTTGGTTAGCAGCCAAGCTCTTAACCACTGTGCCACCAGGGCTCTGCAAATGTATTACAGACTAATTCAATTGATACAGTCCATTCATGTATCCTGTGCTCAATTTTTCTGGCAATATTATGTAGATTTATCTAAAACAGGTGCAGGCAAACTGTGGTCTTCTATCTAAAACTGGACCACCGTTTTTGTAAATAAAGTTTTACTCGAACACAGCCACATATATTCATTCATGTATTGTTTATGGCTGCCTTTTTGCTATATCAGCATAGTTGAGTAGTTGCAAGAAACCATAAAGCTTCTAAAACCTACAAAATTTACTCTATAGAAATCCTAAAATATTAATTTTATTATTCTACTTTATTGTAGTAATTTCCTGTTTTGATGATACTTCTGCTGTCATGATATTATGTGCATGTTAGGCTGTTCAAAGCGTATTTTTTAAGGAATTATAACTTATTTTCTTTATGGTTTAGAACTTGTTTATATAGTAAAGGAAAGATTCTTTGTTCATTAGTCCTCTATGCCTTTAGTTTTATCATGTCTTTATTTCCTGATATTTCAATACTGCATATCTAAAAGCACTGCACCCACGGATATAAGACATTTATAACCAAAAAAAACCCCAAACCCATTGCCATCAAGTTGATTCCAACTCATAGTGACCCTACAGGACAGAGTAGAACTGCCCCATAGGGTTTCTGAGGAGCGGCAGATGGATTTGAACTGCTGAACTTTTTGGTTAACAGCTGAGATCTTAACCACTTTGCCACTAAGGCTAATATATAGCAGTGACTTATTTCTGATAATAGATGATTAAACAATTTAAAGATATACATTTCTCGGGGCAGTTTTATCTTAGTATTTTCATTAGTCATCAATCAGACAGATGTCCTCTTAATATGTTCGCTATAAATGGAGAAAATATACCCTAATTATTCAACAATATTATAATTTTTTTTTTAATTTTGGATCAACGGGGGGGGGGGGAATTCTTATGGGGGGGAATTCCCCATAAGAAATCTAAAATATGTAATATTTTCTTGAGGATAAACATTGAATGAAATAAAAAAAATACATATACGATAATTGAGACAGGTGTTACAGCTTCTTACATATGAAATGTCATAACTAATTTTTATTTTGAACTTTTTATTGAATTCCTCTATCATCATTTGGGCCTGACATGAGGGGATGATGTGAACAAAGGTTACTTTTTCCTAATACTCTTATTTTGCATGTTTTACAACATTTTTAACTTCTAATTTTAAAATACAAGTGAACGTTAGCATTTGTACAGCTATATTCCTGCGTATCTATTTCTTCCAACTAATTTCTTTTCTGCAAGATATTGAATCACCTTTTAGAGAATCAGACCTAAAAGAATTAAATCCTTTTAATCTGCCTATGTCCACATTTGGCCTAAATCTCCTTGTTCATTTGTGGACACAAATATTCAGAATAAACTTTCATTTTCCTTGGTGTACAAAAACACATTCTGTGGCTTTCATGCTTAACAACTCAACAATCGTTTCCTCAAGATTAACACTTTATTGTGTCTACAGGCAGTTGCATATTTATTACTCCCGAGGCAGTGGTATTTTAAATAAATGGAATTGAATGATTCTGTGAAATAGTTTTTAAAGTCCATATATCTCGAGTTGCTCTATCTTAAAGGAAAACAAAATATTTCAGATTCCCACTATGAAGAGAGCAGTTCATGTGGGACACACTAAGGCTATAAAAGTGAAGGACATTTTAATACTGGTCATTGTGCTCAGTTCCTTTTAGGTTGTAGGCCTGAATTCTTGGAATCACAGAATGGTTCCATATATACATGTACATATATATATATGTATATATGTCTACCCACACACATATATATACAACTCGTTGCCATGGAGTCAATAGCCACCCTGTAGGACAGAGTAGAACTGCCCCACAGGGTTTCCAAGGAGTGTCTGGGGGCTGGGGGATTCGAACTGTTGACCTTTTGTTTAGCAGCCAAGCTCTTAACCACGATGGCACCAAGGCTCCAATAGATATATATTTTCATTTCTTAAAAAAGAAAGGATCTGTTTTCTTGGATTTCCCCAAGTTTATGTATGACAATTTCATAAGATCATTGAAGTCTACTAGTTATTCAGCTTTGACTATCAAAATAAGTTTGGCTATTAAACATAATTTTTTTTTAGTAACTTTATGTTTGGACTCATCCACACTATTAGTTCCCACCAACCTCACTCTCACCATAGTAGCCTTCACACTGTTCTAAGACCAAGGATATGGCCATACCTAGGCCGTTGCACTTGCTCTTCACTTTGCCTAGAATTTTCCCTGAAAGACATCTATGTGATTTACTCTCTTCTTTCTGAAAGTCTCTGCTTAATATTCTCCCATCAGAAAGATCATCTGTGACTCACACCTGTAACCCTCTATCCCTATTACCTACCTTCCTTCATAATTTTGTCAAAATTCTATCACCCTCTACATGCTATCTTCATTTGATTGTTTATCGTATGTCTTCCCTTATTAGAATGTTAGGTCCATGTGAAATGCACCTACAGCTCTTTTGTTTATTACTATCTCTACAGTGCTCAGATCAATTTGTAGAAAGAAGAAAGTAAGTTGTTTCAGTCTTGAATAGATCTTGTTTGGTTCATACAGAAGCTCAGTTAAACACCCTGAATTTATTTAATTTTTCTTGTTACTAACTTCACATTTAAGAAAAAGTAACTAGATGAAAATATGGCAACTTCATACTTATAGCCATGGCTAAATTCCAAAGACCAGGTTGTTATGTGAAAAGTGAAGATGACCACATCAGATCACAAAATGGAGGATGATTATATCATTACATAATTGCCAAATTACATCATTACATAACTGTTAAACCAGTAAGAATCATGGCCCAGCCAAGATGACACATAACCTTAACCATCACAGCCAGTGTTAGTCTCACTTCACACCTCGGCATTCGTTATATATGTCATTAATGCACAAAATAGTTGGATAGTAGACTTTTTACTATTGTTATAAATATGACATGTCAGATAATGAGACACTCAATATGTGAGGAGTAGTTGTAATTAGAAATAAACCTTAAAATTCTTTGAATGTAAAATATTTTAAAAACAGGTTCTTAAGGACTTTTTCATAAATGTCATTTATATTTAAATAAATTATTAATCAGATACCTGTTCAAGTCATAACATTACATATAAACATAGTATTCTTATATTTAATTTGATATTGAGCTCTCAAATCATGTTAAATAATACCATGTTCAGCAGATGCATGGAATAAAAAATGTCTAATGTGTAATATATATTCAAATTGCCTGTAAATGAATAAAATAAAAGCCAATGTTTTATTGTTTGCTTAAAAGGAAAAACTGCAGTTATCTGTGAATTTCACTGATATAAAGATTCTAATTTCTTAACAATGGGGATAATTCAGCTAATATTTTGTCTTGCTAGTCATCAAATTTTTAATATAAATGGAAGTATAAGATAAAATATTTTTCTCAGCTTTTTAACTCATCAAACATTTTTACTTGTGTAGAGATATTTTCTCAGTTATTACTCCTCCACATTAACGTGTTAGAATTAAATAATAATAATAAAACAGGGCTGTTTAAGTGCTACTTTCTAAGATGTGATGTTGCTTACTAGGGGAAACCATGTATTACCACAACAAAAATGCTTAGTTACAGTGTATAGAAGTAGAGCTAAGAACCACATCCCTTATCTTTGATACAGAAGTATCCCTTCAAATTCCATTTCTCTCTTTCCTTTCATTTTCCTCTAAATAATTGTGTGGTGGTAATGTCTAACTTCCTCTAATTTCACAAAGCAGAAGGAGAATCAAGATCAACAGCCCAAGGCTGATTCCTATGAGGCAGAGATCAGACATGCCTCCTCTTTCTGCCATCTTTACCAATTTTGATACTGACCGTGCCTCCCATGGCACTCTCCACTTCTCTGCTCAGTTTGATAATTCATTGCAATGGCCACACAGAACTCACAGACCATGCTCACAGGTTATGGGGTCTATTAGGGAAGTAACAGTTTACAATTCAGGTTAAGGAACACTCAGTATACAGTTTTTTCATCAAGACAGCCTCTTTTCAGCCATGCCTACAGGCATGCCTCTCTCTGGCCCTCAGCATCTGCCTGCTCAGGCAAGTGTTACAAAGCTCTTTTAGCTCTGCCAATAAGAGCCCCAAGGTACCCCACTCTGCCAGTAAGCTTCAGCCCGAAGGGGCTCAGCTCTAGCTCTGTGGGTCAGCAAACCCAGCTCTACCAAGTGCCCTGAGGCACCCTAGTCCACCAGCAAGCCTCTTGCCTGAAAGCACTCAGTTTTCTCACTCTGGGCTAGGAAGCCCACTGCGTAGTCTCTGCCAGTGTCTCCTGCCAGCCTCTTCTGCTGCCATTTCTCTGCCACTCTTTCTTGCCATCTTCAGTGTTATAGCTCTTTCTCTTGGACTCCTGATTCAGAAGCTTCTCAGCACAAGGATCTCAGGTCCAAAGGGTACACTCCACTCCTAGCTTTTCTTTCTTGGTAGTAGTGAGATCCTCTCTTCCCACCTCTGGGATGGCTCATTTTAAGCCTAGTGGGATGGCAAACCTGACCAATCCCCTTGTTAGGGTTCCATATACCTTATTAGCATGGTCCCACCCAATCATTTGGTAGGAGTTACAAAGACTATGGCTAGAAGGGCCATATTAAGTAATTCATTACATCACACCACCATACTTCAGATTATGTTTGTGGATGATTATCTTTATCACACACTAAACTTCAGGAATTTCACCCAACCTACTTTCATACTTCCGTGTGTGTGTACTTTTTTAAAAATGAACCTCATGTATTCTTTACCATGTTCTTTTCACAAAATTCATCTCTCTGAATGTTGGTGATTTCTCCTAAATGATATTTATTTCTTTGTGTTGAGATTGATTTCAAGTTCACATTTTCAGCCAAGTATTCTAAGTTAGTATGTAGAAATCTTCCTATTTTTCTTGAATACCTTTTAAGCTATATTCACCTAAAAATTATTGTCTACTCTTCTATGGGATTTTTTGGTGTTGATATGACTTTTGTTTTTTATTACATGTAATATTGTAGATTTCTTTTTTTCCTTTGTCTTTTCTTCTTTTTCCCTACAGTGTCAGTTTAAAAATTCTCTGGCAAAATTACCCAGTTGTGTTCCAAACATTTTGATGTCATGTGATATAATTTCAAATACTACAGTTTTTGACAACATATGAGAATGAAACATTGGTAACGTCAGTAATGTTCATTTTTACAATGTAGCAAAATCTCATTGTCTGTATATGTGTATATGTATACAACCACAGTTATGATATTATTCACTTTTTTGATAGTAATTTATGTACTATTGCTTTATGAGTTTCAGTGCTTATTTCTCTGAGCTTACTGTATTATACAGTTACACAGCAAGTTGTGGTCTGCATAAATAGATGATTTTTCTTTCACACCAGCCTGTTATTATGCCACAGATTAATTCTTACTGCATGTTACACTTTGTTCTATCCAGCATTGCACAACCTTCTCAGATCTAATTTCCATCTGTCATATATCGGCAGAATAATATTTATATTGTGTTGTCAAAAATCAGTTTTCTATGTGGATAAGAATTTGGCTGCACACATATGGAAAATTTGCATTTCACCAGTACACCACAGCACACAGGTGGAGACATCCTGGTTGGAAACTCTGGATTTTAAGTCACTTACACCTGTGTTTGAATCTAAGCTCTGCCATTTATACTCTGTGTCCTTGGTCAACTAAGAAATACCCTACAAGATTCCATTACTTATCAATAAAACATGGATTTTTACAGTACTTCCATATTATGGTGGGATAAAAGTTAAATGAATAATATATTTAAAGTTTTAGGATAGTGAATATTAATAAATGTTAATTTAATGTTAGTTATTATTATTAAAATTGTAGCTATAGCTCCCCGGCTCCAGTTAAACAGACTCTTTTCCATCTCCACAAAATGAACTTAAACTATTAGCATAAGTTTATCACAGTGTAGAGCACAAAATCCAAATCTTTGATGCCAACAACATAGCCAGCACCTCACTTCTTATAATAACCTTCTTATTTTTAAGTCATGACCTACACAGTGACACTGTCTGATACTTCAAGTCTTTGACTCAAAATTTCAGAGTAGTGAAAGATTTATGTTTCTACATCAGAGTACTCAATGGGGCTTCAGAAGCTTTTTTATACTTCTGTATACACACACACACACACACACACAGAGATAAGGCCTATCTTAAAAGCATACTGGTTTTTAATTTGCTGTCTGCTTATTCAACAGTAGTATTTACCTACCACTTGCATATCTATCTCTTTCTCCTCTATTTAGAAGCATAATTATTTTTCTCTATCAACTATTAATTCTCTGAGTAATGTTTTAGATTTGAATTTATCTTCTATTAGTAAAATCTATGCTATACTTCAAACGAATTTTTTTAAACTATAACACTTAGTTGAATATACATTTTTCTACTTATCTTTTTGAACTTCTGATGCTCTGCATCAAATACACAGGTTTTTCTAAACATATTGATCTTAACCAATAAACTAGGGCATAGACAGGTGTTTCTAAAGCATGTCTTAGTTCCCTAGTGCAGCCATAACAAAATAACACAAGTGGTTGACTTTAAAGAACAGAAATGTATTGTCTCAAAATTCTAGAGGCCAGGACTCTGAATTCAGGCCTTGACAGAGTTACGGTCTCTTTGTCTGCTCTAGGGAAAGACTTTTCCTTGTCTCTTCCAGTTTCTGGTAGCCACAGATATCTCTTGGCCTTCCTTGGCTTAAAGGTGCGTCTCCACGTAACATTTGTCTTCCCCCTATGTGACTATGTCTCTGTGTCTCTTCTCCCCTTTCATAAGACACCTCTTAGAATGTATCGTTGTTGTTAGCTGCTGTACAGTCAGCCCCCGACTCATGGTGATCCCATGCACAATAGGATAAAACACTACCCAGTCCTGTGCAATTCTCATAATCAATTATTGATCAAACTGTTGTGATCCATAGGGTTTTTATTGGCTGATTTTTGGAAGGAGATCCCCAGGCCTTTTTATTCCTTGTCTGTCTTAATCTGGAAGCTCTGTTGAAACCTGTTTAACATTATAGCACCATGCTATCGGCCACTGACAGATGAATGACGACTACACATGAGGTGTGTGATGGTTAAGATTGTGTGTCAACTTGGCTGGGCCATGATTCTCAGTGTTTATATGTGATCACCCCCATGATGGGATCTACTGTGAGCAGCCAATCAGTTGAAAGGGAGTTTCCTTGGGCATGTAGCCTGCATCCCAATATAAGTGGATGTTCTGGCGTTTGCCATCTCTGGATCATGCAGCTGCCTCCTGTTTGTTTGATCTCTGATTCTTGGGACTTGAGCTAACAGCTTACCTGCAGATCTTGGGATCTGTTGATCTTCACAGGCTGTGAGCAAGAGTTCAGTTCTCCAACCTGCCAGTCTTGGGTTCTCCAGCCCCTACAGCTATGTGAATCAGAAGAGGCCTTGTGGTATTGCCACCAATCTCGTGATTCATTGATCTTCACAGCCTGTGAGCAAGAGCCCTGCTATCCAACCTGCTGATCTTGGGTTCACCAGCCCTTGTGGCTACCTGAATCAAGAGAAACTTCTATCCTGATCCACGGACTTGAGACATTCCAGCCTCTACAATCACGAGAGCTGTTTCCTTGATAGAAATCTCTCTGTCTATATATATATATATATTTATACACTTTACTGGTTTTGCTTCTCTAGAGAAAACAGCCTAAGACAAGGTATGCTGGCCCAGGAATGGAACCCAGCTCTATTAGGACCCACGCTAGTCTTGTACGACCTCAATAATTTATAATGTCTTTAAACAAATAGTATATTTCCAAACAAGGTCACATTCACAACCACAGGGTTTATGACTTAAATGTATCATTTTGGAGAGGCTAATTCAATCCATAACAACCCCTAAACTTAAAAAGGTACTCAAACATTTCCCACAATGGATGCTAAATAAGTATATTACAGGATCTATTACAACAGTATTACATTTGTCTTTTTATTGTACCCAGCATACAAAAGCTTTATCAAGTCTGCAAAGTGAAAATTATCTCATATTGTCAAACATTCTTCCCAAATCTATTGTTTATGACATAAATATTACTTTGACATTGAAAAACTAGATTTTTTTTTCTCAACTTATTGTGTTTGTATAGTGTTTCAAAAAATCTCTTTTAGAAACTTGAAAGTTGAGATTCTTGGCATATATTCTCTAACAACCACCCTCTGGAGGAAGTTTGTGCTAGATATCCTCCTTTGTCCCTCAAAAAGTGAGCCAGTGAGTTTGCCCCTCCAGATCCAGATCCAGTTCCAGTGAGTTTGCCCCTGTCCACCTTTCTCACCTACTCTGCCCAGAGGGAAGACCTCTATGTAACACATTTATTGGCTCTGATGTCCTCTGGTTTCCTGTTGGACCCCACAAAGAGGAGCAACAGCAGAAGGGCAGAGGGAAAACAAAAAGTGAGCCAGGGAAGTTTTCCTTACCTGCAAAGTTTGCCTGGAGCTAGCTATGACCAAAGTCACTGCTTCTCTCAAGGTCACAAACTCCACACAACTCTCTCCTTCCATTTGCGAGGAACTCCAACCTTCCTCACTGCTTTTGACTTGGTGTATTAACTGCTGAGCTGCAACTAAACCTCAGGTTACTGCACTACCCCTAGTGATTCCCTTGTAGCCACACCTTTGTGACTAATCACTTCTTCAAATATACCACTCCTAATTATTATTCTTCAAGAGTGGCATCTTTTTTCTGATTTGAATAAAGTCCTCACTGCTGCCTGTATGGTGAAGGAAAGTTACTGCAGATAGAGAATCAGTAGCAAAAAAAAAAAAACCTTACTTTTTCATATGAAAATATTATACTATTATCTCCAATACAGAATGACACAGATACAATAATAATTATGAGATTTCATACCATTTTCTCAGTTACAGAAAGATAAAACAAAATCCTTCTATAATCTTCCTTTATGCCCTTCAGAATTTCTTTGGTTCTTATTCTTTCTCACAATGTGGCTACTATATTCTGGGATCATGCATCGTGTTACCAGAATGAAGTATCTGGTCTATTTAGTCATCCTCTGGACAAAGCCCTTTTCAGCAAAGATACCCATGGCATCACCAGGATCTTTTATCATTTGTACGCAGTACTGAATTCTCTGAGATCTCACTATAGCATTCAGTCATTGATCTATACATGCTGCATCTTTATTTCAAGGCAGCAGTTTTCTATTAACTTTTTCAATCTCCTTTGGCAGAATACTATTGTCCTGTATATTTATTGGTACGTGGGTACACTGACTCTCTTGGGCTCCCTCAGATCTTGTCATTTCTACCAGGGAAAAGATGTCTTAGAGTTCTTCCACAAGAAGAATGTTTCTATTTTATTTCACATCTTCAGGGAATCACATCACTACTTTTTAGCTTTCTGAACTTCAGATCTGTTACTGTCTCTTAAAACTTCTTCTGAGAAGTCAAGCATGTTTTGGTGGTCTGGGTTCTGTATGTCACTCTGGGGCTTATCACAGGGAGTGGCCCTTTTCATTTTTCTAAGTCACCAATACTAACTGTGCTTCACTGATACCGGCAAATGTTTTATTCTTCTATTAGCAAAAAGTAAAAAAAAAAAAGTATGCTTGTGCTATTGCTATAAAGTTGTCCCCATTTTTAAAGATGACCTAGTTTCAATTCTGATCCTGATTTTTAAGAGCAATCCCTGGTCTCTTTCTCATGAAAATCCTGGGGCATGAGAAGCCGAACTCTCTGAGATCCACCACTTCTAAACCTAGTCTCCTCTCTGACTCTTGCCGGCTCAGACAGTATTTTCTATAAAATGTATTCTTTGAACCACTGTTATTTCCCTCTTTGACTTTTTGTGCCACTTTAGTGCTAAGCACAAATTCTCCCAGAGCATTTTTTCTTATTTGCCATATGATAATGTTATGGATTGAATTATGTCCCCTTCAAAATGTGTTGTAGATCCTAACCTCGACGCCTGTGGTTGTAAACCGAATTGGTAATGGGTTCTTTGTTTTCTTAATGTGGCAAGGTTAGTGTAGGGTGTATCTTGAGTTAATCTCTTTGAGAAATAAAGGACATAAAACAATCTAGCAGAAGAAAGATGGGTTAAGATAGATGCCAGAGACATGGAGATCACCAAGGAATAAGGAAGCATAAACTGAAGAGACAAGTACCTTCCTCCAGAGCTGACAGAGAGAGAAAAGCTTCCCCTAGAGCTAGCAGTCTGAATTTGGATTTCTAGTCTCCAAAACTGAGAAAAATAAATTTCTGTTTGTTAAAGTAACCCACTTGTGGTATTTCTGTTATAGCAGCACTAGATAACTAAGACAGACACATTAGTGATCTTTCTTTTTTATTTTTTCCCATACAAAATTTATACATACATTGTTATGTGACTCTAATTGCACTCCCCATACTGTAACAGCACACTCCTCCTTTCTACCCCGATTCCCCATGTCCATTCAACCAGCTTCTAACCCTCTCTGCCTTCCCATCTCACCTCCAGACAGAAGCTGCCCATTTAGTCTCTTGTGTCTACTTGAGCTAAGAGGCACAGTCTTCACGAGTATCACTTTATGTCCCACAGTCCAGTCCAATCCTTGTCTGAAGAGTTGGCCTCGGAAATTTTTTTTAGTTCTGGCCTGATAGAGAATCCAGGGGCCATGCTTTCCTGGGTACCTCCAGTGTCAGTCAGACCATTAAGTCTGGTCTTCTTACTAGAATTTGACTTTTGCACCCCACCTTTCTTCTGTTCCATCTGGGACTCTCTGTTGTGTTCCCTGTCAGGGCTATCATTGGTAGTAGTCAGGCACCATCTAGTTCTTCTGGCCTCAGGCTAATGAACTCTCTAGTTTATGTGGCCCTTTCTATCTCTTGGGCTAATACTTTCCTTGTGTCTTTGGTGTTCTTCATTTTCCTTTACTCCAGGTGGTTGAGACCAATTGATGCATCTTAGATGGCCGCTTGCAAGCTTTTAAGACCCCAGATACCACTCACCAAAGTAGGATGCAGAACATTTTCTTAATAAGCTTTGTTATGCCATTTGACATAGATGTCCCTTGAAAGCATGGTCCCCAGACCCCTACCCCTGCTACTCTGTCCCTCAAAGTGTTTGATTTTATTCAGGAAACTTCTTAGCTTTGGTTTAGTCCAGTTGTGCTAACTTCCCCTGTAGTATGTGCTATACTTCCTTTCATCTCAGATGATTCTTATGTACTGTTTAGTTGGTAAATAACCCTCTCTCTCCCTCCCTACCCTTGTAACCTTCAAAGAATGTTTTCTTCTGTGTTTAAACCTTTTCTTGAGTTCTTATAATAGTGGTCTCATACAGTATTTGTCCTTCTGTGACTGACAAATTTCACTCAGCATGATGACCTCCAGATTCCTCCATGTTATAAGATGTTTTTCTTTATCTTTGTATACTATTCCACTGGGTGGATATACCATAATTTGTTTATCCATTCGTCCCTTGATGGGCACCTAGGTTGTTTCCATCTTTTTGCTATTGTGAACAGTGCTGCAATGAACATGGGTGTGCTTATATCTATTCGTGTGATGGCTCTTATTTCTCTAGGATATATTCCAAGGAGCGGGATAGCTGGATCGTATGGTACTTCTATTTCTAGCTTTTTAAGGAAGTGCCAAATCGATTTCCAAAGTGGTTGTACCATTTTCCATTCCCACCAACAGTGTATAAGTGTTCTAGTCTCTCCATAACCTCTCCAGCATTTATTATTTTGTGATTTTTGGACTAATGCTAGCCTTTTTGGGGTGAGATGATATCTCACTGTGGTTTTGATCTGCATTTCCTTAATGGCTAATGATCATGAGCATTTCTTCATGTGTCTGTTAGCGGCCTGAATATCTTCTTTGGTGAAGTAACTGTTCATATCCTTTGCCCATTTTTAATTGGGTTATTTGTCTTTTTGTTGCTGAGGTTTTGCAGTATCTTGTAGATTTTAGAGATTAGACGTTGATTGAATTTGTCGTAGCCAAAAATTTTTTCCCAGTCTGTAGGTTGTCTTTTGATTCTTATGGTGAAGTCTTCTGATGAGCGTTTAAGTGTTTGATTTTTAGGAGCTCCCATTTATCTCGTCTCTCTTCTGGTGCTTATACATTGTTACTTATAGATTGTGTTGTGCTTATGCCATTTATTAGGGCTCCTAGTGTTGTCCCTATTTTTTCTTCCATGATCTTTATAGTTTTCAATTTCATATTTAAGTCTTTGATCCATTTGGAGTTAGTTTCTGTGCATGGTGTGAGGTATGGGTCTTGTTTCAGTTTTTTGCTGATGGATGTCCAGTTATGCCAGCACCATTTGTTAAAGAGACTGTCTTTTCCCCAGTTAACAAACTTTGGGCCTTTGTTAAATATCAGCTGCTCATAGGTGGATGAATTTGTGTCTGGATTCTCAATTCTGTTCCGTTGGTCTATGTATCTGTTGTTGTACCAGTACCAGGCAGTTTTGACTACCATAGCGCTATAATAGGTTCTAAAATCAGGTAGTGTGAGGCCTCCCACTCTTTTCCTCTTCTTGAGTAATGCTTTACTAATTTGGGGCCTCTTCCCTTTCTAAATGAAGTTAGTGATTTATTTATCCATCTCATTAAAAAATGCCATTGGAATTTGGATCTGGATTGCATTGTATCTGCAGATCAATTTGGGTAGAATTGACATTTTCATTATGTTGAGTCTACCTACCCATGAGCCAGGTATGCTTTTCCACTTATGCAACTCTGTTTTGGTTTCTTGCAGTAGTGTCTTGTAGTTTTCATTGTATAGGACTTTTATGCCTCTGGTTAGATTTATTCCCAAGTATTTTATCTTCTTGGGGACTATTGTAAACAGTATTGACTTGGTGATTTCCTCTTCGAGATTCTCTTTGTTGGTGTAAAGGAATCTAACTGATTTTTGTATGTTTAACTTGTATGCTGATACATTGCTGAAATCTTCTATTATTTCCAGTAGTTTTCTTGTGGATTCTTTGGGGTTTTCTGTGTATAAGATCATATCATCTGCAAATAGAGATACTTTGACTTCTTCCCGACCAATTTGGATGCCCTTTATTTCTTTTTCTAGCCTGATTGCTCTGGCTAGGACCTCCAGCACAATGTTGGATAAGAGTGGTGATAAAGGGCATCCTTCCCTGGTTCCCATTATCAAGGGGAATGCTTTCAAAGTTTCTCCATTTAGGATGATGTTGGCTGTTGGCTTTGTATAAATGCTCTTAATTATAATGAGGAATTTCCCTTCTATTCCTAGTTTGTTGAGAGTTTTTATCATGAAAGTTTGTTGGACTTTGTCAAATGCCTTTTCTGCAACAATTGATAAGATCTTGTGGCTCCTGTCTTTTGTTTTATTTATGTGATGGAGTATATCGATTGTTTTTCTTATGTTGAACCATCTCTGCATACCTGATATAAATCCCACTTCATTATGGTGAATTAGTTTTTTTGATATGTTGCTGAATTCTATTGGCTAGAATTTTGCTGAGGATTTTTGTGTCAATGTTCATGAGGGATATTCGTCTGTAATTTTCTTGTTTTGTGGTGTCTTTACCTGGTTTTGGTATCAGGGTTATGCTGGCTTCATAGAATGAGTTTGGGAGTATTCCGTCCTTTTCTATGTTCTGAAATACCTTTTGTAGTAGTGGTGTTAACTCTTCTCTGAAAGTTTGGTAGAATTCTCCAGTCAAACCATCCAGGCCAGGGCTTTTTTTTTTTTTTTTTTTGGGAGTTTTTTAATAACCTTTTCTACCTCTTCTTTTGTTATGGGTTTATTTAGTTGTTCTACCTGTGTTTGTGTTAATTTACATAGGTAGTGAGTTTCTAGAAATTTGTCCATTTCCTCTAGGTTTTCAAATTTGTTACAGTACAATTTTTCATAGAATTCTGTCATGATTCTTTTAATTTCAGTTGGGTCTATTGTGATATCACCCATCTCATTTCTTATACAGGTTATCTACTTCCTCTCCTATTTTTCTTCTGTCAGTTTGGCCAATGGTTTATCAGTTTTATTGATCTTTTCAAAGAACAAGCTTTTGGTCCTGTTAACTCTTTCAATTGTTTTTCTATTGTCTATTTCATGTAATTCTGCTCTAATTCTTATTACTTCCTTTCTTCTGGCACCTGAGGGCTTCTTTTGCTGCTCTTTTTCTACTTGTTCCAGTTGTAGGGCTAATGTTTTGATTATGGCCCTTTCTTCTTTTTGGATGTGTGCTGAGCACTGCTTTTGCTCTGTCCCAAATATTCTGGTAGGATGTGTTTTCATTCCCTTTTGATTCTATGAATTTCTTTATTCCATCCTTAATTTCTTCTGTAACCCAGTAGTTTTTGAGCAAGGTGTTATTCAGTTATTATGTGTTTGATTTTTTTGTTGTTGTTGATTTCTACTTTTATGGCTTTATGGTCAGAAAAGATGCTTTGTAGTATTTCAATGCTTTGGATTTTGTTAAGGTTTGCTTTGTGGCTTAATATGTGGTCTCTTCTGGAGAATGTTCCATGTGCATTGGAAAAGAAAGTATACTTGGCTGCCGTTCGGTGGAGTGTTCGGTATATGTCTATGAGATCAACTTGGTTGGTGGTAGCATTTAGCTCTTCTGTGTCTTTGTTGAGCTTCTTTCTGGATGTTCTGTCCTTCACTGAAAGTGGTGTGTTGAAGTCTCCTACTACTATTGTGGAACTGTCTTTTTTCAGACCTGTTAGGGTTTGTTTTATGTATTTTGGAGCCCTGTGGTTGGGTGCATAAATATTTATTACAGTTATGTCCTCCTGGTGTATTGACCCTTTAATCATTATATACTGTCCTACCCTATCCTTTGTGGTGGATTTTACTTTAAAGTCTATTTTGTCAGAGATTAATATTGCCACTCCTGCGATATTTTGAGTGTTGTTTGCTTGATATATATTTTTTCCATCCTTTGAGTTTTAGTTTGTTTTTGTCTTTTAGTCTAAGGTGTGTCTCTTGTAGGCAGCATATAGACGGATTGTGTTTTTTTTTAATCCAATCTGCCATTCTCTGTCTCTTTATTGGTGCATTTATTCTATTTACGTTAATCATAATTATTGATAGATATGAGTTTAGAGCTGTCATTTTGATGCCTTTTTGTGTGTGTTGTTCACAGTTTCTTTGTTCCACTTAATTTTCTGTGCCAAGTCGTATTTCCTTATGTATTTCCTTTTCTTCTTTTTCATTGTTGTTGATTTTGTGTTTGCTGAGTCTTTATATTTTTCTAATTTTTTATTTTTATTTTGACTTGTAGGATTGTTAGTTTCCTTTTGGCTACCTTAATATTTACTGCTATTTTTCTAAGTTTATACCAGTCTTTCATTTCTTTATATCGCCTTGACTTCGCCACATGAAAAATCTATGTCTACATTTTTAAGTCCCTCTTTTTTGTTTTAATGTTGTCATCTTTTACATATTGACATCTGTTTCCCTATTTTCAGTGTTTTAGCTTTGATTTACTTTTGTGACTTCCCTATCTGGGTTGATATCTGGTGTCTCTGTCCTGTGCTCTAGTGCTCGATTGTTATCTGATGTTAGTGATTTTCTAACCGGAGGATTCCCTTTAGTATTTCTTGTAATTTTGGTTTGGTTTTTGCAAATTCCCTACTAAACTTCTGTTTATCTGGAAATGCTCTAATTTCACCATCATATTTGAAAGACAGTTTTGCTCAATATATAATTCTTGGCTGGCAGATTTTTCCTTCAAGGCTTTATGTATATCATCCTGTTGCTTTCTTGCCCACAAGGTTTCTGCTGAGTAGTCCGAGCTTATTCTTGTTGACTGTGCTTTGTCCTTTAAAATTCTCTCTTTATCTTCGGTTTCGGCAAGTTTGAGTACAATATGTCTTGGTGACTTTCTTTTGGTGTCTACCTTATGTGGGGTTCAATGAGCATCTTGGATAGATATCATCCTTCATGATATCAGGGAAGTTTTCTGCCAACAAATCTTCAACAATTCTGTCTGTATTTTCTATTATCCCCCCTGTTCTGGTACTCCAATAACAGGTAGGTTATTCCTCTTGATACAGTCCCACATAATTCTTAGGGTTTCTTCATTTTTTAGTCCTTTTATCTGATTTTTCTTCAAATAAGTTGGTGTCAAGTGTTTTACCTTCCATCTCACTGTTTCTGATTTCCATTGCCTTGATTCTGATCCTATGATTTTCTATTGAGTTGTCTAATTCTGAAATTTTGTTGTTAATTTTCTGGATTTCTGATCACTGTCTCTGTATGGATTCTTTCAGCCTGTTAAATTTGTCATTACGCGCTTCTCTAACCTTTTTAATTTCCTCTATTGCATGTACTGTGTTTTGCTTAATTTCCTTTCTAATTTCTTGAAGAGTTCTGTATATTAATCTTTTGCATTCTGCCTCCAGTAATTCCAAGACATTTTCCTCCTCTGGAAAATTTCTAGATTCTTTATTTTGGGACCTTGCTAAAGCCATCATGGATTGCCTGTTTATGTGATTTGATATTGACTGTTGTCTCCAAGTCATAAATAAGTTATTATATTTATTTATTTTATATTTGCTTACTTTGTCTTAGATTCTTGTTTTGTTTTGATGTGGCCAAATAGGCTGCTCATATGAGCTAGTTTGATTATGGGCACCTTTGAAGCTCTAATGTCCTGTCACCAGGTGGTTAGATGTGTTACTAGGCATGTGAGCTCAGGAGTCTGCCCACTCCTCTTGTATGGATTCAGCTCAGGTACCCAAGTAGATAGCCACCAAGTGTGTGGTGTAGGCTCTCACTTACAGTCCTAATCAGGCATGGGTGATTGGTGTAGGCACAGGCATCTGGCTGCAAAGGGGCACACACTCTGAGGAAGGCAGGGGGCTGACGGCAGCCCCGAGTGTCCAGAAGTAGTACCTGTCCCTGTTCCCTGTAGCACGTAAGTGGGTGGGTTTTGCAGCCGGCCTATGAGCACCTAATGCTGTTGGTTGTAAGGACTGGGGGGCACCTCTTATTCATGGGCTCCTCTCACAGGTGGGTAGGTGGCATGGGTGGAGCCACCAGTCCTCAGGCCCCTGATGTGTGTAGGTGAGGACCCTGCTTAATAGGCAGAGCAGTGTCAAATGTCAAGAACCTACCACTTCACAGCTGAAACAGTTGAAGTTAGAGTTCCGGTATATACCTTGTTGTACTGTGGTAATGAGGGCCTGTGCTGTTGAGATGCATCCACATAAGCCCATGCAGGGGGAAACGTGCTCAAAGTCCGTGGATCCCTTATGCCTGTGCCTAGGGAAAGGAGCTGTGCCTACCCTGGGTTCCTGGCTTAGTGGAGCAGGCAGTTTATTTTTTCCCCTCTTTGTTAAATTGCTCACTCTCCAAGGCCAGGAGAATGGCTCCGGGCATGTGACGGATCCTACTACTGGCTCAGGGGACTCGGCAATTGCTGAAGCTGGTCCTGGACTCATTTCAGAGCAGGAAGTTAAATTGGAGAGAGGTTTTTCCCTAAGAGGGGTGTTTTTGATCAGTGAGGTAAGCCATATGCAAATACTTATCTTTCATGGAGGGCTGCTTCTCACTGGTTATCTGTGCAATGAGACTTTCTGGTTCTGGGTCTCTCCCAGTGCAGAAAACATGACTCCTGAGCATTGCCACTTGCCTGCCTCACTGCTCACCCCCGAGGTAATAAGGCCTGAAGGACTCAGGCTCTTGCTGAGTCAGGTCTGACAACTCCTTGCATCTTATGAACCGTCTCACCCTTCCCTTGCCACTCAGTCTGGTTCCTCAACTCTGCCTTTGATGTTCAGGGCTCCCATATTGCCATATATAATTGAATCACTTGTTTTTTCTTTGGTCTTTGTTGTAAGAGGGTCCACCAGAAGTGTCTGACTAGTCTGTCATCTTCACCGCACCTCTAATGATCTTTTCAAAACACAAATTTGATCATGTCATTTTCCTTGCTTGAAACACTTCAATGGCTTCCCCATGCTCTGAGGAGGAAAAAATGTAAATTATAGATAAATTATGCATGCATAAATATTTCACATGGTATAGAAGATTTTGCATGATCTGGCTCCTGAGGCATTCTCCATTTTGTTCACTGTACCCTGACCACACTTCCATAATTTTGGATTTTTGGAAATATTATCTTCCCTTCCACCTCAGGCTCTTTAATATGCTCTCTCCTCTCTAACCCTTTTTTCAAACATAGCTTACTTTCAATGTCAGTCTCAGCTCTAGTAACCTTCTCAGGGAAACTTTTATAGACCTCCCAGTTTAAGGCAGTTTCTTTATTACATCCTTTCATATTACTAAACTAGACAAAATTCAGTCCGATACTTAAAACTCAAGAGCTCTGGTGGCACAAATGAGTAAGTACACCAAAAAGTTTGTGGTTCAATCCCACCCAGCAACTTCACAGGAGAAAAACCTGATGATCTGCTTCTATAAGGTTTACAGCCAAGCAAACACCATGGGGAGGTTCTATTCTGTCACATGGGATTGCTATGAGTTGGAATCCAATCAACAGCACCCAACAACAGCAACAACATATGGAAAACTAACCATAATCTTTACTCTCACACTTATCTCAGTTTGAATTTCAAAATTATACAGTTGGATTAATCAGTAATTAATCACTTATCTGACAATTGACTTTACTGCTGGATTATAAACACTGTTAGAACAAATGCCCAGCCACGTATATATGGCTGTGTTTCACAACTGTATTCCTAGCACCTAGTATAGTGCCTAAAACATGACAGATTCTCAACAAATAGCATGGCTAAAGAGTAGATATATATCAACCTCACTTCAAACCCTCTTCCTTTGCACTAAACTTCAGTCCATACTCACTTTTCATTTTCTCTAGAAAATGCATAATCTTTTTTCTTTCCTTTGTGTATTATTTTCCTTTTTACCATTTTTCCCAATTTGTTTCTTTAGGACAGGGCTTAAATGTCACTTTCTCATAGAGACATTCTTGGACCATAAAATCTGAAATAGGTCTTGTTATGGATTGAATTATGTCCCCCAGAGTGATATGGTGAAGTCCTAACCCCTGTGCCTGTGAATGTGACCTTGTTTGGAAATAATGTGTTTGAAGATGTTATCAGTAAGGTTAAGATGAAATCACCCTGGAGTAGTGAGTCCTAATCCTATATGACTACTGTTTTTATAAAGGAGAGAAAGACACAGAGACAGAAAGACAGAAGGAGGATGCCATGTTATGCTGCAGCCGTAAGACAAGAAACACTTGGAGATGCCAGAAGCAAGGCGAGAGGCATGGAACAGATTCTCCTTCAAAGCCTTCAAAGAAAAAATCAATTCAGCCGATACCCTGATTCTTGGACTCCCAGCCTCCAGAAATATGAGACAATAGATTTCTATTCTTATATGCTTCTCATTTGTTTTATTTTGTCATGACATCCCTAGGAAACTAACACAGGTCCCTTGTGATATTTCCTTCACTTCATATTATATATTTCATTCATGGCATCTATGTCTGATCTCTGTCCTTCACTAAATGGTAATAATTATAAGGTACAAAGTATAATCCTTTTGTTTACCATTAAATGCCCAACAGCTAGATCAAAACCTGGTATGTCATAGATGATTGCCTCTCATCATGCTACTCCTGAAGTTGCAGTGTTCCCCGAATTAATATATTACAGATAGATTCTTGAAATGAGCTGCATTTGAGCTGTGCTATCAAATAAATGGTATTATTGACACAATTGACCTGATGCTATTTCTCATGTGAATGTTTTTTATTGTGTTCTATCTAACATTTATTATTCAGGGTGCTTTGTAAGATAAAAGAGAATGTAAGACATATTCACTGACTTCAAAAGCTATGGTTATCTCAGTGAAACAGTACAATTTCACTTTATACTATTAAGGACAACAATTTACAATGTAAAAACAAAGAGCAAATGGTGTGGAACTAAAACATATGAGTTTAAAGAACAGAGTGATCACTAGAGGTCAGAAGAGACGAAACAAATCAAATATCTTGTAGGAGCTAAGACTTGAACCTGTTCCTGAAAATTGAATAATATTTGACAGAAAGAAAGAGGATATTATTCCTAGATGATACCTACATGATAATTGAAACCATTACAAAGCTCCTAGTTAAAAATAAATAAATAAATAAAAACATCACATCTGCCATGTGCAATCATAATTATGTAAACTCATTCCCACCAAAGTTGCCTCTCTTCTTGAGACACCCCTAAACACCTCCCTGCTTACCACTAACATTTCAGGTATTGCTCTAAAAAAGAAATTAGAATATCTTATTCAAATAAACTTCATTAAGATTGATTTAATCCTATTTGTGTCTCTTGTAGCAGAATACAGTACAGTGTTTATTGATCTCTTACCCACATTCTTCTACTTTACTATTAAATGAATTTTGATTTAAAAGAATGACCCATAGAGTCAAATGTCATCTCATACTCAATAGAGTGCTAATTCCTGTTACTAAAATGGGGGCCTTCTTATCCTAGAAATGTAATGCATATATTGCTTATTATAGGATTTCAATAAAATATCGATGTATTAATACTTTATCCACTTACAGGATATGAGGTCGAGGGTTCAAGAAGAAGATAGTCTGTTCAGAGCTTTATCATTGGAGGACACTGAAAATGCAGGGTCCCTGGATGGAAGACAAAAAAAGTCTCAATGTCACACTTTCCATGGATTTTACAGCAACAAGCTTTGTGCCAGATTACAGCTGTGGAAGGCACTCTGTCAAGTGGGAGTTTGATGTAAAATTTGTTCCATTGCATTGAACGGGATATCTTGAAATCTTTTAATATGATTATCTTTGTATACACATTTTATTAATATTTCTTTAATTTATCTAGGACTTTCAATTTTCAGGAATATAGCACCTGAAACTCATTGCAGTAGAGTTGATTTCAACTCAGAGCGACCCTATAGGACAGAGTAGAACTGCCCCATAATGTTTCCAAGGAGTGGCTGGTAGATTCCAACTGCCCACCTTTTGGTTAGCAGCCTAACTCTAATCACTTCTCCAGCAGGGAGCTGAATATAGCACAGAGATCTGAAAATATGCTTTACGTTGCTAATTAACTGGTTTAGCCTATGTTAGATGAGAACAATCTTTGTTATTAGAGTCAGACAGAATCTCTTCACCCAAAGCACTATGTATAACATTAGGTTAAAGTTGTAAATCTCTATGAAAACTACAAAATAATTTATTGAAAATGACCAAGCACACTGTTTGAAATGAGAAGCACACAGAAATATCTACATTTATTTTTCCAAATGAAAAAGGCATGCAGTAGGTTCTGGTGCCATGCTCCCATTTTCTTCCCTAATGTTCTGGTATAACTATGCAACAATTTATTTTCTGATTTGTTCTTGATGCTTTTTATTTAAGCGTTGGGGAAACTTTTGTGAAGATGCAGGTAAAGTTCTTGTGGTTTGTCATCTGAGCTGATGTTTGCCTCATGGGTCTTAGCTTGCACAGTGGGTCAAAGCACAGAAAAACACCAAATCTTTATCAATCATCCTCTATAGATAGCTTTGCTAAACTTCCAAGAATTTCACACGCAAAATGCTGGCTTCTTGTTTTACTGTTTAATGGTGAGGCTGTATCTGTTACCCTTTCTCTCTAACCTGAATATTCTGAATTGAGTCACTGTGATTAGCCAGATTCTACTTGCTGCCGCATTCTTGTTTCCACAACCCCTCTTCTGCTTTTTATGGGAGTGAGAATAATAAATTTAATCCCTTTAACTGGAAGCAAGTTTTTATTTAGCATAAGCGCTGAAATAACAACCCATTTCCTCCCTAGCACCACATTATGTCCTTTATAATAAATTAAATAACCCTTCATCTTGATGGTTTTGGGCACTATTGTTTAATCACTTCATGCCTAATATTATGTAAACTACCTTTTCTCATACATTATTTTACTTGATCTTGATCTGATGTGCTAGAAAAAGGAGAACAATACGTATATACTTGCACGCACACATATGGCACACACACCAATGTGTTTCTTTTCAATCTGTTGTCTCTAGTCCCCTTAGGCTAAGGTGTTCTGGGACTATTGCCTCAGAGGAGCAATGATGTAACCATATACACAGAATTGAGTCTAATTACACCTTTCTAAGTACCTTAAGTATTCTTAAAAAGCTGGTTTTTGATTTGCAAGGACAAATCTTTTTGAGAGAGAAAAGGTTTTTGGAATTCAGAGAGCCTATTTTTGCATATGAAAGGCAAAACCCCAAAGGAATCAAGGCTTAGGGCTTCTGCCACTTTAGAAAAAAGGAAAAAAAAAAAAAAAAGCTTTTTTTGAAAGCATTAATCTCCCACTTCCCTTACCAAGCAAAACTTCAGAGAAATGTATAGACAGAAAAGGAGACAGAAGTGAGCTATTTGCTGATAGGAGTTTCAGAAAATGGGCCAGCTGTATGATTTAGGGAACAGTAAAACCCCAGCCAGCATTTGGTTTTTCCAAAGAGTTGAGAAGGCCCTGTATCTCACTTCCCATTGATGGCCTAAAAGATGACATTTGTAGAAAATCTCCCCTGGAGCCATCCTCTGGGAGCAGTTGAGTAGATACAGTGCCAGAAAAGGTTTAGGTAGAGGCTTGAGAAAATCCCAGTCCAAGTGTCTCTAAAGAGCTTAAAAAATCAAAAACCAAACCCGTTGCTGAGGAGTCGATTCCAACTCATAGCGACCCTATAGGACAGAATAGCACTGCACCATTGGGTTTCCAAGAGCAGCTGGTGGATTCCAACAGCAGACCTTTTGGTTAGCAGCCGAACTCTTAACCACTCCACCACCAGGTTTCTCTAAAGAGCTTAGGGACAGAATATTCAAATGAGAAGGTGACCATGTAATTTGTCATCAAACCTTGAAAACTTTTGAGAGTAAAAGGGAGCATGATTAATTATTAAGGCAGCAAGTCAGTCCAGGGCAAACCAGAACATAAGAGTTCTTACAGAGGAGCTTAAAACTTTTTGAGCGAGGGCCAGAGACCCAATATGAAATCACCAAAACCAAAAAATCCGTTCACCAAAACCAAAAGATTTGTTGCCATTGAGTCAATTCCAACTCATAGCAACCTTATTTGACAGAGTAGAACTGCCCCACAGGGTTTTCAAGGAGTGACTAGTGGATTTGAACCACTGACCTTTTGGCTAGCAGCCAAGCTCCTTAACCACTTCACCACCAAGGCTCCTAGAAATCATGGAGGGCATAAAACAATAAGTAAGATGATGCTGGAACTATGGATATCTCATTGCCTACCAAAGGGAACAGATACTGGTAAGAAAAGATAGTGGAGGAAACACAGACATCTTAACATACAATACCATTGCACAGATAATGACTACGTACATCCAAACCAAAAAACCAGACCCGTTGCCGTCGAGTTGATTCTGACTCATAGTGAACCTATAGGACAGAGTAGAACTGCCCTGTAGGGTTTCCAGGGAGGCTGGTGGATTGGAACTCCTGACCTTTTGGTTAGCAGATGAGCTCTTAACCACTACAAGGATGCCTATTTCTAGGTAAGACTATGGAACATAGGAGATAGAACAAAGAAAGGAAGAGTGAAAAAATTACAAAGAGGCTAAGAAAACTATCCATTGTCTAATACGATTTGAGGCAATGTGAGAACTTGAAACATATTTTGAGTTATAGAAAAATAAAGTCTTATTTTTATTTACTGTGTTTTTGGCTTTAGAATAAGTTACGCTAGCTATACCCATAAACTAAACAGCATAGGAAGAATTGCTTCTATTTTTCAGATGAAGAAATTTTGACTCAAATACATTTACTAACCAACCCAAAATCTCAAACCTTATACCATGTGGTATTGGATCAAGAACACACATCTTCTGTTTCTTCATGTAGTACTTACACTAAAGTTTCCTTTCATTCTTTTTTTTTTTTTTTTTTTTGCTATTTTTGTTAATGTAGAACTATCCCCTAATTCATTCCATAAATTCATCTTTATTTTCTTTTGAGGCCGAGGGTAAGGTATGGGAATCCGAAAAGGGTAGTGTGTTGGTGTTACCAGACTAGTGCACACTTTTTCTTTCCTTATTTTTTATTTTTCTTGCTAACAGGCACATCTATTGGGAGGTATTGCTTCCATTTTTTTTTTTTTTTTAATGTTTCATCATAGCTCTTATCACTGTCTATTGAAATCTAGTTATTTTTGTATGTAGTCATTCTGGAATGCTATCAAGAGGGATCAGTTCCTGGAGAAGGACATCATGCTTGGTAGAGGGTCAGCGAAAAAGAGGAAGACCCCCAACAAGATGGATTGACACAGTGGCTGCAACAATGGGCTGAAGCCATTGTGAGAATGGCACAGGATCAGGCACTGCTTTGTTCTATTGTACATGGGGTCTCTATGAGTTGGAAATGACACGACGGCACCTAACAACAATAGTAATTTTCCACATTCTTCTCCACCATTAAGATATAACTTTCATGAAGGTGGGAAATTTGTGTGTTTTGGGCACTTTTATATTCCCAGGGGCTAAAACATTGCTGCACACATAGTATTTAAAGAAAACATATTTATTTAGACAATCCATTCATTAATTAAGAGGCAGTGAGCTTTGTCAAGTATGGCACTAGAACAAACAGAAAGTTGATTATTTCAAGTTTAACTTTCGTGAGTACAATTAAGTTATACTGCATGTGAGATACACTATTATAGACGTCTCTAGAAGGATTATTATCAAATTCTATCACGAGTCAGGATTATTTGGTGAACTTGTTAAAAATGCAGATCTTTGAGCTTATCCGTAAAGATTCTAAGTGGGACTCAGGTAGAACACCCAAATCACTTAATCATCATTTAATAAGTAACTTTAATAATATGGCCAAGCTGCCATTTCACTCAGACTCCAGGGCTTTTAAATGGATTTCACTAAATACTTTATACTCTGATTTCATACTCTCATCTTAACTATGTTTCTTTTTTAGAATAGATAAAAGTCTGGAAGTCAAAGAACTTGATATATTTAGTCAATGGAAATGATTTAGCCAGTTGCATTAAAGTATCTTTAATAATCCTTTGATAACAACATATTATTTTTAACTCTGAATTTCTACTTTACACTCTTATTTCTGTTTTTCCCACTTGAATAATTTTATGCACAGAAAATTTTGCATTCCTGCCAGTATTTTCTCTCCACCATTAAGTACATATGTTTATAAAACAGAGCTATTTCATACTACATTGGGAAAAAAAATGGAACTATGGAACACAATATTACTTTGAAGAATAAAGTTTCATGATCATGATTGACATTGCATTCGGATTTGAGCTGTCATTTTTAAACATATTCCAGTGGTAAACACATGAGAAAAATTTAGTAATCTGTACAAGACCCAGTAATCCAGAGAGGCATGATTGCAGGCAAACAGGGATTGCAGTTTGAAAGAGAACATATAGCCAAAAATCCTATCCCCATTGATGGACATTCCTGTGAGAAGTAATAGTTATCATGTGTCTGAGATCTACTTATTAGTGTAAAAACTAAGCAAAGGGTTAGTAATGCTGATTTTGTATATGAAGGGAAAGGCTTACAGTAATTTGAACAATTTGTTCACTCACCATATGAATAAATATTTTAGTGACTATTTTGATGACTCTGCTTGACATAATATTTAGCAAACAAAATAAAGGAAAAATACAATTTTTTCTTACCTAAAGAAGCATTTAATTTGGGGTCATGGAAAATTTACTGTGCAATTACTGTTGGATCTTTATGAGGGATAGTGGAAATACACTAATCACAAGGTTTGTTTTCGGGCAACTCTAGTCAGAAAGACATATAATAATAAATTCTCGATCCGGCTATAGCATGTCTTACACATTCTGATGTTGTTGTTGTTAGGTGCTGTCAAATCGATTCCCACTCAGAGTGACTTTTTATATAACACAACAAAACTATGCCTGATCCTGCTCCATCCTCATGATAATGGGTATGTTTGAGCTCATTGTTGCAGCCACTGTGTCAGTCCACCTCGTTGAGGGTCTTCCTCTTTTTTGCTGATCCTGTACTTTACCAAGCGTGATAGCTTTCTCCAGGAATTGGTCCCTTCTGTTAACAAGTCCAAAGTAAGTGAGACAATGAATGTCTTTCCATTCTCACTTCTAAGGAGCATTCTGGCTGCATGTCCTCCAAGACAGATTTGTTTATTCTTCTGGCAGTCCATGGTATATTCAATAATCTTCACCAACACCATAATTCAAATGCATCAATTCTTCTTTGATCTTCCTTTTTCATTGTTCAGCTTTCGCACACATATGAAGTGATTGAAAATATTGTGGCCTGGATCGGGAGCATCTTGGTCTTCAAAGTGGCATCTTTGCTTTTTGACACTCTAAAGAGGTCTTTTGCAGCATATTTTCCTAATGTAATTCATCAGTTGATTTCTCAACTGCTGCTTCTATGGGCATTGATTGTTGATCCAAGTAGAATTAAATCCTTGACAACTTCAGTATTTTCTTCACTTATCCTAATGTTGCTTATTGGTCCAGTTGTGAGGATTTTTATTTACTTTATGTTGAGGTGTAATCCATACACACATTCTGATAGTATATCACAATACATCTCTATTACTTTTTTGGATTTAATACAATGACTGTTTAGTTTGCAACAGCATAAGGAAGATCTAATTATAACATGGGCACATCCATACAAACTTATTACACAGTGGATCCTAACATATAGTAAGTAACTCAGACCTCATCTTGTTAAATACATGAGCAGCATTTTACCCATTTGGCTTTCGATACCAACTATATAGAAATAGTACCCAAATTTTTATTGTCAACTCAAAACTCTCTGCCAGCCTCATATATCCAACCTCTTATTAAACTTTTTCCTTCGAATTCTTAATTAGGCATCTCAAAACCAACATATCTAAAACTGAATTCCTGATCTTCCTGCAACCAATCATGTTCCGTCAGCAACTTTCTCCATCTCAGTTGATGGGCCCTTCCATGCCTTCATGAGCTCAGTACCAAAATTATGTTTTCATCTTGAATCCCTTTGTTCCCCTCACACATGATAGCATATTCCAGGAAGTCCTATCGACTCTGCCTTTAAAATATATACCGTTTTCAAATACTTTTCACTACTTCACTGCTACAAACTCATTGAGGTCTTCATGCCTTACCTAAATTGTTGCTATAGTCTCTGAAAATGTCTTCCTTCTTCTACGTTCATTCCCCTGCACTCTATTCTAAACACAACAGCCAGAGGGAGCCATCAAAAACCTGCCACTCCTTTGCTTAAAATCTGTAATGGCCCCTCCTTCATTTCATTTACAGTAAAAGCCAAAGCCCTGAAATTGGTCTGTAAGATCCTATGTGATCTGGCTCTGTTAGGTCTCTAATATCTTCCCCAAATACTGTATCCCTCCTTTCCTTTCCTGCAGCCACACTGGCCTTTGGTCCTTCCTTGAAATTGTCAGATACAATTTGACTTTAGCGTCTTCGCTCTAGCTGTTCCCTCTTCCTGGAATGTTTTGTCTCCGAAGGTTTACATGGTTAACCTTCTTCTAGCTTCCTTTAGTCCTTATCCAATCTCATTTTTTAAATAACACCAACTCTGTTCATCCTATTTAATATTGCAACCTGATTCCCCCTGCCGTGACCCTACCCACACTGGTGTTTTTGAGCTCTTTCTTCAGTTCTACCTCTTTTTTCCATAGCTATTATGACCATGAAATAAAATACGTAATTTTCTCAATTATTTATCAATTTTATAATAGCACACTATCATAAGGAAAAGTACAGAAATATAAATATGTAACTCAAAGAATTATTACAAACCAAAACCTACGTAATCGCCACTGAGGTAAAGAAATAGAAAATTGATAACAGTCTGAAAACCTCCCTCCCTAAACATTGTTACTAACTTTATTTCTCAAACTTTAATTTTTGAACTTTACATATAGTGATGTGTATGTGTGTGTGTGTGTGTGTGTGTGCACGCGCACACATGCCTGGCTTCTTTCACTCCATATTACATTTATGAAATCATCCATGATGTTTCATGCAGCTGTAGTGTTTTCATTTTCACTGCCGTATAATTTCCATTGTATAACACGTAACTATTTGTTCATTCTCTCAATGAAAGACATTTGAGTTATTTATAATCTTTATTGTTTATACTCTGCCTTATCTTCAAGTTTGTAAGCTTGATTAGATAAGGATCTTTATCTATTTGATTAACATCAAAAACCTAGAAGAGTGCCTGGAGCATGGTAAATAACTCACAAATATTTGTTGAATCTAAATGAATTGAATTAAAATTTGGAGTAAGAGTCCACTGGGCTATGTTGAAGTCCAATATTGAAAAAAAAAAATCATGAATTATTAGATTTCATTTCTTTGAAAGTTTTTACTCATCTATTACTAGTGCTTGTGTAATATTTAGAGGCAACTGATTGGTAAACTCATGATGTGGAGTTTGTATGGAATATTTTATTAGTATGGAAAATATTTTGAAAAACACAGCTCAAATTACTTTTAATGACCTAAGTATCTCACATAAAATTGAAAGATTTGAACAGAATTATCAAAAAAGTCTGATATTAAAAACAAAAAATAGTTGTGACTCACTTAAACCCCATGCGTTTCAGAGTAGAATTACAACACTACATAAGGTTTTCAGTGGCTGTGATCTTTAAGTAGGTAACCAGCTTTTCTTCTGAGATGCCTCTGGGTGGATTTGAATCTCCAAACTTTTGGTTACTAGCCAAGCGCTTAAGCATTTGCACCACCCAGGGGTTGAAGTATTAAATATTAATAACACAAACCCTCATGTAATATTTTTACATTTGGCAATATTTAAGAAGAATCTCAATTCAACATGCAAAACGAAATAGAAAAACTCTTTTTGCCAAGCTGTGGAAAACAGGTATCATAGACATGAAACATTTAAATTTGTAAATTTAATTTCTCTAGGATTGCTTCATATTGAAAAGATTTGACAACATCCAATAGAGGTGAATTACCAAGTTATTAATGATTAACATGACACACATTTAATTGACTGAATTAATAATGCGCAGTGGCATACAGGGACTATCCAATTCATTTACTGTATAATAATATGCTTGTTAACACTTAAGAAAAGTGACCAGTCATTATCACTGTATCGTTGTGCATTGTGCCAGCATTAGTCAGATCAAATTAATGTAGTGTTACCTTTATCTTAAGCAAACTTTAATGAAAGTTTAATCATTTCAAAATGTTGCCATGACGTATTATCAAGGTATCAAATTTTTAGCTTATTTTTTAGTATAAAAAGTTTCATTTGATACTCAGATTACTCCTTTACTACAGGTACAATTAAAGACTAGTATTAAAAAACTTTTTAAGATTATTTAAATGTATAACAGAACCACCTTCAAAATTGTACTTGTGAGGAACAATAATATATTAAAAGCTATGGAAATTCTTTTTCACACCCCGCTTTTAGCAGTAAATCAGTTCATTTCTATTAAGAGACAGAAATATAACTTCATATTAATGATGAAATCAAAACAGATGGCTATCTAATGGTTCAGGCAGGAAATTGTAGTAGGAATTATAGCTTATTATCCTTATATCTACCACTGATTCACAGAGTGACCTTGGGCAAATTACTTAAGCTGCCAGGTCAAATTTTATAAGTGCACATCTTCTTTTTTTATGCCCAGAGCCCATATTAACAGAAAAGGAAGCTCTAGAGATATAGAAAAAGGAAATGATATAATATAAAGTGGAGGAAAAAGCCTTTGGCGTGAAAGAGATTAAGTGGCTTACCCAAAGTTTCACAGTTAGCATGTAGTCTACTGAGAATTCATATTCAAGTGTATAACTCATTGGTCCTCCATTTCTAAGCCTTTATTAGCAGTATAATAATACCTACCTAATAATAACCTTCCTATTGGTTATGATAGTAGGAGTTTAGAATCTGGCTGGCAAATTACAGTGCCTAATAAATCTAATTTTTTTAAGTTTCGTCTGCAACATCAAATGATACTAATTGTACTCTTAAAATGGCACTTAGATTTGAATGCTCATTTATGTAAATTACATGTGATGCCATTAAATGCACACACACACACACATTGTCCTAATTCTATTGCTTACCATTCTTCATCTAGGTACTTTCATTAAAATCTAAAAATTGCTCTCAGTGACTTAATTTTTTCCCATCTATTTCATCCTTAACACTTTCTAAAACATATGGATGATATTTAAGATCATAGAAATGGTGGAAGAGTGAGTAGAAAACAAAGTAGGGTAGGATAAAACTGTTTAAAACATAAACATTTATCAGTCATGTAAAGAAGAGCTTGAAAAGGAAAATAAAATATCCTGATCTCTTTCCTCTATCTTCTTACGGTCCAAATTCATTAAATTAACACAGCACACTGATTTTACCTTTTATGTATTATTTGAATCTAATCTCTTTAATTGAGGCTTATATTATTCCTTGGGGACTTTTGGCTAGCCCCTCCCCCGCCCCCTTGTCTCTAATGTTTCCTTCTCAAGTATATTCTCATCATCTACAGGATATGCCCCTCAGATCCTCTTAACCTCACTTTTAATCCAATGCTTTATGTGGATTTTATTTTATAGCTAATATGTCATGCATAATAAACTCATTTAGTGTATTGTAAGGTGGTCATGGCATAGCACATAGGTAAGACCCCAAGACATTCATTGAGACCTGGAGAATCAGGGTAGGGTAAAGTTAGATCAATAATTAAAGTCCAAATCTTCAGCCTCTGGGCGTTTACCTTTAATAAGTGGTCTCAGGAGGAAGGCTTGACCAGCAGCTTGTCCTTCAAGGAGGTCTGAGGTCGGTAGCTGCAGGCAGTGTCTCTAGCAAAGCCTCCAGCAAGCAGAGTCCCAGTCATTGTTGGAGAGGGTCAGAGACTCCACAGAGGGTTGATCTACCTCTACCTTGCTTTACTGAGAGAGCAAAAGCCTGGAATTTTTACATGACTTAATATTTTCAGTTTTGCAGGCAAAGGTTTATGGAGGATGTCCAGTTCATATGACATCAGAGTAACTTATGTCATAGGTTCATAATCAGAGGTTTACTCAGAATGTCTAACATAGATAAACTGAAGGGTACGGCAAACCATATCTCAGCAAAAACAGTTGTTTACAATATTAGAAATTATCGGTTTTAAATTCTTCACAGCTTAGATTAAATGTTCAAGTCATATATTACATGTTTCACACATAGTTTGGGATCACTACATTACAAGCATATATCACATCTACCACATTAATCTCGAACAAGTCTGTACTTCTAATTTCCTGACTCCAATAAAACTCACAGATCTTTGTTTATGCTGTCTCCTTTGCTGAAACACCACCCTCTGCATGTTGCTAATATTCACCATTTGAAACTGGACTTGAGCTTTACCTCCAAAAAGTCTTTACGTTTGTTTATACCAAACATCCATTAATAGTGATTAATGTGTGTCCCCACAGCATACTGTATATATCACTACTTTTAGCATATTGTTTTATAATTACAGGCAGTCCCCTGGTTACAAAGTCCGACTTATGGACATCTCAGTACTGAAGAATGGACTGCCATAAAGCCTAGGAGTCCCGGTGGCACAGTGGTTAAAGCATTCTACTACTAACTGAAAGGGTTGGTGGTTGGAAATCACCACCTGCACTGCGGGAGAATGATGTGGCAGTCTGCTTCCATAAAGATTTACAGCCTTGGAAATCCTATGAGGTTTCTATGAGTCAGAATTGACTCCGGGTGGGTTTTGGATGGCCATAAAGCCTATAATACTAAACATTTGTGTTAAATACAATGGTTCATAATAACAAACCCATGCACTACTTAGTGACACTCATGAAAACATTGTGCCATTTGAAAGTGTTTCTTAAGTGTTTTATAGGCATAGAAAGGTAAAATGTATACTATATACTAAGGTAAACATTTGATTGACACTAAATAAGAACTGTATCTACTTGTTCCGACTTACCTACAAATTTGACTTAAAGATAGACTTAGGAACAGATCTCGTTCATAACCCGAGGACTGCCTGTATGAGTTTTTCAACTACTTCCTAGGTCAAATTTTGCTCTTTTAGGAAAGATGCTCTGTATAACATATTCAGTTTTATATTCACAGTTTCTAGGACATGTTAAACATTCTAAAAATTTTACTTTATGCTATATCCCACAAATTCTGACAGGACATTCTGGTAAAATAAATTTCTTTAAAATAGTGTTACTATTCGTGACTAATTACAGACAGACTTGGGCATTGGATGATGTGCAGTCTAGATACACTGAGTTGGCTGACTTTATTCTTGCTGCAAGGATACAGAAGTCCCTGCTCTCAACAGAATTATCGCCCCATCAATCTGAAGTGAGCACCCATCCAGTTTTGAATAACTTTGTATGTTGCCCCACAGGGGCATCTTGCCAGAAACACAGTTTTTCTAGCTCTCCTAGTCCTTAAAATCTTGCCAAAGGGAGGCAAAAAATGAGCACACTTACGAGGAGCACATGGAGTCCTATGTCTAGCAACACAAACTCACACACACAGAGACATATACATAATTGGCATACATGCATGCACACACATAAAAACACACTAGGGAAGAAATAATTTTTAGTAAGAAAAAAAAATTCTTAAGAATTTAGAAAAAGAACAAAACTTCAATCCAGAAAAGTTAAGAAGATACAATTAATGAAAACAGCTGAATTAAATAAGACAGAAAATTCTAAAAACAGCAAAAAGAAAAAAAAAAGTGAAAGCAAGTTCTTTAAAACAATAATTAATATAAAGTCCTCATGAGACTGTATAAAAACAGAGAAAATAGATAAAATTGGAAAAGAGAAGTTAGGCATACACTAAAATAAAAGAAAATTAAGTGATTATAAAAGAAAACTACTTGCAATCCTAAGGGGGGGGGAAGAATGAAAATCAAGATAAAGGAATACTTTTCCTATCACATACAAATTTCCACAATTTTCTTATGAAAAAATGGCAAACCATGATACTTCAATTGTGCTAGAAAATATGGGGAAAGTGATTAAAGTTAAATAACATAACAAGTACATTCACAGTTGAATTTTTACCTGTCTCTTAAGAACATTCTATTTCAGTTTTCTAAATTATTAAAGACATGTAGACAGATGGAAATTTTCCCAATTCATTATATGAAATCAGCATAACATACAATTATATAAGTACAGGATGAAACGGCATTTAATAAAATTCAAATGTCATTTCTAATAAAACCTCTAAATAAAATAAGAACAGATGTTAAATAATCCAATGTAATAAAATCTATTTAACAAAATTGAACTGCAAATATCACCTTAAATAGAGAAGCACTGAAATAATTTTGATTAATACAAAAATGCCCTTTATTAACCTTTGTTATTAGAATATTCTTAGAGGTTCTTGCAAATGCTACAAGAAATGAAATAACTAGAAAAGATGACATAAAAAACTATTTTTCTTCACTAATAATATAATTTTGTTCCTGAAAAGACCAATGATACTACTTGTAAAATATTATAATTAATATATTTTATATATTATTTATATATAATGTGTTTATATATATATAAACCCCATTGCCATCGAGTAGATTCCACCTCATAGCAACCCTATAGGACAGACTAGAACCGCCCCATAGGGTTTCCATGAAGCAGCTGGTAGAGTCAAGTCAGCTGAGGTTTTGGTTAGCAGCTGAGCTCTTAACCACTGTGCCATAGGGCTCCATAAGCTATACATAATAGATTATATAAGTATAATATAGTTTTATATAACAGATATTTAATATGTATATGTTACATAATTACAATTTATTATATCAACATTAATAATACAAAAAAAAAAAAAACCCATTGCCATCAAGTCGATTCTGACTCATAGCGACCCTATAGGACAGAGTAGAACTGCCCCATAGGGTTTTCAACTGGATTCGAACTGCTGACCTTTTGGTTAGTAGCTGTAGCTCTTAACCACTACCCACATGGCATTTATATCAAGAAACCTATAATATTTGTTGAATATCTTAAAAAATGATCTCAACAAATGTCAAGACTTATAATAGTATTCATTCTTCTTGCATCAAAATGCAATATAGGAGAAACATTAATTGTCCCAAAATTACTATATAAATTTAATACAATTCCATTTGTTGGATTTGGAAAAGCATCTGAAAGTTTAAACACACACAGAAAAACTCTGAGAATAGAACCATATAAAAAATATGAACAGGGACATGTAGCTTCCTTATGGATAACAGATAGTGGAATAAATTAGAGAAACAAAATGGATCTCAGTTATTATTACAATTTAACATACAACTTTATTTTTTCAATTCAATATAAAAAATATTTAATATAAGATATGTATATAGACCAAAATTCATCAGGAAGAAAATAAAATTGGACCCATATTTTACATCATATTGAAAAGTAAATTTCAGGTAGTTTGATTTTTAATATAACAACCCAAACAATAAATACCTTTTAAATTCTAGGAGGTTACAAGTTCAATATAGAGATATCAAAGAAATTGTTGACATACCTGAGTACATAATACAATTATAGATAGATATAATACCAATTGCTGACTGGATGAGAAGGAAAGTGTATTCTCATACATTGTAAGCAGAAAATTATGGACTTTTGGAGAGCTATATTTCAATGTGTATAAACTCCCTTTAACCTGGGAGTCTCATTCCTATGGAAAGCATCCATTGGTATGATGGTATGTTCAAGAGGGTTTATTAGAGCATTTATCAAAATGGCGAAGAATTTGATTCCAAGTAAATATACATTTGGAGCCCTGGTGGCAAAGTGGCTAAGAGCTCAGCTTCTAACTAAAAGGTCGGCAGATTGAATCTACCAGCCGCTCCTTGGAAACCCCATGAGACAGTTCTACTCTGCGCTATAGGTTCACTATGAGTCCGATTCACCGTGGCTGCAATGCGTTTAAACACACATTTATAAGGGAATGGTTGAATAAATTATGATTTTTCTACACTATGAAATATTTACCATTAAAAAGTTTAAACAGGGAAGTATTAGTTGTTTTGGTGGGATATCTACTAGGGGCTGAGGTTAGGAAAAGAAAGATGCAGATATATCTGAAAAGTATCTCATTTTTGTAAAATGGCTAAACCTATTTCCTCATGCTCAATGAGTGTGTGTGTGCGTGTGCGTGCGTGTGTGTGTGTGTGTGTGTATACAAATACACTGTAGGAGAAAGGAGAACCAAATAAAAAAAAGTCACAAAAACTGCCTCCTTCTTATAAAAAATGGTTTTATGAAATAATTGCATTAATGCATGCAGGTAAAATATACATACATACGTACGTTTGTGTATGTGGTTCATAATAAAGAAGGTCACTGTGGTACACTCAGTTTGGTTAAACAATATGAATTTATTATTGCGGTCCATACATAGGCTGTTCACTAATCGTAATCCCACCATAAATATCATATTCCTCAGGTTCGAGCCTGAACACACAAGACGCTCCCACAACGTCAGCATATAGGAAGTGAATAAAAACCAAAACCAAACTCGTTGCCGCAGAGTGGATGTCGACTCATAGACCCTATAGGACAGAGTAGAACTGCCCTATAGGGTTTCCAAAGGGCGGCTGGTGGATTCCAATTCCCACATTTTGGTTGGCAGCCGTAGGTCTTAACTACTGTGCTACCAGGGCTCCAGAAAGTAGATAGCAAACAAAAAATAGAAATCAATGTTCACTCTTAAATAGTGGTTCATGATGGAAGGTCAATGTTCACTCTTAGGTCACTGGGCGGGCTTGTCTTAGGTGTCTGCAGGTGTAAGGCGGTTTAGGTGCCAGGATCAGGCCAGGTGCAGCGTTACTGCAATCTTTCTCTCTCTCTTTCACTGCCTTTGTGAGTAGACCCCTGCACAGGGGCTCCCAGGCCTCTACAGGCAGACCTCTTCTGTGCCACCAACAGGCCCCCTGGGCTTCAGACAGGGTTTCTACTGCTGCCGGGGTCGGGTTGTGACTGCCTGGGCCCGCTCGTCTCTTGCGCTAGGTAGGTTAGTTAGGGAGGCTAGAGAGGTCTGCTAATCATGCTCCCACTTGGCACCGTGGATGATTTGTCCTTTTGGTCCTGGTTCTGAGAGTAGGACCACATTTGAGGCGATTGAGTGGGGGGTGCCTACCTGACTAGAGGGATCACCCGGGGCCAATGCTGACTAAGCCTCAGGAGGCCCCTGGTGATGCCAATAAAGGCCTGAGAAGCTCGAGGCTCGCTGGAACTTTCCGGGTTGGAGAGTGCAAACATTCTGCTTTTGGAAAAGTGGTGAGCACATACGCTGGGGATACGAAAGCTCTGTGCTGAAGACCCCCTCCCTCCCTCAGTTGTTGTCCCACATGAAAATGTCAGGTGATAAGACATTAGAATTTCTTCAGAAGAGACTTGCACCAGTAACAGCAGAAACCCTGGACCTGGGAAGAGTGCAGAACTGCAAAACCGGGAGAAGCAGCAGAGGCCAGGAGAAAGCCGAAGCCGGTATCTGCTGAACTGAGAAGTAGCAGCAGGCAGTCTGAGAGGAGTGTGCCCAGAACAGTTAAAGCCATTAGGGCTGCAGCTGCACTGAAAACAGCAGAGACCACTAGCAGCCTGGGCAGCTGCAGAAATCCCGGACGAGTGCCAGAGGTGTGTGTGGTGTTAAAACAAAAATCGTGGTAAACCAATAATAGAAATTGATTGAAGTTTATTGAATTATGATATGTAAATCAGGATAACATTTCCATTAGAGTGTCAGAAATGTTCTGAAGATAAGAAAACCTCAAAGCGCTTTTATACAAAATCTTATCAGCATTGCCATGAAAAAAGTGCCAGAACAGAACTGATAAACATTTTGTGGTCAGGAAGAATTTCATACAGCATTGTCTTCAAGAACAACTAAAATAATGAGCATAGCTCCCAGACTGACCTTTGGAGTCTACTTCCTGAAACTGACTGAATTTTTCAGAAGAATACAATGCCTAAGGCCAAAGTTCTTACTAGCTTATCTAGACCATTGTTTGACTAAAAAGTGACTTTTCGGAACCAATTTTTTCAAGGCTCAGAGTTCAAAAGAACATCTAAGGGTAAAGGCCTGGGTGAGTTATTCCAACTTCTACAAAAGCCAGAAATTTGGATTCTAGGAGAATTAAAATGGCTTCTCAGTGTGAACAAATATTTTTGCCATGTATCACCAATATCCTCTCTTAACTTTTTGAGATTATGTGTTATACTTATTTTATATTATTGATCTGTCTCTCCCTGCAGCTCTGTTTCATGTTCTTATATTAGTTGTACTCTTCACAATTACTTAGTTTTATTGACCTTTGAGATCGTTCTTTTCCCCTGGAAAATGAGTCACCATATCTGGAAATGGGATTTACAGAGGAGCCAAAGTCTAGGCCCTGCCGTGTTGGTTCCCCTCTTGGTAAGTTAAAAGAGAAGAAAAGGATGAGCCTTGGCACAGAGAAACACAGGCATCCCAGAACTCCTGCCTGATATCCCGATATGCTGCTCCTCCACCGGCAACTTCTTTCTTCAGAGTTGATGTTTTAAACTCCTTGAGAGGAGCAACATTGAGAGGAGAAAATCACTTTTAGCGTTTAACCCAAGAGCGCTGAGGGTTTGGAGGAGAGGATACTCATGGACAGCTCACCAACCTGCATCTCAGTTTACCATTTTCTCACCCAGCAGGGTTTGGGACTGCCATGATCTCATCCCATGAGGCCTGGTGTGTCTACAGTGGCCAGTGCCAGTTTTCATCTCACAGTAATTATGGGGACAGATTATGACCCTCCAGGTCAAGGACACAACTTAAAATCTCTTCCTCAACCAGTTTTCCCACTTACTATGCCCACTACTTCAAAGAAATGAACAGGCTAGTTCCTGACAGCCTGGAGAATCCCCAGGTGCTTTTTGTTTATTAGTTTTGTGTTTTTGTTTGATAATCCATTGAACCACGCTTCTCCCACTCTGATGCTATTTTTTTTCCTAAGGTTGGTTTTATTTTTCTCAATCAGAAAACAGAGTGTAAAATGTTTTTGGTCATGAACATCTACTACTATATTTCATAATCCGGATTAAGTGTTTACAGTAACGGTACAATTTTGGAATATAAAAACTGTCTTGGTCACATTCTTAAAAAAAAATTGAACACATACAAGATCTCAATTAACTTCTATTATGGATGTTTGTGTTTGAGTATGGAATGTTACTTTGAGGTTTTGCCCAATAGCATAGCAGTAACCAGAGGCTGTAACTTGAGGGGCCTTTTGTTTTTACTTTTTTTGAGTTTTGCATTTCTAGCAATTTCTGTTTTCCTATTCCATGCTGATACACTTCATTGTAGCTAACTCTAGTTTTTTATTCCGAATAACCCAACTGATGTGCTTCCTGCTGATATTGCTCTGTTGTTAGAAATCTAGCATTGGCCTTACTAACCACTGGAATATTGGCCTTTGGCTACGTTGTCTGTAAAGTTGCCAGGTGCCCATGCATTCAACATTAATGCGTGATATAGTCCATTAGCTTTAAGTCTTTATGAGATCCTCTGAGGTTGGCTGAATGCTCTATGCTGACTTTAAATAAAACAAATTTATTGACTTAGTGTAGAGCTTTATTGCCTGAATCATTGTTGGACTGCCCTTGATCATTTTTATTTGCTAATGCATTTATTCATTTTTACTCTTTACATGCTGTTGATTTTAGAATATTTTATTGTCTGTGAATATTATATTTGATTGTGTAACGTTCTCACTAGTGAAATTTCCTATATGCTGTATTAAATTGTAATTATACTCGCTAAGTGCTTTGTGTATGTGTGCATGTGTGTGTGTGCCAATGTGAGTGTGTTTTCCTACTTTCCATATGCAGTTTATAAATGCACATGAGGTTTTATAAATTTTAAATAATTCTCTTTTTTTGGCATTATCTCAGATTTTTTTTTTTACCGCATGTTACAATGTAGACTTACAGAAATTTATGAAATTACCAAGATTTTGACTATAAGCACAAAGAAGTTAAACAAAAATTTAATAATTATTTATATTATTTAGCTAAACCAAAAAACCTGTTGCCATCAAGTTGATTCTGCCTCATAGCAACCCTATAGGACAGAGTAGAACTGCTTGCTCCATCGGGTTTCCAAGGAGTGGCTGGTAGATTTGAACTGCTGACCTTTTGGTTAGCAGTTGAGCTCTTAACCACTGCGCCATCAAAACTGATTGGAAGGAGCTTGAGAGGCTGCTAGACCTGAGGTGGCAGTCTTAGGTAGGACCACTGCCATGGGAGAGACAGGTGACTTAGAGAAAATAAGCAATTCTAACTCATGACGACTCCATGTGTGTAAGAATAGAACTGTGCCCCATGGGGTTTTCAATGGCTGTGACCTTTTGGAAATGTATTGCCAGGCCTTTCCTCTGAGAAGCCTCTTGGTGGACTTGAACCGCCAACCTTTTGGTTAGTAGTCAAGCACTCAAGTGTTTGCACCACTCAGGCAGCCTTTAATAATTATTATATGGGGATAAATCATTTCTCTAGCCTTGTTTGTATCTGACAGAATTTTGCAAAGGAGAAATGGACAAGACTGTATGTATGTGAAATTTTGGGGCTTCAGTAAAAATAATTCAGTGATTTCAAAGGAATTTTATTTTAATTTAGAGAAAATGATTCAAATAATCTCTTAAAATACTGGTTAAATATCAAATGCTTGCATGTAATTCGTTTAAGGGAAGCATTGTTTTATATTTTTTAAATGTATATTGCATTTTATTTATATACTCTAATATTACAAGTGGTCTTGAAAAGGAACTGTAAAAGGTACTAGAAATGAGAGGAATTATTTATAATGAGTTCTGTTGAAAAAGCCAAAAATTCTAATGAATAATCATTTGCATTGATAGCATATATAATATAAAATACGTACCTATATCTAATGCAGTTACTGAACTATGAATTTACTGGGTTCGTTATCTTATAGTTTTAATTTATATGAATAGTAAAAAATAAAAATCTATACATTTTCCATTTGGGAATTATAGAAGTTAAACTTTGTGCCATTTAATTACATCTTTCAAAGGACTATAATCTCTTAATCATCATGAGCTTTTCTTTTATCTAAGTAATTGGCATTCATGCACATTGCATTCATATTACACTTTTCATGTCAAAAAGTAAGGCTGACTGCTGGAATAGAGGCTTTTCAAAAGTAAAGCTTCTGCTCTTTTAGTTTATGATGTACGAATCCCATTGAATAGCCCATCAAATATCACCCTTTGATGAGGTTAATCTATATGTTAATGGTTTCTCTTTTTTTTTTTTTTTGATATCTTCGTCTTTTCACTTATTTTGAATACATTGTATTTGCACATTTTACATTGTTTAAAGAGAAAATTTGCAAGTCACTGAAGGGGGCATCATACTCCAATGACAGAGAAATTACCTTCTGTAAAACTTGTGTTTAAGTGCTATGAATATATTCAAATTATTTTAAAAGCGCCTCTGAAAGGGATTTTGTCTGTTATAGAAAAACTTCTTATAGAAATTATAAACAGATCATGGTGAGGGATGAGCGGAAGAGTAGCTTCTTTAAATAAAACCACCTCATAAAAACTACATACTATCTGTTTTATTTTAACATTAAGAGGAGGAAACAAGCTTAGAAATTTTACATAATATATCTAGCTAGTAGAGTATACTATAAACATAGTAGTATGTTTGCTATATCCCTCTATATCTAGAGGACTAAAACTTCAGGCATTGGACAAAACCCCCTCATACCTTGGCAGGTACAAGGAAAATAACTAATATATAAGATAACAAATAGAACTGCTGGGGCATTGGGATTAACCCTCTCTTCTTGAAGGCTTGCAATGTGATAGAGGTAGAAGGAAATAAATGGAATCACAGAGACTTTTCAAGAATGTAGTCATCCAACTTAAGTCAGGCTTTTTATCTGACTCAGAAATAAAGAACCTAGATTATAAAACAGAATATCCAAGATTAATCTGCATTTCATTTCTATCTAGCTGTACTCTCGTGTTTAAGATAGTTTCAAACTTCCTGTATGTATCAGTTTCATTATCTGTGAAATGAGGATGATATATGTCCGTGTAACACATGGGGTCACCATGAGTTGGTATCAACTTGATGGCAATTAGTTTGATATGTGTATATACCAGTGGTTCTGCTTTTTCTGGCTAAACACATTTGGTACTGGAAGTGGTGCTAAAAGAACAGAATCTTAACGATAAATTTTCTGAATTTGTTTTGAGGATTCTGGAATTGATTTTCAAATATGGTTCGTTTTAAAGGCACTAATGACTCTATTTGCAACAGTAAAGAGGGCAGCCATAGTCCATAGCATGATGTTGCAACAGAGATATTCAAAATACCCCCATTGGACACTACTAATCAAATGCTTAGGAGTCTCTGGGTGGCACAAATCGTTAAGTACTTGGCTACTAGCCAAAAGGTTGGCAGTTCTAACACACCCAGAGGCACCTTAGAAGACAGGTCTGGCAATTTGCTCCTGAAAGGCCACAGCCTTGAAAACTCTAAGGACCAATTCTATTCTGCACACAGGGAGTTGCCATGAGTTGGAATTGACTCAACAGAAATAAACAACAGCAATTAAATGCTTAAGGGAGACAGTTTCTAAGTGATCAAGTATTGGATACCTCAGGACACTTTTGTCAAACTGATGAGTATAATGACATTGCCAGTGTCTCAGGCTGTGTTCTCTAGAGAAGCAAAACTAGTAAAGCATATAAATATATACATAGAGAGATTTATATCAAGGAAACAGCTCACGTGATTGTAGAAGATAGAACCTCCCAAGTCCATGGATCAGGGTAGAGGCCTCTCAGAAGTCACGCAGCCACAGAAGCCGGTGAGCCCAAGATTGGCAGGACAGAGAGCAGGGCTCCCACTCACAGGCTGTGAAGGTCTATGAATTCCAAGATTGACAGGCAAGACTGCAAGGTAACTCCTGATTCATGTAGCAGCAGGGGCTGGTGAAATCAAGATCAGCAGGTCAGAGAGCAGGGTTCCCCTCACAGGCTATGAAGATCCACAAATCCAAAGTTCAACAGATAGGCTGACAGCTCAAGTACCAAGAAGCAGACGTGAGATGACAGGAGGCAGTTGCAGGATCCAGAGAGAGTAAAAAGCCAGAACGTCTGCTTATATTCAGATGCAAGCCACACCCCCAAGGAAACTCCCTTTCATCTGATCGGCTACTCACAGCAAATTCAATCATGAGAGTAATCACATACAAAGCGAGCACCTTGGCTGGTTGTGGTTCTTTGCCTGGTGCGGTGACCCAAACCTTCATTCCTGAAGGGTCTGGGTCATTAGTAATCATGTCAGAATTAGGTTGCTGTAGTTTTCAATTGACTTTAATCACATTGTAGTACTAAGAGATGCCCTTAGGAATCTCCTGCATTCCAGACATACTCTTCTTTACCTCCATTATGTAATATCAATCCGATTTCCTCTTGGTAATCAGGATCAGTTACGCTAGCCAGTATGGTGACTTTGCCTGTTGATCCAGAAGCATAAAAATCATGGTCCAGCCAAATTGACACACAATCTTAACCATCACAGTCAACCCCTTGTTAACTTGGCACATGTACACATCTCCTTAAACCATACATAATCTCTGAATAAATACAATTAGACAGTCATATTGTGCCTAACATGATACAACTAACGTGTATAATCGAAAATGCACTAGCCTCATTTACATCTTATGTTTTATAAGTGAAGGAAACAAAAACATTTGATGCACACATATAAAGCAGAAATACTCATAATAATTACAGTCCCAGTTTCTGCAACTGGTCACGTGGCCATAACTGGTATTTAGAACTACCTTCTTCCAGCACCCATTCCATATTCCCTTTGCCCTCAGCGAGCACCTTGGCTGGTTGTGGTTCTTTGCCTGGTGCGGTGACCCAAACCTTCATTCCTGAAGGGTCTGGGTCATTAGTAATCATGTCAGAATTAGGTTGCTGTAGTTTTCAATTGACTTTAATCACATTGTAGTACTAAGAGATGCCCTTAGGAATCTCCTGCATTCCAGACATACTCTTCTTTACCTCCATTATGTAATATCAATCAGATTTCCTCTTGGTAATCAAGATCAGTTATGCTAACCAGTATGGTAACTTTGCCTGTTGATCCAGAAGCATAAGGATCCCAAAGTGGCCAGGTGGCATTCTTAACTTCCAGTTCAGTGGAATCAGTGATGTGTCTCCAGGTAGGAGAATTCCTCCCTTTGGGACTAAAACTTCTAGACCTGCAGAACATAAGGTTGCGGGGACAGGAAGCAAAAATCTTGCAAATGGATCACTAGGGGTAATAATGAGTGGTGTCACTCCCATTTCCACCCCTTGATTCCTGGACCAATAAATGCTGGCTATGGGAGAAATAGCATCATATATTGGGTGCTGGTTTAGAGCATATACAGCCTCCTGGAGAACTTTGCCCCAACCCTGCAAGGTATTGCCACCTAGCTGCCACCATAATTGCATCTTAGAAGGCCATTCCATTGTTCTATCAAGCCAGCTGCTTCAGGATGATGGGTGACATGGTAAGACTAGTGAATTCCATGAGCCTGGGCCCACTGCTGCATTTCATTTGCTGTGAAGTGAGTCCCTTGATCTATGTCAATGCTGTGTGGGATACCATGATGGTGGATAAGGCATTCTCTAAGTCCACAGATGTTAGTTTTGGCAGAATCATTGAGTGCAGGGAAGGCAAATCCATATCCAGAGTGTCTATTCCAGTAAGGACAAAATGCTGCCCTTTCCATGATGGAAGTTGTCCAGTGTAATCAACTTGCCACCAGGGTGCTGACTGATCATCTTGAGGGATGGTGCCATATCGAGGACTCAGTGTTGGTCTCCGCTGCTGGCAGATTGGGCACTCAGCAGTGGCTGTATCCAAGTCAGCCTTGGTGAAAGGAAGTCCATGCTCCTGGACCCATGCATAATCTCCATTCCTGACACCATGGCCACTTTGTTCATGAACCCATTGAGCAATGACAGGAGTAGCTGGGGAAAGAGGATGACTGGTGTCCACAGAATGTGTCATCCTATGCACTTGATTGTTAAAATCATCCTCTGCTGAGGTCACCCTTTGGTGAGCATTCACATGAGACACAAATATCTTCACTTTTTTGGCCCATTAAGAGAGGTCTATCAACATACCTCTTCCCCATAAATCCTTGTCTCCAGTTTTCCAATCATGTTCCTTCCAAGTCCCTAACCATCCAGCCAAACCATTGGCCACAGCCCATGAATCAGTATACAGTCACACATCTGGCTGTTTCTCCTTCTAAGCAAAGTGAACAACTGGGTGTACTGCTCAAAGTTCTGCCCATTGAGAGGATTTCCTTTCACCACTGTCCTTTAGGGAGGTCCCAGAAAGGGGCTGTAGTGCTGTTGCTGTCCACTTTCAAGTGGTGCCTGTATATCACGCAGAACCATCTGTAAACCGGGCACGAGTTTTCTCTTCTTCAGTCAACTAATCATAAGGAACTTCCCCTGAGGTCATAGGTACAGACTGGGAGATGGAAGGTAATATGACAGGAGTGGAAACCATGGGCATTTGGGCCACTTCCTCATGCAACTTACTCGTGCCTTTAGGTCCTGCTCTGGTCTGATCTCCTATATACCACTTCTATTTAATGATGGAGTACTGCCATACATGTCCAACTTTATGACTCTGTGGGTCAGACAACATCCAGTTCATGAAAGACAGTTCAGGCTGCATGGTGACTTAGTGTCCCATGGTTAAGCATTCAGTCTCTACTAAGGCCCAGTAACAAGCCAAAAGTTGTTTCTTAAAAGGAGAGTAGTTATCTGCAGAGGATGGTAGAGCTTTGCTCCAAAACCCTAAGGGTCTGTGCTGTGGTTCATCAATTGTGGTCTGCCAAAGACTCCAGACAGTATCTCTATCTACCACTGACACTTCAAGCACCATTGGATCAGCTGGATCATATGATCCAAATGGCAGAGCGGCTGGCACAGCTGCCTGAACCTGTTGCAGAGCCTTCTCTTGTTCTGGTCCTCACTCAAAACTAGCAGCTTTTCAAGTCTCTTGATAAATAGGTTGGAGTAGCACACCCAAATGAGGAATATGTTGTCTCCAAAATCCAAAGAGGCCCACTTGGTGTTGTGCCTCCTTTTTAGTTATGGGAGCAGCCATTTGCAATAACTTCCCCTTCACTGTAGAAGGAATGTCTCAACATGCCCCACACCACTGGCCCTGGACCTCTAGAAATTTCACTGAAGTGGAAGGTGCCTGAATTTTTGTGAGATTAATTTCCCACCCTTTAGCACGCAAATGTTTTACCAATAAGTCCAGAGTCATTGACACTTCTTCCTTACTAGGTCCAATCAGCATAATGTCATCAGTGTAATGGACCAGTGTGACGTCTTGTGGAAGGGAAAGGCGATCAAGGTGGAGGGCTGGAGAGTTGAAGTAGCTCTGAGGCAGGGAAGTGAAAGTGTATTGCTGGCCTTCTCAGCTGAAGGTAAACTGCTTTCACAGTTACAATGGCAGAACAGACACAAGCTAGACATTTCTATTACAAATGGAAGAAACCGGGAGAGAAGAAGGGAAAACAGGCACCAAGGAAGTCAGCAAAACACATTACTTTAGCCCTCAAGGGTTTGCAAATAATCTTCTGTTCTCTGAGACAATTTATTTAATGGCCCTGCCCTCCAGACTCTAGGTATTGGCCACAGTCTCTGGATTCTGAGTGGAGGCCCCTTGGCCCTGGGCTTCATCTCTGCCTTCCAGGACAACTGGGATGGCAACTCTGCTCCCATGGCTTCAGGTGCACCATTCTCCTAGTCCATCAGAGTGGCATCTCCACCCTTAGAAACACCAGAGGTCATGACCATACCTTTTGAGACTGAGGCAGCTCAACTTCTTGTATTCCTTGTCTCTTCGGCTTCTGTTTCCTGTGGTCTCTTGGCCCTCAGGCCTCATGCCTGCATCTGCCCTGCTGAGGCAAGTGTTCCAAAACTCAGTAGCTCCACTGATAAGTGCCTGGAGGCACCCACTCCACGAAGAAGCCTCCTGCACACAGGCACTCAGTTCCCTCGCTCTGTGGGTCAGCAAACCTAACTCCGATAAGTACCCAGAGACACCCCACTCTGCCAGGAAGCCTCCAGCACACAAACACTCAGCTGTCTTGCTCTGTGGATTGGCTCTAGTGCCGTCTCATGCTGGTCTCCTGGTTCTGATGCTGCTGGTCCTCTGCCGTTTTCGCACCTCTATCCATTCACAGTTGCAAAACCGCTTCCACATTTTAGGTATCTGTTAGAGTAGCACCCCACTCTCAGTACCAAATTCTGTCTTAGTCATCTAGTGCTGCTCTAATAGAAATACCACAACTGGATAGCTTTAACAAAGAGAAGTTTATTCTCTCACAGTCCCGTAGGCTACAAGTTCAAATTCAGGGCATCGTTTCCAGGAGAAGTTTTCTCTCTTTGTCAGCTCTGGAGGAAGTTCCTTGTGATGTATCAGTCTTCCCCTGGTCTGGGAGCATCTCAGCACAGGAACCTCATACCACCAAGAAGACAGTGCCTGGAGCAGAGCACGTCCTTTAGGACTGAGGTTCCTGCACCGAGATGCTCCTATACCAAGGGAAGACTGAAGCATCACAAGGAGCTTCCTCCAGAGCCAACAGAGAGAGAAAGAATTCTCCTGGAAATGATGCCCTGAATTTGAACTTGTAGCCTACTGACTGTGAAAGAATACACCTCTCTTTGTTAAAGCCATCCACTTGTGGTAGTTCTGTTAGAGCAACACTAGATGGCTAAGACAACCGGGTAGCCACTACTTTTGCTGGACAAAGTGGGGAAAGAAAACGATGAGCTCAGGGCATCAAATTACCAGATCAAGTGCTTTGTAAGTGACCAGAAAGTTGCTATGTGTGCCCTGAATAAAACCTTATGTCCTGTAACCACAGAGCTGAGAGTACTGAAAACCAAACCCAGAGTGTCATCCTATGAGTGGCTGAACTACAAGGCAAATTGAATTCCCAATCTCACAAAGTGTCTGATGTTAAAATAAGAACATTGTTTGGGAAGAAATGGGATCCTGAAATTTGGAATGGGAACATATGGGCAGATTTTGATAAACCTGGGAATATAGATGCCCTAAATTCTGATGAGTGTTCTTTGACAGTAGAAGCAGCCCATCCAAGGAAATTACCCCATTTTTGCATGAGGAATTAGTAATTACCTCTCTTGAGTCAAATGCTTCTGCATGGCACTGCTAATTGTCCTAAGGAACCATCCCACACTCGTCTTTGCTTCTAGAACTGTAACTAGTCTCAAGTCCCACTAGGCCCCCAAAGGTGAGATACAAAATGTGACCCATGAGAAGGTATGCTACCTCCAAAAGAAATGCATATTTTTTCTAATTTATAGATACCTAAATCTGGGGAATATGTGTGGGAATAGATATTATGGTTGCAGGATAGTGGTGGAAAGAATATTAAGATGCATCAGGCTGAATTTATTCATACGGACCCCCTAAGCAGAGATTCTGCAGTCAATATTTTAGTTGGAGGAGCTAAGGAGGGCTCTGTTTATTTTGTTGGTTAGCTTCAACATGAACCAATGGTGGACTGCATTAATGAAGTTGTAATGTCAGAATTGCCTTGGTATATACTGTTGTTGTTGCATGGCATTGAGTAGCTTCAGAATCAGATGAAACCCTATAGGGCAGCGTAGAACTGCTCCATAGGGTTTTCTAGTCTATAATCCTATGAGAGCAGATCACCAGATCTTTTCTGCTGGTGGGTTTGAACCACTGGCTTTTCAGTTAGCAGCCCAGCACTTAACCATTGTGCCACGAGGGCCCCTTAGGATATACTGTAGAAAAATGTATACAAATGCTTAGGGAAATTAGAAAGTTAGAGTGATTTCGTTAGGTTAGACTAACCTTGTGAATGTCCAGAGGATGCAACTTTCTCCACAACTGTGAGGAATAAATTTGTGAGGGGGGTGGGGGGCACCAGTATCCTTGAAGAATGCTGTGGTAACTCTTCTCTGAAGTTAGCTATTACAGTGGGAACTTCTACCCCTGAATTGGGAAAGCTGAATGCAATGGGGGTGATTGGATCCTGGAGTGGCAGGGGCCAAGTGGCAGCAGTTTATTGCCAAAGATGAAGTGGACTTGGTTACCATAATGAACAGAAGAGTCAAGACATTTATCAGAAAGTCTGATTCACATAGACTTACGGTATTTACTAACGGATCATGATGCCTGTCATGGGCTGATTGTGTCCCCCAAAAATATTTGTCAGCTTGGCTGGGTCATGATTCCCAGTGTTGTATGATTGTGTAATCTGATGTGATTTCATTATGTGTTGTAAATTCTATCACTATGATGAGATTATATGTGATCGCCTTATGTGTTGTAAATTCTTTCACTGTGATGAGGTTATACTGATGAGGTTGACAAGATTACATAGTGTCTTAATGCAATCTCTTTTGAGATATAAAAGAGAAGCGAGCAGAGACACATAGGAACCTCATACCACCAAGAAAGCAGTGCCGGGAGCAGAGCACATCCTTTGGACCTGAGGTTCCTGTGCAGAGAAGCTCCCAGAGCAAAGGAAGATTGATGACATGGACCTTCTTCCAGAGCCGACAGAGAAAGCATTCCCCTGGAGCTGATGCCCTGAATTTGGGCTTGTAGGCTACTGGACTGTGAGAGAATAAACTTCTCTTTGTTAAATCCATCCACTTGTGGAATTTCTGTTAGAGCAGTGCTAGAAGACTAAGACAATGTCCCTAGGAATTAAATGGATGGGAAATATGTTAAATATTCACTTGATCTATATAAGCCGAGGCATTTTAGGTCAAGTGAACAGGAGTGTAACTTGAATCACCAAAATAGAAAATCATGGCCCCTCAATCAATTCTGAGACTGGAGCTAATTTACAGACCTCAAATCCCTTGAATGAAAGGGAGGCTGGGTCCCTTGGGGGAAGGACCCAGTACACTGCCAAAAATGTAAAATATTAATCTTTCCAGTGACCTTCAAATTTGGATTACCCTGGCTTCACCCAGACACAATGGAAGGGGGATGCAGTCACACTTCTTTTGCACATAGGTTATGACACAGTCCAAACCCACTTCCACATTTAGGTACCTGTTAGTACCTTAACAAACAGAAATTTATTTTCTTATAATTTAAGAGGCTAGAAGTCCAAGTTCAGGGTGCTAGTTCTAGGGTAAGGCTTTCTCTCTCTGTCCAATCTGGTAGAAGGTATTTGCCTCTTTTCAACTTCTGCTCTGGGAGATCTTCAGGTGGCTTGGCATCTCTCTTCCCCATCTCTGCCTTCTCACTTGCTTGTTTAATTTATATCTCACTAGAGATTGACTCAAGATACACCTTAATCCTTCCTCATTAACATAGCAAACACAACACATTCACAAATGGGATTATACCCACAGGCAGAGGTTAGGATTTACAACACATATTTTTGGGGGACACAATTCAGTCCGTAACACCATCATTCACATAATCTTCTCTAAGGAGATCAGGCACACTTATGATCTTGAGCATGGTTTCAGTTAGAGAATTTACCTGCTTCTCATTCTCATTCACAACCAGCTCCATTTGTGTTTGAGTTTCTAAGCCTTGTCTTCTGCGCCTTTGCTTCCTGCATACTTTGCTTTCATCTAGCAGTTCCTTTGACACTTTTAAATTTTGATGAAGAGGAATGGTTTTGCTCAAACCATCCACTGTCATCTGAGGAAAGTGTTCCATATTGTCCTGAGGTACTTCCAAGATGTTGTGTGTGTGTGTGTTAGTCACTTGAGTTTAGGGGGATTTGGATGCATCTTCAAGTCATCTTGTCTATCCTTGAAGGTGAGCCATCATTGGTTCATGGAAGAAATGTTAAAGGGGTCTCTCTTTTTGGTCCTTGTTCTAGAAACTCTCCTGGATCCTCCTGTGAAGACCTGTTGAGATTTTTATTATGCATTGCTAAAGACAGAGTTTATAACTTCAGAGAAGTCACCTCCACAAGAGGTAACTCAGTGGCTTCACGGGCTCTTTTGATCAGACTCATCTTCTCACTCACTTTACCAAATTCTTTAATCTGGATAGAAAATCTTTTGGCTAATTCTTCTTCCCTTCTTAAAAGGCATCTCCTCTTTACTATAAAAACCACTAAAGTAGTACTTACTAGGATCTCCCTGGGAAATCCAAAGAGACCTGGGTCTTGTTTCAAGCATTCCGACAACACCAGCAGAGCACCACACAGCTACTTCAGTACCAGCTGGGAAGATATATTGTGGCAGTCAGCAGGCCCTCCATGGCTCCAAAGGACACCTAAGTCCTGCCTCTTGTTGCCAGTGTCCTGTAGGCCACAGCTGACTTTATGTAACACTTCGAAGTGTTCTGTGACTAATCAAACAAGTGTCTGACACCCAGGACAGACTGAGGGAGGGGGAGGCTGACTAGATTCTATATAATAGTACTTTCCAACTTTTTGTACTCAGTGCAAAAATAGAAAGTGATGACCTTTGTACAGTGCATTTGGGGAAGTAGAAGGGCTGATTCTGCCCAAGGAGAACAAATTGTGATCTCTGGCCACTCTAGGCCCCACATAGCCATGCAGCAATCCTAGAGGAGCAATGCCATGACCCATTTCCTGCACAGGAGGATAGCAGGGCATAGGGGTGGGGCACATTGCAGTGGAGCACTCCCATGCCTATGTCAAGACAGGAGGGTCTCACCAAAGGTATTAATTACAGGACCTGAATTTCAATCCTACCAACCAACCAACCAACCTTTTGCCATCAAGTCAATTTTGACTCATAGTGATCCTATAGGACAGAATAGAACTGTTCCATTGGATTTCCAAGGGGCAGCTGGTGGATTTGAACTACTGATATTTTGGTCAGCAGCTGAGCTGTTACCACTGCTCCACCAGGGCTCCTTTTATTCTGGGAAGGTCGAAAAACCTGCAGGATACTAAGCAATTGGGGAATTCAAAACATTACAGTCAGATTCACAATTAAAAAGATGTAGCTCCTTTATTTTTTCATTCATTAAAGGTTTTTTTTAAGTATTTAAATTCAATAATTATTTAACAAAAATCATAATATATTTGAGCTAGTACACAATTGCGTACTGATAATTGTAAGGATAATTCACAGAAAAAACAATTTTTACATGATTTTGTTTTTTATTTATGTTTAGTTAAAAATAATACAGATTAATCTCAAAATGTTCAATAACATGTCTTACACATTTCTCTAAATATCAAAGATATATTTTTCAATTTTAAAAACATATAGTATTTAGATAATTTTTGTGGGGAAAGTGGAAAAGAAATATGAGTAAATATGCTAAAGGAACAACATACTTTCTAGTATGGGAAAGTTTGGCTCGTGTTTTTTAATGGATGGTGGGTGGATCATTTAATACTATTTTTTAAAATGTATTTAAATATATTTAAAATACGTTTAAAAAAGATAGAAATGCATTTAAAAAAGTGAATTCTCATGTATATTTTAAAGTCTCAATAACTACAAAATGACAGAAATCACACATTTTCAACTATTTAAAGTTAAAAATATGCAGGAAGAGGATAGCTTTTTAAAAATCCCTCTAGGAATATGTTATAGATTGAATTGTGTCCCCAAAAAATATGTGTTGTAAATTCTAACCTCTATGCCTGTGGTAATAATCCCATTTGGGAATGGGTTTTGTTTGTTATGTTAACAAAACAGTATTAATGTAGGGTATGTTTTAATTCAATCTCTTTTGAGATATAAAAGATTAAGCAAGCAAGTAAGCAAATGAATGGGAAGATACATGCCACATGATCACCAGGAGCCTAGGAATAGAAGCCGAAAAGAGACAAGAACCTTCCCCCAGAGCGGACGGAGAGAGACTGCGTTCCCCTAGAGCTGGCACCCTGCATTTGGACTTCTAGCCTCCTAAACTGTGAGAAAATAAATTTCTGTGTGTTAAAGCCACCCACTTGTGGTATTTCTGTTATAGCAGCATTAGATAACTAAGAGAGAACTCAAAACTAAAAAGTTTAAAAACTACCGGCTTTAACCACTTATGTTTATTATCCTGGCTGATGTGTTTGCTTTTAATTTTTGTGTGCAGCATTATGTTCTGTTTTCATTTATTCATTTCTTCATTTCCAACTTGCAATCTGATTCCTTGTTACCCTGAATTTGTATTTGTTTTACTTGCTTCTTCTCATCCTTTTTTTCTTTTGTCTGTACAGCTATTCGGAAAATTTTCTTACTAGTTTCAGTTATGCTAAAGTATGACTTAAATTATACTGAAAATCATACTTGTAAGTTTATGTTTCTAACTATCAAAGGTAAGAATGAAATGATATTTTCTCAATAAGTAAGATTAAATAATAAGTAAGTTAAACCTATCTTTGCTCTCCCCTTAACTTTCTGGTCTTTGTGATTAAGGCACGGGATTGCTTTTGAAACACCAATTATTATTAAAATTTGGCTTTTTAGTTTTAATAGTATAAATGATTTATATTAAGTTACTTTAGACTTTTGCTATCAATTTTGTGAATTTTATAATAATGGTATGCAGGCATTTGCAAAGGTTAAAAACGTGCCAAGGTTTCTATGTCTCAAAGCTGCCTTAGATACTTGAGTCATGTCAGATTTTGGATTCATTCTCCTAGTTGAATGAAGAGAGTTTGTTATATAAAAAAATCAAATCATGGCTTGCAAAATTTATAGATATTTTAGGTTTTGATGTTAAAATGTAACTCTGTAAGCTTGGTTGGTGAAAGTGGAAGATCATCATTTGACAGGTTTATAATCAAGTAGTTGATTTCTAAATGGGAAATGCACAAAGAAACAAAACTCACTCAGAAATGGGTCTTTAGGAAAAAATGAGTTCTCATGAACTACATATAGTTCATGCACATTCATATACATTGCTGAATGATATGAGAGTCTCCTAACAGATACCATTCCATTCAGTCCATTTCCATAACAAAAGGCAAGTAAAACTTACATGATTTGGGAAGGAATAAGCTCTCCTATAAAAGGTCCCTGTTGGTGCAAATGGTTTTCACTTGTCTACTAACCTGAAGGTTCACTGATAGAATCTACCCAGTAGTCCCATGGAGAAAAGGCTTGGTGATTTGCTTCTGTAAAAATTACAACCAACTCCTGAGGTTCACCTTTCAGCCAAAGATTAGACAGGTCTATTTGGAGCTCTTTTGGTTAAAAGCTTGGCTGCTAACCAAAAGATCACAGTTTGAATCCACCAGCCAGTCCTTGAAAACCCTAAGGGGCAGTTCTATTCTGTCCTATAAGGTAGCTATGAGTCAGAAATGACTCAACGGCAACAGGTTGGTTTGGTTGGTATAGGGCAAACAATAACATGCGTAAGGAAACTGTTTTGTAGTTTAATCATGTATATGAGACTAAATGGGTACACCAGCCCAAAAGCAAAGACAAGAAGGCAGGAAGGGACAGGAAAACTGGGCAAAGGGAAATAGAGAACCCGGGGTGGAGAAGGGAAGAGTGTTATCGCATAGTGGAGTTGGCAACCAATGTCACAAAACAATTTGTGTATTGATTGTTTAATAAGAAGCTAATTTGCTCTGTAAACTTTCACCTAAAGCACAATTTTTTAAAACAAAGTATGTTACAGGAAACAAAGATACTCAAATATTATAATAAAAAGATAATTTTAAAAAATCACAGCCAAGAAAACTGTTCTACTCTGTAACAGATGGGGTTACCATGAGTCAAAACTGATTCAACAGCAAGTGTTTGGTTTAGATTTTTTGAGTTCTCCTGAGAATAATTATTATTCACAGGGCTACCTTTTCTAATGAACCAGTACTGATTTTTTTTTAAAGGCGGTTAGGCTCTTTTTTATCTCAGAGGCACACGAGGCTGGATTTGTAGGTGTTTGAAGAACTGCAAACTGGATTAAGTTGCTAATACAAGAGTGAACTGCTGCTGCCAGAGTGAAGAAATACGGCTAGGGTGGTGTTCCCAGAAAGAGGAAACAGACAGCGAACTATCAGAAGAAAGCAGTAAGGAGCTAGTATCTTCCCTTTCCTCCAGCCCTGCTGTTTCCCTCCTGGACCTCCTAGTGGCAGAGGCTAACAGGGAGCCGATGGCAAAACAAAAATATTTTGGTTTGCAGAGGCCCAATCTCCAGCATGAAAGCACAGAATACAGAAGAAGCATTTGTCTTCCTGGGAAGGATTTCTTGAATTCTATTCTAGAGAACAGTAAGATACAATATTAGTCACATTTTGTTTTTCTAACGGATTGACGTTTTAAGTTAATAGTAACTGAGACACAGTATGCAACTAAGAAATACACACTCTAAAGGTGATTTAATAACTCTATAACAACAACAACATATTACAGATACACTATAACCATGTAATATTTAAATTTACTGTATTTTTAAAATTTTTACTATGTCCCACACACTGTGCTATTAATTGTTGTTACTGTTCTTGCCATTGAGTTGCTTCTGACTCATAGCTACCCTATGTACAACAGAACAAAATACTGCCTGGTCCTGCACCACCATCACAATTGTTGTTATTTGAGCCCATTGTTGCAGCCATTGTGTCAATCCATCTCATTGAGGGTCTTCCTCTTTTTGGCCATTAATTAGTGAATGAAATTATTCTTTCATCTAATGTTGATTAAGCACACTATTTCATTCAATGTGCTTGTCACTATATTACAGCAGACTATACGATAGGCTAGTTCTTTCTTTGGCATTCTGGAGCACATAGTCTACAGGGAAGGTAATCCTTTAAACAACTAATTAATCATTAATCTCAAATGTGTTAATTGCAGGAAGGACATTATGAATGGGAAAATTAATGGGATTTAAACTCATTTAAATAGTTTAAATGAAATTTAACCTGAGACTTGAAGGGAGAGTAGATACGGTTAGGGAAAGGGATAGACAGCAGAGATAACTTGCCAAAGAAGGGACCAAAATGGGTAAAGTCCTCTTGGCAAGAATAAGCAGGTAGTTTATTGTGGTAGAAGCACTTCATCATCATTATCTCACTTTTAAATCTCTCTAGAAAGCAGTAATGCTCATTATTTTACCCTTTTGGGAGACTTGTAGAGAACAAAGTGAGGCTTAGAAACTTGCCCAAAATCATAGATCTAGTAAACTGTGGCTAGAATTGAATTTAGGAGTGTAAGTGCCATGTTCTTACCATAACGATAAAGTGCCATTTCCTATGTTAGAACTCCTTTTGACACTTGCTCAATGAGCAGAGATATGGAATTAATTGCTTTACTTAATCATATCAACAGATATTTACATGAATTTCATGTGTAGGATTGTTTTGCAGTATGCTTGTCACTAAATTGTAAGAAAACTTTAGTTTAGTTCTTGAGCCAAAGATGTAACGAAGGGCAAAGTTGTATCTAATACAGGGGTGAGAAAAATGTAACATATTAGAAATTATTATTAAAAGCTTTTAGATGCAAAAATCTAAAGTTTGCGGATAATGAGTGTTATTCCTGCTCAATAGTTATATGACTATCAGTAAAAAGTGGCATTTTCCCATGTCATACTTTAACTTTTTTTCTATTATTACACTGTTGTTGTTATGTGCCATCAAGTGGCTTCTGACTTATAGCTGCCCAATGTACAACAGAACGAAACACTGTCCGGTCCTGCACATTACAATCATTGCTATGTTTGAGCTTATTGTCGCAGCCACTATGTCAATTCCTCTCGTTGAGGGTCTTCCTCTTTTTCACTGGCCCTCTACTTTACCAAGCATGATGTCCTTTTCCAGGGACTGGTCCCTCCAATAACGTGTCCAATAACATGTGAGACAAAGTCTCACCACCCTTGCTTCCAAGGAGAATTTCGGCTGTACTTCTTCCAAGACAGATTTGCTCTTCCAGCAGTCCAGGGTATATTCAATATTCTTCACCAACACCACAGTTCAAATGCATCAATTCTTCTTCAGTCTTCCTTACTTGTTTTCCAGCTTTTGCATGCATATGAGGCTATTGAAAATACCATGGCTTGGGTCAGGCGCATCTTAGTCCTCAAGGTGACACCTTTGCTTTTCAATACTTTGAAGGAGTCTTTTGCAGTAGATTTGTCCAATGCAATAAGTCATTTGATTTCTTGACTGCTGCTTCCATGGCATTGATTGTGGATACAAGTAAAATTAAATCCTTGATATCTTCTATATTTTTTCCATTTATCATCGTGTTGCTTATTGGTCCAGTTGTGAGGATTTTTGTTTTCTTTGTGTTAAGGTGTAATCCATACTAAAGGCTGTAGTCTTTGATCTTCATCAGTAAGAGCTTTTCCTGGTAGATAATATTATTTTGCATGCCAGAAGCTATTATAACCTTCGTGTTTGCTATTTACATTATTTTCTAGCTCTCTTCAAACAGATGGAAAATTTGGGAAAATGAGGGTAAAAAGATGAGTAAAAATTAAAAAGAGAGAGAGAAAATACAGCTTTCAAAAGAGCATTCACTTTTATCTACCCATTCTGTTAGTAATGAAAAATCTTAACTATTTTGAATATACTTTTCTATCCCATCTGTGTATATGTGATCATTTCTTTAAGGTGGATAATGAGTAATGGGATTGTAACATCTGACGCACATTTTCAATAGTTGTATAGACAAATTGTCCTCCAAAGTGGATGCACTTACCATTTACAGTCACACGAGCAAAATCCAGAGAATCATTTCTCTTACACCTTTATCAACATGAGACATTATCAAACTTAAAAAAAAATTATTTTAACATGACATATGATCTGCTTTACATTAGTTAAAATGTTTTTGGATGCAAGTAACACGCATTAATTCAACTCAGTTAAACATTAAGGGAATGTATCACATAATGAGAAGTTTCAGAAATACGGCGGTTCCAAGCATGACTGAGGCTCTTACTCCTCTTCTCTGGATTTCTCTTAGTTCTGCCTTGCTTCCTCTATTTGCTCTGTCCTCAGGCTAGATCTCCTCCTGCTCGTCTAATGGCAGTAGCAATTTCAGATTTTTCCTCCAGAGACAACAGTGTCCAGAGGCATAAAAGAGGCCATTTCTCCCTCCTGTACTCATTAAGAGTAAAAAAAGAAAAGAAAAAACAAAAATCCCAGAAGACATATCATGCCCTACAACAATTTCTCAATAAATATTGACAACCATACTGGTAAAAATATCCTAATGCTTAAACCAGTCACTGGCAAAGAAATAGTTTATACCATATAGATATAAGATTGGATTGTTTATACCATATAGATACAAGATTGGATTAAAGAAGGACCAGCTCTTTTGCCTGGGCAAGTAGTCTGCCTTTCTTGAGGCAAGCGGTCAGTCTTTCTTGAGGTGCGTGACCATGAGGAAGAGAGTTGATGTAGGACTAATAAGCAGCCCTATTAGTGAAAGACTTCCGGGTTTCTGGGGTGAATATTATCTAGACAAACAACATTTTCTATGTTTTTGCAAGAAGAAAAAGGGAAAATAAACTCCCTTGCTAAAGATATACCAAATGAAGAATAATAACTATTCAAATAGAAATATAGTATAATAAATATATAAAGAGAAGTAAATTCAACTTTAGAAAGAATTCGGGGAATTTCCTGATACAAAAATTTTGTTTATAAAGTATTAGCATATTTTTAAATACAAAGTTATATGATCACTAATACATTTTATGAGGGTACACTGGGTTAGGGTGGAGAGTTGTTATTTTGCATATGGTGATTGGTTAAGGCCTCCTTGAGATGGTGATTTGAACAGATACTTGGAGGAAGTGAGGGAAGGAGACTTGCAGACATTTGTGCGTTTTGTAATTTGGGCAGAAAAGTCCAAAATATGAAAAAAAGTCAAGTGACATTTTCTAGTTATCAAAAGGAGATTCTGCAATGATGGTAGAATTGTTCATTTTGCAAAATGTTATTTTTACTTTTTCTTAAATTTTTTATTATCAAGACCCAGTTGTAGAAGCATGAAATAACATAAAAATTTCACTAGTTACTGAAACTTAAAGTTACATCCCACTCTATTTTACCCAGGCTAATACAGCCAAAGGAAAAATAATGGACTCATCTGGATATATATTTTTATTAAACAAGATTTTTTTCTATATTATAATCACCACCACTAGCATTTATTAAGCATACCTTCAGGCTTGCTACAAACGGTACCATATTTCAGTGACAGTTTTTGAACACTGAAATAAAGAGTTGTGGATAAAAAATGCCAGGCCTTATAAATCTCTAAGGAAGAGACATGGTATGTCTGTTATAATTGAGTCACTAGAAACAGATCCTACAATTGAGCAGAGATAATTACCCAAGTTTTAATATGATCTCTTTGTCATTGCCCCTCATACCTCTCAGTTATTTTTTTTTAATTTATACATAAGGTTGATTAAATGAGATAATGCATATCTTGTAATAAATGGTATAGCTCCATTTTTATTTGTGGACTGCTGACAGCTTGTAAGCTTTACCCCTGCTTCTTCCCCTGTACCCAGCATCTGGACAAACTGATAAGAAAGCCTGGGTACTCGTTCCTTTGGCACCTCCAGGAAGATCCCATTCCAAAGTGAAAAAACCCTTACCTCAGCCCCATCCTCTAATGATCATAAAAAATACTCCAAGCCAAGCCAATCTCCTTTCCCTGCTGTCTCAAGACATTTTTATACCAGCTTGGGGGTTGCTCTGTTCTGCCCAAAAAGCCTTATTATGTAAGTAACAAACCTTTTCATACACTCTTGGTGTGTGTGTGCCATCATTAGTCTTGATATCCAAACTAAATTTTGGATGGGAGGCCCTCCTGCCTCTAAAGGATGACCATGTCAGTTGATTCTATGAGCAAAATAGAGGCTAACCATCACCACTGGGGGTATTTCTTCTCTTACTTTACCTTGCTAGCTGACTGCTGCCTGCCAGCTAGCTCACGCTTTGAGTTGTGTTGCATTTGCTGAGTTCTGTTGAGCCTGTTATAGATTTAACTGACTTATATTAGAAGTGTCAATAATTAATTGGTTTTACATAATGGGTTTCCATCTTTGAGGACCCTATTTTATTTACAATGGGAATGTAACTGGGAAAGATGTTGTATAAGGTCCCATTTTTTCAAGCCAATTTGTAAGTGTCAAAAATTAATACATTAATTTTAACGTATTACTCACTGGGTCAAGCATCCATGCCCACTATGGGATCTTTTAGGACAATGGATGCTATGATTATGGGAAAATTAGAGGTAATATTTCCAGTGGTTGAAGTATGACATAACTGTATTTGGCAACTCCCCTAAGAGTATAGGGAGTACCTTACTTAAAGTTAGTGGGATCCCTTTATATAACTGTAATTTGAGCCCCAGTATTGATTAAGGCCACTTCAAAGTTCCAGAGATTACTGGTAGAGGCCAGGGTACTCATTTCACTTCTGAGAACACGTAACATCAATGGCTAAGTCACTCATTTCACTTCTCAGAACACACAATGCTGGGCTCTTGAAAAAGCATTGGTGGAACATTCATCTTCCTTATCAGCTTCAGGCTGCAGGCCTCAGAGAGCACCATAATACATTACTTATACAAATGCAAATTCAATTAAATCAAACATGGCACATTTCAGTCATCAGTCAAACATCAAGGATGGATTGTAACACAGAGTCTGACTCCATTTTTTGATGTTTGTTGACAGCTTTTAAGCCACACTTCTTCTTCCCCTTTGCTCCACACCTAGGCAAGCTAATAAGAAAGCCTTGGTTCTCTCTCCTTTGGTATCGGTTGGAGGTTCAAATCTTGAAACACTCTTCTCATGCACAGAAACCCTCACCCCAGCTCACCTCCTAACCTCCATAAAAGCCAAGCCAGTCTCCCTTCCCTGCTCTGTCAAGACATTTCTGAACCAGCCTTACTCTTTCCAGAAAATCATCATTCAATAAACAGTTTTATAGCCTCTTGATGTGTGTATAACATCATCTGTCTTGACATCCGAGCCAAATTTTGTGTGGGAGTCTATCTTATAACTTTAACATAACTTCAATACATTTCTTTCCGTCTCTTACTTGTTCTACTCAAAACAGCTTTTTTTAAAGATTTTGGTATCAAGATTATCCTAACTGGTGCATAGTATTCTATGGTGTGCCTACATCACATTTTACTTATCTGTATCACTATAGCTGGTCGCCAGGTTGTCACCAATTCTCCACCACCACAAAGTGTATTGGGATGACTATTTTTCACATTTCCCCTCATGAACCTAAGTAATATTACTCTGGGACGTATATCCAGGACTGGTATTGACTGTTCATATCCTTTGCTCATTTGTCTACTTTTGTCCCTTGGTTTTCAGGAATTAATCGGGTGTGTTAAATATTGTATGCTAGTCAGACATATCAAAAATATCTTCTCCCTGCTCTGTTTATCCTTGTGCAAAGCCAGTCTTAATTGTAATGTAAACAAATGCAAAATTCCTTTACTGTTTATGCTGTGGGTCCTGTTTAAGAAGCACTCTCCTATGGTGATTATCTAATATATTCTCCAACACTTCATCTTTCCTTTGAAGTCTGTATTTTTACTTTGCATAAGATAAGAATCAAGCTTTATTTTTTCTCCAAAGAGTGATCCAGTTTTCCCAAAGTCATGTATGAAACTTTTATCTTTTCTCCATGGATTTTGGTGACCCATTTATCACATATCAGGTTATCATGCAAACATAGGTCAGCTCTACTTTTTCTGTTCTGAATCACTCACTGGTTTATATTCTAAACCTTCTTACTGTGTGGTAGTATTTAGGAGAGTGAGCCCCCACCATGAATTTTTCTTTTGCAAGTTTGATTTATCTATTTATGGATCTTTGTCTTTTAATAAAGTATGATTGAGGTTACATTTAGTTACAAATTTAATTTGAGAAGATTTTTATATTCTTACAAGTAATAACTATTTTATCTATTAATATGTTAATCTTATTATTCAGATCATTTTTAATAGAGTATTATGGAGTTTTTTTTAATAATGTAGTTAATAGTTATAGTTATATAATAATAAATAATAAATTTTCCCCCAGTGATGATGTTGGACATTCTTTGTTCAGTTATTTGCTAAAGACATCACAGTTTTCATTGTTCTTGTGAGTTATATACTGAAAATTATATTCTATAATAATAATAAAACCATATGATTATATACTGATTTCAAATCTAAGATCTTAGATGATTGAGTTTGTTGTCCTTTTATCAATTCCCATTCACGAACAGAAGTGAAACGAAGTCATTATAATTATTATTTTTATAAGTGTGAAGAGAACACAGAATCGATAGCAATGTTCCTGGAGAAATACTAGGAACTCCAGAGAGGTAGACAATGGGTCCCTAAATTATCACTATTTGCCCTGACCGATTTTCCTAGACTTGACAGTATAGTATATATCAGGTGGATATTTCTGGATTGTTTATTTATTTATTTTTCTGGAAAACCCTGCATGCCACAGCATCAAGAGTTATTCTCATCAAAGTTGAAGTCAGAGCAGGCCATTACTCACTGGTGATGTGAAATCCTGAACCTCCACTGAAGTCTGAAATCCTAGCATGTTGTCCGCACAGATTAGTAGGTCATTTCATTAAGTAGCAATAATGAAATATCAAATTTGTATATCATTTCATTCCCTATATATCATATTAAGTCAGGTATTACTGTATATTCTAAATATTCATTACTGGTGCACCGAATAAAAATTGATCTTGTGTTCAGCCAAATATTGCCATAATCTCTCAATCATTTGAGTAGCTTGTTGATTTTAATATGATCACGAAAATAATCATATTATTTTCAAATAATGGGGGCTTCATCTATGCCTTTTTAATCCTCTTTTTCCCATTATCGTCTATCACGGACCAGTATTATTTTAAACAATAGCAGTGAGATCAAACATATATGTGCTTTTCCTGGTCTTAAAATGAGTATGTCTAAAGTTGTTTGTTTGTTTTTTTGCTATCAAGTGTGATATTTGCTGAATGTTTTTTGGAAGGAGTCATCATCAGCCTATGGACATTTCTTTTTTTTCCAAATTTTCTAAATATTTATTTTCCTCACAGATGGATGTTAAACATTATAAAATCCCTCTGTAAATTAACTTAACATTATGATCATAAACTCTTCTTTTTTTGTAAGACAGGTCCTTTTACATCATTTCCCTAATGTCAGAACAATCATAAATCAAGTTCCTGAAATGTCACTGTTTAATAATATTTGCAATCATAGTAATTGAACCAAGAGACAAACAGTGCATGAGGTTCAATATAAAAATCAGCTGATACATTTTTAAATATCCTAACTATAACAAGGAAACCCAGAGTGCCTCAGTATGTCTAGGTGCACACTTCATCTTGGCTGAATTCATGAGAAATTGTTCTAAAAGGAAGATAATATACTATTCTTCAAGTAAAAGTAACATCAAACCTGAATTTAAAGAAGAAACTATGTTTTGATTATGTGCCACCACTTGTGATTATTCACATATATGTGACTAGTTGCATGTATAAAATTTAACAAAATTACTTAAGAAGGGACATGTTTTTAGTTTCAAAATTTATGTTGTAACTGTAAATGCTCTCATAAATGTACTTCAAGTGGGCTAACAAATCTTATGAATGTCAAGTGCAAATGTTCTCATAAATGTCAATTTCTGAAGTTCATGAATATGGATTTTTCAAATGTTTTTGCAAATATCCCTATGATTAGAATTTAGCTATCAGGAGAATGAAAAGGTTAGAATTGAACTTTATTAGAGTCTTATCAATCCCTACTTTGAAACAAAGCTAGTGGTTTATGATGTAGGGAATTTACATATAGATCTACCATTTCAGTCAAAGTGTTTATAATCTCCCTGGGAAGAAATGATTACATAACAAATAAAATTTTAAATAATGTAGTAATGTATCATAAATGTAAGATGAATCTGAAGAAGAGAAATATTCCCATGGATTTGAGAGAAAAGAGTTAGAGATTGAGTTGTATATTCAAGGATGTGAAAATTAGCAAAGTAGATGAAAGGCTGCAGTGAATGTAGATAATTTTTAGCTTTTATATGGTGTTAGTCCAAGACTATCTTAAAGGCTTATTAATTATCTTCAATTATTTTTATTATAATAACAACGTATTTTAACTTTTACTGGTACTGGGGGACAGACATCGTTGCTATTTTGTTCTATCTTTTTCTTTGTTTATAATGTACACACACACACACATATGCACATGGAAATCGTTCATTTATACCATACCTAAATTACTTTTATTGAATATTTATTAAAATATAGGGTTATTCTTCTTCATGTGCTCTTTAAACTCAAATATAATAGAAGTGTAGCAAAGATAATACTGTTTAGCAACATCCTTTATATTGATGACTTGAATTATGGTGTTGGTGAAGTATACCACGGGCTGCAAAAAGAACAAACAAATCTGTCTTGGAATAAGTATGACTAGAATGCTCCTTAGAGGCAAAGATGGTGTGACTATGTCTCACATACTTTGGACATGTTATCAAACAGGATCAGTCCCTGGAGAAGGATGTCATGCTTCATAAAGTAGAAGGTCAACAAAAAAGAGGAAGACCCTCAACGAGATGGATTGACACAGTGGCTACAACAATGGGCTCAAGCATTACAACGATTATGAGGATGGCTCAGGACCAGGCAGTGTTTCTTTCTGTTTATAGGGTCACTATGAGTCGGAACTGACTCAATGGAACTGAACAACAGCAACATATTAATATAAACTATACTGATTATAACAGTTGTGTCTCCTGGTGGACTTCTGTCTATGAGTTTCCCTCTCTCATTTATTTTTCAGATTTATAATACATTAGTTTCTGAACAATATAATGACAACAGCAGGAATAACAACACCAAGCCTGGTGATGCTTCAAACTGTGTATCTCTACGGATAATGTATTACAATGATGGGGGGGTTGTCTAAGACTTTCACAATAAATAAGTGGATTAGGAAGCATTTTTTTTTTTTAATATATTTTATTGTACTTCAGCTGAAGGCTTACAGAACAAATAGTTTCTCATGAAACAGTAGTATACATGTTGTTTTATGACATTGATTAACAACCCCACAACATATTAACCCTCTAAATTCTCAATTTTTTTTTTTTTTTTTGGTGAAAATACACATAGGCAAAGACACACCATTTCAAAAATTTCTACATACACAGTTCAGTGACATTGACTACGCTCTTCCAATTGTGCTGTTATTCTCACTTAAGATGAAGGCTTACAGAACAAAATAGTTTCTCATTTAACAGGTACTACAAATGTTGCCCTATGACAATGGTTAACAATCTCACAACACATCAACAATATCCTTACTCAACCTTGGGTTCCCTATCACCAGCTTCCTTGTGCCCTTCTGCCTTCTGGCCCTTGTCACTGGACTCCTGCACCTCGTTAGTCTCATTTGGTTTTACGGGGCTGTCCACTCCCAGGCTGAACAGTGAACCTCGGAGGTAACTTCACCACTGAGCTAAAGGGTATCTGGGGGCCATACTCTTGAGGTTTCTCCAGTCTTGGATTAGGAAGCATTTTTACCACTAATTTTTAAGTGATAATATTCTTGTAATCATGGGAATGTTCTGATCACTAAGGAGAGAGAGAAAGATTGCTCTAATTTATTGGCAGTATATTTTATTTCTTCTATTTTAATGTAATAGCATGATACATAGCCTTAATAGTGTGATAGGAATGTTTTTCAGCAGGACTTCTTAGACACTGTGACAAAGTTGGAACAAGGTCGTGTCACCATTAATAAAGTTTCTAGGATATAGAAACATTAATTACTTTGGTATATTTAAAAATAAAGTGATTTATATTTACTCTCCATTTTCCTGCCTATGCAGCTCAGTTGTTAGTAGGTGTGGGCATATTGTCCTCTAATCAAAATTTTCAAGGCATCTCTATTAAGAAGTCAGTAAAACAAAGAATTGAAATGCAGATTGCATTGATTTACTCCAAGTTATTGCAAGGTAAGAGGAAACTGGTATCTTAGGGTAAATTGATATAATCTGCATTAAAATACATTGTCTCATAGAGTGCCAGGAAATATTCAGCGATCTACATTTTAAAAGTGTCCATTGTGACCACCTTATGTGGTCAGTCCTTAAATTTATATCCCTTTCACCTAAGGGGAAGCAAGTTGCTCAGAACCTAAATTTGGTTTCTGCCGAGTTTTCTCTCAGTGCTTCTAGTTTCTCATCAGATAAGGAATATATGTCTGGTTAATTTCATCATAAAGAAATATGAATATCTGACTTCTAAATATTAATGTGATCAGAAGTTTTGATGTCTTTATATCAGGACTTCCCACTAACTTATGCTTTTTTTTTTAATACTTATATCTTTACAATTTTGTTTTTTATAAAATCATGTTTTTTTAATAAAAAATTGACATCTCAACAGTAAATCCATGATTTTATTTTGATGGTCTCTCTAAAAAGTCTTTGTTAATGTCTCAGGTGATCTTTAACATTTCCACTTTAGCAAGCCAAAGGAGCTTTTAGCCATTTCCTATGCAATAATAATTTGTGTGTATGAATACAAATGGACTTTATAAGTTATTAGGAAAGCATAACACAGCAAAGCAGAGGACATTCCATTCACATAAAACTTATTTATTCACAGTATAAATATACAGGAAGAGAAGAAAAACATAGTATGTCCATTAACCTCTTTACCATGATATATCATAAGAATGTCTGCATGTTTTCTGCTTATAAAGCCTCTTAAAATTCTCGATAAAAAAGGAGCAAAGGCATTTCCATGTAACAATAGATGATAGTGAGTGTAAAAGTGCATGTTATGAAGAAAAGCAACGGCTATGAGATAATGCCCATTACTGCTTGATTGACAAGCCTCTTTTTGTGAGCCTGTACTGAGAATGGGGATGAGAAGTGGGGTCCCAGGTCTATTAGAATATTTGAAATAGTCTGAGAAAATATGATGTCACCAAAAGAAATGAGAAATAACTAATTGTGACTTTATAGTGAGTAGAAAATTACATTACAGGAAAGATAAAAAAAGAAACTTCTCTTTGATAGTGATCAATTTTTTCTGGTCTTTGTTCAAATTTCTCCTAAATAATTATGTTTATATTTTATTTTGATTTTTAAATATTTACTTTTCTCTAATATATAATGCTGAATCTAATTGGAAATTATAATGCTATTATTTATAATTTTGTGAATATTTAATGACATTGTACTTCTCTTCCAGAATCTATTTGAAATGTTCTACCTACTTCTCAAAAGTAAATGCAATAATTCAGCCTATAAAATCTCAACAAAGAATTATCAGAATGCAATGCTTCAAGGTTATCAGCAAATTAATACTAGAAAATAGAGTTAATACACACAGTATTTTTACATAAATAATGTGCACCTTCTACATTTATTTGCCAGCCTCTCCTTCCCACCCCTGAGGTATTTTCATAAGTAAGCAATGCTAACTTTTTTACAGCAACATGTAAAAAAAAATTGGCATAGTGACACTTACAAAAATACCTTGTGGAGGGAGGGAGTGGCTGGCAAACAAACTTAGACGGAATGTGTTATTTGCATAAAATACGGCAATATACTAATAGCATTAAATAAATGTTTAAGGAGGTGAATAAAATACGTTTTCCTTTTTTCTTTTTCCAATTTGTTACACATTAGCTAGCAAAGAAATCTATTATATTGCATTTTTCATCGGTATTTCTCTTGTCCATGCATACAAGAGAAAAGAAGCATTATGTTGATAATATGCAGGGTTTCTAAGACGAATCAAATTGAAACCATCTTAAACTATATTGATGTCCAATTGGTTGGGGAGTACTCCAAATGTGAACTCCACAGATTTAAATAGATCATTGTAGGCATTATTTCTTCAGAAATATGCATTATATTTTATAGGTCCATAAGCACAAATATTATCTAAATTACAGTTATAAATTTGGATAATTTGAAAAATTAACCTAACTTGGTTTGCATTTATATTTATATTCATATAACTTAAATATGTGCTCAAAATTGCTTAGTAATCAAACTAAGCATTACTCATAAAATGAGTTTATATTTTTTTCCTATTTTCTCCTTCTTTCTTATGGTAGAACTCTTAGCTGTCTACCTTAGAGTCATTCATCTCTTTTGATTTACTCATGGTATCTTCATTTTGATAATGTGATCTCATAATGTTCTGGAAAGTTGGGTCCCTCTTCGAGTTCTCAAGATAAACAATAACTGCTGTAATCCAATCATGGTAATCCCATTCCACTTTGTCCATGATTGGTTTCGGCATGAGGATGTCATTCAGTTCTGATCAAGGAATTATAGGTGCTATCTAATGAAAAGATTTAGGGCAAATGTTACATAAAAAGAAAGAGAGAGAGAGAGATAAAGAGAAATTTCTCATCCTTCCTTTGACAAAGAGAATGTGAGGAATTAAAGCCTGCAGTGGCTGTGTCCATCTTGTGACCATAAGTGTAGAAACCAATGTCCTAGCAGTGGCAGCAAGAAGATATAAAGAACAGGGATCTTAGAGGTCGTCAGTGTACCTCTAAATCAACCAGTCCTGGAACTGTCCACCTCTAGATTCTTGCAATGTAAGCTAGTAAATCCTTACAACATAAGATAATAAATTATCTATAGTTAGGTATTAGGTTACTCACACGCACCAGTTCACAGATTAATAAGGTTTACAAATGTCCCATACATCCATAATTCTTTCAATAATGAAATCACCATGTTCTCACAGAAAAAAAAGAAACTATCAGGGGAAAACTGTCTTCCTCAAACACCAACAATTCAAACAACACATTGTAACACTTCTTTGCCTCTATTTTCTTCAGGATCTTTCCTTTTACAATGAGTGTCTACTTTGAATCAAAGGCTAATAAATCCCGCATTTGTGATCTTGTGAACCCTTTCAGCCATTTTTACAATATCTTTCTTTAGGTTACTATCTCTCCTGCAAAAACGGTCTCTTTCTTTCAATGGGTCCAATACAGTATGCTCTACTAACTCTATACTAAAACAGAAAGTAAAACAAAAACTATCCCAAGGGTCCCAGTTTTGACCTGTTTCTCTGTTCTTTATTATGACAGAAGTTTATTTAAAGTTTTTTACGTTGTTCTTTACACTTTCTCACTCTTCAATCCAGCCTACCCAACCTTCTGCTTCAACACTCCACTTCCTTGCAAGATTGTTAATTTCTTTCATATTTTAAAACCCAATTGTCCCTTTTCTGTTCTCCTTTTATTTGTCCAGTCAACAGCATTCCAAACAAACAATGCCCTCCTGTGAAATACTTCCTGTCTTGGGATCTTTGATCCACAATTTCTAGTTCTGCTGTTCAGACTTTGACTATCATTCTTAGGTCCGCTCTTTTCCTTAACTCCTCCTCTCAATGCTAAAATGCTCCTATTGGAAAACCTTTCCCTTCTTTTTTCTATTAGATTCTGTCCCTAAGCAATTTCATATATTTCCATGATTTATGTGTGATTTTTTAATGACTCTGTAGTTTTTATTCCAGATCAGAGCTCTCCACTGAGCTTCTAATAAATATGTTTGTCTTCTTGACATCTCCACTTGCTTGTTTCATAGTCTTTTTAAAATTTAAAACATACAGAATAGAACTTAAGGCAATAGAAAGTGTAATTTTCTTGCAATTATTTATTTTTAGTGGTTTGATTTCTGCCCGCTATATAGTAGGTAGTATTATTGAGTTAGAAATGTCTGCTCAGTATAAGAAGATTTTGTTGATGTAATGTTCCATTTGCAATGACTTTCTTATGAAAGATTGAGTAGACTATAAATGTGTGGAAGCAACACGTCCAAGGTTTCAGAAAAGGAAGTTAAGCATTTTTAAGTGAGAGTAAACACAGAGACACACAGAGGTATAAATGATGTTTTGCAGAGCCACCATAAAAGTAGATCTCATTTCGTGTTTAGAAATGTTGGACACTTACGCAGTATCGAGTAGGAGCAGGAATGCTTGTACTTCTAGAAGTACGTAGCTGTTGTTAGCTGGCCCCAGACTCTTGGCGACCCCATACAAAATGTAACAAAACACTACCTAGTCTTGTGCCATCCCATGATAAATTACAGATCAGACCTTTGTGATCCTTAGGATTTTCATTGGCTAATTTTCTGAAGTAGATTTTCTTCCTAGCCTGTCTTAGTCTGAAAGGTCTCCTGAAACCCTTTCATCATCATAACAACATGTAAGCCTCCACTGACAGATGAGTGGTGACAATGCATGAGTTGCATTGTCCGGGGAATGAACCCAGCTCTAGAAGTATAGTCAGTGATTACTACTGACTGAAACTCTTCTTGGACCTAGTACAGACAGAGAGAGAGGCAGAATGTGCTCAGCTGTTAGGTGTTAGCCATGGCAGAATAACAGTTTTTTTGTGTGTTGTTTGTTTGTTTGTATATCCCTTAATGCGCATGAAAGTGAGCACAGGAAACGATCAAGGGATAATAAATAAATAGGATGTTGAATGAGACAGACAGTATGATCAAAGCATAGGTAGATTCACTTGTTAAAGAAATTTATAAATTCCTCCTTACTACGAAATTAACTATGTATCTCAGATATCAATGCCTAAGTCAAGCATTTATAAGATAGCATGCTCATCCTATTACGAGTTTCAGATTTAGTCATTCTTAATTTTTTTGTTGACTACACAGTAACAAGTTAAAGAGCTCCTTTAAGTATTGCTATACAGATATAAGTAACAAATGAGAAGTGTGATAAAGATTTCAATACCTTCCTGCAATGGACTTGCCAAATCAAAGCATGAGAAACTGATTAAGCTACAGAAATAGCCTAATCTTCCCTAGATTCCTGGTGAAAAGACAATACTGATGCAGGCAAAGGGGGGACTATTTCTGCAATTGATAAAAGGGTATGTTTCTAGACCAAAACTGAGAGCACAGGCAAAAATTTATATTTTTAAGATTCTCACAGTATATATTTAATGTACCTGTGTATTTAAATTGCATCAATGTAAACATTTAAATCAGAAGTTTTCTATGTATCTTTTCCTTATTTTTAAGTTATGCTGTACTGTTTTTTCCAAAATGATGATAACAGCATCTATGTGTATTATTTTATTTTGTCCTTGCAACAACTATTATCATTTTCCCTTTCAAAACTTTATTGAGACAAAATTATACAATAAGCTAAACTTATTTAAAGAGTACAATTTGATCAGTTTTGACATACATAAATACTTATAAAACCATCATCACTTTCAAGATAATGAACATGTCATCACCCCCAGAAGTTTTCTTGTACTCTTGTAATATATAATCTTACTTCCAGCCCACAATCAACAGGCAACCATTGATCTACTTTCTGAAGTTATCTATTTGTTTGATTTTTTAGAAATATGCATAAATAGAATCAGAACTTTTTGCCTGGCTATTTTCACTCATTATAATGACTTTGAAATTCATCCAAGTTCTTATATGCATCAATAGTTTGTTCAGTTTTATTGTTGCATATTTATTGTATGAGCATTCTACAATTTCTTTGTACTTTAATCCATAATGGACATTTGGGTTGCTTACAGATTTTGACTCTTCCAAATAGATCTGCTTTGAGCATTCATGTAAAAGTCTTTGGGTGGATATATATCTTTGTTTCTCTTGGGTAATCATTTTGATGGCAGTGGGTCTGGCCTGGGTCTTGCATAAATACTTAGGAATGGAATGACTGGGTCAAGGGTTGACTTCAAGGTCACAGGACCTGTGCAGTCACACAGCACCTCCTGCTAGGAAGGATGCTGACTTGGTTTCATGTTCTGCTTTTACCTTCTTGTTGATGGAATTGTGCTGTTTGGAAAATTCTCAAATGCACTTCTTAGTAGATGAGCTACTCCAGGCATAACTTCTCTATATTTCGGTTCATTCTTAATAAATTTCGAACAAGGAAACTTTTTTCATTTTGCATTGGATCCCCACAAATTATGCTGCCGTCCAAGGGTTGTATGGTAGGTGTAAATTTCACCTTTTAAATAAAATTGCCAAACAATTTTCCAAAGTGGTTGTAACATTTTACATTCCCACTGGCAGTATATGAGAGTCCCATTTCCTCCACATCATCTTCAATAACACTTGGTATAGTAAATCTTTTTAAGCTTAGCCAATCTAATGGTAATGGTTTCACATTATGGTTTTTAGTTGCATTTCTCTCATGAATAATGGTGTTCAACATCTTCGATGCACTTATTGGGTATTTGTATGTTCTCTTATAAATTGTTTAAATATGTTGTCTATTTTTTATATCTAGTTGTTCTTTTTCATTATTGACTTTTAGAGTCCTTGATACAAATCTTTTGTCTGATATACACAAGTAAATATTTTTCCCAGTCTATGACTTCTTTATCATTTTCTTAATGATGTTATCTGAAAAGTGAAAGTTTTTAATTTTGATGATGTTCAATTTATTTATTTTTTAAAATGTATTTTGTGCCTCCACTTTTCTATGTAAGAAACCTTTATTCACCCCAAAGTCACAAAGACTTTTTCTTATGTTTTCTTCTAGAAGTTTTATAGTTTGGGCTCATAGATTTTTTAAATACCCTCACATTATAAATGTCTTGTTTTTATTCTTAATATAAATATTAAAAGAAAGACTTACCTCTATACCTTTTTTTAAAAGTTTTACTTCTTTTAGTTTTTCAGAGATAATAATGATGATGAAAATAGCTAGATAGGTATGGAGACCTTACCACGACCTGGAGTTCTTCACCTGTCTTATCAACTTAGTGCTTAGAATTCTTAGAAAACCATATGTGGTAGATTCTGATATACCCTCTTTATGGAAAACTAAACTGAAATATAGAGAAGTTATGCCTGGAGTAGCTCATCTACTAAGAAGTGTATTTGAGAATTTTCCAAACAGCAAATTCCATCAACAGGCTCCATTTCATTGAACATATTATTTTCTCCCAAATGTGTAATTATTCCTGATGATACTTTTTAAAAACAGTTTTACCAATTTACAGAAAAAGTACACTCTCAGAATTTAATGGTTGAACTTATATACCCAGTTAATAAATATTTGAACATTTTTCAACTCATACTAAAAGTGATTTCTACCATAAGTTTATTTTTTTTTAATTCTGTATATCTATGTTGTGTTTATATTTTTATTTTTGGAAATGAAGTACTCATTTGGGTTTTAGTTTTGTTTCTCCAAAAAGGAGCCTTACTACAACATGGTCTTACCATTTCCACGTTGAACTGGTCCTACTGGGATGAGCACTATACCAAGGTATAAATGTGCCTACCTAAGTAGCCCATTTAAGAAAAGTTTTATTTTTTTTGGTAAATTCCTCAAAGTTATACTTAATGTGTTTAAAACAGTTCACTCGTCTCTGTCTTTATTTGTGGGACAAATGTCACATATGTATCTATAAATCCACACCATCAGCAGAATTATATATACTCAGTCATTACTCATTCAGTTCTTCTAATTCACTTGACAGTTGACACTGGTCATGGGTTTTTCCACTCATTTAAGTGAATTTACATTTATTTTTCCATTATTTGTGGACACATTTCTATACATTGAAGACAAAGATAGATGGAAGTAAAATAAATGGCTATGATATATGTCAAATAGATCTGAAATGATTTGTATAGTGACTTTTATACTTAAAAATAATCTTTAAAACTTTTCTAGAGATTTAGGAGAAATGCTGCAAATATTTGCAAAGTATTTACAAAATGACAAAAAAAATTAATGGAAGAATTTTCACCATAGATTAATTTGAATATTTGTAATAAATATAGGTTGCAATCACCAAATGGGTGCGTATTTATTAAGAGTTTGAGCTCTGTATTGGCAATGTCATTTTGTGATTGTCAGTTTTGGGACAAATCACCTATTGCCTTGTTCTCAGCTGCTTTTCCTTCCTTTCTCCCTCCCTCTCTCCCTCCTTTCTTTCTTTTTCTTCTTTGCTTGCTTCCTTCCTTCCTTCCTTCTTTCATTCCATTCTTTCTCTGTTTAATCTTACACTAAGTTAATATAGTACAGAATGGTGGATATCACAGCTTTGACAATCACTGGGTCAGATCTGTGTTTGAACTATGATTTAGTCAGCTACCACTGAAGTCACTCGGCCTCTGAATCTCACTTTCTTCATCTGAAAAAAATACTAATATTTTCCATATTTAGTTGATTATAATTAAATGTGATTTATATAAACCATCTCATTCATGCCTTGCACACATTAGGGAATCAAAATTTTTATTTTCCTAACTTTTCTACATTCTTTATTGTTATTTATTTATTTTAAATATTACACGTAATTGTGTGCGTGTGTAGGGGAATGGGGTGGGTGTGCATTTGTCCTGGAGGACAGGGATTGGTTTTATGTCACTTCGTATTTTTTTCTCTGTTTATCATTAAAGTTTAAATGGAGTTTACATTTCAAGTTAGTCTCCCACACAAAAAATTTATACACACAGTGTTATGTGACTCTAATTGCTCTCCCCATATTGTGACAGCATTCTCCTCCTCTCCGCCCCTGATTCCCCATGTCCATTCAACCACCTCCTAACCCTCTCTGCCTTCCCATCTCACCTCCGGACAGAAGCTGCCCATTTAGTCTCTTGTATCTACTTGAGCTAAGAGGCACACTCCTCACAAGTATGACTTTATGTCCCACAGTCCACGCCAAACCCTGTCTGAAGAGTTGGCCTCAGAAATTGTTTTAGTTCTTAGCTGATAAAGAATTCGGGGGCCATGCTTTCCAGAGTTACTCCAGTCTCATTCAGACCATTAAGTCAGGTCTTCTTAACAGAATTTGAGTTCTGCACCCCACCTTCTCTTGCTCCATCAGGGACTCTCTGTTGTGTTCCCTGTCAGGGCAGTCATTGGTGGTAGCTGGGCACCATCTAGTTCTTCTGGTCTCAGGCTGATGAAGTCTCTGGTTTATATGGCTCCTTCTGTCTTCTGGGCCAATACTCTCCTTATGTCTTTGGTGTTCTTCACTCTCCTTTACTCCATGTGGCTGGGACCACTTGATGCATCTTAGATGGCTGCTTGCAAGCTTTTAAGACCCCAGACACCACTCACCAAAGTAGGATGCAGAATCGTTTCTTAATAAGCTTTATTATGCCAATAGACCTAGATGTCCCCTGAAAGCATGGTCCCCAGACCCCCCACTTCTGCTACTCTGCCCCTCAAAGTATTTGATTGTATTCAGGAAACTTCTTAGCTTTGGTTTAGTCCAGTTGTGCTGACTTCCCCTGTAGTGTGTTCTGTCCTTCCCTTCATCTCAGGTAGTTCTTATATACTATCTAGTTAGTAAATAACCCTCACCCTCCCTCCCCACTCTCGTAACCATCAAAGAATGTTTTCTTATGAGTTTAAATCTTTTCTTGAGTTCTTATAATAGTGGTCTTATACAATATTTGTCCTTCTGTGACTGACTAAATTTACTCAGCATAATGCCCTCCAGATTCCTCCATGTTTAAGATGTTTCACAGCTTCATCGTTGTTCTTTATCATTGCATAGTATTCCATTGTGTGGATATACTATAATTTGTTTATCCATTCGTCCATTGATGGGCACCTAGGTTGTTTTCATCTATTTGCTATTGTGAACAGTGCTGCAATGAACATGGGTGTGCATATATCTATTTGTGTGACGGCTCTTATTTCTCTAGGATATATTCCAAGGAGCCAGATAGTTGGATTGTATGGTACTTCTATTTCTAGCTTTTAAAGGAACCGCCAAATCAATTTCCAAAGTGGTTGTACCATTTTACATTCCCACTAACAGTGTATAAGTGTTCCAGTCTCTCCACTACCTCTCCAGCACTTATTATTTTGTGTTTTTTGGATTAATGCTTCCCTTGTTGGGGTGAGATGATATCTCATTGTAGTTTTGATCTGCATTTTTCTAATGGGTAATGATTGTGAGCATTTCTTCATGTGTCTGTTAGCTGCCTGAATATCTTCTTTGGTGAAGTGCCTGTTCATATCCTTTGCCCATTTTTTAATTGGGTTATTTGTCTTTTTGTTGTTGAGGTTTTGAAGTATCTTGTAGATTTTAGAGATTAGACGGTGATCAGATTTGTCTCAGCCAAAATTTTTTTCCCAGTCTTTGGTTGTCTGTTTAATATTTTGGTGAAGTCTTTTGATGAGCATAAGTGTTTGATTTTTAGGAGCTCCCAGTTATGTAATCTTTCTTCTGGTGCTTGTGCATTGTTACTTATAGTTCATACTGTGTTTATGCCATGTATTACGGGTCCTAGTGTTGTCCCTATTTTTTCTTCCATGATCTTTATCGTTTTTGATTTTATATTTAAGCCTTTGATCCATTTTGAGTTAGTTTTTGTGCATGGTGTGAGGTATGGGTCTTGTTTCAGTTTTTTGCAGATGGAAATCCAGTTATGCCAGCACCATTTGTTAAAGAGACTGTCTTTCCCCCAATTAATGGACTTTGGGCCTTTGTCAAATATCAGCTGCTCCTAGGTGGATGAATTTATGCCTGGATTCTCAGTTCTGTTTCATTGGTCTACATACCAGGCTGTTTTGACTACTGTGGCAGTATAATAGGTTCTAAAATCAGGTAGTGTGAGACCTCTCATATTGTTCTACTTCTTGAGTAAGGTTTTACTTATCCGGGGCCTCTTCCCTTTCAATATGAAGTTGGTGATTTCTTTCTCCATCTCATTAAAAAATGTCAGTGGAATTTGGATTGGGATTGCATTGCATATGTAGATCGCATTGGGTAGAATTGACATTTTCACAATGTTCAGTCTTCCTATCCATGAGCAAGGTATGTTCTTCCATTTTTGCAGGTCTCTTTTGGTTTCTTGCAGTAGTGTCTTGTAGTTTTCATTGTATAGGTCTTTTACATCTCTAGCTAGATTTATTCCTAAGTATTCTATTATCTTCGGGGCTATTGTAAATGGTATTGATTTGGTGATTTCCTCTTTGAGGTTCTCTTTGTTGGTGTAAAGGAATCTAACCAATTTATGTATGTTTATCTTGTATCCTGAAATTTTGCCGAAATCTTCTATTAACTCCAGTAGTTTTCTTGTGGATTCTTTGGGGTTTTCTGTGTATAAGATCATATCATCTGCAAATAGAGATACTTTGACTTTTTCCTGACCAATTTGGATGCCTTTTATTTCTTTTTCTAGCCTAGTTGCTCTGGCTAGGACCTCCAGCACAATGTTGAACAAGAGTGGTGATAAAGGGTATCCTTCCCTGGTTCCCGTTATCAAGGGGAATGCTTTCAAAGTCTTTCCATTTAGGATGATGTTGGCTGTTGGCTTTGTATAAATGCCCTTAATTATAATGAGGAATTTCCCTTCTATTCCTAGTTTGTTGAGAGTTTTTATCATGAAAGTTTGTTGGACTTTGTCAAATGCCTTTTCTGCATCAATTGATAAGATCTTGTGGCTCCTGTCTTTTGTTTTATTTATGTGATGGAGTATATCGATTGTTTTTCTTACATTGAACCATCTCTGCATACCTGATATAAATCCCACTTGATTATGGTGAATTAGTTTTTTGATATGTTGCTGAATTCTATCGGCTAGAATTTTACTGAGGATTTTTGTGTCAATGTTCATGAGGGATATTCATCTGTAATTTTCTTGTTTTGTGGTGTCTTTACCTGGTTTTGGTATCGGGGTTATGCTGGCTTCATAGAATGAGGTTGGGAGTATTCCATCCTTTTCTATGCTCTGAAATATCTTTTGGAGTAGTGGTGTTAACTCTTCTCTGAAAGTTTGGTAGAATGCTCCAGGGAAGCCATCTGGGCCAGGGTTTTTTTGTTGTTGTTGTTTGGAGTTTTTTAATTACCTTTTCAATCTCTTCTTTAGTTATGGGTTTATTTAGTTGTTCTACCTCTGTTTGTGTTAGTTTAGGTAGGTAGTGAGTTTCTAGAAATTTGTCCATTTCGTCTAGGTTTTCAAATTTGTTACAGTACAATTTTTCATAGTATTATGTTATGATTCTTTTAATTTCAGTTGGGTCTGTTGTGATATCACCCATCTCATTTCTTGTACGGGTTATTTGTTTCCTCTTCTGTTTTTCTTTTGTCAGTTTGGCCAATGGTTTATAAATTTTGTTGATCTTTCAAAGAACCAGCTTTTGGTCTTGTTAACTCTTCCAATTGTTTTTCTATTGTCTATTTCATTTAATTCTGCTCTAATTCTTATTATTTCCTTTCTTCTGGTGCCCCAGGGCTTCTTTTGCTGCTCTCTTTCTACTTGTTCCATGGTTTGTTTATGGGCCTTTCTTCTTTTTGGATGTGTGCATCTGTTGCTATAAACTGAACTCTGAGCACTGCTTTTGCTGTGTTCCAAAGGTTCTGGTAAGATGTGTTTTCATTCTCGTTTGATTGTAATAATTTCTTTATTCCATCCTTAATTTGTTCTATATTCCAGTAGTTTTTGAGCAAGGGATTGTTCAGTTTCCCTGTGTTTGAATTTTTTCCCTTGCTTTTTCTGTTATTGATTTCTACTTTTATGTCTTTATGGTCAGAAGATATGCTTTGTAGCATTTCAGTGCTTTGGATTTTGTTAAGGCTTGCTTTGCGGCCTAATATGTGGTCTATTCTGGAGAATGTTCCCTGTGTATTGGAAAAGAAATTATACTTGGCAGCTGTTTTGTGGAATGTTCGATGTACGTCTATGAAATAAAGTTGGTTGATTTTAGCATTGAGATCTTTCGTATCTTTGATGAGCTTCTTTCTGGATGTTCTGTCCTTCACAGAAAGTGGTGTGTTGAAGTCTCCTACTACTATTGTGGAGCTGTCTATCTCTCTTTTCAATTCTGTTAGAGATTGTTGTATGTACTTTGGAGCCCTGTTTTGGGGTGTGTAAATATTTACTATAGTTATGTCCCCCTGGTGTATTGACCCTTTAATTGTTATATAGTGTCCTTCCTTATTCTTTGTGGTTGATTCTACTTTAAAGTCTATTTGGTCAGAGATTAATATTGCCACTCCTGTTCTTTTTTGAGTATTGTTTGCTTGATATAATTTTTTCCATCCTTTGAGTTTTAGTTTGTTTGTTTCTCTGAGTATAATGTGTGTCTCTTGTATGCAGCATATAGCCAGATCTTGTTTTTTTATCCAATCTGCCACTCTATGGCTTGTTATTGGTGCATTTAGTCCATTTACATTTAGCATAATTATTGATAGGCATGAGTTTAGTGCTATCATTTTGATATCTTTTTTTATGTGTTGTTCACAGTTTCTTTGTTCCACTTAATTTTCTGTGCTGAGTCGTTTTTCTTTATGTGTTTTCTTTTTATCTTTTTCATTGTTGTCCCTTTTGTATTTGCTGAGTCTTTATATTTTTATAGTTTTTTTTATTTTGACTTGTAGGATTGTTTGTTTCCTTTGTGGTTACCTTAGTACTTACCACTATTTTTCTAAGTTTATACCAGTCTTTTATTTCTTTATGTCTCCTTGACTTCCTCTCCATATGAAAATTCTATGTCTACGCTTTTTAGGTCCCTCTTTTTTGTTTTAATGTTGTTGTCTTTTACATATTGGTATCTGTTTCCCTATTTTTGGTGTTTTAGCTTTGGTTTATTTTTGTGACTTCACTGTCTGGCTTGATATGTGGTTGCTCTGTCTTGTGTTTTAGTCTTGGGTAGTTATCTGATGTTATTGATTTTCTAACAGAAGGACTCCCTTTAGTATTTCTTGTAATTTTTGTTTGGTTTTTGCAAATCCCCCAAACTTCTGTTTATCTGGAAATGCCCTAATTTTGTCATCATATTTGAGAGATAGTTTTGCTGGATATATAATTCTTGGCTGGTAATTTTTTCCTTCATGGCTTTATATATGTTATCCCATTGCCTTCTTGCCTGCATGGTTTCTGCTGAGCAGTCTGAGCTTATTCTAATTGACTCTCCTTTGTAGATGACTTTTCGTTTATCCCTAGCTGCTCTTAAAATTCTCTCTTTATCTTTGGTTTTGGCAAATTTGACTATAATATGTCTTGGTGACTTTCTTTTGGGATCTACCTTATGTAGGGTTCGATGAATATCTTGGATAGATATCTTCTCATCTTTCATGATATCAGGGAAGTTTTCTTCCAACAAATCTTCAACAATTCTCTCTGTATTTTCTGTTATTTCTCTTGATAGAATCCCAGATAATTCTTAGGGTTTCTTCATTTTTTTTTTTTTAAATCATTTTATCTGATTTTTCCTCAAATAAGTTGGTGTCAAGTGTTTTATCTTCAATTTCACTAATTCTGACTTAAATTGACTCAATTTTGCTCCTATGACTTTCTATTGAGTTGTCTAATTCTGAAATTTTATTGTTAATCTTCTTGATTTCTGATTGCTGTTTCTCTATGGATTCTTGCAGCCTGTTAAATTTGTCATTATGCTCTTTTTAATCTTTTTAATTTCCTCTATTGCATCTTCTGCATTTAGCTTAATTTCCTTCCTAATATCTTGAAGAATTCTGTATATTAATCTTTTGTTTTCTGCCTCTGGTGATTCCAAGGAATTTTCCTCCTCTGGAAAATTTCTCGATTCTTTATTTTGGGAGCTTGCTGAAGCCATCATGGACTGCCTCCTTACGTGATTTGATATTGACTGTTGTCTCTGAGCCATCTATAAGTTATTATATTTATTTATTTTATGTTTCCTTACTATGTGCTAGCTTCTTGTTTTGTTTTGATATGCCCAAATATGCTGCTCTTGTGAGCTAGTTTGTTTAATGGCAACTTTGTAGCTCTAATACCCTGTCACCAGGTGGTTAGATCTGTTATCAGGTATGGGAGCTCAGGAGTCTGCCCACTCCTCTTGTATGGATTCAGCTCAGTAGCCCAGGTAGACAGCCACAAAGTGTGTGCTGCAGGCTCTCACCTACAATCTTAGACAGGCATGGATGATTGGTGTAGGCACAGGCATCTGTCTGTAGCAGGGGGACACACTCTGAGCAAGGCAAGGGGCTAACAGCTGCCCCAGAATGTCCAGGAGGAAGTCATTTCCCTGTTCCCTAGGGTGTGTAGGTGGGTGAGTTTTGCAATCGGACTATGAGCATCCAATGTTGTTGGTTGTAAGTACTGGGAGGCACCTTTTATTCTTGGGCTCTCTCACAGGTGGCTTGTTGGCATGGGTGGAGCCCCCAGCCCTCATATGGGTAGGTGAGTACCCTGCTTAATGGGCAGAGCAGAGTCAAATGTCATGAACTTGCCACTTCACAGCTGAAGCCGCTGAAGTTAGACTTCCCATATATACCCTGTTGTACTGCAAAATGATGGCCTATGCTGTTGAAATGGGCCCACACAAGTCTATGCATGGGGAAAGACACTCAAAGTCCATGGATCCCTTATGCCTGTGTCTAGGCCAAGGAGCTGTGTTTACCCAGTGTTCCTGGCTTAGGGAAGCCAGCAGTTTATTTTTTCCCCTCTTTGTTAATTTTTTCACTCTCCAAGGCCGGGAGAATGGCTCCAGGAGTGTGATGGATCCTACTTCCAGCCCAGGGGACTCAGCAATTGCTGAAGCTGGTCCGGGACCCTGTGCAGAGCAGGGAGTGGAGAGGTAAACGGGAGAGAGATTTTTCCCTGAGGGGGGTGTTTTTGATCTGTGCGGTAGGCTGGATGCAAATACTTACCTTTCGGTGATCGAGGTCTGCTTCTCACTGGTTCTGGGTGACCGGGGAGACTCTCAGTGACTAGGTCTCTCCCTGTGTGGAAGCACTGCTGCTTGCCTGCCTCAATGCTCACCCCCTAGCCAATCAGGCCTGATGGACTCACGCTCTCACCAGGTCAATTCTGGCTCCTCCTTGCTGCTTTCAAACCTTGTCTCCCTCCCCGGCCACTCAGTCCAGTTCCTCAACTTTGCCTTTGATGTTTAGGGCTCCCAGACTGTCATATATAATCATATCACTTGTTTTTTCAGGTTTTTGTTATAAGAGGGTCCACCAGAAGCATCTGACTACTCCGCCGTCTTGGCCCCTTCCCCTCACTTTGTATTTATAAGCCAGAAACCAAACCCATTGTCATCAAGTTGATTCTGAATCATGATGACCCCATGTTTATCAGAGTAGAACTGCTCCATAGAGTTTTCTTTGCTGTAATTACTACAGAAGCAGATTGTCAGGCCTTTCTTCCATGGTGCTGCTACGTGGGTTTGAACTGCCAACTTTTAGTTTAGTAGTCCAGAGCAAACTATTAGCACACCCAGAGAACTTTTTATATCTATAACATGTAACATAAATATTCCATAAATATTTTTAGTTTTCATCATATTCAAAATATTACTTTACTAAAGGACCAAAGCTATATTTAACATATATCATTATTTTTGCATTTAAATATATGTATTGATTTCTTACATATTAGCTGTCTTCGTGTTTTTTGTCTGAGCTTCTTGTAGGCCGTCACGGTCTTATTTTTAAATCTCTAGGACCTATGGTAGACCAAGGCATAAAGTAAAAACTTCATATGTGTGTGTGAAATGAATGAATGGGTTTAGCATTCTAAAGAAGAAATTAAGCATTTGGTAGCTTGTTTAGACTTGAGGCAGAGAAATAGTATATATATATATTTTTTTCCTTTTTTTGCCTAATTACTGGTATATGCATATAAAGCAGTTAAGATTTTTACAAATTCTCTACTGTTCAATTTAGCTTTTGAGTCATTTACTCTTTAAATGTATAACCTGGCATCTAGTAGCTGCTCAATGAATGAACGAACAACTAACTAAGTTGATGGATGGTTCACAATTCCAGGGTCCTGGCATTAATTTACAAAATAGCATTTGAGATTGGTTTGAGATAACTGGTTCAAAGCAATATGTCCTCATTTACAGATAAGATTATTTCAGCCCAAGGAGTGAGGAGATATATTCAAGATCCCAAATTATTAACTTAGAAGACCAAAAATATGATTTGTGTATACAAGTGTTTTGTCATTTATTATAACATAAATATTATACATAAGAGAAATTTAAAAATAAGCAATATAATAAATTTAAGATTGCAAATACAATTCGAGAAAACATATAAAAACATTTAAAATGTTTTATACTTTCTCAGTATAATATATATAGTCACTCTTGATCAGAAAAATGTGAACCTATGGAAAGAGTAGTGATAAAGACTCAAAAAGTAAGACTCAAAAATACATTTGAATCAGCAATAAGCAAGTTTGTTAAATTTTTTCTAAATATTGACCTTCATTTTCACTATGAACTTTGCATTGATAAAATATTTTGTCACTTTGATTCACAGTTGTTAGGCCCTGTATTATATGAATACGTAGAAGAAATTCTAATGTCATAACTAATGATAACTGATTGAATTTTGTACAAATTATTTATTATTCTAATCTGAGGTTAAGGTCCCTGAGTGGTTCAAACAATTTGAGGTCAGCTACTAACCAGAAGGTTGATGGTTCACATCTACCCATTGGCACCACAGGAAGAAAGTCATGGTGATCTACTTCCGTAATATTACAGTTCTACTCTGACACACACAGGGTCGCCGTGAGACAGAATCAACTTGGAGGCAAGTAGTTTAACCTGAGAATAATGGAAATTGAGATGGAGAGAAAAAGTAAGGAAAATAGACTGGTATTCTTTCAATTAAAATAAATAGAAATCAGCTGTAATGAGTTTGAGGGAATTCAGAGCTGATCAAGGAAAAAGATAGGACCCTGAGATAGCAATATTGCACAATACACTATTTGTTTTGGGTGAAGCATTGCAAGCTGCCTGCAAGAGATGGTCCCCCAGAGGAAGAGGTCTGCCAGAGGCAAGTGGGGCAAGTAGACACTAGAAAGGGAAGAAGACATGAAAAATCCCTGGGAAGAGGAGAAGGGAGGGAGACTTACGCGCACCTTATGTGATGTCCCTTGCAACAAGGTGGGGAGTCTCTAAGTTACAGAACACTGAATGCAGCAGCATCTTTGGATCCTTATAACTGCAGGGTTTTATCTCACTAGGTCTCCCTAGATCGAACATACATCAAGATACATTGATCATTACTGGCAAATGGAATGTGAAAGTTGCAAACAAAGATCCTACGGAAAGAAGGATCAGTAGTTGAAAAATATGACCTTGGTGACAGAAACAATGCCAGAAATTACCTGATAGAATTCTGCAAGACCAATGACTTATTCATCAGAAATATTTTTTTTTTCAATAACTTAATCAATAACTAGATATATGGACTTTGCCAGATGAATTACACAGCAATCAAATGGACTACATCTGTGGAAAGAGATGACGGAGGAGTTCAATATCATTAGTCAAAACAAAGCCAGTGCCAACTGCACAACAGACCATCAATTTCTCATATGAAATTTAAAGGAGAAGCTGAAGAAAATCAAAGCAAATCAATGACATCCAAAGTATGACCCTGAATACATCCCACCTGAATTTAGAGATCACCTTAAGAATAGATCTGATACACTGAACACTAATGACCAAAGACCAGAAGATTTGTAGGAAGACATCAAGGACATCATACATGAAGTGAATAAAAGGACATTGAAACAACAAGATAAAAGGAAAACACCAAAATGGATGTCAGAAGTCCTCTGAAACTTGCTCTTAAGAGAAGAGTAGCTAAAGCAAATGGAAGAAGTAACAAACTAAAAGAGTTGAACAGAAGGTTTCATAGGGCAGCTGGAGAAGATATGATGAAATGTCCCTTTTAGATTTAGAAAACCAAAAGGGAAGAAGAACACAATTGGCATTTCTCAGCTGAAAGAACAAAGAGAAAATTCAAGTCTTGGGTTGCAGTACTAAAGAATTCTATGGGTAAAATTTGAATGATACAGGAAGCATCAAGAGAAGATGAAAGAAATACACATCACTGTTGACTTTCAACGATTTCAGAGGGTAGCATATAATCAAGAACCACTAGTACTGAAGGAAAAAGTTCAATCAGCACTGAAGGCATCAGGGAAAAACAAGGCTCCAGGAGCTGATGGAATACCGATTGAGATGCTTCAACAAGTGGATGTGAAATTGGAAGCACTTATTTATCCAGGTCAAGTAACTTGGAAGACAGTGACTTGGCCAACAACTGAAAGAAATCCATATTTGTGCCCATTCCAAAGAAAGGCGATCAAATGGAATACAGATATTATCAAACAATATAATTAACATCACATAATAGCAAAAATTTGCTGAAGATAATTCAAAAGCAACTACAGCCATACATAGACAGGGAACTACCAGAAGTTCAAGCCAAAAGCAGAGATTACCAGAATAATGTTCACCTGTATTTTATTGACTACAAGAAGGCATTCCAGTCTGTGGCTCATAACAGATTATGGATAACATTATGAAAAATGGGAATTCCAGAACACTTAATTGTGCTTATGTAGAACTGGCACATGAATCAAGAAGCAGTTGTTCAAACATAACAAGGGGGTACTATGTGGTTCGAATTGGAATAGGGGTATGGCATGCTGAAGGAATAATCTGAGTAGATGGACTATTTGAAGAAGAATACGACAACAGGATTGGAGGAAGATTCATTAAAAACCTGCAATATGAAGATGGCACAACCTTCTTGCTGAAATGAACACGACCTGAAGCATTTACAAATAAAGTTAAAAGACTATAGCCTTTGATATGGATTGTACCTGAAAGTAAAGAAAATGAAAATCCTCAAGACTGGGCTGATAAATTGTATCATGATAAATGGTGAAGAAATTAAATTCGTCAATGATGTCATTGAACTTAGATCCACAATGAATGCCCGTGGAAGCTGCAGTCAAGAAGTGAAACGATGTATTGCATTGGGCAAGTCTGCTGCAAAAGATCACTTCAAAGATTTAAAAAGCAAAAATGTCACCTTGATGACTAAGGTACACCTGAACTGAGCCATGGTATTTTCAATCTCTTCATGGATATCTGAAAGCTGGATGATGAATAAGGTAGACAGAAAAAGAACTGATGAATTAAAATTGTAGTATTGATGGAGAATATTAATATCTTGGGCTGCCAGTAGAGCAAACAAATCAGTCTTAGAGAAACATGACCGGAATATTCCTCAGAGGTGAGGATGACAAAACTTCATCCACCCTTACTTTGGACACATCAACAGAAAAGAACTATCACTAGAAAAGTACTTCGTATTTGGTAAAGTCAACAAAAATGAGAGAGCCCTCAACTAAATGGACTGGCACAATAATGGAAAGAATGGGTTCAAATATACCAACAATCATGTAGATGGCACAGGACCAGGCAAAGTTTCGTTCTGTTATACATAAGGTCACCATGAGTTGGAGCCAACTCAACAGCAACTATAAACAACAACAACAAAAGCCACTAGATGTTGGGTACAGTTTTACAGGGTATATAAAGTAGGCAGGCTCTAAGTGCTGAAAGTCTGCTTTTTTTGGCTCTTATTAAAACAATTAGATACGTACAAACTGGGCTAATGAGCCTCAGTTTGCCAGGAAGAAGTAAATAACTTGGGGCCAATACACAGAGGTCATTTTTGTGTCTTTTATATAACACCATTGTCTGTACCACTTATGTTGTTAAATTAACATTTATTAAATAATTTTCATGAAAGAACAAGTATCATCCTTTCTGTAATAGTTAAAGAAAATGAGATAGTTAATGGAGAAATGAAGAAAATATTGAAGTTGTCAAGGATTTCATTTTACTTAGATCTACAATCAATGCTCATGGAAGCAGCAGTCAAGAAATCAAATATGTATTGCAACAGGTAAATCTTCTGCAAAAAACATCTTTAAAGTGTTCAAAAGCAAAGATGTCACTCTGAGGACTAAAGTGCACCTGACCAAAGTGATGGCATTTTCAATCGTCCTATATGCATGAGAAAGCTGGACAACGAATAAAGAAGACAGAAGAATTGACGCCTTTGAATTATGGTGTTGCAAAGAATTCTGAACATATCATGGACTGCGAGAAGAATGAACAAGTCTTTCTTGGCTTAAGGATAGCCAGAGTGCTCCTTGGAAGAGAGGATGGTGAGACTTTGTCTCGCCTGCTTTGGATGTGTTATCAGGAGGGACCAGTCTCTGTAGAAGGACATCATGCTTGGTAAAGCAGAGGGTCAGCGAAAAAGAGAAAGACCCTCAATGAGATGGACTGACACAGTGGCTGCAACAATGGGCTTAAGCATAGCAGTGATTGTGAGTATGGCTAAGGACTGGGCAATGTTTCATTCTGTTGTACATAGGGTCACTACGAGTCAGAACCAACTTGACGGCACCTAACAACAAACAACATTTGTTTACCTGATGTGGACAAATTTACAGTTTTAGAATTTCAACATTATTTTAAGGTTTCAATCTTCTCTATAACATTTAGACCTCAATCCGTCAAGTTTTATTGCATATCTATTACATGCCTTGCAGTGTGATTGTTCCACCCTGAATGAATTTCTAGAGCAAGTTACCGGTTTGGTTCAAATCATTATATATTAGAATCAGCTGAGGTCCTTCTCAAAATGCATATTCCTGGGCCACACGCCTATAGATTCATAATATGTAGGCCTAGAGTAGGTTCTAAGAATTCGTGACATGCACCTCATGGGGTTCTCGTATATACTAAAATTTGAGAATCACTGGACAAGAATATAAAGTAGATTTTAATTTTTCTTATTATTTCTTGCTTAATTAAAATATTGCATAATTGATGATAAATAATCCTTGCTCTGCTTTTCTACTCTCTAAAGTCCGAATAATTTTAAAAAATGATTGAAGCATAAACACATTTAAATATTGTACCTTATCCCAGGCAACCAGCTCTACCATACTATTAGTGGAGCATGTATTTCCTAAATTACTTGCCAGCTACTGACAGAGATAGCTTTCCTGCAGGGTACAAGAACACTTTTATCCCTCACTTTTTGTATGTGAAGGACCAGGAAATTTACGAAAGCTGTTTCTTATTATAGGTATTGCCTTATTTTGTTTCTACTGATTACAAAACAAATAAACAAAAAATAACACAGCTATTAAAAAAAAAAAGAAAAATACTCAACAAAGCTCAGTCCTTTAGCAATAAGCCTCTGAATATGCTGAAAAACAGTACTTGTATGTATGCATACGTGATTTCTATAAGACCGAGGAAATAAATAATAGATACATAACAAGCCGCATTCTAGGTCTATTTTCTAGAGAAGTTCAATTAGAGAAATAGAAACTATGCCTTTAAGTATTTGGAATCTTTAAAGCAAAAAATTTCTAGATTTACACAGTTAATATATTTGTATCATTTTTGAAGTGTTGTACAAAATGAAGCAAGCAATTTATTAGCTGTTACATAATTACCAAATAGCAATTAAATCAATTAATATATATATATTCATTGTATACATTAATTACCTGCTCTCTGCTATGTATTATCCTAAAAACAATAGAGAATACTAATCTTATGAACAGTGGAGAATACAAAGTCAAGATTAGACATAGTTTCTGCTCCTCGGAGCATATTCCTAGATATGGAAACAAGACATAAATAAAACAAAACACTGAGTCTTTTTTATAGATTTAAAGGTACTTAATACATGGAAAAGATCCCTGGGTGGCCCAAATGGTTTGCTACTAACCTAAAGTTTGGTGGTTCGAACCCACCCAGCAGTGTCATGAAAGAAAGGCCTGGCGATATGCGTCCATAAAGGTTGCAACCAAGAAAACCCTATGGAGCAGTTCTACTCTGTAACAGATGGGGTTGCCATGAGTTGGAGCTGACTTGATGACAATGGGTTTGATTTTAATACACATAAGGGCCTGCTAATTTTTAAGTGTGGAGATGAAGAAGAAGGAAATACAAGTGATGAGTCTGTTAAATTCCGGTGTAAAAAATGTTCAGAGTCAAGGAGAGTCACTGAGATCAGAGGACATACTCTAGGAATCAAATCACATTAGAAGTAGTCTCAGAAATCTTGTAACTAACTCCTTCATTTTATAGATGAAAAAGTAAGATTCTAGTAACTTATGTACTGACACAGTGAGCTAAATTACTCTGGTTCTTGAAGGGCAGTGAAATGATAATCAAATAGCTTGAATAAAGTACACTATGTTAAAAATATACAGGACAATGAAAATTATCATATTTTCACATGAATATATCAGAAGGCAAAGTGTGCAGATGTATTTTAAAATCTATCCCATTAAGCACCAAATTACAACTGAAGTTTTTTTTGTGAACTTCAACATCAATAAGTGTAAACTTATAATCATTTTTTTTTATAATATTTTATTCTACTTCAGGTGAAGGCTTACAGAACAGTTTGTCATGTAACAGTAGTACACATGCTATTTTATGACTTTGGTTAACAACCCCAAAACATTTTAACCCTCTAAATTCTCAGCTTTTTTTTTTTTTTTTTGGTGAAAATACACATAGCCAAAGATACCCCATTTCAAAACTTTTTATGTACACATTTAAGTGACACTGACTATGCTCTTCCAATTGTGCTGTTATTCTCACTTAAGATGAAGGCTTACAGGACAAAACAGTTTCTCATTTAACAGTTACTACAAATGTTGCCCTATAACAATGGTTAACAATCTCACAACACATCAACAGTATCCTTACTCAACCTTGTGTTCCCTATCATCAGCTTCCTACGCCCCTTCTGCCTTCTGGCCCTTGTCACTGGACTCTTGTACCTCATTAGTCTCATTTGGTTTTACTGGGCTGTCCACTCCCAGCCTGAACAGTGAACCTCGAAGGTAACTTCACCACGGAGCTAAAACTGTGTCTGGGGGCCATACTCTTGAGGTTTCTCCAGTCTCCTTTAGGCCAGTAAATCTGGTCTTTTTTTTTTTGTGAGTTAGAATTATGCTCTACATCCTTCTCCAGCTCTGTCCAAAACTCTCTGTTGTGATCCTGGTCAGAGCAGTCAGCGGTGGTAGCCAGGCACCATCTAGCTGTACTTCACTCAGTCTGGTGGAGGTCTTGGTAGCTGTGGACAATTAGTCCTTTGGACTAATCTTTTCGTTGTATCCTGTTCTCTTCATTCTCCCTTGCTCCCGAAGGGATGAGACCAGTGGAGTATCTTAGATGGCCGCTCACAGGCCTTTAAGACCCCAGACACTACTCACCAAGGTAGAATGTAGAGCATTATCTTTATAAGTAGTGTCATGCCAATTGAACTAGATGTTCCCTGAGACCATGGTCCCCAGAGCCCTCCGCCCAGCAACTCAGTCCCTTAGGGAGTTTGAATGTGTCCATGGGGCCTCCCTGAACTTTCCTTGTGCAGGTTGTGTTAGTTTCCCTTGTATTGTGTACTGTCTCACCTTTCACCCAACATACCACTTATCTATTGCCTATTTAGTATTTCCCCCTCCTCCCCTTCCATCCTTGGTAACCAACAAGGATTGTTACATTTTATATGTGAACTTTTTCATGGGTTTTTACAATAGAGGTCTCATACAATATTTGTCCTTTTGTGATTGACTTATTTCACTCAGCATAATGTCTTCCAGTTTCATCCATGTTATGAGATGGTTCACAGATTCATTGTTGTTCTTCCTCATTGCATAGTACTCCATTGTGTGTATGTACCATAGTTTGCTTAACCATTCATCTGTTGATGGGCACCTACGTTGTTTCCATCGTTTTGCTATTGTGAACAATGCTGCCATGAACATAGGTGTGCATATGTCTGTTCGAGTGACGACTCTTATTTCTCTAGGATATATTCCTAGGAGTGGGATTGCTGGATCGAATGGTATGTCTATTTCTAGCTTTCTGAGGAAACGCCATATCATTTTCCAAAATGGTTGTATCATTTTGCATTCCCACCAGCAGTGTGTAAGAGTTCCCATCTCCCCGCAGCCCCTCCCATATTTGTTATTTCCAGTATTTTTGATTCGTGCCAGTAATGCCGGGGTGAGATGGTATCTCATTGTGGTTTTAATTTGCATTTCTCTAATGGCTACTGAACGCGAGCATTTCCTCATGTGTCTGTTGGCCATTTGAATGTCTTCTTTGGTGAAGTGTCTGTTCATTTCCTTTGCCCATTTTTTGATAGGATTGTTTGTCGTTTTGTTGTAGAGGTGTTGGATTTTGTTGTAGATTATGGAGATTAAACCTTTGTCTGACTTGTACTGTCCAAAATTTTTTCCAAGTCTGTAGGTTCTCTTTTGACTCTTTTGGTGAAGTCTTTTGAAGAGCATAGGTGTTTGATTTTTAGAAGATCCCAGTTATCTAGTTTATCTGTTGGTTTTTGTGTGTTGATGGTTATGGTTTGTATCCTGTTAATGCCATGTATTAAGGCCTGAAGTGTTGGTCCTATTTTATCGTCTATGAACTTTATAGTTTGAGGCTTTATCTTCAGGTCTTTGATCCATTTTGAAGTAGTTTTTGTATATGGTGTGAGGTATGGGTCCTGTTTCATTTTTCTGCAAATGGATATCCAAATTTGCCAGCACCGTTTGTTAAAAAGACTGTCTTTTCCCCATTTGATGGACTTTGGGCCCTTGTCGAAAATCAGGTGACCGTAGGTGGATGGATTTACATCTGGGTTCTCAATTCTGTTCCATTGGTCAATGTATCTGTTGTTGTACCAGTACCAGGCTGTTTCAACTACCATAGCTGAATAGTAGGTTCTCAGGTCAGGTAGTGTGAGTCCTCCAACTTTATTCTTCTTCTTCAGTAGTGCTTTACTTATTCGGGGCTTCTTCCATTTCCATATAAAGTTAATAATTAGTTTTTCCATCTCTTTGAAAAATGTTGCTGGTATTTGGATCGGGATTGCATTGTATTTGTAAATTGCTTTCAGTAGAATTGCCATTTTCACAATGTTGAATCTGCCTATCCATGAGCATGGTATGTTTTTCCATTTATGTAGATCCCTTTGGGTTTCATGCAGTAGTGTTTTGTAGTTTTCTTTGTATAGGTCTTTTACATTCCTGGTCAGATTTTTCCCTAAGTATTTTATCTTTTTAGGGGCTATTGAAAATGCTATTGATTTCCTGATGTCCTTTTCATCGTTCTCTTTATTGGTGTATGCGAATCCCACTGATTTTTGAATGTTTATCTTGTATCTTGCTACTCTGCTGAATCTATTAGTTCCAGTAGATTTCTCGTGGAGTCTTTAGGGTTTTCTATGTATAGTATCATATCATCTGCAAACAGGGACAGTTTAACTTCTTCATTACCAATTTGGATGCCCTTTATTTTTTTCTCTTGCCTTATTGCTCTAGCTAGAACTTCCAGCACAATGTTAAATAGGAGTGGTGATAAAGGGCATCCTTGTCTTGTTCCTGTTTTCAAGGGGAATGTTTTCAGCCTCTCTCCATTAAGAATGATGTTGGCCATTGGTGTTTCATAGATACCCTTTATTATGTTGAGAAATTTCCCTTCTATACCAATTTTATTGACAGCTTTTATCAGGAATGGGTGTTGGAGTTTGTCAAATGCCTTTTCTGCATCAATTGAGATGATCATGTGATTTTTTATTTCCTTTTATTTATGTAATGCATTACGTTGATGGATTTTCTGATGTTGAACCATCCTTGCATACCTGGTATGAATCCTATTTGGTCGTGGTGTATTATTTTTTTGATATGATACTGAATTCTATTAGCTAGAATTTTGTTCAAAATTTTTGCATCTATATTCATGAGAGATATTGGTCTGTAATTTACTTTTTTTGTGATGTCTTTGCCTGGTTTTGGTATCAGCGTTATGGTGGCTTCATAGAATGAATTTGGAAGTGTTGCTTCCTCTTCTGTGCTCTGAAATACCTTGAGTAGAACTGGAACAAGCTCTTCTGTAAATGTTTTGTAGAATTCTCCAGTGAAGCCATCTGGGCCAGAGCTTTTTTTGGATGGGAGTTTTTTAATTACCTTTTCAATCTCTTCTCCTGTTATTGGTCGGTTCAGATTTTCAGTATCACTTTGTTGTAGTTTGGGTAGGCCGTGTGTTTCTAGAAATTTATCCATGTCCTCTAGGTTTTCAAATTTGTTGGAATATAGTTTTTCATAATATTCTGTTATAATCCTTTTTATTTCAGTTGGGTCTGTTGTAATGTCCCCCATTTCATTTCTTATTTAGGTTATTTGTGTCCTCTCCTGTTTTTCTTTTGTCAGTCTGGCCAGTGGTTTGTCGATTTTGTTAATTCTTTCAAAGAACCAACTTTTGGTTTTGTTGATTCTTTTTATTGTTTTTATGTTCTCTATTTCATTTATTTCTGCTCTCATCTTTACTATTTCCTTTCTTCTGGTGGTTGTAGGCTTTTTTTGCTATTCTCTTTCTATTTGTTTGAGTTCTGTAGTTAATGTTTTGATTTTGTCCCTTTCTTCTTTTTTATATGTGCATCTATTGCTATAAATTGTCCTCTGAGGACTGCCTTTGCTGTGTCCCAAAGCTTTTGGTATGATGTGTTTTCATTTTCATTTGATTCTTTGAATTTTTTGATTCCATCTCTGATTTCTTCTATTACCCATTGATGTGTAAGCAGAGTATTACTCAGTTCCATGTAGTTGATTTTTTTTCCTTGCTCTTTCTATTGTTAATTTCTACCTTGATGGCATTGTGGTCAGAGAAGATACTGTGAATTATCTCAACGTTTTTGATCTTGTTGAGACTTGCTCTGTGGCCTAAGATGTGGTCTATTCTGGAGAACGTTCCATGTGCATTGGAAAAGAATGTGTACTTTGCAGCGGTTGGATGGATTGTTCTATATATGTCTATGAGGTCCAGTTGGCTGATTGTGTCCTTCAGGTCTTCTGTATCTTTGCTGAGTTTCTTCTTAGTTGTTCTGTCCTTTACTGAGAGTGGTGTGTTGAAGTCTCCTACTATTATTGTGGAACTGTCAATTTCTCTTTTCAGTGCTGTTAGAGTTTTTTTTATGTATTTTGGAGCCCTGTCATTGGGTGCGTAGATATTTATTATGGTTATGTCTTCATGATGTATCGTCCCCTTAATCATTATACAGTGTCCTTCTTTGTCTTTTATGGTAGATTTTGTTTTAAAGTCTATTTTATCTGAGATTAGAACTGCCACTCCTGCTCTTTTTTGGTAGTTGTTAGCTTGATATATATTTTTCCAACCTTTGATTTTTAATAAATTCACATCTTTGTTTCTAAGGTGTGTCTCTTGTAGACAGCATATTGATGGATCCTGTTTTTTTATCCATTCTGCCACTCTCTGTCTCTTTATGGGTGCATTGAGTCCATTTACATTCAGTGTAATTACTGATAGATGGAAGTTTGTTGCTGTCATTTTGTAGTGCTTTTTTTTGTGGTGCTGAAGTTTTCTTTGTTCTTCTTACTCTCCTGTGCTGAGTTACTTTTGTTTGTGAATTTAGTGTTCATTTTTTTTGTTTTTGTAGGTTTTGTTTTTGCTGAGACTATGTTTTTTGTCTTTATTTTTATGAGTTGGTTTGTTAACTTTCTTTGTGGTTACCATGAATTTTACCCTTATCTTTATAATTTTGAAGCAGTCTACCCTTACTCGGTATCGCCTTGCCTTCCTCTCTGTTAGAAGGTTCTATATTTATGCCGTTTGTTCCCTCTTTCATTGTTTTGATGTTGTTGTCATCCTTTGATTGATTGCTCTGATTCCCTGTTGTATTTCTTTTGGTTCGAGAGTTCATTTCCTAGAATGGTAACTGGTTCATATGATCCTGCGTCCTAGGTCCTGCCTGAGGGTGAAGCTGTTTGTCCTCAGATCGAAGAACTCCCTTTAATTCTTTAAGTTTGGTTTGACTTTTGCATATTCCCTTAGTTTCTGGTTATCTGGAAATGACCTAATTTCACCATCAAATTTGAACGAGAGTTTTGCAGGATATATTATTTTTGGCTCACAATTTTTTTCTTTCAAGATTTTATATATGTCATCCCACTGCCTTCTTGCCTGCATGGTTTCTGCCGAATAATCTGAGCTTAGTCTTATTGTTTCTCCTCTGTATGTGACTTCTTGTTTTTCACGAGCTGCTCTCAGGATTCTTTGTTTGTCTTTAGTTTTGGCGAGTGTGAATATGATATGTCTTGGTGATTTTCTTTTGGGGTCTCTTCTATATGGGGTTTGCTGAGCTTCTTGGATGGCCAGCTTTTCATCTTTCATGATATTGGGAAAGTTTTCTGTCGGCAGTTCCTCAGTGATCCTCTCTGTGTTTTCTGTTTTCTCCCCGTTCTGGGATGCCAATCACTCATAAATTTTTGCTTTTAATTGTGTCCCACATAACTCTCAGGATCCTTTCATTTTTCTTTGTTCTTTTTTCTGAGTTTTCCTGAAACAGAGTTGTATCCAAGTGTTTGTCTTCAGTTCCTCTGATCCTGTCTTCCACATTTTCAAATCTGCTTCTCAGCCCTTCTATGACATCATCCATTTCTGAAATCTTGTTGTTTATCTTTTGGATTTCTAATTGTTGTTTTTGTATAATTTCGAGTTGTGAATTTATTTTGGCATTTTGTTCCTGCATCATCTTCCTGAATTCTTCCAATTTTTTGTCTGTATTTTCCATAAATTTGTCTGTTTTTTCCTCATGTTTGTCAGCTTTTTGCCTCAGTTCTTGGAAAATTCCAAGTATTAGTGATTTGAGTTCCCTATCAGGTACTTCTAATGCATTTTCTTCCACAGGAGAGTTATCTGGTGTTTTAATTTGGACGCCTATTGGAGCCATCTTGTCTTGTTTTTGTAAATTTTTTGATATTGTTTGCTCTTTTCTGGGCATTCATTAGATATTTCTCTCGTTTATTGATTGTAGATCTTTTTGTTTCATCCTTGTGGTACAGCTGGGCAGGTCTAGCTGAAGAGGAGCCACTTCGACGGGTTGTTTGTGACACTCACCGCAGCCACCAGGACGGTTGGTAGTCAGTGCTGGGCAGGTTCCAATAGGGCATGCCTGCACAGCTTGGTGGTGTGATGTCAAGTGCATGGTGCAGGTAGGCAGGATGCAGCGGGGAGATAGATGGTTATGTGTGAAGCTAAGCTGGATATGGGAGAGAGGAGAGAGGAACAGGAGTGATAAAACATACAAACATAAAAGAATGCTAGGGGAGCTTGCTGTTAGAGTGGACAGATGAGAGACTATGGGATGGAGAATACCAGAAGGGGGAAGAGAAAGAAAAGGAAAGAATGAACGAATAAAAATCAGAGAAGTTAAAGAACTGCAAAGTTCCCAGGGATCCCACCGATGCAGCTATGAGGTCTGGGGAAGTCGGTCTCAGGTTTCACAGCACAGCCTTGCCAGAATGTGCAGAGGCATACAACGCCAGCTGTTTTGTCTCCCACTGGATGCTCCAAGAGGCTGCTCTCCCGTTCTCCCATTTGCTGGTCTCCGATAAGAGTCCAAGATGGTGGATCCGCACTGCGTTAGCTGGTAGGGGACCTCTGCATGAATCTCTCTTCACTCTCCGTTCTCTTTCAGTATTCTCACTCCGTTTGGTGTTTGGCTGAGTTCCTTATCTCTTCATTTGATGTTCTAGGGTTTCAGGATTGTTGATTCTCTGTTTGGCTTAGTTTTTCGGATCTTTGCTGTGGAGGGACGGCATTGTGCTTCTGCCTAAAGCGCCATCTTGCCGGACTCTCCCTCATAATCATTTTTTTAATTACAAAATGAGTTTATAACAAACAACAGAAGGATAGTATTCTCTTGTGTTTCTATTTTAGGGAAAATAATAAAAAATTCAGTGGATAATTAAAACAGTATCATTCCAAAGTCACTGTAAGGATTCAGAAACTATGGTAAATGATTTCCCAGATGTATCTGCAAAAGTCTGTGGGATTTGAAAGAGAATTTACTTACTGAATTATATTAAAATACATTAAATATGAGAAAAAGAATATACATTTATTATTAAAGATGCTAATATTGAGCACAAAAAAGGAACAACAGTCTATACTAATTTGTTACTAGACATAGTCTTGGAATTGGATTTTAGCATATGTAGTGTATATATATTATTAACATGTTTTCATAATTTTATTTTGAATGTCACTGCCAGATTGATCCAGCATGTATGTTGTTAGGTACTGTACAACTTGGTTCTGATTCATAGCGAACCTATGTACAAGTGAATGAAATACTGCCCAGTCCTGTGCCATCCTCACAATCGTTGCTATGTTTGAGCCCATTGTTGCAGACACTGTGTCAGTCCATCTCATTGAAGGTCTTCCTCTTTTTTCACTGAAACTCTACTTTACCAGACATGATGTCCTTCTCAAGGGATTGGTCCCTTCTGATAACATAACCAAAATATATGAGACAAAGTCTCGCCATCCTCTCTTCTAGGGAGCATTCTGGCTGTACTTCTTCCGGGAAAGATTTATTTGCTATTCTGGCAGTCCACAGTACATTGAAAATTCTTTGACAATACCATAATTCAAAATCATCAATTCTCCAGTCTCCCTTATTCACTGTCCAGCTCTCATTTGCATATGAGACAATTGAAAATACCGTAGCTTTTGTCAAGAGCACCTTAGTCCGCAAAGTGATGTCTTTGCTTTTTAACACTTTAAAGAGGTTGTCTTAGTTATCTAGTGTTGGTATAACAGAAATACTGCAAGTGGATGGCTTTAACAAAGAGAAATCTATTCTCTCACAGTCTAGGAGGCTAGAAGTTCGAATTCAGGATGCCAGTTCCCGGGGAAGGCTTTCTCTCTCTGTCGACTCTGAGGGAAGGTCCTTGTCATCAATCTTCCCTGGTTGAGGAGATTTTCAGAGCAGGGACCCTGGGTCCAGAGGACATGCTATTCTCCTGTCTCTTGTTTCTTGGTGGTATGAGGTCCTCTTGTCTCACTGCTGGCTTCTATCTTTTATATCTCAAAAGAGATTGACTTGAGATACAATCTTATCCTGTAGATTGCATCCTGCCTTATTAACATAACTACTGCTAATCCATCCTCACTAACATTGTAGAGGTAGGATTTACAACACATAGGAAAATCACATCAGGTGACAAAGTGGTGGAAAATCACACAATACTAGGAATCAAAGACTAGCCAAGTTGACACATATTTTTTGGGGGGAGACAATTCAATCCATAACAGAAGTCTTTTGCAGCAGATTTGCCTAATGCAATGCATCTTTTGATTTCTTGACTGCTACTTCCATGGTGTTCTAATTATCTTCAAATGATATCTTCTTTTGCTTTGTTTATAACTCTCATTTTACAGATACACCCTTATTAACCTTAATTTATTTATATTTTTTAGTTGAGGAGTTTTAAATGCCTTATTTATTTTACCATAAGGTTTTGGGGGTTTAGTAAAAATATTAATCTGTTACATAAATTTGAAAAAATATCAACATCTATGAAGCAGCAGTTAAGAAAACAAACAATGTACTGCATTGGGAGAATCTGCTGCAAAAGACCTCTTTAAAGTGTTAAAAAGCAAAGACGTCACTTTGAGGACCATGGTGAGCCTGACCCAAGCCATGGTGTTTTCAATCACTCATACGCATGCAAAAGCTGGACAATGAATACGGAAGACCAAAGAAGGATTGATGCCTTTGAATTTGGTGTTGGTGAAGAATATTTAATATACCATGAACTGACAAGAATGAACAAATTTGTCTTGTGTCATGGATTGAATTGTGTCTCCCAAAAATGTCTGTCAACTTGGCTGAGTCATGATTCCCAGTATTGTATGACTGTGTACCATTTTGTAAGCTGACCTGATTTCTTTATGTGTTGTAAACTCTATCGCTATGATGTAATAAGATTGATTAATGGCAGTTATACTGATGAGGTCTATGAGATTAGACAGTGTGTTAAGCCAATCTCTTTTGAGATATAAAAGAGAGAAGCAAGCAGAGACACATGGGAACCTCATACTACCATGAAAGCAGTTCTGGGAAGAGAGCACGTCCTTTGGGCCTGAGGTTACTGTGCTGAGATGCTGGTGCATCACAAGGACCTTCCTCCAGAGCCGACAGAGAAAGCCTTCCCCTGGAGCTGTTGCCCTGAATTTGGACTTGTAACCTACTAGACTGTGAGAGAATACATTTCTCTTTGTTGAAGCTATCCACTTGTGGTATTTCTGTTATAGCAGCGCTAGATGACTAAGACATCTTGGAAGAAGTACAGCCAGAATGCTCCTCAGAGCCAAGGATGATGAGACTTCATCTTACCTACCTGGGGCAATTTATCAGGAGAGACCAGTTCCTGGAGAAGGACATCATGCTTGGTAAAGTAGAGGGTCAATGAAAAAGAGGAAGATCCTCAATGAGATGTATTGACACAATGGCTGCAACAATGGGCTCAAACATAGCAAGGATTGTGAGGACGGCGCAGGAGTGGGCAGTGTTTCATTCTGTTGTACATAGGGTCTCTTTGAGTCGGAACTTACTCAATGGCTTCTAACAGCAAAGTTGATTGTGATGCTTAAAGTGAAATTAACAACATTATCGTTGATGTTTCCTGATACCAACAAAGAGGCAGCATTAAGTACATCTGACCTCGTGAGTGTGCAAATCTGTTAAGCAAAAAAGTAAACAACATTCATCTCAACTAACATTTTGCATTCCTGGAATGGAAACAGACTTTTAGAATTACACAAAATATCCTTCGGATTTCCTTCAGTAGCCTCCCTGTTTCAGATTGTGGCTTACGCAGTTTTCAAGGTAAAAAACAGCTAGGCTGGCATATTTGTATGACAAATATTCAAAATGACATAAATGTAATGTTATGGAGATACTGGAAAAAGGTTTGCATTATTTAAAGTGACAAATGTTAATTCAGTGGATAAGCAATCTGTGACCTGCTTGGGACATACTCACAGCTGTGGGAATCAAACTGAAGCATGACTTACTAAAAGTCATTGCAGAAGCACCTGTTCCAGGCAAAAGGATAAATTATTTCTATTCTTGGCTTATGTGAATATTATTTGAAATGTGTGGGCCATTTGCCACAGAGTTGGCATCACTAAGAAGACTTATCAGGTTCACAGATGTTATGCTCACTCAGAATCAGAAACAACCCAGCTCAAGCAAGAGGCTTACAGAATTGGAAAATGAAGCAGAAAGGCTCCCTTTTTTTATCTTAGCATTTCGCCAACTAGACCCAATAATACTGAGTTGCCCACGTCATTGTGTGAAATGTAAATTGTGACTATATCTAGATATTATAAGTTTTATTTAAAATTATTTAAAAATAAGGTTAAAATATGTATTTTTTTAGTTTATTTTATTGCACTTCAGGTGAAGGCTTACAGAACAAATAGTTTCTCATGAAACAGTAGTACACATGTTGTTTTATGACATTGGTTAACAACTCCTCAATATATCAACCTTCTAACTTCTCAACATTTTTTTTTTGTGAAAATACACATAGCCAAAGATACACCATTTCAAAAATTTCTACATGCACAGTTCAGTGACATTGACTATGCTCTTCAAATTGTGCTGTTATTCTCACTTAAGAAGGCTTACAGAACAAAATAGTTTCTCATTTAACAGTTACTACAAACGTTGCCCTGTGACAATGGTTAACAATCTCACAACACATCAACAATATCCTTACTCAACCTTTGGTTCCCTATCACCAGCTTCCTTGTCCCCTTCTGTCTTCTGGCCCTTGTCACTGGACTCCTGTACCTTGTTAGCCTCATTTAGTTTTACGGGGCTGTCCACTCCCAGTCTGAACAGTGAACCTCGGAGGTAACTTCACCACTGAGCTAAAAGGGTGTCTGGGGGCCATACTCTCGGGGTTTCTCCAGTGTCCTTTAAGCCAGTAAATCTGGTCTTTTTTTTGTGAGTTAAAGTTCTGCTCTACATCCTTCTCCAGCGCTGTCCAGAAACCTCTGTTGTGATCCTGGTCAGAGCAGTCAGTGGTAGTAGCCAGGCACAACCTAGCTGTACTGGACTCAGTCCGGTGGAGGCCTTGGTAGCTGTGGACAATTAGTCCTTCAGACTAATCTTTCCCTTGTATCCTGTTCTCTTCATTTTCCCTTGCTCCTGAAGGGATGAGACCAGTGGAGTATCTTAGATGGCCGCTCACAGGCTTTTAAGACCCCAGACACTACTCACCAAGGTAGAATGTACAGCATTGTCTCTATAAGATGTGTCATGCCAATTGAGCTAGATGTTCCCTGAGACCGTGGTCCCCACAGCCCTCCACCCAGCAATTCAGTCCCTCAGGGAGTTTGGATGTGTCTATGGGGCTTCCATGACCTTTCCTTCTACAAGTTGTGCTAGTTTCCCCTATATTGTGTACTATCTCACCCTTCACCCAAGATACCACTTATCTATTGCCTGTTTAGTATGTCACCCCCACCAATCCAATCCCTGGTAACCAACAAAGACTGTTACATTTTGTGTGTGAACTTTTTCATGGGTTTTTACAATAGAGGTCTCATACAAAATTTGTCCTTTTCTGATTGAATTATTTCACTCAGCATAATGTCCTCCAGTTTCATCTGTGTTATGAGATGGTTCACAGATTCATTGTTGTTCTTTCTCGTTGCATAGTACTCCATTGTGTGTATGTACCATAGTTTGTTTATCCATTCATCTGTTGATGGGAATTTAGGTTGTTTCCATCGTTTTGCTATTGTGAACAATGCTGCCATGAACATAGGTGTGCATATGTCTATTCGAGTGACGACTCTTATTTTTCTAGGATATAGTCCTAGGAGTGGGATTGCTGGATTGAATGGTATATCTATTTCTAGCTTTCTGAGGAAGCACCAAATCATTTTCCAAAATGGTTGTATCATTTTGCATTCACACCAGCAGCGCATATAGAGTTCCTATATCCCCGCAGCCCCTCCCACATTTGTTATTTCCAGTGTTTTTGATTCGTGCCAGTAATGCCGGGGTGAGATGGTATCTCATTGTGGTTTTAATTTGCATTTCTCTAATGGCTACTGAACGCGAGCATTTCCTCATGAGTCTGTTGGCCGTTTGAATGTCTTCTTTGGTGAAGTTCTGTTCATTTCCTTTGCCCATTTTTTAATAGGATTATTTGACTTTTTGTTGTAGAGGTGTTAGATTTTGTTGTAGATTATGGAGATTAGACCTTTGTGTGACTTGTACTGTCAAAAAATTTTTTCCCAATCTGTAGATTCTCTTTTTACTCTTTTGGTGAAGTCTTTTGAAGAGCATAGGTGTTTGATTTTCAGAAGATCCCAGTTATCTAGCTTATCTATTGGGGTTTGTGTATTGATGGTTATGGTTTGTATCCTTTAATGCCATGTATTAAGGCCTGAAGTGTTGTTCCTATTTTTTCTTCTATGAACTTTATAGTTTTAGGCTTTATCTTCAGGTCTTTGATCCATTTTGAAGTAGTTTTTGTATATGGTGTGAGGTATGGGTCCTGTTTCATTTTTTTGCAAACAGATATCCAGTTTTGCCAGCACCATTTGTTAAAAAGACTGTCTTTTCCCCATTTGATGGGCTTTGGGTCCTTGTCAAAGATTAGGTGACTGTAGGTGGATGGATTTACATCAGAGTTCTCAATTCTGTTCCATTGGTCAATGTATCTGTCGTTGTACCAGCACCAGGCTGTTTTGACTACTATAGCTGTATAGTAGGTTCTGAAGTCAGGTAGTGGGAGTCCTCCAACTTTATTCTTCTTCTTCAGTAGTGCTTTACTTATTCGGGGCTTCTTCCCTTTCCATATAAAGTTAATGATTAGTTTTTCCATGTCTTTGAAGAATGTTGTTGGTATTTGGATCGGGATTGCATTGTATTTGTAAATTGTTTTGGGTAGAATGGTCATTTTCACAATGTTGAGTCTGCCTATCCATGAGCATGGTATGTTTTTCCATTTCTGTAGATCCCTTTGGGTTTCATGCAGTAGTGTTTTGTAGTTTTCTTTGTATAGGTCTTTTACATCCCTGGTCAGATTTATTCCTAAGTATTTTATATTTTAGGGGCTATTGAAAATGGTATTGTTTTCCTCATTTCCTTTTCATCGTTCTCCTTACTGGTGTATAGGAGTCCAGCTGATTTTTGAATGTTTATCTTGTATCCTGCTAATCTACTGAATCTTTCTATTGGTTCCAGTAGATATCTCGTGGAGTCTTTAGGGTTTTCTATGTATTGTATCATATCATCTGCAAACAGGGACAGTTTAACTTCTTCATTACCAATTTGGACGCCCTTTATTTCTTTTTCTTGCCTTATTGCTCTAGCTAGAACTTCCAGCACAATGTTAAATAGGAGTGGTGATAAAGGGCATCCTTGTCTTGTTCCTGTTTTCAAGGGGAATGTTTTCAGCCTCTCTCCATTAAGAATGATGTTAGCCATTTGTTTTGCATAGATGCCCTTTATTATGTTGAGAAATTTCCCTTCTATACTTATTTGATTGAGAGTTTTAATCAGGAATGGGTGTTGGACTTTGTCAAATGCTTTTTCTGCGTCAATTGAGATGCTCATGTGATTCTTTTCTTTCCTTTTATTTATGTGTTGTATTACGTTGATTTCATTTTCTAATGTTGAACCATCCTTGCATACCTGGTATGAATCCTACTTGTTCATGGTGTATTATTTTTTGGATATTATGCTGAATTCTATTGGCTAGAATTTTGTTCAGAATTTTTGCACCTATATTCATGAGAGATATTGGTCTGTAGTTTTCTTTTTTTGTGACATCTTTGCCTGGTTTTGGTATCAGCGTTATGGTGGCTTCATAGAATGAATTTGGAAGTGTTGCTTCCTCTTCTATGCTCTGAAATAGCTTGAGTAGTACTGGTACAAGCTCTTCTGTAAATGTTTTATGGAATTCTCCAGTGAAGCCATCTGGGCCAGGGCTTTTTTTGGTTGGGAGTTTTTTTATTACCTTCTCAATCTCTTCTCTAGTTATGGTTCTGTTCTGATTTTCAACATTACTTTGTTGTAGTTTGGGTAGGCAATGTGTTTCTAGAAATTCATCCATTTCCTATGGTTTTCATATTTGTTGGAGTATACTTTTTCATAATATTCTGTTATAATCCTTTTTATTTCACTTGGGTCTGTTGTAATGTCCCCCATTTTATTTCTTATTTGGGCTATTAGTATCCTCTCCTGTTTTTCTTTTGTCAGTCTGGCCAGAAGTTTGTCGATTTTGTTGATTCTTTCAAAGAACCAACTTTTGGTTTTGTTGATTCTGTCTATTGTTTTTCTGTTCTCTATTTCAGTTATTTCTGCTCTGATCTTTACTATTTCCTTTCTTCCAGTGGTTGTGGGCTTTCTTTGCTGTTCTCTTTCTGTTTGTTTCAGTTCTGTAGTTAATGTTTTGATTTTGTCCCTTTCTTCTTTTTTGATATGTGCGTCTATTGCTATAAATTGTCCTCTGAGGACTGCCTTTGTTGTGTCCCAAAGGTTTTGTTAGGATGTGTTTTCATTCTCATTTGATTCTAGGAATTTTTTGATTCCATTTCTGATTTCTTCTATTACCCACTCATGTGTAAGCAGGGTATTATTCTGTTTCCTTGTAGTTGATTTTTTTCCTTGCTCTTTCTATTGTTAATTTCTACCTTGATGGCATTGTGGTCAGAGAAGATACTTTGAATTATTTCAGCGTTTTGGATCTTGTTGAGGATTGCTCTGTGGCCTAAGACGTGGTCTATTTTGGAGAACGTTCCATGTGCATTGGAAAGGAATCTGTACTTTGCAGCGGTTGGAGGGAGTGTTCTATATATGTCTATGAGGTCAAGTTGGCTGATTGTGCCCTTTAGGTCTTCTGTATCTTTGCTGAGTTTCTTCTTAGTTGTTCTGTCTTTTACTGAGAGTGGCGTGTTGAAGTTTCCTACTATTATTGTGGAACTGTCAATTTCTCTTTTCAGTGTTGTTAGACTTTCTTTTATGTATTTTGGAGTCCTGTGATTGGGTGCATAGATGTTTTTTATGTTTATGTCTTCATGATGGATCGTCCCCTTAATCATTATATAGTGTCCTTATTTGTCTTTTATGGTAGATTTTGTTTTAAAGTCTATTTTATCTGAGATTAGAATTGCCACTCCTGCTCTTTTTTGGTACTTGTTAGCTTGATACATTTTTTTCCAACCTTTAACTTTTAATAAATTCACATCTTTGTTTCTAAGGCGTGTCTCTTGTAGACAGCATATTGATGGATCCTGTTTTCTTATCCATTCTGTCACTCTCTGTCTCTTTATGGGTGCATTGAGTCCATTTACATTCAGTGTAATTATTGATAGAAGTGAGTTTGTAGCTGTCATTTTGTGGTGCTTGTTTTTGTGGTGCTGAAGTTTTCTTTGTTCTTCTTACTCTCTTGTGCTGAGTTACTTTTGTTTGTGGGTTTTTTTTTTTCATTTCTTTTGTTTTGTAGGTTTTGTTTTTGCTAAGACTTTATTTTTTTGTCTTTATTTTTATGAGTTGGTTTGTTAACTTTCTTTGTGGTTACCATGAATTTTACCCTTATCTTTCTAAATTTGAAGCAGTCTACCACCTGTAATATTTGTTATGTCTTGCTACAGTATCGTTATTTCAGTTTTGAATTAGTATAGATAACTTTACTTATACCTTTCCTATCACCTACCACGCAGTCTTTACAGTTAATATACTCTTATACAAAAGATAAGATTTTCTAGGATAAAAGATAATTACAGTAGTTTTGACCATCGGTGTACATCGAATATGTGAATAACAATAAATTTTATGGAATAACTTGCCAAAATTATTTATTAATTTTTTAGGACAAAATATAGCCAAGGAAATTACTTTTTATAGCTTTTTAGAGATAGACGCTAGGAAATTGTATGCGTTTATGTATGTACGTGTTGTTTATTTTGTTTTTGTTTATTTTAGGTAGTCTACAAATTAGATAACTTTCTGCTTGATCAAATTTTCAGAAAAGAGTTGCATCATTAACAACTGTTAAATGTGATTCTTATTTTTAAACCACAGTTGGAAAACACCTTTCTTTCTGAACTAGATTCCTGCAGCTATGAATTCCATTAAAGGATATGTTTGGAAGTTGTACAACTTTGTCTTCAGGGGATTCTTAAATTGCATTTATTATCATTAACATAATACATATCAATTAAAAAAATACATGCTTCTACAAAAAGCCATTTGAGAAATCCCAAGCCCAATGTTGTTATATAAAAATTAAAATATATTTTGAGATAATAAACTTTGTATATATCGGTATGAACCACACTGGAGGTATAGAGAAACAATTTTAAAACTGAACTGTGCAAGCAAATTTAGGACTATTAAACACTGTACTTGAAAAGGCAATGCATTAGGTATTTGTTCATTTACCTATTTATTAAAAATATTTTAACCTTAGAGAGGAGAGAAAAAGTGGCGCTCTAGGCAGAAGCACCACGCCATCCCTCCACAGCAAAGATACAGAAAACTAAGCTGAACAGAGAATACAACAATCCTGAAACCCTAAATCATCAAATGAAGACATAAAGAACTCAGCCAAGCACCAAATGGAGTGACAAAACTTACAGAGAATGGAGAGTGAGGAGACATTCATGCATAGGTCCCCTACCAGCTAACGCAGCACATATCCTCCATCTTGGACTCCTATCAGAGACCAGCCAACAGGGGGTACGAGAAAGCAGCCTCACGGAGCATCCAGCAGGAGACAAAACAACTGGTAATTTGTGATATATGCTTTCCCACCCCCAACACTTCCTCACCCCAACTTGGCCTCCTCTGCCTCCCACGGCCTCAATCTCTTGACTGGAAAACACCCGCTGCTTGGATTCCACACACCTGAAAAGGTGGCTCTCTGAGTGCCATTTGTTGGCTGCTGGCATTGCTGTTTTATGCTTCTTTTGATTTCTTCATTGCCTCTTGCCACCTCCCTCTCCTTTCTCTCGAGTACCTGGCTCTGTGTGCCATCTTTGCTTCTACCTGAGGGGCTGCGGAGCTCCGTTTGAGTGTGGAGCTGCTTCCCCGTCTGGGCTGCCACAGTGGTGGGATACCTGGGCTTTTGTTTGTTTGTTTCTTTTGAATTGTTTCTTTGTTTTCTTTTCTTTTTCTTGATTTGGGAGCCATTTCTGGCCAGGCCGAGCTGGGTGGCAAGGAGACGCCCCATCAGCTTGCACAGATGTGTAGAGGGATCCCTGAGTGCATTTCTTTCTTTTTGTTTTTTTCTATTTTTCGTGCCTTTCTTGTATTTTTTTTTAATTTGTTTTGTTTTGTTTTCTTTTCCCTCTTTTTCCCTTTTTGTCTTTCTTCATTGCTCAGTTTCTTGTCTCTCTATATCTTCCTTCTTTTTCTGTTCTCTGAATACCTGATGTTGTATACCTCTACGCCTTCTAGCCAGGCTGTACTGCAACACCTGAGAGCGACTTCCCCAACCTCATAGCTGCACCGGTGGGATCCCTGGGAACTTTGCAGCTCTTTAACTTTTCCGCTTTTTATTTATTCATTCTTTTCTTTTCTTCCTCTTCCCCTTTCTGTTTTTCTCCATTTCATAGTCTCTCATCTCTCCACTCCAACGGCAAACTTCCCTAGTATTCTTTTTTGTTTGTTTGTATGTTTTTGGCTACTGTTCCTCTCGCCTCTCTCCCATATCCATCTTAACTCCACATATAACAAACTCCCCACTTCATCATGCCTACCAACACCATACACTTGACATCACACCACCAAGCAGCACAGCCACTGCCTACTGGAACCCACCCTACACTGATTATTCACCCACTCTGGTGGCTGTAGTAAGTGCCACAAATGACCCATCCCAATAATTCCTCTTCAGCGAGACCTGCCCTGCCGTACCATATCTGAGTGACTGACCCTGTCAGTTGGAGAAGGAGGTGAAAAGTATTGTGCCCACAGACAAGCAAACAACAAAGAACACACAGTCCTCCTGCTCAAACATACTCATTTTTTTTTAAAAAAAGGACAAAACAAACAAATCTACAGTCAATAAACAAGAAAAATAACTACTAAATGCCCCAAAAAGCGCAGACAATATTAAAACATCTACAAAAATAGGACAGAATGGTTCTAGTAGCCATCCAAAATAAAACACCAGAGGACTCTCCACTGGAAGAAAATGCACTAGAACTACCTGATAGGGAATGCATATCTCTAATACTCAGAATTTTCAAAGAAGTGAAGCAAAAAGCTGAGAAACATGAGGAAAAAATAGACAAAATCATGCAAAATACAGGCAAAAAATTGGAAGAATTCAGGAGAATAATGCAGGAACAAAATGCCAAAATAAATTCACAACTAGAAATTTTACAATAAGACAACAATTAGAAATCCAAAAGGTAAACAACAAGATTTCAGAAATGGATGGTTTCATAGAAGGGCTGATAAGCAGATTTGAAACAGTGGAAGACAGGATAAGTCAAATTGAAGACAAACACTTGATTACAACTCTGTTTCAGGAAAACTCAGAAAAAAGAACAAAGAAAAATGAAGAGACACTGAGAGTTATGTGGGACACAATCAAAAGCAAAAATTTGCAAGTGATTGGAATTCCAGAACAGGGGGAGAAAATAGAAAACACACAGAAGATCACTGAAGAACTGCTGAAAGAAAACTTCCACAATATCATGAAAGATGAAAAGCTGGCCATCCAAGAAGCTCAAAGAACCCCATATAGAAGAGACCCCAAAGAAAATCACCAAGGCATATCATAATCACACTCACCAAAACCAGAGACAAACAATCCTGAGAGCAGCACGTGAAAAACAAGAAGTCACATACAGAGGAGAAACAATAAAACTAAGCTCAGATTATTCAGCAGAAACCATGCAGGCAAGTAGGCAATGGGATGACATATATAAAATCTTGAAAGAAAAAAATTACCAGCCAAGAATAATATATCCTGCTAAACTCTCGTTCAGATATGATGGTGAAATTCGGTCATTTCCAGATAAACAGAAATTAAGGGAATATGTACAAGTCAAACCAAAGTTACAAGACTTATTAAAGGGAGTTCTTCGATCTGAGGACAAACAGCTTCAGCTCATAGGCAGAAGCTAGGACGCAGGATCGTACCAGCCAGTTACCAATCTAGGAAATGAACTCTAGAGGACTATCCAAAACCAAAAGAAATACAACAGGGAATCAGAGCAGTTAATCAGTAATTGAAAACAGTATCAAAACACAAAAAGAGGGAATAAATGGCATAGGTATAGAACCTTCTAATGGAGAGGAAGGCAAGGCGATACCAAGTAATGGTAGACTGCTTCCAACTTAGGAAGATAAGGGTAAAATTCATGGTAATCACAAAGAAAGGTAACAGATATACTCACCAAAAAAAAAAAAAGAGGAAAAACATAAAGTCTCAGCAAAAACAAAACCTACAAAAACAAAAGAAATGAAAAAAATCCACAAACAAAAGTAACTCAGCACAAGAGAGTAAGAAGAACAAAGAAAAATTCAGCACCACAAAAAAAAAAGCACTACAAAATGAGAGAAATGAACTCACATCTATCAATAATTACACTGAATGTAAATGGATTCAATGCACCCATAAAGAGATGGAGAGTGACAGAATGGATAAGAAAACAGGATCCATCAATATGCAGTCTACAAGAGACTCACCTTAGAAACAAAGATGTGAATTTACTAAAAGTCAAAGGTTGGAAAAAAATATATCAAGCTAACAACTACCAAAAAAGAGCAGCAGTGGCAATTCTAATCTCAGATAAAATAGACTTTAAAACAAAATCTACCGTAAAAGACAAATAAGGACACTATATAATGATTAAGGGGATGATCCATCATGAAGACGTAAACATAAAAAACATATATGCACCCAATCACAGGGCTCCAAAATACATAAAAGAAAGTCTAACAACACTGAAAAGAGAAATTGACAGTTCTACAATAATAGTAGGAGACTTCAACACACCACTTTCAGTAAAGGACAGAACAACTAAGAAGAAACTCAGCAAAGATACAGAAGACCTAAAGGGCACAATCAGCCAACTTGACCTCGTAGACATATATAGAACACTCCACCCAACCGCTGCAAAGTACACATTCTTTTCCAACGCACATGGAACGTTCTCCAGAATAGACCACATCTTAGTCCACCGAGCAATCCTCAACAAGATCCAAAACGCTGAGATAATTCAAACTATCTTCTCTGACCACAATGCCATCAAGGTAGAAATTAACAATAGAAAGTGCAAGGGAAAAAAAAATCAAATACAAGGAAAATGAATACTACCCTGCTTACACATCAGTGGGCAATAGAAGAAATCAGAGATGGAATCAAAAAATTCCTAGAATCAAATGAGAATGAAAACACATCCTAACAAAACCTTTGGGACACAGCAAAGGCAGTCCTCAGAGGACAATTTATAGCAATAGATGCCCATATCAAAAAAGAAGAAAGGGACAAAATCAAATAATTAACTACAGAACTCAAACAAGTAGAATGAGAACAGCAAAGAAAGCCCACAACCACTGGAAGAAAGGAAATATTAAAGATCAGAGCAGAAATAAATGAAATAGAGAACAGAATAACAATAGAAAGAATCAACAAAATTGACAAACCACTGGCCAGACTGACACAGGGAAAACAGGAGAGGATGCAAATAACCCAAATAAGAAATAAAATGGGGGACATTACAACAGACCCAACCAAAACAAAAAGAATTATAACAGAACATTATGAAAAAGTATACTCCAACAAATTTGAAAACCTAGAAGAAATGGATAAATTTCTAGAAACACACGGCCTACCCAAACTACAACAAAGTGATGCTGAAAATTTGAACAGACCCATAACAAGAGAAGGGATTGAAAAGGTAATAAAAAAAAACTCCCAACCAAAAACATCCTGGCCCAGATGGTTTCACTGGAGAATTCTACAACACATTTACAGAAGTGCTTGTACCAGTACTACTCAAGCTATTTCAGAGCATAGAAGAGGAAGCAACGCTTCCAAATTCATTCTATGAAGCCAGCATAGTGCTGATACCAAAACCAGGCAAAGACGTCACAAAAAAAGAAAATTACAGACCAATATCTCTCATGATTATAGATGCAAAAATTCTGAACAAAATTCTAGCCGATAGAATTCAGCATAATATCCAAAAAATAATACACCAAGAACAAGTAGGATTCATATCAGGTATGCAAGGATGGTTCAACATTAGAAAATGAATCAACATAATCCACCACATAAATAAAAGGAAAGAAAAGAATCACATGAGTATCTCAATTGACGCAGAAAAAGCATTTGACAAAGTCCAACACCCATTCCTGATTAAAACTCTCAATCAAATAAGTATAGAAGGGAAATTTCTCAACATAATAAAAGGCATCTATGCAAAACAAATGGCTAACATCATTCTTAATGGAGAGAGGTTGAAAACATTCCCCTTGAAAACAGGAACAAGACAAGGATGCCCTTTATCACCACTCCTATTTAACATTGTGCTGGAAGTTCTAGCTAGAGCAATAAGGCAAGAAAAAGAAATAAAGGGCATCCAAATTGGTAATGAAGAAGTTAAACTGTCCCTGTTTGCAGATGATATGATACAATACATAGAAAACCCTAAAGACTCCACGAGATATCTACTGGAACCAATAGAAAGATTCAGCAGATTAGCAGGATACAAGATAAACATTCAAAAATCAGTTGGACTCCTATACACCAGTAAGGAGAACGATGAAAAGGAAATGAGGAAAACAATACCATTTTCAATAGCCCCTAAAATATAAAATACTTAGGAATAAATCTGACCAGGGATGTAAAAGACCTATACAAAGAAAACTACAAAACACTACTGCATGAAACCCAAAGGGATCTACAGAAATGGAAAAATATACCATGCTCATGGATAGGCAGACTCAACATTGTGAAAATGACCATTCTACCCAAAACAATTTACAAATACAACGCAATCCCGATCCAAATACCAACAACATTCTTCAAAGACATGGAAAAACTAATCATTAACTTTATATGGAAAGGGAAGAAGCCCCGAATAAGTAAAGCACTACTGAAGAAGAAGAATAAAGTTGGAGGACTCCCACTACCTGACTTCAGAACCTACTATACAGCTATAGTAGTCAAAACAGCCTGGTACTGGTACAATGACAGATACATTGACCAATAGAACAGAATTGAGAACTCAGATGTAAATCTATTCACCTACGGTCACCTGATCTTCGACAAGGGCCCAAAGCCCATCAAATGGGGAAAAGACAGTCTTTTTAACAAATGGTGCTGGCAAAACTGGATATCTGTTTGCAAAAAAATGAAACAGGACCCATACCTCACACCGTATACAAAAACTACTTCAAAATGGATCAAAGACCTGAATATAAAGCCTAAAACTATAAAGTTCATAGAAGAAAAAGTAGGACCATCACTTCAGGCCTTAATACATGGCATTAAAGGATACAAACCATAACCATCAACACACAAAACCAAACAGATAAGCTAGATAACTGGGATCTTCTAAAAATCAAACACCTATGCTCTTCAAAAGACTTCACCAAAAGAGTCAAAAGAGAACCTACAGACTGTGAAAAAAGTTTTGGACAGTACAAGTCAGACAAAGGTCTAATCTCTATAATCTACCAGAAAATCCAACACCGCTACGACAAAAAGACAAATAGTCCTGTTAAAAAATGGGCAAAGGAAATGAACAAGCACTTCACCAAAGAAGACATTCAAATGGCCAACAGACACATGAGGAAATGCTTGCGATCACTAGCCATTTGAGAAATGCAAATTAAAACCACGATGGGATACCATCTAACCCGTCATTAGTGGCACGCATCAAAAACACTGTAAATAACAAATGTGGGAGGGGCTGCGGGGAGATGGGTACTCTTATGCACTGCTGGTGGGAATGCAAAATGATACAACCATTTTGGAAAATGATATGGCACTTCCTCAGAAAGTTAGAAATAGACGTACCATTCAATCCAGCTTTCCCACTCCTAGGAATATATCCTAGAGAAATAAGAGTCGTCACTCGAATAGACATATGCACACCTATGTTCATGGCAGCATTGTTCACAATAGCAAATGATGGAAACAACCTAGATGCCCATCAACAGATGAATGGATAAACAAACTATGGTACACACACACAATGGAGTACTATGCAATGGGAAAGAACAACAATGAGTCTGTGAACCATCTGATAACATGGATGAAACTGGAGGACATTATGCTGAGTGAAATAAGTCAATCACAAAAGGACATATATAGTATGAGACCTCTATTGTAAAAACCCATGAAAAAGTTCACACACAAAATGTAACAGTCTTTGTTGGTTACCAGGGATGGGAGTGGTGGTGGGGGGGAAATACTAAACAGGCAATAGATAAGTGGTATCTTGGGTGAAGGGTGAGATAGTACACAATATAGGGGAAACTAGCACAACTTGTAGAAGGAAAGGTCATGGAAGCCCCATAGACACATCCAAACTCCCTGAGGGACTGAATTGCTAGGCGGACGGCTGTGGGGACCATTGTCTCTGGGAACATCTAGCTCAATTGGCATGACACAGCTTATAAAGACAATGCTTTACATTCTACCTTGGTGAGTAGTGTCTGGGGTCTTAAAAGCCTGTGAGAGGCCATCTAAGATACTCCACTGGTCTCATCGCTTCGAGAGCAAGAGAGAATTTTGAAAACAGGATACATGGAAAAGATTAGTCCAAAGGACTAATTATCCACAGGTACCATGGCCTCCACCCGACTGAGTCCAGTACAGTTAGATGGTGCCCGGCTACCAGCACTGACTGCTCTGACCAGGATCACAGCAGAGGTTTCTGGACAGAGCTGGAGAAGGATGTAGAGCATAACTCTAACTCACACAAAAAAGACCAGATTTACTGGCCTAAAGGAGACTGGAGAAACCTTGAGAGTATGGCCCCCAGACACCCTTTTAGCTCAGTGGGTGAAGTTACCTCTGAGGTTCACTGTTCAGCCTGGGAGTGAACAGCCCCGAAAACCAAATGAGACTAACAAGGTACAGGAGTCCAGTGACAAGGGCCAGAAGGCAGAAGGGGACAAGGAAGCTGGTGGTAGGGAACCCAAGGTTGAGTAAGGATATTGTTGATGTGTTGTGAGATTGTTAACCATTGTCATAGGGCAACATGTTAAACTGTTAAACTGTTAAATGAGAAACTATTTTGTTCTGTAAGCCTTCATCTTAAGTGAGAATAACAGCACAATTGCAACAGTGTAGTCAATGTCACTGAACTGTGCATGTAGAAATTTTTAAACCGTGTATCTTTGGCTGTGTGTATTTTCACCAAAAAAAAAAAAAAAGAAGGGTTGAGAATTTAGAAGGTTAATATTTTGTGGGGTTGTTAACCAATGTCAGAAAACAATATGTGTACTACTGTTTCATGAGAAACTATTTGTTCTGTAAGCCTTCACTTGAAGTACAATAAAATATATATAAAACAAACAAAAAACAAATATTACAGGGAGAGTAGTCCATTTTAGATATATTTCAAAATATTTTAAAAATTGTTTGATGAACAAAACTGAATAATCATTGCAACTTAATGGAATTATATTTTTTATATGCATTAAAACTGTTTAAAAATTTCACTCAGAAGATAACACTGGATTATCATTTCAACATTAAATCAATAGTGTTTTTGTTATATGCTGTGAGTCACTTCCTACCCATAGCGACCCTATGTATAACAGAACAAAACACTGAGAAGTCCTGTGCCATTTTCGAAATTGTTGCTATGTTTGAGCCCATTTTTGCAGCCACTGTTTCAATCCATCTCGTAGAGGGTCTTCCAATTATTTGCTGACCCTCTACTTTACCAAGCACTACGTCCTTCTCCAGGGACTGATCCCTTCTGATAACATGTCCAAAGTATATAACACAAGTCTTATCATCCTTTCTTCTAAGAAGATTTGGGGTTGTTCTTCTTCCAAGACAGATGATTTTTTCACTCTTCGGGCAGTCCATGGTATATTAAATATTCTTCACCAACGCCATAATTCAAAGGCGTCAATTCTTCTTCTGTCTTCTTTATCCATTGCCCAGCTTTTGCATGTATATGAGGTGATTGAAAATGCCATGGCTTGGGTCAGGCACACTTTAGTCCTCACATCTTTGCTTTTTGACACTTCAAAAGAGGTCTTTTGCAGCAGATTTTCCCAGTGCACTACGTTGTTTGCTTTCTTGACTGCTGCTTCCATGGGCATAGATTGTGGATCCAAGTAAAACGAAATCCTTGACAACTTCAATATTTTCTCCATTTATCATGATGTTGCTTATTGGTCCAGTTGTGACGATTTTTGTTTTCTTTGTATTGAGGTGTACTCTATTTAAAGTCTGTAGATTTTCATCTTCATCAGTAAGTACTTCAATCCCTCTTTATTTTCAGCAAACAAGCTGTTTAATTTGTATATCACAGGTTGGTAATGAGTCTTCTTCCAGTCCTGATGTCACATTCTTCTTCATATAGTGCAGCTTCTCAGATTATTGGTTCAGCATAGAGATTGAATAAGTATGGTGAAAGGATACAGCTTTGATGCACACCTTTTCTTTAAATCAGTACTAATAATTACTAACATGATGTCTCCACCGGAGATTTCTCTCCTGAGTCCCAGACTGTCACTAAAAGTGAGTGACACTAATTCAAATAATACTAGCTTCCCTCATCTTCTTTCATCAAAGTTGTTAGGTCTGCTCAATTTCACCTCCAAGTACCTCTTAAATTTCACCTTTCTGTTTCTCCATGATCTTTTAACTGGATTGTAGGTAGCCTATAGATCTAGGTAGCCTCCTTGCTCCCAGTTTTATTCCCCTCTCTGTGCTACAGATCAGAGTGGTATTTCTGAAGTGAAAATCCAGCAGACTACTTCTAAATACAAATCATGGGATAGTTTTTCACGTCTATAATCTTCTTTCCTATCACGGCTTCTGCATTCTATATCCAAAAGATACTGAGCTACTATCCTCTCTCTAGTCTCCAATCCTTTGAAGATGCTCTTCTCTCAACCTGCATCATTGATCTCTCCAACTTCGCCTGATTACATTTATTCTCATTGTCAAGATCTCACTGAGTAACTGGGGCAAATTGTATAACTCTCAAAGTGTGGCTTAGGTACCCCTTTCATATGTTTTTATCTTAAATTAAATACTGTGTTACAAAAAAGTAGAAAATTTAAGAAATATAGTTGAGTTATTTAATTCTTTTCTTTTTAATTTTGGTGACTTTAAGAGCTCCCTATACAAAAATACCTATTGCCAATTATTATGGGGAATCGTTATTAATTATTTCACCAGCCACCTGTCAGTTTGTTGCGCTGTGCTGGCTTTCTTATTATTGTGATGATGCAAACTACGCCAACAGTATTTCAAATATCAGCAGGGTGACTCACGGCGTACACGTTTTTGCAGAGCTTCCAGACTAATACAGACTAAGAAGAACAGTCTCATGATCTATTTCTTAAAATTAGCCAATGAAAAGCATTGTCCGCCTTGCTTGCTTTGGACACATCCTCAGGAGGGATCAATTGTTAGAGAAAGACATCATGTTTGTAAAATAGAGGGCTACGGAGGGTGAGGAAGAGCTTCTGTGAGATGTTTGGAACAATAGCCACAATGATTGACGTAAACATACTTCAGAGTGTGAGGATGGCACGGGAACGGGCAACATTTAGGTTTCTTGTACATAACGTTGCCGTGAGTGGGGGTCCACTAGATGGCTCATATCTATCTTATTCATTATTAATATTTAATTTTTCTTGAGGCTATGTAGCACATACTGCCATAATCTATGAGGTTTACATTTGTCTACCACAATGGATATAGCTTAACTTGTAGTGCTTAAGGGAATTGTGGGTAAGAATAACTGCTTAAAGGCAATTAGTGATTTTCAATGAAGAAAAATTTTAATTCATTTTGTGTTTGCATGTAGGTTCCCTGCTGGCAGTGGTTAAAGCACTCGGCTGCTAACAGAGAGGCTGGTGTTTGGAGCCCACCAGCCACTCTTCAGGAGTAAGATATGGCTGCCTGCTTCCGTAAAGATTACGGCCTTGGGAACCCTATTGGTAGTTCTCCTGTGTTCTATAGGGTCGCTATCCATTGGAATTGACTTGACAGCAATGGGTTTGTTTTTGGTTTTCCATGCTAGCATCTAACTAATATATGGAGGTTTTATGCTAGTCAAGTTATTCTAGCTGAATTCTGACCGTGTGATATTTATACCACTTGAAACCTCACAAACACCTTAAATTCAGAAATTATTTTATCAGTTTCATAGTCTAGGAAATTAACACTCACCACAGCTAATTACCTTTCCCAATGTTATAAACTAAATTTTCAAGACAAATTGCAAACCTAGTTCTTTGGCACTCCTAACCATTGCACCGTTTTGCTTCCTATGATCAGCCTAAACTTTTCTCGAAATAGTAAGCATGGCACTATTAAACCAAACTTACTTATTTATATCTTAACTATATAAGCCAGAAACTTTTATTACCCTTCTCATCAATATAAATTCATCAAAATGAAAAAGTGGCTAGGGGGAGATTTCTTTTATTTCAAATTTATGATTCCAGAGAGCTTCATGTTATAGGGATGTAATCTTATAATTTTCTAACTAATAAAACAGCCACATCGATATAGAGCTTCAGAAATAATACTCACAAGGGATTAATAAAAGGAAACGCTAATCCTATACACTTTCTAATCTTAGCCAACATAAAGAATAAATGAAACTCAACTCAGGCTGTACATGGTGAAATCAGCATCGTTGACGATAAATAGACTCATATCAAAACCTGAGTAAACTAAGAATTTCAACTAATCTTGATGAAAACAGTGAGTGGAAAAGCTGTCTTAATAAAGGCCAACTAAAGAGGCAGTTATCAATAAATCATTGTACTATTGTTTCAAATACTTTTTCTTTCTAGGATATGATGCATCATTTTTTACAAATAAGTAGGGAAATATTTATACATAAATCTAGTGTTATGAAGAAGCCTATGCTAGGATTTTAAAGGGGAAAAAACTTGTAATTTTCCTAAATATACAATAATGCAGAAGAAGCAAAATAACTTTTAAGCTTGAAGGCATTCCCAAATGTTATTTAAGGCATTTAAAATGAAACTTTGTATTGCATTGTATCCTGATTCCAATCTCTACTGCTGTCTTAGTTGTCTAGCGCTGCAGTAACAGAAATACCACAAGTGTATGGCTTTAACAAAGAGAAATTTATTTTCTCACAGTCTAATAGGCTAGAAGTCCAAATCCAGGGTGTCATCTCCAGGGGAAGGCTTTCTTTCTCTGTCAGCTCTGGAGGAAGGTCCTTGTCAACAATCTTCCCCTGGTCTATGAGCTTCTCTGTGCAGCAATTCCACATCCAAAGGACTTGCTCTGCTCCCGGCACTGCTTTCTTGGTGGTTTGAGGTCCCGCCAATCTCTGCTTGCTTCCCTTTCCTTTTATCTCTTGTAAGATAAAAGGTGGTGCAGGCCACACCTCAGGGAAACTCCCTTTACATTGGATCAGGGATGTGACCTGAACAAGGGTGTTACAGTCCACTCTAATCCTCTTTAACCACAAGATTATGATTTATAACACATAGGAAAATCACAAAATGGAGGTCACCTGCACAATACTGGGAATCATGGCCCAACCCAATTAACATACATTTTGAGGGGATACAATTCAATCCATGACAACTGCCTTTCTAGAAAGAATCATATTGCCTTGCAATGTTTGTTTTGTATTTTATTTTTTTGTTGTTGTTTATAATCACACAGAATCAAGTTTATTTATTTATTTAATTTATCACATAATCATATTTTAATTATTTACTAGAGCTGGTCATGATACATATACTTTCTGTATATTCATCTTAATAGGCATTTTATTATATTACCTTCTAATTTTTAGTTTCCTAGTCAAGAGATCAAATTTTTCTCTTTATATAAGAAAAAAGTATATATTTTTATCTGCCAAATTTGGGTTTTATTTATTGTTTTTTATTGCTTATCATGTTTCCCAATGTAAAACATTGTTTTCTTAAAATAATAAAATGGATTAAATCCTAGCATGACTAAATAAATAGTAACAAACACACAGATTATTTTTTTGAAAAATAAGATCATTTATACAACTTAGTTTGGTAATTTTCTATATTCTAAAGAATTACAAGGCATTAAGTCTGCATTTATAGGGGGAAGAAAGAAAAGCAGTATATCTGTGAAACAGGCATGGAAATGCAGCAAATATACTCCTTTGATCTAAATGACAGAAATAAATTTGCCAAGGGCATGATAATATTAAGCATGTTTAAAGTGACCTATATTACTTGAAATTTAGGTTCAATATTTTTCATTTTGATGATGCCATTCAATGTAAAGCATAAATGAAATTAAGTTATGTACATAATACCTATAATAGAATTTGCTACATTAACTTTTACAGACATGGGTTAATGTTTTATTTGCATACATCCTCAAGTCTGTCCTGTTCTTTGCTTGAATTTATCGCGAGTCTGCAGACATGGCTTGCTGTTGGAAATGACATGAACAATTATTTTCAGTCTGAAATGCTGTGAAAGATTCCACTCCAGCTGCATTTGCTAAGCCCTTTGGTAGCTGTACTGATAAGGCAAAAGAGCTTCAAGAGTGAGAAATGTAAGTGGAGATGCAAATCTCATGCTCCGTTGCTATATTGTTATCTTAGAATATGCTCATCCTGACTGGCCTCAAACTAGTTTTACCAGAAGAGTTAAAAAGAAAGGAGAAAGGAGTTATGGTTCTTCCTTTCTAAACTGAGCTACATCTATTTTTATTACAGCTTTTATTATAGTAAAAAAGCAATTCCATGAATGTATATTTAAAGCAGTTTTTGTTTTATGAATTTTTGAATACATAACTGCAAAAATGTTCCCTAGTTATATTTGCAGTTGGTACACTTTACACACACATATAAACACAGGGTCACATATACATGCCAGCATTTATGCCTAAATGGTGACAGGTTATATTAATCAGTCTTGTCTAATAAATTTGTTGGATAAATGATGATTTCTATTTTTAAACAAAACAGGGATATTTTAATATTTCTGTGCTATTTAAAAACAACTGATTGTTTTTAATGTATATGTTCTAAGGATGCTTATCCCTTAAATAGAATTTATCAATGTTTAAAAATATACTAACACTCAAAAACAGTGCAAATATTTTTCTGCCAGTTAAAGCATCTGCATTCTGATAGAATTTTTTTTTCAAGTAGCTGTGCACAGTTATTTTAATAGAAATAGACAGATTTGTACTCTGTAAATTTTAAACTAGCAATAATTTTACTGGGTAAAAATGTTGATATTTCTATACTAAGACAGATAATTGGAAAAATTAAATTATTAGAATTACTTTTTTTTAACTTAAACTTTCTGATTTAAAAAGGTATGGCAAGAACATGAACAATTTATTGATGAAAATTTTTTTATCGAATTCAGAGTTTTTTTTCTCTCCTTAGATTTAGCTCCACCTTTTAGTGTTACAAATATGTAATACCTGTAGGGAATTAATGACAAAAGTTCAAATTCAGTTACTCTTAACAACACTTATAATGAAGAGTTCAAATAAAATTCCCTACCTCTAATACCTCTTTGTTGAACAAAGCAAGCCTGATTATATTGCTTTTATTTGTTAATAGAAATGAAATTAATTTGCAAAATTATGGACAAAATATTTATAAATCAATAGGTACCCTACTTGATAATTATTCTTTTAAGTTCATATAGTAAATTTTGTTTTTCAAAACTAAACTTGAGTTTATTCTTTTATTGATCTCTAGTAGTCATTCTTTCGGAAAGCAGCAATTTAAATGCAAAACAATTACTTAAATGTAATTTGGTTACATCTAACAACATGCAACATTACACATATTACTCAATTTAAAGATACAATATAATATTAAATTAAACAAATAAAAATTTTTTCTTTCTCATTGTAAACATATGCTAATTATTGCTTTGTTTATCTTGAGATGGAATGACTATAAAACTACTTCTGAGGATTCAAATATTTATATTTTACCTTATTATGTTTTCAATATTCGTTATTGCTTTGAAGTACTTTTAACCCCTTGAAAGATTGAAAATATTCATTTTATAGAAATTTTGCTGTGTTAGCATTCCTAACTGCAATAACATCTGCCTGCTTAGTAGAAAATTATAACTAGTTTTACTTTAAAACTGTTCACTGTTGCTCCAAATACTCCTTAGTATAAAAAACAAACAAAAATCAACTGTCATCCAGTTGATTCTGATTCATAGCGACCATATAGGACAGAGTTGAAGAGTCCCATAAGGTTTCCAAGGCTGTACATATTTACAGAAGCAGACTGTCACATCATTCTCCCGTGGGGCAGCTGGTGGGTTCAAACCACCGACCTTTCCTTAGCAGCACAGCGCTTAACCACTGTGTCACCAGGGCTCCTTATTCACTAGTATAGACAACCACACTTTGTATAAAAGTCCCCATCCCTTTTCCATCCCCATTCAGCCTTCTGAGTGTGTGAGGAAAAAAAGGTAAATAAAGACCACTAAATATTAACACAACTGAAACACAAGATACAGAAGACAACAAAAAATAATAGTTGTTAAAGTACATATTTTTATAAACATTTAATATAATATAATGGTATATTTATATATGAGCTATAGAGAGTATACTCAAAGAAATATTAGACAAATAGCCAATTTATATTGTAATTTTGTTATCTTATTTATTCCTCTCACAATCCATGATCATGTATCATCTTAAATGTAATATATCCTTATAGTAAATATGTACATTCAAACACAGTGTCAAGAAACAAAATTTGTATCTCAAAACATACAAAAAAGTCATAAAACACATAGATGATAATTATAAGGTTAGGCACAGAAAACATTTATAATAATATTCATTTTTTATATGTACTCCATGTGAAATATCTTTCTACTTCTACTATCCAAAGTTTGGTCCAAATCTCTGAAGTAGTTCCTTCTAAATGGTTTTCAATAATTTCTTCTTGTTTTTTTTTTTTTTAATAATATTTATTTTTCTAACACATGTTGAAATTATACCCAGTATAATCACATACTTTTTTTCTCACATGCATTCTTTTTGATTCCACAAGATTGTAAACAGCATGAAGAGACTTGGGTAAATAGCAGGCATATAATAAATAGCTTTTAAATTAGTAACAACTCCTTTATATTCCAATAATATAATTAACTAGAAGATTATGTCGTCCTCTACAAATGGGAAGAAAGTTAAACAGAAAATAGGTTGAGGGGCCTTGATTTTATAACGTCTTTACCTTCATAAAATGGAAAAAAAAAAGACATGGCAGTTGTATAGACTCATCCAAAAGGGCAACGGTCCCTTGGTGATGCAAATGATTAACATGCTAGGCTGCTAACCGAAACCTTGGAAGTTTGAGTCCATCCAGAGGCTCCTGGGAAGAAAGGCCCAGCAAATTAGCCACTGAAAATGCTGGGGAGCACAGTTCTACTCTGATACACATGAGTTCATCATCAGTTGCAGTTAACTCAAAGGTAACTGTTTATTATGACTCAAATTTTTACAGATACTAACATTCTGACACAAGTCTTACCATTAGTTTACAAAAAAAAAAAAAAAAGAAAGTGAAGCTCGGGTCTTTCAAACTATCAACCAAAATCAGCAACTATATAGGGCTCAGCTGGAATTCAAAAATTAGTTCAGTCTAGCATTAGAACTTGTGACATCCCTCCTTTAACACGATGATCCCTTCCGACTGGAAGCACTCAGTTTGTGCTGCTGTCATCCTCTACGAAGTAATCCTTGTGAGAGCTAGACCTGACTCTTATCTATCTGTGCACTGTCATAACTTTACCTGTGTTTGTGATATAATGTATACTCATTTTGTTGCAGCGAATATACATTTTTGAGAAGTATTTTCAGCTAAAAGATTAAATATATATCACAAGTATATAATAGTTTCAGAGAGCCTATAATTTGGATCTTCAAAATTATTTAGAGTTAAGTTGTAATTAAAATTTGATTAGGCTTCATCAGGAAAATATCAATCAAGTCTATGGAGTGCAAAGAACATACAATTTGTTAAAGGTAATTTCATCACTAAATGCTCAAGAACATCATCTTTTGAAATTCAAAGGGAATATGTTCTAACAAATCATACTAAATTTTCAAATATGGTAACTATATTGTTACAATAATAATGCATTTCTTGGAGGCTTTTTCAATGCATGTCAAAAATCTCAAAAGTCAACCTGGCCTTAAATGGCTGAGTATTCTCAGCAATAGTTCTTGTTGATTTCCTGCAAATACGTTGTTACCGTACTTTCATCCTACACATTTCTGATGAGAATTTAATATTATCTTTTAAGGGTTTAGTTTCACGTGGTGGCAGAACAAAAAGAAACACTATTTCACTTTAGTTTAATACTGAAATAGTGATTACTACAGGCATGCCATATGAACAAGGTCTATTATCTATTTGACTTTTAATTACCTTTTTAAAAAATGTATATGTCTTGGGATTTATTTTCTTTCATTATACCTGCTAGACCCTGAACTTTTAATTTCAGACTATTAATTACTGTGATATCCCCAGGTCATTTTTTATCTTCTGTTTCTGCAAGATTAATATCATCCTAAACATTTACTCTAGCTCCCTTTTTGAAACTCCCTAGAAGACTAACTTGACTTTACTCAAACTGAATTTCATATCTTTTTCCTGCTGCCACAACACATTTCAATTTCTTTTTTTCTTAACAATACCCTTCTTAGTGCTATCTACGTTTCCTACTGTATCACTAAATTTTATTGTCAGGAAGATTCCTCTGTAGAAATTCAATTGTCTGTAAATCTGATCACCAGTAAAGCTGCTAAAATCATTGTGAGTCTTTTTTATCTGTCTGGCACATAAATCAGGTGGATTTTATTTGATTTCAGACAGGCATTTTTCTAGACCTTAGCTCTCTAACTCATGCTCATATTAACTAACCACACATTCAAGTGCATATTATTGCTTCAATGAGGGATAATTTATCCACTAAGCACAGCATGTTTCTAAGTGACAATCATCAAGAAACATGTCCTGAGTAATGTCATCCTGGGTCAGAAATATAATAGGGAACAGAAAATTGAAAGCATTTCTGTTTTGTCATTACCTCATTCTACGACCGTTGTTTAGCCCTTAAACGTTAGGCAAACTAGATTCCGGTTGTATAGCATTCCAATCTATCTTGGCTGGAGAGTGATATTTTATGATGTTATAGTAAGTCATAATTGTTGCCATGTGTTTTTGCATACATTAATTTTAGTATATTCTTTAAGTCTATGAACAATGATATGCTGTAAATATTCTTACCATCATCTTTTTTAAGGTTTAAAATCTGAGATTCAGAATTAAAATCTTTTCCATAGTAGAAGAGTTTGTGCAGCTCAGGACCAAGATTCGAACACAAATCAGTATATATATGTGTGTGTATGCATATGTGTGTTCTTTTAGCAAATACGTGAGTATCTATAGTCACACACATATTATATATACACACACATATTCAAAAAGAATTACTTATTGCTTATTAAGGAAAAATGTAAATATAGGTGCACACTTTAAATTTTTTCGCAAAAATGTTACCATGTTAGATCTGACAAATCTAAATTGATATCATTAGAAAGGAAATACGTTTAATATTACAACTTAGGTGCTCACTTAGAGTAACAAAGTGTCAACTTTCCCCTTTTTGCTTGTATTGTTTGTCTTAGAATCTTGGCGAGAGATATTTTCCAGAACTGTGGAGGTCCTTTTTAGTAAGTGACCTCGATATCATATCAAGCATTCTCTTCAGGAAACTAAATTTTATCCAGGCTGACTGCAGTTAGTCCTCTCAGGCGTGCAGATGTGTACAGTTCTGCTCTAAATTGCAGTCATTTGGCAGGACCCATACAATAGAATTGAATTAGTTCTATAACTATGTTTGCTTTTCAAGCATTGCTTAAAATAGATATTTATATTTATATATGTACGTGTTGATTTTGAAAAAGCAGGGTTCACATGATTAGGCCACATCTACAAACCAGATGACATTACCTGGAATGATCATCCAGTTAGAATGCCAATGCTACAGTAAATTCCTAGTGAAAAAACAAACAAAATAAATAAATAAATGTAAGTCAGGATTTATCTGATGTCAGGATGGAAGCATATTTCTGTAAAAAATAAATTGGTGAACTCTTAAAGTAAATATACTCAGAAATTCCACAATTTAAGTGTGTTTGCATATATTCACAATTCAAAATTTTAAAAATGAACAATATGGAAAGATATCATAGCAAGACATCAAGAGATTGGACCTTTAAAAATACTGTACATAAAATTATGATTTTTGAAGTACCTGAAGGAAAAAGGGAATTGCAAAAAAGAAAAAAGAACAAGATCCTATCAAAATTGGTAAGAAAGACATGATCAAGGATTAAGTGGAATTTCTACAAATAAAAATCATAATAATTGGAATTAAATATTCAATGACTGGATGAAATAGATGAAGGTTAATTAATCATCTGGATGATATTACTAAAAGGCCATTCATAATGCAGCATAGAAAGATACATGTATAAAACAAAGATTATATGAAAGAGTTAAGAAATAGGGATGTCTATTTTCACTACCTGTGTTCAACATGTAATTGAGGACCTGGTAAACACATAAAAAAGAAATAAATGATTTAATAAATTAAGAAGTAAATAGAATTAGAGAAAAATATTTTTGTTCATTGATATGATGCTGATTTGTGGAATCCAAGCCAATTTCCTGATAAATCATAAGGATGTATAAGAAAATGTAACAATATGAGCTCAAGATAAGAAAAATCAATTACTTTTCTACATATCTATAACAAGAAATTAGAATATATTTAATAAATTAGAAATATGTATATTTACACATACATATACATACACAGACAATATGAATATACATGATAGAAAAAATCATTTGAAATAGTCATCAAAAATATAAAATACATAGAAATAAATAGAACATACATGTAAATGATTTATTATCATGAAAATTAACAAACTTTAATTATGTCACAGGAAGTATAAAAAACAAAATGTATTTCATATTTTTGGACAGGAAGTGTTAAGATTATAAATACTTCAGACATCCCCATATTTACATTTATACTCAATGAATTTATATTTATATTCAAATCAATTCATAATAGAGGCTTTAATGGCAGACAATTAGAACAGTAGGCAAATCATAGCCATGATAAGTTATTTGTTCAGCTAGACATCAAGACTAATATAGAGCCCAGATACACATCCACCTATTTAGGCAACAAGATTAGGACACAGTTTAACACATAGATCGGAGGGTAAAGAAACATGGATCATTCAATAAAGTTGATGAGGCAACTGGTTATTTATATGCAAAAAACCCTATACACACACACGCACATACACACACACACACACACACACACACACACACACACACACATATATATACATATAAGTTTGAGAAAGTTGCAAGAAGATGAGGGATCAGTAATAGCTGGTTGGAAAATATCACTTTGGTGTAAGAAATGATGTCAGAGATTGCATGATAGAATTTCACAAGACCAACAGCCTATGCATTGGAAGTACCATTTTTCAATAAAATAAATGGGGACTACATATGTGGACCTTGCCAGATGGAATACACAAGAATCAAATCAATTACATCTGTGGAAAGAAGCCATAGAGAAGATCAGTATCATCAGTCAGAACAAGGCCAGGGGCTGAATGTGGAAGAGACCACCAATTTCTCATATGCAATTTCAAGTTGAAGCTAAAGAAAATTAAAACAAGTCCATGATAGCCAAAGCACAACTTTGAGTATATCCCATCTCAATTTGGAGACCATCTCAAGAATAGTTTGGACACACTGAACACTAATGACCAAAGACCAGACAAGTTGTGGGATAGCATCAAAGACACCATATATGAAGAAAGCAAAAGGTCATTTAAATACAGGAATGAAAGAAAATACCAAAATAGATGTCAGAGGACACTCTGAAACTTGCTCTCTTGAACTTAGAGTAGCTAAAGTGAAAAGAAGAAATGATTACATAAGAGAGTTGAACAGATTTCAAAGGGCAGCTGGAGAAGACAAAGTATTATAATGAAATGTGCAAAGACCTGGAGATAGAAAACCAAAAGGGAAGAACAAGCTCAGCATTTCTCAAGCTGAAAGAACTGAAGAAAAAACTCAAGGCTTGAGTTGCAATATTGAAGGATTCTACGGGCAAAATGGAGCCATGGTGGCATAGTGGTTAAGTGCTCTAGCTGTTAACCAAAAGGTGAGCAGTTTGAGTCTACCAGCTGCTCCTTGGAAACCCTATGGGGCAGTTCTGCTTTGTTCTATAGGGTCTCTGTGAGTTTGAACTGACTCGCTGGCAATGGGTTTATGGATAAAATATTGAATGACACAGGAAGCAACAAAAGAAGATGGAAGGAATACACAGAATCACTGTACCAAAAAGAACTGGTCAACAATCAACCATTTCAGGAGGTAGCATATGATCAAGAACCAGTGGTATTAAAGGAAGAAGTACAAGCTGTACTAAAGACATTGGCAAAAAAAAAAAAACATGGTTGCAGGAATTGAGAAAATACCAATGGAGTTTTTTCAACAAATGGATGTAATGCTGGAAGCACTTACTCATTTATGCCAAGAAATACGGAAGACAGCTACCTGGTCAACTGACTGGAAGAGATCCATATCTGTGACCATTCCAAAGAAAAGTGATCCAACAGAACGTGGAAGTTATCAAACAATATCATGAATATCACATGAAAGTAAAATTTTGCCGAAAAGAACTCAAAAATTGTTGCAACAGTACGTCGACAGGGAATTGCCAGAAATTCAAGAAATACAAGGATTCAGAAGAAGACGTAGAATGAGAGATATCATTGCTAATGTCAGATGGATCTTGGCTGAAAGCAGAGAACACCAGAAAGATGCTAACTTGTGTTTTATTGACTATGCAAAGGCATTCAACTGTGTGGATCATAACAAATTATGGGTAACATTGTGAAGAATGGGAATTCCAGAACACTTAATTGTGCTTATGAGGGCCCTCTAAGTAGACCAAGAGGCAGTCATTCGAACAGAAGCAGATACTGCATGGTTTAAAATCAGGAAAGTTGCACTTCAGAGTTGTATCCTTTCACCATGCTTATTCAATCTGTATGCTGAGCAAATAATCTGAGAAGCTGGACTATATGAAGAAGAACGTGGCATCAGGATTGGAGGAAGACTCATAAGAAGGAAGACTGATCACATTGCTTGCTGAAAGTGAGGACTTGAAGCACTTACTGATGAAGATCAAAAACTACAGCATTCTGTATAGATACACCTCAATATAAAGATAATGAGAATCCTCACAACTAGACCAATAAGCAATATCATGACAAATGGAGAAAATATTGAAGTTGTCAAGGATTTCATTTTACTTGGATTCAGAATCAATGCCCAGGAAGCAGCAGTCAAGAAATCAAATGACATACTGCATTGGGCAAATCTGCTGCAAAAGACTTCTTTTAAGTGTTCAAAAGCAAAGATGTCACTTTGAGGACTAAGGTGCGCCTATCCCAAGCCATGGTATTTTCAATCGTCTCATATGCATGTGAAAGCTGGACAACGAACAAAGATGAAGAAGAATTGAAGCATTTGAATTATACTGTTGGAGAAGTATATTGAATACACCATGGACTACTAGACAAAAGAACAAATCTGTCTTGGAAGAAGTACAGCCATAATGGTCCTTAGAAGCGAGGATGGTGAGACTTTGCCTCACATACTTTGTACATTTTATCAGGATGGACCAGTCCCTGGAGGAGAACATTATGCCTGATAGAGGATCAGCAAAAAAAAGGGAGACCCTCAACGATACAGACTGACATAGTGACTGCAAAGATGGACTCAAACATAGCAATGATTGTGAGGATGGTGCACGACCAGGCAGTGTTTCGTTCTGTTGTACATAGGGTCGCTATGAGTTGGAACTGACTCAACGGAACATAACAACAACAATAACATAGGCATATATATATACACACATATATACATATAAATATATATACATATACATATATATAAACCAAACCAAAAATCAAACCCGTTGCCGTCAATTCCAACTCATAGCGACCCTATGGGACAGAGTTGGAGTGCCTGGTGGATTTGAATTGCAAACCTTTTGGTTAGCAGCCAGACTCTTAACCTCTATGCCACCAGGGATTCTGTATACCAAAAAATTTTAATAAACAAAATTTGAAATAACCTAGAATTCCATCAAAAAGATAATGGATAAATAAATCGAGTGTACACATACAATCGAAAACTAGGAAGTCTTGAAAAGTGAGTTAATTCAACTTACCAATATCCAATGGATGAATCTCACAAACACAATTTTAGAAGAAACATATAAGTTGCAGGAAAAAAATATATACATATAATAATAGAATTTATATGTAATTTGAAGCATGATATATCTATTATGTATTTCTTAATGGTATATTCACTTGGAGTAAAATATAATACAAAGAAATGCAAGTATATGATTTCTTGATTGCAGTCCCTTCAAGCTTAAGGAGTGTAAAATCAGTGAGGGGCACATAGGGGACTTGAACTGCATTATTGGTTTATAATTTAAGCTGGAGGTGTCTACACTGAGTATTGGCTTTATTATCCTTAATACATTTACAGTAGTTTCTGCTTTTCATGACACATTTTAAGGCATGTTTGCATACACGATATATTTCCAATTGCCTTTCAAAAAAATCTTGCCTCACCAATCCTTATCACTCCTCCTCTAAGCTTACTTTGCAGAAATCTCCTTCTCAATCCAAGGCCTTAATGTCTCTCCATGCTCTACCCTGATTCCTTTCTATTGTATGCTCTATTCCTAGTTGATCATATCTATTCTCATTGATTTTTCTCTCAAAGCTAGGTATAGTTCTTTGAATCCCTAATTTATATTTCCAGGCTTTATATTTCTTCTGACCTCTTAACCTAACTTACCTGGCAGCTGGAGCTTACAGATATATAAATCTAACAAGTCTGATGCTGAACTTAAGTTCTCTACATACCTGTTATATTACGTTACATACTCCTGGGGGCAGAGGGTGGGGCTGGGTGCTCTGCATATTGTAATCGGTGTTGTTGACACCCCTTAGTATATGTTGTGCATTGCTTGAGCAAACTTTCACAACTATCCTATCTCCTCCATTTCTTCCTCTCTGATCCTCATTATATCAGTTAATAACACGTGTATTCAGTCAGTTGCTCCTGACAGAAATGAGTGCCTATTTTGTGATATTCTCACTAAAATATCACATATAAATCACCTAAATACTCTCAGTTATGCCTTAACTATATGATGAGAGACATGTGCTTTTAGGAATGATTAATTAGAATGGGGTCAATCAAGTCCCCATCTCTAACCAATTGAATAATCAGGATAATACCCTAAAACTGATTCAAAAGTAGTAAAGCATTGAAGGGATGCAATTCAGATAGGTCTTTGCAAAGCTGGATTTAATAAACTGAGAAACGAAAGAGGCCTTACAACAGACTTGTTGGATGGGGGTGGAAAGCTAGACTTTATGGCCAGCTGAAAAAGAAAGTGTCTGGTAAACAACTTGTATTTGGTTAAGAAGATTCAAGAAAATCAGAAAGCCCCAAGAATGATAAACACAAAGAAAGATAAACCTAGAATAACTTTACTGTTGAAAACAAGTGTCATACATAAAATCTAAAACAGCTGGCAAAAAAGACATTACCTTCCAAAGGTCAATGACAGAACTGACAAACATCAGCTTCACAGGAGAAGATACTGGAGTGCTAGCTTCAAAATGCCGTAAGAAAATTATTTCTATCCTCAAATTCCACAAAATGAACCCTAAAACTAATGAAAAGATGGAAAGTTAATTTAGAACTACAGATTTTAGGTTCCGTTTTCCACTATATCACCTTTCACTCCTGACAGCCGGAACTTGGGTGGTGTGATGAGAAAATGGGGTATAAAACTGTGGAGGCTGGGGATAGATCGAGTCGATGGGCCCTGATCCTGCACTCAGCTCCCCAGACTGGGAGCAAGGAGAGGCTTTGTGGTTTGCAGAGTTAAAGGTAGAATGACTAGAGAAAAGAAGAGGTCAGTATCACTTACTGATAAACTGATTTGTGCCCTGTTTTCACCAAGAATGAAAAACAATAATTCCCTTTTTCATTCGAAATATACCCTAGTTCTGAGTCCAGGTCCTTCTCTGACAACAAGCTGAACAGTGAAATATCAGCTTCTTGGTATTTGCTCAAAAGACATCATGAATATTGGCACCCAGCACAATCTGGAAAGGTGAACCTGTACTGATGGCCATGGCTTGAAGGGTTTTTGGAGACAGAAGTTGCCCAACATGGGGGAGGGGGTTAGAATTGCTGAGACTAGAGTCACAAAGGTTTGCAAATTTTATATGAGTAGATAAGACTTGTGTATTGCCCCCAGGCAACACTGAAAAAGTATCTGTACCTATTGTGGAAACGTGATATGAGACACCTTGTTTTGGAGTCTTACCAGATTTAGGCTTCGAGGTGTAAATGCGTATTTTTATATGCAGTGCATGAACTTGTTTGCAAATATTTCAATGGCAATATAACGGCCTGAAGACCAAGGCTTCTTTCCTTCAAGTTTTTCACTACTCCCAGCCTGACCTAGGAACCCTTGTGGTGCGGTGGTTAAATGTTCGGCAGCTAAGCAAAAGGTCGGCAGTTCGAATCCACCGGGCGCTCCTTGGAAACACTACGGTGCAGTTCCACTCTGCCCTATAGGGTCATTATTAGCCAGAATCGACTTGAAGCAATGGGTTTGTTTTGTTTTTTTACCCTGACCTAGGGCTTCTATAAGACTTTAGAATCACAGGCAAGTCTTAATGATAGTAGCCTATGGCTACTTGCCATATTTGACTACCCAGCACTTGAAATCTTTTCCTATTTTGAGGACATCTCCAAAATATGCCAGCTTTTTTAGAGGACAGGGCCCTGCATTGGACAATGAAAGCCAGGACGACATATGTTTTCTTTTTCTGTCTCTTAGTAGCAAGAATATGGGCACGTATCCATGATCAGCCAATAAGACATGCCAGCCTGGGATTTAGAATCTTGAGGGAAGGATGCAAGATGATATGAGTCCCCATACCTAGGGTCCAATAATAATATTGGAATCAAGTGCAGCACCAGGTAAGTATGTGACCCAGAACTTAGCTGTCGGGATGTTGGTCTTGGTTGTTCAGAGAAGATGTGCCAGCAGTACAGTCCTATCCACATCATTCCAGGGGGATGGGGTTGGCTCTCATTCCTGTTGCCTACCACCTTTGTATTTCCTTACGCTAGTTCCCCAGTCATTCTACTAATTCTACGGGCCCCAGTTATATTCCATTGGTTTTCTGTTCTACTTTTGTTAGCTAGAGTCAGATTCTGTTCCTTGCAAGTCAGAATCTAGCTAGAGTCAGATTCTGTTCCTTGCAAGTAAAAATTGTGATTCAAACTCTATGTTCTATTTTTCCCCTTTCCTCTGTTCTCCCACTAAAAATAAGCTTCCAAACTTATCTCTGTCCATGCAGTGATATTTCACACTGTTATGAAATGAATTCTGTCCCTAAGCCCCAACTCCCTTCCTCCAAAAATATGACCTTTAAGATAACTATTTGTGAATCACACAGGACACATAAGGAATGTGATTAAGCTAGATTGGTTATAATCTACCCAAGTCCGCAAGAGAAAAGACCTGGTGAACTGCTCACATAAAGATGACAGCCTAGGAAACCATATGGGGCAGTTCTACTCTGTCCTATCAGTTTGCTATGAGTCAGAATCAACTTGATGGCACGCAACAACAACAAGATCAGGCATGAGGAGTAGGAATAGTGAAGAAAGGCTTTACCTTCAATTTCAATGATTAATATTCTGAACTTTTCAGAATTTTGGTGCTCTATAATGTCTTTCAAATTATTTCCAAATATTAAAGGTTTTTATTTCACATTTTAAATTATCATATTCTGGCAAATGAAGCCAATTTATCTGCCCCATTCCTTGACAAACTGAGACTAGCAATCCAGTTTATTGGTTTCCTAACAGATTGCAAAAACAAAATAATATTCTGAAAAGCTTATTATAATGCCAAAATAAATTAAAATTACATGAAGTTGTACATGATTCCTTAAAAAATTTAAGCTATGGAGAAACATGGCTTAGAGACTCAGCCTATTATTTAGGAATTAAGGTAATTCATACAAAGTTCTTGTATTTCCTTTCTTCTTCTTTTTCTTTTTCTTTTTTTAATGAGCTATTTGAGAGATTTGGAAGCCTACTTGTGCTTATCAGAACAGGTTTAAGTGTCCAAAGCACTTTTGAATGTTATTTTAGGTAATCATGACAATACAATGTGGTATGGTGAATTATATGCATTTTTAAGAATGGGAAATGTTGCTTCAAAAGAAGTAAGTTGGCCTGCTTAAATTAGCAAAGATAGCTAGCAAGTAAATGGTAGAACTGAAATTCCAAATCAAGTAACTCAATAGAAAGAGTTGCTAGATTATTTGTTTTCACTATAATCTAGCAGATTAATACTGAACAAAAAGCAATATGGTGGTTTTGCATTCACTCATTATTCCTCAATCGTTATTTCTAAAAAGAAGATAGATATCAAAATATAGGTCATCAATAACAGTATTCTTTTCTAACACTGCATACATGCCATATCAAATATCCCATTATAGCACCTATGAGCAGGTTCTAACCATCAACCTTCCTGTTAGTAGTCAAGTGCAAACCGTTTCTGTCACCCAGGACCTTATCTGTTTCATAGCAGGCACTTAAAAGATATTTATTGGAAATTTTCTACCGGCAGCTTGGTTATTATGACCAATGCATATTTTTTTGTTTTTGGTTTCCTGAGATAATTTATATCCAAGATTTATTAAACCATTCATTCATATATTCTTTTAATAAGTCAGCAAATATTTATTGAGACCAGTACCATATGCCAAACAACGTCCTAATGCTGGTTTAAACAGCGTTAAACTGTTGAGTAAAAATAGACACAGATAAACATCGATTTTAAAAAATATAATGGAGAAGAAAGAAGCTTATTAAATACTCACAAGCAGATTAATAAACAACCGGAACAAATGCTATTAAGTGGCAGATACTTGGTGCTATAAGAGCCAATAATCCACGGATAGACTTAGGTAGAGAGGTCAAGGAAGGTTTCCCTGAAAAACTAGCACTTGAGCTGATATCTAATGAGTGCCTGGAAGTAAGTCAAGAGAATATATAAGAAAAGACCATTCCAGGCAGAGAGAAGACGTGTGCAAAGATTAAAATGTGCATGGCAAGGATGAGGGACTGAAAGGTCAGTGTGCAGAGACAGAGAAGGAGCAGAGATTGGTAAGGCTGTTGAGGTAGGCAAAGAGCAAACCATAAAAGGACTTCTAGGTCATATTAATTTTTGTTATAATTGTGTTAGCCATGGGATGCTGCTGAAGAGTTTTAATCCATGGTGTGACATGACCAGATTTGATTTTGGGGAAAATATATATATATATACATGTATATACATATGTATATATATATATGTGTGTGTATATATATATATGTATATATATATATGGAAGCAATATAGAGAAAGAATTAAAGGAAAGCCAGAGTGGTTGTGAGGAGAAAATTTACCATTCTGGGAGTCTAGGTGAAAGATAATATTTCCTTAGACTGTGTTGGTAGAAACGGGAAAAGAGAGAAATGAACATTTTCTAGAGATATTTAGAAGGACCTGTGATTGACAGAATGTGGTGATGGTTTTGTTAGATGGAGGTGATATAGGATGATTTATTGGTTTTTGGCTTGAGCAACTGGGTAGGTAATTATGACTTTGAGATTAGACACATAGGAAGGGACTGTTTGTGTGTGAGTGTGTGTGTGTACGCCCATTTGCGTTGTTGAGAGTGGAGGGGTGATCTATGACTTGGTCTGAGATGAGGTCGAATTTGATATGATTGTAAGGCAGGTGAATTTGTAATTACTGAGATTAGAGGGGGTCTCTAGGCTGTGAGTGATTTGCACATAGTTGAAATTTGTAGTAAGAATGCATTTGCCTATAGAGTACGAAAAGATCAAACCCAAAACCAAACCTGTTGCCGCTCAGTTGATTCTGACTCATAGCTACCTTGTAGCACAGAGTAGAACAGCACCATAGGCTTCCCTTGGAGCCTCTGGAGGGTTCCAACTGCTGACCTTTCCATTAGCAGCTGAGCGCTGAACCACAGTGCTGCCAGGGCTCCTTTTATGAGAAGAGGGGACCTAAAACTGGGTCTTAAGGAATTCCAAAATCATGATGGAAAGAAAGAATAGAATGTACTTGTAGAGCAAGTGCTTCTATTATTAAACATGGCTATATATTTCATTTTGGTATGTTCTAATATAAAAAGGAAATGACTAAAGAAGATATTATTTAATTTCTTTTTCAAGATAGCATACAGTAGAATCACATAACAGCAACACATTATCATCTTAATTTCATTGCTAGAGGTTAAATCATGTCACTTAAGAACATAGCAAGAAGGGTCAAAAATTTAATCACAACTAGTTTATAATTCAGAGCAATGTGCTCTACCTTAAAAAGGTTGGTAAGTATTGTTTTAAAAAAATATCGTGATCTCATTATCTCTGACCTATTCTCCTGCTATATTTTAAAACCAGCTTAATATTGTCTAGCTTTTCATTCGTACCTGGAGTTTTGTTTTTTTTTTTTTTTTTGGCCTATGTAAAATATAGATTAAGTTTAAAAAAGTTTATAATGGTATCAGGGTTTTGGTCAAACTGTGATGCGACTGATAGTTTTAATTAAAAAAAATAAAATGTACTATTTACTAGGTTTTCTCTTTTTCCACTAATTTCCTTTCAAGTAGTCTGTGTGTGTGTGTGTGTGTGTGTGTGTGTAATGTAATCTTACTCATACCAAATCATCAAGGGGGGGGAGTGAGGAAGAGACGCATTTATGTTCATTCTTCTTCCTGAATTGGTAGATAATACATTAGGATATTTACTTTCAAAGAAAAGTAACTAGAAAAATCCAAGCAAAATATACATCTAATCAGAAAGTTGGGAATTAATTTGACGTATAAAATGCATATTTTAAAGATATATGCATTTCATATGTGTTCCTTTCTGTTAAACCCTCTTTGATTTTTAAAAACTTTTCATATCATGAAAAAAGTTTTAGTAAATGTCTATCTTTTAAAAAATAACCTGCTGATACCCATCAAAAACATTGGTTTTCACGAAAAATTAATATTAACATAGGGAGAAGAAAAAGAAATTTATATAATACAAGCTATAAATAATTTATATTGTGTCCTAAAGCAGTCAATAATCTTGTTATGAAATTAAACATCCCAGTATATCTTCATAATAATTTACACTTTCACAGGCAAAATGAATAATGGACAAAATACTAATGGCAAATTGAATGTTTAAAATTATGGTTCAAAGAATATTTTTGAGATCAAAATTCAAAAAAATGTACAGTTCTGTTGATTATCATTTTCTTGTTGATTTTTATTGCATTTTCCTAGAATTTAGTCTTCAAAATTATGAGCTCTAAAAAGCTCTCTATGAACAAATAAACCAAAACATTTAATCATTTTTCTCCTTATTTATCTTTTATATACATTAAAATCTACATTCAGTCAATGACTAAAATAATATTCTTTGGTCCTTTTCATGAGTGATACGAACTCTAATATAAAAACTAACAGCAGGACAGGGAAGAGGATCCAAACCCTACATTTGTGTACAGGTGAATGAGGTGACCACCAAGTGTGTAAAGGAAATGATGCTAAGTTTCAATCTTGTCACAACGTGTGTTTGGTAGATAAAACATTATACTTTTCCTTTCTTGACATGGGATCAATGGCAAGATCAAACAGACAATGGTGCAGCCTATTCTTCCAAATAAGATAGGAACTTTTAATATTTTTTACAGACCATCATAGCAACCTTCCAAACTCTGGAATCTTTTTTTTCTCCCCCAGGTTTTATAGACTTTGTCTTTTGCCTTGCTATTATTAGCTTCTGTTCCAAAGGATAATTTTGGACCTCACTGCTCTCTGTCTGTAGGATAGTGAGAATCTGTTTCTTACTCACTAAATTATGTAGGCAACATGTACTGGAAGGCACAGGGAATATAATTCAGAAATTAAATGTGATGAGAAAGACGTTTAAGTCAGGAATATTTTCTGAACTATTATTCATAATTACCAGATGGCTCACTCTATGATCACATTTTCTGCTCTAAGTCAGTCTTGCCATTGAATACTCACCCCTTTGCTATATATTCCTTTCCCTCAATATGATACTTTACGTTACTTTTACAGTGTTTTGAAAATAGAACATCAAGATATGCATATGTTCAAGTTATTAATATTAATGTGAATATCTGTAAATAAAAGGGCTACTAAAACTTTTAATGTTTTCTATAACATTAATTTACTTGTATGCTGACAATGGAAATATTATATGTTAAAGATAGAACCAAAACAATTTATTAATTAACTTTTAGTTATTCACTTTCTGTGAGTAATATATAGACTTCCAAACTTTGGAAAACAGTTTCTTCCTTTATATAGTTAGTAATGTAGAAAATGAGTATTCTTCAGTGAAGGCAAAAACAATGAATAAGAAGGGTTAAACACTTGAATAGCCTGAATAATCAAACAAATTTTTGTTTGTTTTAAAAGATTTGTTGAGGTGTAGTCTACTATAAAGGGCATAAATCTTAAATGCATAGTTCAATTAACTTTTACAAATGTATACACCTGAATATTCTGCTGTGTGGAACAGTAAGGGTCAGATTGTATTAAAGGGTAAGTCCATGGCTGAATATTATATACCTATGTTTATATCATTTGTTGTTAGTTGCCTTCAGGTGGGCTCTGTACATAGCAGTGCCATGTAGAACAGAACGAAACACTGCCTGGTCCTGTGCCATCCTCGCAATCGTTGCTATGTTTGAGCATGTTGTTGCAGCCACTGTATCAATTCATCTTGTTGAGGGTCATCCTCTTTTTCAGTGACCCTCTACTTTACCAAGCATAATGTTCTTCTAGAAGGATTGGTCCCTTCTGATAACATGTCCAAAGTGGAAGTCTCACCAACCTCTTTACATCTAAAAGTTGATATTTTTCCCTGTGTGCCATTATCAATCAAGGTGAACTTTCAGATTTCTAAATTGACTTATCACACCATGGCAAGTTTTCCTGTTAAATTTCATATTGCCTATTCATGCTATAGAAAAGGGTTTAAAATGACTAATTAAAAGGAAAATGAACTACTCAAATGACACCACAGATTTAATCTATTTTAATTTGTCTCAAGTGATCTACTTTTTAAATTCAGGCTGTACAGGTGAGTCCTGAGATTCATATCTAATTCAGAATGTGCCACCAAGGTTCCTTTATAAAATATACTTCAGCTACTTATTTATTCAATATTCTTTCTTTACATGTACATATACATAACCAAAATGTCCATCAATATAGAATGTACAGAAAATTAAAAATGAACTGTGCTATATGTAACAACATAGATGAATCCTCAAAATAATATTGATTCAAAGAAGGCATACACACACACAAAATACATTCCAATACCATGTATATAAATTCCAAAAAAAGCAAAATGAAACTACAGTACAAATCTACAAATCAAAATAGTGGTTAACTTTTGGAGGCGTATTAGCAGGAGGGAGCCCTGGTGGTGCAGTGGTTAACAACTCAGCTGCTAACCAAAAGGTTGGCAGTTTGAATCCACCAGCAGTTCCTTGGAAACCCTATGGGGCAGTTCTACTCTGTCCTATAGAGTCACTGTAAGTCAGAATCAACACCGTGGCAACTTTTTTTTTTTTTTAATTAGGAGGAGTTATCTATTAATATCCCAAGGGAGGTGCCTGGGTTGCTGACAAAGTTTTATCCTTTATCTATGTGGTAGTAGTACATATAATTATGTTCAGTTTGTAAAAATTCACCAATCTGTACATTTATAATTTGTGTATTTTTCTGTGCACATTATATTTAAATTTTACATAAAATGATTAGAGTTACTTGAAGAAATATCTTAGAGACTTTCAAAGTTTGCAACTTTTTTACTTCAAATAATAGAAACAGATTCTTCCAGTTAGTCTCTTTTTAGAATCTCTTATGCAGCCACTGAATGCCTGAAACAAAAACTCTCATGCATTTTTTTCAGTGACAGCAAACTCAATAACTCCAAAGTTAATGTTCATTTTAGTTTCTACAGTTCTAATTAATAGAAAAGGAGACTTGGTGGTGCAGTGGTTAAGCACTTGACTACTAACTGAAAGGTCAATAGATAGAACCCACCAGCCACATTGTGGGAGAAAGATGTGGCAGTTGGCTTCAATAAAGATAACAGCCTTGGAAACACTATGGGACAGTTCTACTCTGTCCTATAGGGTCTCTATAAGTCAGAATTGACCTGATGGCGATGGGTTTTATTGATTTTTAATTAATAGATGACTCTTATATTGAGTAAAACCTGCCCTCAATCACCAGCTAATGGTAACTCTATCTTCTAGATTTACACAAAATATGAAATCCCCCCCTACACACTTCCAGGTGTTTAAATGCTCGAAATGTTACTAGTTTCTCTTTGGTCATAAATTTCTTGGCTAAGAGATTTACTTCCTCTCATCTTCTTTATAAGATATGGTTTCAAAAGATTTCTTTTTGGTTGTTGTTAGGTGCCTTCAAGTCAGTTCTGACTCATAGCCACCTGCAGTGTAAAGGATTGCTTTTGTGTGGTCTTTCTTGACATGGTCTTGTAACTCCCACCCAGATGATTATGCGGGACTGTGCAGATAGGGTAGTTGTAGCCCACCAACGGGACTGGTCAATTTTACCATACTGCTGGGCTTGAAATAAGCCACCCCAGAGGCGGGAAAGAGAGAATCCCACCACTACCAAGGAAGAACAGGCAGACACCAGCACATCCTTTGGACCCGGGACTCCTGAGCTGAGAAGCTCCTGGAAGGAGACCACGTGTGTGAGAGACAGAGAGAGAGACACAGAGAGAGAGAGAGAGAGCTGTAACCCTGAAGACAGTGAGAAATCCAGCAGAAGAAACCTGGCAGCAGAGACCCAGAAGCAGGTGATGGTGCAGTGGGCTTCCCAGCCCACAGAGAGAGAAAGCTGAGAGACTTTGAGCCCAGGCCAAGGGCCAGGGAGAGGCGTGCCTACGAGCACGGCTGGGAAGAGGCTGTCCTGATAGAAGAACTGTATCCTTGAGTGCCCCTTCCCTAATAAACCCTATAATTGTGAGTATGGTGTGTGAGTTCTGTGTGACCATTGCAATGAATTACCAAATCCAGCAGAGAAGTAGAGAGTACTGTGGGAGGGATGGTTGATGTCTAATTAGTAAAGATGGCAGAGAGACAAGGCATGTCTGACCTCTGCCTCATGGGAATCAGCCTTGGGCTGTTGATCTTGATTTGCCTTCCCCCTTGTAAAGTTAGAGGAGGTCAGACACTTCTCCCACACCATTTTTACATGACCCTATGTACAACAGAATGAAACACTGCCCAGTCCTGTGCCATCCTCACAATCATTGCTGTGCTTGAGCTCATTGATGCAGCCTCTGTGTCAATCTATCTCCTTGAAGCTCTTCCTCTTTTTCTCTGTCCCTCTACTTTACCAAGCATGATGTCCTTCTCCATGGACTAGTCCTTCCTGATAACATGTCCAAAATGTAAGAGACGAAGTCTCGCCATCTTCACTTCTTAAGGAACATTCTGACTGAGATTCTTCCAAGACAAATTTGTTCATTCTTCTGGCAATCCATGGTATAGTCTATGTTCTTTGCCAGCACCATAATTCAAAGGCATCAATTCTTCTTCTGGTCTTTCTTTTTCAGTCGTCCAACTTTCACATGCATATGGGGCAAATGAAAATACCATGTCCTGGGGAAGGTGCACATTAGTCCTCAAGGTGACATCTTTGCTTTTTAACACTTTAAAGAGGTCTTTTGCAGCAGATTTGCCTAATGAATACGTCCTTTGATTTCTTGACTGATGCTCCCATGGGTGTTGATGGTGGATCCAAGTAAAATGAAATCCTTGACAACTTCAATATTTTCTCTCTTTATCATGATATTGTTTATTGGTCCAGTTGTTAGGATTTTGTTTTCTTTATGTTAAGGTGTAATCTATAGTGAAGTCTGTGTCTTTGAACTTCATCAGCAAGGGCTTCAATTCATCTTTAGTTTAAGCAAACAGGATTGTGTCATCTGCTTGTCACAGATTGTTAATAAGTGTTCCTCCAATCTTGATGCCAAGTTCTTCTTCATATAGTCTAGCTTCTTGGATTATCTGATCAGTATACAGATTGAATAAGCATGGTGAAATGATACAACTGACACACACCTTTCCTGACTTTAAACCATGCAGTATCCTCTTGTTCTGTTTGAAATACTTCCTAGTGTTCTATGTACAGGTTCTGTGTAAGCGCAATTAAGTGTTCTAGAATTTCCATTCTTATCAATGTTATCCATAATTTGTTATGATCCACACAGTCAAATTCCTTTGCAATGTCAATAAAACACAGGTAAACATCTTTCTGGTGATCTTGGCTGAAAGCCTGACATCAGCAATGATATTATCCCTCATTCCATGTCCTCTTCTGAATCAGGCTTGAATTTTTGGCGAGTCCCTGTTGCTGTGCTGCAGCAAACATTTTTTTGAATTATCTTCAGTATAATTTTACTTGCATGTGATATTATTGATATTATTCAATAATTTTCACTTTCCATTGGATCACCTTTCTTTGGAATGGGCACATATATGGATTTCTTCCAGTCAGTTGCCAGGTAGCAGTATTCCAAATTTCTTGGTACAGATAAATAAACACTTCCAAAGTTGCATCCATTTGTTGAAACATCTCAATTGGTATTCCATCAATTCCTGGAGCCTTGTTTTTCACCAATGCCTTCAGTGCAGTTTGGGATTCTTCCTTCAGTACCATGGGTTCTTGATCATATGCTACATCTTGAAATGGTTGATTGTTGGCCAGTTCTTTTTGGTACAGTGACTCTGTGTATTCCTTCCATATTCTTTTGATGCTTCCTGCATCATTTTGTATTTTTCCCATAGAGTCCTTTAATGTTGTAACTTGAGGCTTGAATTTTTTCTTCAGTTCTTTCAGGTTGTGAAATGCCAAGCATGTTCTTCCCTTTTGGTTTTCTAACTCCAAGTCTTTGCATATTTCGTTATAATCCTCTACTTTGTCTTCTGGAGCCATCCTGAAATCTTTGCTCAGCTCTTTTACTTCATCATTTCTTCCTTTCACTATGTTCAAGAGCAAGTTTCAGAGTCTCTTCTGACATACGTTTTTCTTTTCTGTCTTTTTTAATTATCTTTTGCTTTCTTGAGGTATGATATCCTTTAGTATTATAAATTTTCCACGTGGAGACTATTTTCTTAGATCTGAGTTCAAGGGTTTTTTTAATGATGAATAAATTTCTTATCGTTAATCTTGACCTATCACTTCAGCTCCTGATATAATTCTCCATCAGAAGTTTATATCCACAGATTTTCTTCACTGGATATCAGGTAAATATTTTCATTGTTGATAACAATGTTTCAGAGATCCAAGCACCAAAATTATCTCAAAATGTCATTACTCACCATAAGAAGAAACAGTTGATTCCAACTCTGGAGCAGGAAATTACAATTTTAGAAGAATTTGTCATATAAGAAAGTAAGGAAATAACCAATGACTAATACGCTATCACTGGTCAAAAATCAAAGAATTTAAGCACCAATAAATGTAATTTAAATGGATTGCACTATAATAAATATTTTTAAATCTATAAACATATAATAATGCAACAACAAAATCTTACTGGTTACATTTGGAGGTTGCTAGCAAACATCTTCATTTTAAAACTGATAAGTAAATGGAAAGAATTAAGTTCCACCTCTGAAGTAGCCAGATAGTTTATGAAGGGAAAGTTCTCTTTACAGAAGTAATCTTGTTGACAGATGGTGAGGCAATGATAAAATTTGAATGTCATCATTTTACAACTCCTAATGGTTTATGGTTGTTTGTAATTTCATCAGGGAAACTGACATTTCATCAAGAGATGCAAAATATTGTAAGTCATCTACTAGAGGTATAATCACCACCAATGAAGTGGTTAAAAAAAAAAAAACTAAATTAAATCTAATAAAGCACCTAGACATCTAAAATGTTATCATTTTGTTGGAAATGACAGAGGATAAATGATCCGGGATGCAATCCAAATCTACACTGTAGGTAATTCTAGAAAACAACCCATGCAGTTTCTTCTATCACAAAATTAGAAGGAATGAGAGGACAATCAAGAGGAACCTATAGATTTTGTTTATTAGTGGTTATCGGGGCAGTAAGGAGGGGGGTTATTGCTTATGGAGTACTGAGTTTCAGTTTAAGTTGATGGAAAAATCACATTGAGTAGGTAGTTGCAAAGCCAATTATAGTAAATGCTGTCAATAAATTGTACACCTGAAAAAAATTGAATTGACGAAAGTTGTGTGAAAGACATATTTATAACAACAACAATGAAAAAAAAAAAAAAAGAGTAGCTGCTGAGGCTGCTTGTGTACAACCAAACACCTCATGGGATTTGGTTCCTTTCTGAAAGGTTTAGGGTCACAGTTTCATGGCACATCCCAGTTAACTGGCCAAATAATGTATTTAGTGCTTCGGTTCTATCTCCTACTATGTTTAGTAGTGCCTGGGGTCTTAAAAGCTTGCAAGTGGCCATCCAAGGCACACACACACAACAACTGGTCTCTATTCACTTGGAGCAACAAAGGAAGAAGGACAATCAGGAACAGGAGGAGGAAACGGAATGTGTGGCTAATTGCCTCCATGAACAACTGCCTCCTTTTCCATGAGACCAGAACTGGATGGTGCCAGGCTACCATTACTGATGATTTTGATCAAAGATTCTAATCAAAAGGGGCAACATGTAGAACAGAATTTCAAATTCCCATGGACTCCAGAATTTCTGGAGCCATGGAAGCTATATGAAGCCCTGAAACTATTGCCCTGGATAATCTTTAAACCTTAAACCAAAACTATCCCCTGAAGTCTTCTTAAAACCAAACAATAGTTCATCTTAACTATTAAAAAGCCTTTGCCTAGAGCATTACACTCTTTTAAGAACTATCTATGTGGGATCAAATTGACAACAGCACCTCGAAAGATTAGATAGGAACCTTACGGGACAGTGACTTTATGCTAATGGTGGAGGGACAAATCCAAAAAGGGGAGTAAGAATGGCTGCACAGTTCTAAGAACGTAATCAGTGTCACTGAATTGTACATGTAGACACTGTTGAACTGGTGTATGTTATGCTGTGTATATTCTCAACAACAACAACAAAATAAATTTTTTTTTAAAGGATACTTCAGAAGCATTTAAGGCCCTGGTGGCATGGTGGTTAAAGTGTTCAGCTGCTAACTGAAAGGTGGTTCAAATCCACCAGCTGCTCAGCAGGAGAAAGATGTAGCAGTCTGCTTCTGTAAGGATTTACAGCCTTGGAAACCCTATGGGGCAGTTCTACTCTGTCCTACAAGGTCACTATGAGTTGGAATGGATTCAATGACAATCATTTAGAGATACAATTTACAGTACAGTACTATGGTTATTATTATTATTATTCAAGTTCTATTTTAAAGATACATCCTGAAATGGATGAAATGAAATAATTTCTAGGATTTACTTTTAAGTAACCCAAGGTGATCTTGTCTTCACTATCACCTACCCAGCGTCATCTTCCCCAGAGGTGATCCCTCCATAACTCTGAATCCCGTGGCTCCAAAGTTGTGCACTGACATACCCTGTGGTGTAAACTCACAGGGGTGCTGCTGAGAGTTACACTTCTCAAAGGAAACAAACAACATCTGTTAGATACCACATAAACTACTAATATTAAATTTTTGGAGCTAATTAATAAAATTGTTAATTATTTCTTTCAGCCTAGGGCATCATGCACAAAGAATGTTTGGAAACCTCTGTCTTAATCTCTACTAAAGTACTTTGTTCAATTCCAATAAGTTATATTTTTATATGATTTTAAATTGCTTTCATTTCTTCCACCATGACCATTTCAATCACCACTATAAACCTGTTGGCTAACAGAGTGCCAAGCACATAGTAGGCTTATACGTTTACTTATTTAAACTATTGAATAAAAAAGCACCGATCAAATGAAGACATTAAAGCTTGATGAAGAAATACGAAGCAATAATAGAAAAAATTTTTAAAATCACAGTAAGTCTCTTAATATGGAAATAGGTAGATATAAAAGTAAGAAAACGTTATGACAAAACATTCCATTGGGTTAGTAATACCCAAGTGACAGAAATGCTGTCAAGAGAAGAAGACTGCTATAGTTAAGAAAGGCGCGACAAGAGACCAGACAGAGGAAAACGATATAATAAATTTAAAACTCAATAAATAGGAATGAGAAAATGAGAGGAAACAAATATTTTCAAGTGGTAATCATTTTTCATGCACAGTGCTAAAAGTTTTCTATATTCTATTCCATTTACTCTTCCCAACAGTTATGTGAGGTGGGTATTGTCATCCTCATCTGTGGATGGGTGAAATGAAACTCACAGGAGTTAACTACATCATTAAGTGTTGACTTATTTCTAAGTGATAAAGTCAAAATTGGAGCATCAATCTCCCTTTTTTTTCTGTCTACCAAATGAAGAATATACTTGAGGAATATTCCAAACGTAAAATTACTGAGACACTGCTAAAGAAATTTTTCTGAATATAAATTTACTAGTGAAAAATAATTCGGGTCTTTTTTCCCCCATTTTGGTGATCAATGTCATGATTTTTTTTCCCCCTGCTACCCTAAGGAATCAGAACTAAAAAGAAATGGGTAGGGAAAATGAGTAGTTAGTAGTTTGTCAGAGAAATCTTTCGTCAAACCACTGAACTGACCATTTCTTGAAGAAAAATGGTCAAACATGACTGGTTAGAGGGGATCCATAGGTGGTTGTGACAATCACATGTCTAAGTAAATTGATGCCTTTTCAACATCTTAAATCATAAGGCACAGTGACATTTGTCATAGGAATTTTAAACTATGAAGGGGAAAACATTTTTCATTCTACTATTTTTCTTTTTAATTGTTTTTCTCCTTAGCCATTCCATAAAATTTAAGTAGACAGTCACCACTTTCAATCTCTACATTCTCAAGGCAGAGATTATAATAATTTTAACAGTAATCATAATGAGATGAATCATAAATTTGCTAGTAAGTAAATAATGCATTCGCCAATGTAACAGTCTAATTGAAAAGAGTTATTGTGCTTATTTATTTTTAAAGTCGTAGAAGGGATATGAAATGCTACTTACCTTTCCTTCTTTGATTTAATAACCAAGAAAGAAACGGACAGTCAATGACAAGGATGAAAAGTATAACGGTACTTTGCATTTGTTCAGGATTTTTCATCTGTGGGTTCTAGAACATTTTTAAAATACGAATGAAATCACTTTGATGAGGAAATATTTTTTGCAGAGTACAAAACAGAGGAAATAAAAATATGAATGCTTTGCTCAAGAACACAATGCAGCAATGGCTTTGTAATATTTCAGCCATTATTGTTGTGTTTATCTGATTTATGATAGTAGATTTTCTAAACAGATACTCACCAAAAGCAAGAATCAAGGGTTCTAGGCACTCACCTATTTCTGGATAAAAATAGTTATTAGATGCACTTACCTGGAAAGTTGTAATCAGCAAAAATATTATCTTTCATTTTACCAGAAGGCTTCAAATCATTTCACCTAAAGGTGAATTCACCTAAGACAAATTTTTCTAAAATTCAATCCAGTTGAAATGTCTTATTTATTTTTAGTTTGTACACTATACTTTCAATTTTGCATACTATTTTTGTCAGTTTTAAAAAAATTTAAGGCACTCGTTCAACATGTTGTATAAGAAGTTTGAGAAAACCATGGATCTGATCACAGCTTTTATAATTTCTCTTCAGAACAATGTAGATGCATATTACTTTTTTTTTTTTTTTGGATTGGGAATTAACTTCCTTAGAAAAATCATTACATATTATGTGATTCTGTGACATGCTGCCCAGATTCCTATTCAGAAATGAAGGATCTGTAACCTCAGCTGGAGTGCTGCCAGAAGGCTGCTCCCAGCTGTCTGTCCCTACAAAGATCACCTTGTCTAGAGAGACTGTATCACTCAAGGCCAGACTCCCTGCGCCTGGGAGGCCCACATCCAAAGACTGAGCAATATCAGTGTAATTTACCTCACCTGGAGACTACTTGGAAGTTCTCTCCCATCTTCAAAGCTCAATGTGGAGTCGACAGAGGTTGAAATTAGGACTGCATCACAACTCAACTTCTCCCTCTAACCAATCCTATTTCCTTCCCTTCACTTCCACAGGTGATGGGCCCAAGAGTACTCCCCAGTCAACCTCCTCTACACCAGTATTTGTCTGAAAGTCTGCAATCTAAGAAGTGAGGAGAATTTGTTTTGGGTGGAAAATTAGCAGTCCCTCCCACAGAAGGATCCTTCGAATCAAGAGGCACAAAATTATCCAAAACTGTTTGCATTCCATCCATATTTTATAATTTTCATTTTTCATAAGCCAGTGAAGCCAGCTTTCCTAAATTCTGCTGGTGCTGTCTCCTGAGTAAGTGAGGTGCAATTCAACTGCACTTTCGTTTCAAATGATATTAGAACCTTAGTCCCCATCACAACTTATGTGTTGTTTCTATATGTTTACAGATTTTCACCTGCAGTAAAATTTACAAAGCTTTTGCAAAGTCAGCTCCAGTCTTCAGAAGTACACCCTGCTGGAGTTGGTTGCCTTTGGTTGCTGTTTCCAGATGGACACATAAACAAATAATACACTTTGTAGCATGTGTGTTTGTAATCACAGAGCCACAAATAAAAAAAAGACTGTCCACATCTATGTAGCACTAGCTATCCACCTAGGAGACAAAGCCATAGATGAACTTCTTCCTACCAAGTTTTTCTTTAGGGATTTCATTTTGTATAAGAGAAAAAGTATTTTTCGCCACCAAAATTCTATCAAATGTTTCAAGATTAATTCTGTGGCAATCCAGCAAATATCTGAGTGGTAGAGAAGTATTTCAGGTTTTCATTTTCATCGTATTAATAAAAAAGTTTTTAAGAATGTAATTCAAGGCTGTAGTTGTGATGATGACAAAGATTTTCATCATATTAGACTGGACTGCTAGAATAATACCAAAAAAAATGCCAACATTTGCCAATGCAGAAATTAGAAAGTCACAATTTTGTGTGCAACTTTTTGACTGAAACAGCAAATCTAGATGTTTTTCTGGGTGTTATACATCTTTCTTTTATATTGTAATACTAAGATTTCTTTTTTAGGCAGAGCTATGGTCGGTAAAGAGACTTTTCAAACTTTCAAAGACACTAATATATTTCAAGTTTCAGAAACGGCTTATAAATTAGAAATTCTCCTTTTGAATAGAATTAGTATGCATATCACGGAAGAAAACTAGAAGCTTACAGCCCAGAGGGACGACAGTATTTCAATCCAATTGCATACTGACTGAAAATGGCAGAGCTGCTATTTTCTTCAAAATATTCATTTCAAAATATTAAAAGATATTCCACTGATTCTAGAACAGATAACATAATTTGGTAGCAGAAATGGCTTCAATTTTCTTCCTTTGCTGGAAGGCTCAAACCAACTCAACCATTTCCAAAGCACATGTTCAATTTAGTTATCTGTTTCCTGAACAGATGTTCACGTGGTTATCTGCTGCAGGTTATTAATAAACTATTTACCAGTTTTGTGCCATCGAATTTTCTTATACCTTTCCAGTTGTTTTAGAGGTAATGAAATACTAAAGTTTTAGGTACAAAATATCTCAGACTAAACTGGCATCTTGCCCTTTCTTGTTTATATTCACTCAGGTGTCTATGACAATTTACTTCATTGAAAATTATTCAAGTTTCCTAAAAAAAAAAACCCAAAGCCAAACCTATTGCCGTCTATTCAATTCCAACTCATAGCGATCCTATAGGACAGAGTAGAACTGCCCCATAGGGTTTCCAAAGAGCCATCTGGTGGATTCCAATTGCTGACGTTTTGGTTAGCAGCCAAGCTCTTAACCACTGAGCCACCAGGGCTCCATTCCTAATTAAAGGGCCTGTTGAATGTACTTTAGAAGAGTAAATCTACTAATCGCAGGTTCTTTTGGGGTAAGGCTAAATTCAAATTGCTTTAAATTGGTTCATTTTGTTTTTCTCTGCCTATGCATTCTCATATGGCCTTGAATTAGAGGAACAGAAATATCATCAGCTTGTTATATTTTAAGGAGCTTTGATGGCACAGTGGTTAAAGCAGTTGACTGCTAACTGAAAGGTTGGTGGTTCAAAACCACCAGCAGCTCTGTAGGCGAAAGCTGTGGCAGTCTGCTTCCGCAGAGATGGACAGCCTAGGAAACCCTATGGGGTCGCTATGAGTTGGAATCAACTGGATGGCAGTGGATTTTTGGTTTGTCATATTTTGGTTTATTTATGTTACATCTTGAAAGTGTTTGTAGCATGGTGGAAATATAAAAATAGCAACAAATACAATAGTTTAAATATAAATATGCAAATATATTTATATATAAGTATAAGTAATGAATTATAATTTATTTTAATTTTATTTAAATGTATTTAATTCTATTTTAAATTAGCAGCCCAGCTTGTAGTAACTTATAATGCTACTGTTATTGTACTAGTAACCAACCGATAATTGATTTTCAGGTATATTGTTATGAGGAGTCCTGGGTGGCACAAACAGATAAGCACTGACTACTAATTGAAAGGTTGTCAATTTAAACCCACCGGGAGGTGCCTGGAGAGGCAAGCCTGGCAATCTGCTTCCAATATATCACAGCCTTGAAAAACCTATGGAGCAGTTCTACTCTGCACACAGGGATCTCCATGAGTGGGAATCAATTCAATTGCAACTAAAATAACAATGTTGGTATGAATTCAAGAAACGAAATCTTGAACTGGTTTTAGATAGTAATTAACACCCTCTCCTAAACCCTAATTAAAATAAACAAAGATTATTAATAGCAAGTTATTAACTTATTCAATTATGTACAAATCCTAAGTAATAAGAAAGTTTATTCATTATTAATAACTGTTATTAACTTACTTAATCTGAAAAAAAATGCAAATTTTCTTTCTTAGCAAAAGAAAATATATTTGTTTTATTGATTTAAGCTAGAACAAGTAGTCTTCTACTCTTCTTGTCACAGATATACACCATAATGAATTAATGGGATTTCAGAACAATCTTCTTGAAAAGTAATTGAAAAGAAGTTGTATTACCAGAACACACTCATGAGTCAACAGAAAATTAGAAGGATTATTTACTCATTTTTAAAATAAGATGGGTATGGACTTTGATTTCTGAAGCCTTAATATAAAAACATTTCCTGTTTTTAAAAGCAGTTGGTGTTAATTGATTTGAAGTAGAAAAGATATCTTAAAATACACTATTTTGATTGAGAAAAGTCATCCAATATGGTTGTTTAAATTCAATACACATTTATTATGATTATACACTGATTTGGGAGGGTCCCAATAGTTAACATCCTCAAGAAATTTACAGTCTAAAAAGAAGAAAAGCCTGAAAACAACTAAAATAAAATAGAACTACCATCACGTGCAATGAGGATACAGATTGAACATGGATTTATTTATTTTTAAAAGTATATCTGCACCAGGTATAACAAGGCAGCATCAAAGTACAGATAAAACAGAAATTTACCTTTATCACGGTCAAGTTTGTATGGCTAGTATCTAATAAAAAAAATCTGATGTTTTGCATTCTGTCAACTAACTAAATGTGATTTTAATGAATTGTTTTGTAAGTCGTGTATATGCCAACCACATGTGTTACAGAGTAGAACTGCTCCATAGGTTTCTCAAGGGTGTGACCTTTTGGAAACAGATTGCAGGTCTTACTTCCAAGGTGCCTCTGGGTGGGTTTGAACTGCCAACCTTTTGGTTAGTAGTTCAGCACTCAACAATTTGTACCACTCAGGGTTTCCTAGATTGTTGTTTTTAGATGCAGTCAAGTTGGTTCTGACTCATAGCAACCCTATGTACAACAAAACAAAACACTGCCTGGTCCTGGGCCATCCTCACAATTGTTGCTATGCTTGAGCCCATCGTTGCAGCCACTGTGTCAATCCATTTCATTGAGGGTCTTCCTCTCTTTTAGTGACCTTCTACTTTACCAAGCATGAAGTCCTTCTCCAGGGACTGGTCATCTGTGATAAGATGTCCAAAGTACATAAGATGAAGTCTGGCCTTCCTTACTTCTAATGAGCATTCTGGCTGTACTTCTTTCAAGACAGATTTGTTCGTTCTTCTGGCAGTCCATGATATATTCAATATTCTTTGCCAACGTCATAATTCAAAGGCATCAATTCTTCTTCGGTCTTCCTTATTCACTGTCAAGTTTTCACATGCATATGAGGCTATTGACAATACACTGGTTTGGGTCAGTCCCACCTTAGTCCTCAAAGTGACATCTTTGCTTTTTAACACTTTAAAGAGGTCTTTTACAGCAAATTTGCCCAATGCGATATGTCTTTTGATTTCTTGACTTCTGCTTCCATGGGTGTTGATTGTGGATCCAAGTAAAATGAAATTATTGAAAACATCAATCTTTTCTCCATTTGTCATGATGTTGCTTATTGGTCCAGTTGTGAGTATATTTGTTTTCTTTATGTTGAGGAATAATCTGTACTAAAGGCTGTAGTCTTTGATATTCATCAGTAAGTGCTACAAGTCCTCTTCACTTACAACAAGCAAGGCTCTGTCATCTGCATATTGCAGGTTATTAATGAGTCTTCCTTTAATCCTGATGCCACGATCTTCTTCATGTAGTCCAGCTTCTCTGATTATATGCTCAGCATACAGATTGAATAAGTATGGTGAAAATCAGGAAGGGAAATATTTTCAGTTAATAACTAGCCCCATACACTATGGGTGGTTATATAAATTGGTACGTGTTTGGAAAAGCAATTCATCAGTACGTGATGAGAACTTTTAAAATTATCATACTTTTGGTCTCATGATTCTAATGTATATTCTGAATAAATAAATTGAACAGAATGGAGTTGGGAGGGAGAAGTTTTTGACCTAAAATATTCAATATAATTGCTTACACTGTGACAAGCTGGGTTCAACTCTGACGTATGGAGTCTTGGTTTTCACTCCCATGAAAGCAGAGCCTAAGACATCTGCCACGAGTTTATTTGGAAGGTGATCCTAAGAAGGAAGAAAGCAGAAGTTGGAAGAGTAAGACAGAGGAGAGAAAAAAATCATTAAAGTTCAGCTGTCACTCTGGTTACTTCTGTGAGAAATGGAATTCAAATTTTCCTGGGATCCACCTGAGGAATCATTGCAAACAGACAATAGAATTGTTCTTACAAAGGATGGAAGATTGGTGCATTTATCTATCAACTTCTAAGCCCCAGTAGATGAAGACTTTACGTATTAATCCCTCACATTTCTGGACTGCCCGATACTCCTGTAGTTACGAAAATTTCCTTAAGACAGAAAATCTTAAATTGTGTGAGACCCTTGAAATGCAAAGCTGCTGGGTCACACAGGAACTGTTCACAGCTGCAGCTCAAATCAGTAATGGGCCGAGTGCCTGTGGACTAGACTTCTATAAGCACCTGACACAAATAACCCCTTGTTATACTCAAATCTTCAGCTCATGTTCTACATTAAGAGTACTCACTGTGGTAGTTTGTCATTATCTAAAAAGATTTAAGAAAGATGAGTGAGTAGAACAAATACTGTCCCAATCTCTATTGCTGGTATTAAGACCATAGCTGATATTCATGGTCATCCTCCTCTACTGCCAATACTATAATTGGCTCAGCCTCAGGCAGTTCATCCACCACTTGTCTGTCGATTTGTCCCACTGTGGTGGCTTGCATGTTGCTGTGATGCTGGAAGTTATGCAAGAAGTATTTCAAACAACAACAGTAGGCTCACCCATGGTGGACAGGTTTCAGCAGAACTTCTAGACTAAGACAGACTGGGGAGAAGGACCTAGCAATTTACTTCTTAAAAAAAAAAAAAAAAAAAATTGGCCAGAGAAAACGTTGTGAATAACAGGAAACATTGTCACATATAGTGTTGGAAGATGAGCATCTCAGGTTGCAAACACTCAAAATACGACTGAGGAAGAGATGCCCCCTCAAAGTAGAGTCAACCTTGATGACATGGATGGAGTCAAGCTTTTGAGACCTTCATTTGCTAGTGTGGCACAACTCAAAATGAGAAGAAACAGCTTCAAACATCCATTAATAATCAGAATATGGAATGTATGAAGTATGAATCTAGGAGAATTGGAAGTTGTCAAAAATGAAATGGAAAGCATAAACATCGATATCCTAGGCATTAGTGAGCTGAAGTGGACTGCTACAGACCATTTTGAATTGGAAAATTACATGGTCTTCTTTGCTGGGAATAACAAATTGAAGAGAAGTGGTGTCACATTCATGGTCAAAAAGAACATTTCAAGATCTATTCTGAAGTACAACGCTGTTAGTGATAGGATAATATCCATATGCCTACAGGGAACACCAGTTAATATGACTATTATTCAAATATATGCACCAACCATTAATGACAAAGATGAAGAAATTGAAGAATTTTACCAACTTCTGCCGTCTGAAATTGATCAAACATTCAAAAAAGATACATTGATAATTGCTGGTGATTGGAATGCAAAAGTTGGAAGCAAAGAAGGATTAGTAGTTGGAAAATATGGCTTTGGTGATATAAACTATGCCTGAGATCGCATGATAGAACTTAGCAAGACCAACAACCTATTCATTGGAAATACCTTTTTCAAAAACCTGAACAACGACTATACATGTGGATCTCACCAGACGGAATACAAAGGAATCAAATCGACTACATCTGTGGAAAGAGATAATGGAGAAGCTCAATATCATTAATTAGAACAAGGCCAGGGTCTCGCTGTGAGACAACCTATCAATTGCTCACATGCAAGTTGAAGTTGAAGCTGAAGAAAATTAAAACAATTTCACCAGCACTAATGTGCAACCATGAGTCTATCCCACCTGAATTTAGAGACCATCTCAAATAGTTTTGATGCATTGAACTCTAATGACTGAAGACCAGATGTGTTGTGAGATGACATCAAGGGCATCATACAAGAAGAAAGCAAAAGGTCATTAAAAAGACAAGAAAGAAGAAAAGAGCAAAATGGATGTCAAAAGAGTCTCTGAAACTTGATCTTGAACATAGAGTAGCTAGGGCAAGTAGAAGAAATGATGAAGTAAAAAAGCTGAACAGAATATTTCAAAGGATGGCTAAGAAGACAAAGTAGAGTATTACAATAAAGTGTGCAAAGATGTGAAGTTAGAAAACCAAAAGGCAAGGACATGCTTGGTATTTCTCAAGTTGAAAGAAATGAAGAAAAAATTCAAGCCTAGAGTTGCAATATTGAGGGATTCTATGTACAAAATATTAAATGGCACAGGAAGTATCAAAAGAAGATGGAAGGAATACAGAGTCACTACCAAAAATAATTGGTAGTTGTTTGACCATTTCAGAAGTAGCATATGATCAGGAACTAATGGTATTGAAAGAAGAAGTCCAAGCTGCACTGAAGGCATTGGCAAAAAACAAGGCTCCAGGAATTGATGGAATACCAACTGAGATGTTTCAACAAAAGCTATGCAATGCTAGAAGCTCTCACTTCTCTATGCCAAGAAATTTGGAAGACAGCTACCTGTCCAACAAAATAGAAGACATCCATATTTTTCCCATTTCGAAGGCAATTGATCAAAAAGAATGATGAAATTATCAAGCAATATCATCAATACCACATGCAAGTAAAATTTTGCTGAAAATAATTAAAAAATGATTGCAGCAGTACATCCACAGGGAACTGCCAGAAATTCAAGCTGGATTCAGAAGAGGACATGGATCAAGGGATATCATTACTGATGTCAGATGGATGTTGGCAAACTCAGAATAGCAGAAATATGTTCACCTGTATTTTATTGACTATGCAAAGGCATTCAACTGTGTGGATCTTAACAAACTATGGCTAACATTGTGAAGAATGGGAATTCCAGAACACTTAATCGTGCTCACGCAGAATCTTGCCGTGGGATTCTTTATCATCCCAGAACTTAAACAGTTTCTGAGGCCAACTCTTCAGACAGGGATTGGAGTGTACAATGGGACATAAAGTGATATTCTTGTGGAGTGTGCCTCTTAGTTCAAGTAGATACAAGTGACTAAATGGGCAGCTTCTGTCCAGAGGTGAAACGGGAAGGCAGAGAGGGTTAGGAGCTGGTTGAATGGACATGGGGAATCAGGGGTGGAAAGGAGAAGTGTGCTGTCACAGTACCGGGAGAGCAAATAGGGTCATATACAATGTATGTGTGAATGTTTGTATGGAAAAAATTTTTTAAAATGATTCTTAAAAGCTACATTAAAAAAAAAAGTCTGAATATGAATAATTATATATTTGGAAGCTCTACTATATAAAACATGAGATTTAGAAAGAAAATAAACACATAAAACACTAATATTGTAAGTCACAGGTGTATAAAACATTTTTAAAAGAGTGTTTTCCAATTATCTCTAAATGAATTTGCTTTATATTTATACCGAGTAAAATATAAAATATAAGCCTCTAGTTAACTGCACAGGAGCCCTGGTGGTGTAGTGGTTAAGAGCTCGGCTGCTAACCAAAAGGTCGGCAGTTCGAGTCCACCCTGTCGGGCAGTTCTACTTTGTCCTATAGGGTCGCTTGAATTAGAATCAACTCAACGGCAATGGGTTTTTCTTTTTTTTAGTTACCTACATGGCAGTGCCTGGGTGGTTCAAATGGTTAAGCAAGCACACGACTACTAGCTGAAAGTTTGGCAGTTTAAACTCACTCAAAGGTACCTCGGAATACAGGCCTGGTGATCTGCTTCTGAATGATCACAGCCTTGAAAACTCTATGGAGCAGTACTACTCTGCGGGTATGGGGTCGCCCTGAGTCAGAATCGGCTGGATGGCAACTAATAACAACAGTTACCTTCACAAGAGAAACTATATAAACTACTTGTAGTAATCTATAGTTAAAAATAAAAATTTGGTTACTGATCATGACTTTTTTATTTACTTTTGGATTTAATAGTAAATAATGTAAATATTAAATGTCAGTCTGGTTAAAAATATAAATACACACTCCAACTCTGTTAAATGTCCAGCTTATTCCTAGAACTAGTCTTCAATTTTATTTTTGTTTGTCTAAATCTATTTTGAAATAATAAACTGAAAACATTTTTATGGAGTCAGATTTCATAAGAGTGCTTAATATATTTCCTAGATATACTTCAATTAGTTATATAATATTTACCATAAACATAAATATTATTAAACAGAAAATAGGTATTCCAAAGGACAGATTCAATGTTTACTCAAATACAAGTAATTGAGCACTCACTGTGTATCAAGATATTGGTAATAAATTAATCTACTACTTTTCATCATTAAAGTATAACTTACTTTGTGTAAAGTTCATATATCTTACACATACATATTGATGCAATTTTAAATATAATACATATTTATTCATCCTTCATCCAAGATGTAGAAAATTTTAAGTTACCTTGAACCATTTCCTAGTTTTTCCCCTAAGGTTAATCTTTATTTGACCTCTGTCATAATACACTAGTTTTGCCTGTGTTTGAACTTCTTCTATATAGAAACAGTCAGTATGCGCTCTCTAGTATCTAATTTCTTTCTCTCAACATTACGCTTGTGAGGTTTTTCCATATTTTTGTGAGTCAATAGGGCACAAAATTTTTCTTTGTCATTGCTATGCTTGTTTCTATGTAACAATGAAAAACTATTTATTGATCTATTCCACTGTTAATGGACATTTGGGTTGTTTCCAATTTTTGGTTATTAAAAATAAATCTAATCTGAACATTTCTGCATACCTCTTTTAGTAGAAATAAGTCCTAATATATGCTAAGTGTATGTGAATTGCTGGACCATAAGGTAATGGCAAATGTTATCCAAAATGGCTATCCAAATTCACTCTCCTACAAGTTGTGTATGAAAGTCCCCATTTCTCAACATTTTGCCAACACTTGGTACCATCAGTTGTTTTAATTTTAGCTATTCGGTGAGCATGTAATGGCATTTTAGTGTTGAATTCCATTTTCCTGATAATTAAGTACATAAAAACCCATTTTAAGTGCTATTGAACATTTGTATATTCTCTTTTGTGTTGTGGTTTATGGTTGTTTGTTGTTCTTTCAATAAATTGTAGGACTTCCTTATTCATTCTGAATGTAAGTCCTCTGCTGGAAATTAAAATACTTTTCCCAGTCTATAGCTTGAATTTTCATTCTTTAGAAGATGTCTTTTAAATAGAAGTTATTAATTTTATTGCGATTTAATTTATAAAAGTTTTCTCTATAATTTGTACTTCCCAAGATTTTTCTACTCTGAGATTATGAATTTATTTTCTGTTGTTGCAGTCTACAAACTTCATTATTGTTTTGCTTTCCTCGTTTAGATTTACAATCTATCTTTAATAATTTCTTTTTTTTTCTGTATAGAAGGTGTGTTAGGTGAAGACTTATTATTTTCCATATAAATATCTAATTGGCTAGCATCATTTACTGAAACAACCACATACTTCATATTATACTGCAGTGACACCTCTGTCAAAAATCAGGTGAACTGAAATACATGTGTGACTTTCTAGAATCTCTCTGTTCCATTAGCCTATTTTTGTGTCAATAAGTTACTGCCTTAATTAGTGTTGGGAAGATGGTCTTTTGTGCAGCCTTGAGACCCTCACCTGGACAGACTAATCAGAGCTTCAGAACAAGAACATTCCCTGATAATGGATCCTGGAAACTAAACCTCTCCTTCTGTCTCAGTTTGTTTCTTCTTCCATATCAAGGAAACTCCTTATGCACGTGTGTCACGTGGCACCTGGCTAATGTCACTTTTGTATCTTTTGCCAGTGTGGAGGGAACATGGTGGTTTGCCTGCTGCACCAAAGAGTGGTGCTTGCAAACCACCAGCCCTGCTTCAGCTACAGAGTAAGACCTGCTGGCCGTAGGGGGCCGACGCGTGTATAGAACTGATTGTTATGTGACTAGTCTGTATGTAATTAAAGTATTCCAACCAAAGCCTGAACAACTGCTGTCTTTCTTGGTGACCTTGGACCTTGGTTCAACAATTAGTATAGCTTTATAATAATTTGTGACATCTGATACCCTTAGCTATGGATTTTATTATTTATTCCCTTCCAGATATGTTTTAGAATTAGCTCATTGAATTAAACACACACACATACACGTGTACAGACACGAACTTGCTCTGATGTTGACAGATTGTACTGAAACTATTGGTAATTTTGGAGAGAATGATATCTTTCAATACTTGTCTTCCAATTCATAAACATGGTTCATCTCTCCATCTATTCAGTTATTTAAATTTTTTCAATATTGCTGAGTATTTTTCAGTTAAAGGAGCCATGGTAGCGCAGTAGTTAAGCGCTTAGCTGCTAACAATCCACCAGCCACTAGGCAGGGGGAAAAGGGTGTTGCAGTCTGCTTCCATAAAGATTACAGCCTTGGAAATACTATGAGGCAGTTCTGTTCTGTCCTGTAAAGTGCCTATGAGTCAGAATCGACTCAACGTAATGGGCATTTTTCAGTTTAGAGGTATTTTGTTAGTTTTTTTCTGATGTATTGATCTTTCCTGGTGCTATTACAAATGGTATTGTTGATGAATTTCACTGTCCTCTTAGCTGTTGCTAATATACATATGTAATTGTTTTTTGATTATTAATCTTATATGCAGCATACTTATACTCATCCCAATATGTAAATTCATTTCTCATTTTTTGCAGTTTTTTGGTTTCTTTAAGAGATTCTTTGGGATTTTCAATATACATAATTATGACATCCATAAATAATGAATGTTTTCATTATTTTTTCCAGTGCTAGCTAATTTAATTCTTTATCTTATCTTATTCCACTGGCCAGGACTACTCCAGTAGCATGTTGAATAAAACTGGTATTGACATCCTTATGTTATTCCTTATCTCTAGAAAGGAGCAATTAATATTTCACCACCTATGATGAGGGAGCATTTTACACCTGTGACCGTTAGGGTAGTGTCTCAACTTGGCTGGCCATGATTCTCCCAGTGGTTTGGCAGTCATGATGTAGTTTGGCAGTCATATGATGTTGTGATCACTTCCATGATGAGATTTGATACAATGTGATCACCTCCATGATGGGATCTGCTGTGAGTAGCCAATTAGCTGAAAGGGAGTTTCCTTGTGCTGTGGCCTGCATTGAATATAAGTGGACATTCTGGCAAGGCTCGTGGACTTTTGCTCACTCTGGATCCTATAGCTGGCTCCTGTTTGTCTGACCTCTGCTTCTTGGGACTTGAACTAGTAGCTTACCTGTGGTCTTGCCTGCCAATCTTGGGATTCGTCGATCTTTGCAGCCTGTAAACAAGAGCCCTGCCCTCTGACCTGCCAATCTTGGGTTCACCAGCCCCTGTGGCTAAGCGAATCAGGAGAAGCCTCCAGCCTGACTCATGGATTTGGGACATTCCAACTTCTACAACGACATCAGCCATTTCCTTTATATAAATGTCTCTATATAGATATTTATACACTTTATATATTTATACACTTATATATATTTGTATATATACAACATCCATTATACTCTCCCTGCTTCAGTCTGCATTTTTTTTATGATTTATCTTCTGGTTCATTAACTTTGCCTTTTTCTGTGTCAAAATATTATCAGAACCTTGTATTAAATTCATTTCAGGTTTTGAATATTTCATTTTAAAAGTTTCCTTTTGTCCCTTTCACAGATTCCAGTTATTCAGTGGAATTCATTGTCTCTGTACCCATTTACTGAAAATTATAAATCACATGTTATTTGTAAAAAAAAAAAAAAAAATCCCATTTGATTTTTTTCCTCTATTCATTCCTTTTCCTAGCCTCCTGTTGGGTTATCTAGTTTTGTTTGTTGAAGATTCCATTTTACCTTCTTTTTTCATTTATTAGCTGTAACTCCTTGTTTTGTTATTGCAGTGGTTGCTTTAGGAATATATATATACGTAAAAGTAGATCATGAAATATATACATATATATATATATATATATATATATATATACACCATTTTTTAAGTGATATTTATACCATTCCACATATAGTATAAGAACCTTTCAATGGTATACTTCCATTTATCTTTTTTAGTCTTTGTTATGCATATATTATACTTATGCACATGTTATAAAGCCCAATATTAATTTTATTACCTTTTAGTGATATATGAAAGAAAAATAGATATTTACTTCCAGATTTAAATCTAGCATATTTTCTCCTACCTGAAAGATTTAATTTAACTTTCTTGCATTGTGGATCTGCTAGTGATTTTTTTTTTTTTTTTTTTTTTTTTTAGCTTCAGTATATGTGAGCAGTCTTTAGTTCTCCTTTGTTCTGATAGATATTGGCTGGAAAGGGAATCCTAGGCTGATGGTTGTTGTTGTTTTTGAGTTTTTTCCTCTTCTGTTCTTTAGATATGTTGTCTCATTGTCATCGTTTTTGCATTATTTTTTATGAGAAATCTACTTCCATCCATATATATGTTCTTCTGTTTATAATGTGTTATTTTTCTTTGGATACTTTTCAGTTTGATTATGGTGTGCTTAGTGTATTTTTCTTGTGTTTGGAGTTTGTTGAGCTCACGGATCTATGGTTTTATAGTTTTTTATCGAAATTGGAAGTTTTCAGCCTTTATTTCTTCTAAAATTTTATTTTGTTTTGTTTTCCCTTGTCACCTATCCACTCTTTGGGACTCCAATTTCATGTATATTAGATGGCTTGAAGTTGTATCCCAGTTCACTGATCGTCTCAATAGAGTCAGAAAAAAATATTTGAAAAAAATGCTATATTCATTTATGATGAATACTCTCAGAAAACTAGGAACAGAAGAGAACTTCTTCAAACTGATAAGGGCTTCTATGAAAAATCTACAGCCAAAAACATGGGATCAGAGCAAGATGAGACTATCTGCTTACACGATTTCTATTTAACCTTATATTAGAACTTTGGCCTGTGAAATCAAGCAAGAAAAGTAAATAAGGCACTTCCATACTGTAAAGAGGTAGTGAAATTACCTTTATTTCCAGATGACATGATTGTCCATGTAGAATATCCAATGGAATCTAAAAGAAAATTACTAAAACAAAGAATTGAGTATTGTGAGGCTGCAAAAAATAAGATTAAATAGATATATACAGTGTCCTTGTATACTAGCAACAAACAATTAGAAATAAAAAATATTAAAAGTATCATTTACTATAACATAAAAACTATGATGTACTTAGGGATATATCTGACAAAAGATGTGAAAAACTTGTACACAGAAAGTTACAAAAAAATGTTTAAAAAAATTAAAGAAGATCTAGATAAGTGGATAGATATATCTTGTCCAACAGTAGGAAGACGTAATATTTTTAAGATGTTAATTCTCCACAAATTGATCCATAGATTCAAAGCAATCTACCAAAATTTCAGTAGGATTTTTCTGTAGCAATTATCAAGCTTAGTCTAAAAGTTATATGAATAATCAAAAGATACAGAATATCCAAGAAATTAGAAAGGAAAGTTGGAAAACTAACAATTAACTGATTTCACAACTTAAGATAAAGCTACTGTAATCAAACCATCGTAGCACTGGTGTAAAGATAGGTAAATGTTTCAATGGAAGAGAACAGAATCGGGAAATAGACCCACACATATATGGACAGTGTAGTTCTGACAAAGCTGCAAAGATAATTCAGTGGAGAAAGGATATCCTTCCATTCAATGGTGAAACAGTGGTTAGCAAAGGTTTTGTAGATACAACCTAATAGCTTAATCCATAAAATAACAAATTGATAAGTTGCACTTTATCAAAATATTGTGCTGCACACAAGACAACTAAGATTTTTAAAAGGTTGTCCATGGAATAAAAGAAAATATTTGCTAATCATATATCTGATAAAGTAATTGTAATAAAAATATATAAAGAATTTTCAAAAGTAAATAATGACCAACAACCCAATCACAAAATGGACAAAAGATTTGAATAGAAACATCACCAAAGAAGATATGTGGCTGACAAATTAGCACATGAAAAGATGCCCAACGTCATTAGTTATTACAAATGCAAGTTAAATCTAATATTAGATACAACTACAGAGTTACTGGAGCCTTGGCAGCACAGTAGTTAAATGATACGGCTGCTAATCAAAAAGTCAGCAGTTCTAATCCACTAGCCACTCCTTGGAAACCCTATGGGGCAGTTCTACTCTGTCCTATAGGATCGCTATGGGTTGGAATCAACTAGACAGCAATGGGTTTTACATAGCTACTAGAATGGCTGAAACAAAAACAGACCTGACCATACTAAATGTTGGTGAGAAAATAGAGAAATTGACGTACTTACACATCGCTAATGGGAATATAAAATGGTACAACCATTTTGAAAACTATTTTGACGTTTTCTTAAACTGTTAAACATATACCTACCCTGTGATCCAGTTATTTCATTCCTTGAAACTGACCCAAGAAAGAAGAAAGCAAATGTCCAAAGACTTGTCTACAAACGCTCATAACAGCTATGTTTGTAATATCCAAAAACTGAAAACAACCAAATTTCCATCAACAGAGGAATGGATAAACAAGTTGTGCAATATCAATACAATGGAATCCTATTATCAATTAAAAATGAGGGAACTATTGATACACGAAGCAACATGAATAAAACTCAAATAATTGTACTAATTGGGAACAATTCAGACAAAAATTATATACTCTATGATTTCACTTACTGAAAACTCTAGAAAAGGCAAAGTAACTTATAATGAAAGGAGGTTTGTCTGGGGGAGGGGTGTAAGGAGACATGAGGGGGGATATCAAAGAGACACAAGGAAGCTTTTTGGGAGTGAAGGATAGGTTTACTATCTTGATTGTGGTAATTGTTTCAAGAACGTATTCATATTTAAAACCGGTCATATTTCACACTTTAAACATGTCTTGTTTATTGTACATTAATTACCAAAAATAATTAATAATAATAATGGTATGAGTTATTTTCAAGTAAAAACAAGAAATATTGAAAAATGCTTCTTCATCATTTTCACCAAATTCAAATTTGTATATTCTGGGCTACTTAAATTTTTTTTTTGTATAAAATTTCCATTTTGCTACAGTATTTTCAACAGAAACTTCTTTGAAATCGTCATTCCACCTGCACTTTCTACTTAAGGAAGCGATTCATTGCAGCGATTATTCTCTTTGCCTTAACTGATGATTTTACAATGTGGTCTGAAACCAGAATATGTAGACTTACTGCCTCTTCTGTCACAACATGTCCCCAATTTATCCTCTTCCTAATGCCCTTACCTTATGTTTTTTCTCCTTAGGCTTGGTTCTGTCCTGTAATTGTATTCTTTGTGCCTATTCTGAATTTATACCCAGTATGCTCACTTACGGGAATTGAAATGTAAAACATTAGCCTTATCCTTTACAGGTATTTTGCTAACAGTGATTAACGTATAGTAAATATTATAAAGATCTTTGGTGATAGGCTGATTAAATTTTTATATGTATTCTACTTGTACCTAGCATTTTATTAAGCAAACTAAATAATATAGTTCATTCAATTATTTAACAACATTTTTTGGGTTTCTATTATAAGCCAGATCGTGTACTAATCTCTAAAGATTCAAGGATAAATTGAATAAATATCTTGTTCTTTGGGAGCACTTGTTCAATCTCCTATAGCAGTTCTCAACCTAAGTATCACATATCCATATATTTTTAAATATAGTATTATTTTGGTGCATATATTTTTATATTTTATTGGGCATATGTGTTTATCTGTTATGTATCACCTCAAAGATATTACTAACAGTCATGTTAGGCAAAGCAAAAAGTTTTCTCTACAGATAAGGACTTCTGTGAGTAGGACCAATTAAAGATAACTGAGTTAGTTTCCAAGATACAGGATATTTAAAAGCTTGCTGTGTTGACAGAACAAGAAATAGATTTCCTAAAGAAAAAAATAAATTAATTAGTCAGAACTCTTTAATAAGAACCTTGCTATTTTTAACATGGTAAGTCATTAATATTGATACACTATATTTGAAACATTAATTTCAAAGTACTGCGCTGCCTATGTTTAGACAAACTTTCTGGACAAAATCTCTATGACTGCCAATGCCACGTTCTCAAGGGAGTTGTATTTCACTCTGGCTCTGGCTGTAATTTCAGCAAAACAGACGTAAAAAATGGTTTGGGATCAACAGATCAGTATTGTTTGGAAATATTTGGCTTAGTTGCCTGGGAGGCACCCAAGGTTTGCTTACAAACAGGAGGTTTTTGACAGCAGGTCTTCTCAGTTGCCTGTAGCAGCCTCAATGATTGCTTTCCACTCTATTATAATCCTTAAGGACTATAAATATTGCTTCAGTAAAGTTAAGTAGGACAACTTTGCAGTCTTTTCTAACAGGAAACTATTTAACATGTATATGATTTGCCACAAGACATAAATCATTTACATTTTTGTTAAAATATATTTTCTCTAGAATCACAATTGTCTATATTTAAGTAACAGAATTGGAAAGATAATATAGATAGATAGATATAATAGAAATAGATACATAGAATTGTGTCAGTAAAAATAGCATGCATGAATGTAGATATATAATCATTGCATCAGTAAAGATATCACTTGGTGCCACCATTAGTAAGTCATATTAGGATATAATATTCTAGCATTGATTATACATTTATGTTGGCTTGCCCTATCTCTTCTGCCGTAACTATACTATAATCATTAATTTCATGTGTCAACTTGGCTAGGCTATGAATCACAGTGGTTTGGCTAGATACTGGACTGGTTGCTGTTCCATAATGCAATGTAATGCAGTACAATGCCTGCAATGTAATATAATGCAATCACTTTCCATGATGTGATCTGATGTGATCAACCAATCAGTAGAAAGGGGAGTTTCCTTGGGGAGGGTGATGTTCTGCCTGCAGAATATAAATGGATATTCTGGCAGAGATCGTTCTCTCTTTGATTTTGCGCTCTCCTTGTCTCCTGATCACCAGATACTGGGACATAAGCCTGCAGAAGTCTCTGATCAGTTCCATGACCTGCAGATTTTGGATATGCCAGGCCCAGCAATCCTGTGAGCCAGAAGAAGCCTTCACCATACCATCTGACCTACAAATCTGGGACTTGCCAGCTCCCACAATTGTGTGAGCCATTCCCTTGAAGTAAATGTGTCTCAGTATATTTATATATATACGTCTCACTGGGTGTGCTCTTCTAGAGAACCCAATTAAGACATATATCAAGTCATAGATGTGAAACAAGAAATACGTTCAATCTACCTGTGCCCAACTTGTTTTTATAAAAAGGAATTTAGAAACAGGCTGATGATAACGTCCCCAGCTGTATTTATATATTTATTTAAATTTTCTAAATAAATGAGTTACCATGTTAAAACAGCGTGGAAAACTAAGGTATAAAAATATCCAAAAATTTTTATTTCATTAAAATTTAGATTGCTTCTTCCTGCACTTTTAAGAAATGTATTTATTATCAGGCTGGTGGAATGAGGAAACACAAATCCAACACTTTTATAGTTATATGCACTTTAAAAATTTAGGTGCATTTTTATGAGTTGTATTGTTGTATTGTCATCTGTAAATACACCCTGACATTAATTTTATATCAGTACTAATAAAGTAGCAGATTTTTTTTAAAGTCATATTTCCCTTTCATTTATCATATATCACCCATACATCACTGAACTCTGCATATTCCTAATTGCAGAATTCTATACTGGAGTAGGGGGGTGGGTATCATTTTTTAACCTCAGCTAATGATTAGCTTTTGGCCTAAACCACAGGGATTGATCTGCTCTTGTAATTTCTTTTCTAGAGATTTTAATATTATCAGATATTTTAAAACAATTGCTACCTCTGTTTTGACATATTTCCTGTCTTGTAGGCACTATAAATCAGTAGAAATGATACATGTTAGAGGCGATATCTTCCGGGGATCACACTGTGGATGTTATAACAAGAATCATCCCTTGAGACTAAGATGAGCTCTAAATTATTCATGATTTAAGCATTGTTCAAAAAAAAAAAAAAAAAAAAAAAGACTCATGGCTACCCCATGTGTTATAGAAGAGAACTGAGCTCTATAGGGTTTTCTTGATTATAATCTTTTCAGAAGAAGAGAAGAAGATAGCCAGGCCTTTTTTCCACTGAGCCTCTGGATTGTAACAGCAAACTTTTCAGTTAGTAGTCAAGTGCAAACCATTTGTGCCACTCAGGGACCTTTTAAACATTGTTAGGTATATTAAAAAATCCACAGTCACTAATTACAAGTTGTTGTTGTTGTTGTTGTTGTTTAAATTAAAATGCTTACAGAATTTCGGTTGTAAGGTCCATGGGAAAATTTTAATACATTTACTAACATATCATTGAATTCCACTTCTGTGCATATTTTGGTCTCCTTATCACTGAGGGGAAAAAGAGATTAAAAACAAACAAAAAAAAGGCAAAACACGTACGTGCTACCAGTGTGGAAAATCTAGTCTTATGTAATTTCTAGAAATTTTAACGCCAAAAAAAATTTCCCAGGACAAGTCTATCCAATAGAACTTTGTGCAATAATGAAATTTTCTGTATCTCTCTGTCCAACATGGTAGTCACTTGCCTCACTACTGATTGCTTGAAATGTGGCTACTGTGACTGAAACACTTAATTTTAATATCATTTAAGTTTACATTTAAGTAACCATATGGAGTGAATGGCTAATGCATAGGACTAAGCAACCCTCAGGTAATGGTCTGCAAACATTATTTTCTTCATGGATACATTGAAAAGAGTAAAAATTATGTGACACGGAATATTTTGTATATGTTGACATTTTAAAGAAAACTATTAAACCAGTCTATAAAATATAGCCAATGTTTTTAAACTGAGACTTTTTATCTATTGTTGCACGTTTGGAGCTTTGGTGGTGAAGTGGTTAAGAGCGCCACTGCTAACCATAAGGTTGATGTTCCAATCCACCAGCCGCTCCTTGGAAATCCTACGACGGCTCTATTCTGTCCTACAGGATCGCTATGAATCGGAATCGACTTGATGACAACGGATATTACACATTTGAAGGATACTCGAATCATTTTCTTTACTTTCAGAAATTTTACATTATTTTTTTCTCCTTGAATGTGAATTTAATTATTGTGCACCCAAACATTTCAAATACTAATTATGTATTTACATCTCAGCCTTTTTATTACATTCAAGCGTATTTATATGCTGACAAATATGTATAAACTGTGACCCTGATGAGTTTTTTCTTTGGTCAGTTTATTACATTTGTTAGTAGTACACAATTGCTCAAAATAACGCATTTTTTGATAGTTACTAAAGAAAGTAAATATTAAAAATGCAACTGTCGATTGATGATATTGTTTATTGCTAAAATCGGGGTTTAACTGCAACCCAATTTCTTTCTTTTTTTTTAAATAAATACAAGGAAATGATTTTTATGATCAATATAATATTATCCAAAAACCAACCACTGCTGTTGAATCGATTCCAACTCATAGCGACTTCAGAGGACAGAGTAGAACTGCCCGTAGGGTTTCCAAGGAGCATCTGGTGGATTCAAACTGCTGATCTTTTTGGTTAGTAGCCAAGCTCTTAACCACTGTGCCACCAGATAATATTATTTAAATATTTGATTTCTCAGAATTATAGTTAAATATGTAAATATTAAATGATGGTCAAAAAGATAATAATGATCTGTCACTAGAAAACCCAATAGCCTTTTCTACCTTTTTGAAAGTTAAATGACGAAAATCAACTTACTTGCAGAAAATTATTGGTTTCTGGAAATGATTTATCAAGACTTATGAAAAGACTATAACTTTACTCTTTATTCTTTTATATGCAGATATCTTGTATGCTGCAAGGATGGCAAATGTTTAATTTCAAAACACATTTTCAATAAGATATTTTTGATAAAATGCTTAATCTTATCAGAGGTTATAAATACATTTTCATCAAAACTCTGTAGTAGCAGAATTTGCTCATTCAGTATGTGGAAATACCTATTACACCAATCAAATTGGGAAAACCAACCTCATTGGCAACTCAATCAGTCAAAGAAGTTTTACTCTCTGTAAGAAAAAAGCCTGACTTTATTTTTTAAATTGGATAAATGTATGAAGACAATTTGCTAGGTCAAGCATTTCACTACTGAAGTCTAATCTGTGTTAATAGCTACGTAAGGCACAGATCCTTACCTTGAATAAGTCACATGAATCAAGCAAGATACGAAAATCTTCATGATTTTATATAGATGCCTTATATTAACTCCTATAGTACTGTCCCTCGGGGCAATGCATTCTTTGGCAAAGGTAAGGAGATGGAAGTGACAAGACCATAGAAAAGTACTTATCATAATTCCTGCCACATTCTACAAAATAAAATGAATTTAGAGTGTCTCATAATGGGTGAAAAGACTGTTTCCTCTGCCTCACTGCTTCCTAAACCAAAATTTAGGTCATATAGGATAAAAATCCTTCCAATCCAGTTGTTAATTTATGCCTTGGTTAAAGGACCCTTCCCAGACACCAATATTTGGAAGTATTTCTTTGTCACCTTAGTGGGGCAAGGTGTCATAGTGAAATGTATGCCTTTATTTTGTCAAGTGGGAAAAGAGGAAAAGGACAACTGTGTACAGAAAGAAAGCAGTCATGATATTTTCATTACAGGTGTGTTCTCAGTCAGATCAGTTTTAGGAAAGAGAACATAAGAAGAGGAAGTTCTTGAAAGTGATTTCCTAGAGACTATATATTTTCACATAGCCTTTAAAATAAACTTCATGCATCCCCAGTGGTGCCTACTTCCAGTCCAAAGACTGTTGATAGGTGGTATTATTAGTGGTGGTAACTTCTGACCTTTGATGTTGAGACACGGGGAAGCAGATTGTCCAACCGTAGTCCTATTTGTTCCGTTTTTTAAAAATAATGTTGTTTTTTTTTTTCCCCAAATAAACTTTAGGTACTTAGAAATAATGCATTAATTGGCAAAACATATGAATACTTTCGATGATGGAGAAATACTTGCTGTATTCAAGTAAGTCGTAGAGGTTAAAAATCACCAAACCCCAAACCAAACTAAACCCGCTGCCGTCAAGTTGATTCTCACTTACAGCGACCCTATAGGACAGAGTAGAACTGCTCCACAGAGTTTCCAAGGAACGCCTGGTAGATTCCAACTGCTGACCTTTTGGTTAGCAGTTGTATCTCTTAACCACTACGCCGCCAGTTTTTCGTAAAAGTCACCGGTACTTCCTACTGCCAAAAGAATTTAAAACATAATTAAAATTTCCTATTTATACATTTTGAATATGAATTAAATTTAAGCATATGCCAAATATAGATTCAACTATTCAGAGCAGAAAGTATTTAAACTTTTTAGAAAGTTTCCAGTTATAACACTTCTCATAATAGGGGTATAACTGGTGTTTGTTAAATGTCAAATACACATTTCAAACAAGTATACTGTGAAAATTTTATCTTTCCTATAATAAATTTTTAAGTTTTCTTATCCTTAGCTTTCATATTCCTACTTTACAGCTGAAGCAACATAAAAAGTTAGTAAATTTCTCACTATCTGTTCTTTGAATAGAAAAAAAAAATCTTTTAATTTGAAACTAAAAGGCACTTATTGTTCTGCCAGTATTTTTGTAAGGAATTTTATCCATTTCTCTAGGGCTTCAACATATAGGAAATTTTTCTTGGTTAGTTTTAATTTAAAGGACCATACCTTATTTTCCTTTCTATTCTCAAGAAAAAAAAAAAAAAGGTATAAATTGGAAGCTATCATCTACTTTTTATCTAAATCTTGGATCTATTTCATCATTGCTAAATTGCAAACTTGGCAAAAATATTTTCTGTACCTTTCCATTGATTTTAAAAGTGAGTAAGTTTGAAAATTGGTAGTATAAATAATTGAATCGCATAAAAGCTTGCATTTTTATCCAATTATTTATTAATGCTTCTCCTATCACATAATTGCTTCCTATTTAACACAACATAACCACCTCCCCCCAAAAAAAATCCAAACCCGTTACCATTGAGCGACCCTATAGGACAGAGTGGAACTACCCCATAGGGTTTCCAAGGCTGTAATCTTTACGGAAGCAGACTCCCACATCTTTCACCCATGGAGTGGTTGGTGGGTTTGAACCGTTGACCTTTCAGCCCAGCTCTTAAATCGTTGTGCCACGGACGCTCCCAGCTCAACCATAGGTTTTATTTAATTTGAGAACAGGCAAAGTGATTTACATTGAGGAATTTGGGCCGAAGGGTCTATTTGTACAAAGTATAGTGGATCTTTATAAGGAATTGTCTCGATGTCGGTATGCAAACTATTGTTACTGGACTACAATTTACCACAAAAACTAATAACCCCAGTGATAGGCATTCTAAAAAATTCATCTTCTTGTTCTAGTACGATAACAACTACTTAAGCTTAAAAGCAGCTGTCTTGTCAGATAACAATGTTCTCTAATAAAATCTGAATCCATTCTGAACACACTTATAATCCATTATTTTTATTCTTCCTTAATTTTAGAATTTTGCATCTGTGGTCTAAGTGTACAGAAAACAGAATAGGTGCACTGTCAGGGACACATATATACATATATGCAAAGTATTTCATACAGGTGCTCTGTGCTGCATATTTTATATGCATTTTCTCTTTAATAATGAGGACAACAAATATTTTGATTTTTTTGTCATATCTTAGTGGTCACACTCTATTAATAATGAATAGGACAACATGAATCCTGATGAACATTCAAGAACTTCTGTAATTCTGAAGAAGTAGAGGAAGAAATAGATTTAGTAGGATTCTGACTTTCATGCTGAGAAGACTCAACGTTGACCCAAAGATTGCTTCCAGGCTCTGAAGTAAGAAGAGAAAAAAAAAAAAGCCATAAATTTGAATTAGTGACATTTGTGTTTGTGCTCAATGATTGATTTGGTTGCCCTATGTCGTTTACTTGCTGGCTTACGAACATAGAGTTGGTGAATTCTTACATCCTAACACTTATGTCTGGATTAACATTGTTGCATCAAGATCTGTTTATAATTTTAGTGAATGACTTTTTTTCCTCCATAGAATTTTACTCACTGTCTCCTATACAAGGAAAGATGATGCTGTCACATCCCATTTCTGTTCTGTTTATCAGGATGAGCTCTACTTCCTAACTTTTCAGCAGAGTACATCTTTGAGTGAGGAATGAATCTCTAAGGACCAGTAAGCAACTGGAGCATCTCTCGGCCAGAAAAGAGAAAGGCAAGTATAATGCAATAATGTGTTTCCTCATTACATCCTGCCTATTCAAATTTATCACAGTCCTTATCCCAATTTATTATTTAGATTTGTGTAATTACTTTCTTTATAGGGCTATGGAATTCAGACTCCACCAAATGCAAACATTACAGCATTTTTTAATAGCCCCTTCCCTTCTCAAAGAGATGAAAATAAAAACAATTTATCGGTATATCGATGGTGACATGATTCATAAAACAGAGGTGATATTTAACAAGCTTTATGTCAATATAATCTATACAATTAACCATAAAATTAATGCCATACAAATTTTACTTGAATTTTCTGATTGTGTTGTGTGGTTGACCACATTGTTATAATATTCTAAAACTTTTGCCCTTCTAACTTTCTCCCAAATTCATTTAGCACCAGTAGGTAGTTATTTCCTGCCTGCCTTTCATTTTAGTGATGAGAAAAACATTAGTTTATACCTAAAATTACTTTTCTTTGGAAAAAAATATATATTTCCAAATATCTGTTCTATACCTATGGTAAGAGGAGGTTAAGTTTAAAAATCACTTCACCCTTCTCTACCAATACTATGCTAAACACTTCTTCTAAGGTTCTATGGGTCTAATTGAACTATCATCAGTCTCAAATGTCATCATCTCAAGATATCACTGTTTAATTTGCTATGCCTACAATGGGCTTATAGTGTCCTGGTGGAGACAACTTAATTCCCAGTTATTTAGTATTTTATATTTAGTACTTCTGACTAAGTCACGCCTGTCCTTTTTGCTTCTTATTTGTTTACTCTGCTTTTTTAATTTATTTTACCCTTTAAGTTATGTTTCACCTTTTCTCCCTATTCTTACCATTTTCTCTCATTTCAGTCATTTCCAATTTTTTTCCTCATTTTACTGTGACAATACAATCCAACTTTGAAAATTTGTGGGTTTTTTTTTTTTTCTATTCTCCCTTTTCCTTGTGTTTAATCCAAGCAATATGAAAGCAACTAGTTTTCCCCCCAGGGGAGCCCTTCCATTGTAGTGGGACAGGACCATATAACTGGAAGCTCTACCAGAAAGGTAATTCCAGCAGAAAGCAATTCAAGATGAAGCATTCAACTCACTCCACGAGGAACAGAGCAATAGGATTCTCTACTTCAGAGGGACTCTGCAGTTGACTGCTATGGAGACCTTCAGAGCTGTCAAATCAGAATTTTAAACTCCTTACTACTGTTTTTATCCTCCTCAACAACAGCAATAAAAACAGTGAACACTTGTCATGGATTGAATTATGTCCCCCCAAAAATGTGTGTATCTGTTTGGCTGGGCCATGATTCCTGGTGTTGTGTGATTTTCCTTTATGTTGTAAATCCTGCCTCTATGATGTTAATGAGGGAGGATGGGCAGGGCTCAGTGTACAAGATTGGACTGTGTCCTGAGGCAATCTCTTGAGATATAAACAAAAGGAGTGAGCAGAGAGACAGGGGGGCCTCATACCAGCAAGAAAGCAGCACCAGGAGCAGAGCACGTCCTTTAGACCCAGGGTCCCTGAGCCTGAGAAGCTCCTTGACCAGAGCCAACAGAGAGAGAAAGACTTCCCCTGGAGCTGAAGCCCTGAAATTGGTCTTTTAGCCCACTTTACTGTGAGGAAATAAATTTCTCTTTGTTAAAGCCAACAACTTGTGGTATTTCTGTTACAGCAGTACTAGATAACTAAGACAACCCTATTAAATGAAATTTCTGAAGTATAAATAGGAGGACTGGACAAATTTTCTTAACAAGTTTTATCTTTCTTCTCATTCAAAGTTTTACCAACAATCTTTTATATAATCATAACTGACATTTGTTTCTAATAAAGTAGAAAATAAATAAAAATACTTCAACATATTCTAATATTTTAATAATTTTCTGTTGTTATAAATTATAAATAACCTTATGTACACCCAGGTGGCACAGTGGTTAAGAGCTTGGCTGGTAACCAAAAGGTTGGCGGTTCGAATCCACCAACTGCTCTTTGGAAACCCTCTGGGGCGCTTCTACTCTGTCCTATAGGGTTGCTGTGAGTTGGAATCAACTCGATGGCAATTTTTTTTTTTAATGTCACTTCTACTTAATTGTGCTCATGAGGAACCTGTACATATGCCATGAGGCAGTGCTTTGAACAGAACAGAGTGGCTTAAAATGAGGAAAGTTGTGCATCAGGCTTCTATTATTTCATCATACCTAGTCAATCTGTATGCTGGGCAAATAATAGGAGAAGCTGGATTATATGAAGAAGAACATGGCATCAGGATTGGAAAAAGACTCATTAACAACCTACAATATGCAGATGAAACAAATTTGCTTGCTGAGAGTGACAAGGACTTGAAGCACTTATATGAAGATCAAAGATTACAGCTTTCAGTATAGATCACACCTCAACATAAAACAAAAATCCTCACAACTGGATGAATACGCAACATCATAATAAACAGAAAAGATTTAAGTTCTCAACAATTGCATTTTACTTGGATCCACAATCAATGCACATGGAAGCAGCTGTCAAGAAATCAAACAACACATTGCATTGGGCAAATCTACTGCAAAAGACCTCTTTAAAGTGTTAAAAAGCAAAGATGTGAGTTTGAGGACGGGCCTGTCCCAAGCCATTGTATTTTCAATTGCCTCATATGCATGTGGAAGAGGTACAATGAATCAGGAAGACCAAAGAAGAACTGATGCCTTCTGAATTATGGTGTTGGGGAAGAATACTGAATATACCATGGACTGCCAGAAGAAATCTGTTTTGGAAGAAGTATAGCCAGAATGTTCCTTAGAAGTGAGGACGGAGAGACTGTCTTGTGTACTTTGGACATGTTATCCGGAGGGACCAGTTCCTGGAGAAGGACATCATGCTTGGTAACGTGAAAAAGAGAAAGACTCTCAGAAGATGATGGATTGACACAGTGGCTTCAAGAGTGGGCTCAAACATAGCAACAATTGTGAGGATGGTGCAGGACTGGGCAGTGTTTTGTTCTGTTGTACATGGGGTCACTATGAGTCTGAACCCACTTGATGATACCTAACAGCAACAATAATGCTAGTTCTATTCAACACTCCAGTGTAATGTTTCAGGGAAAACATTCACTTTGAGTGAGCAAAACAAAAACCAAACAGCTGCTCTTTGTTGGAATAAAAGCAAAAAAAAGGAAAAATAATGGAGTGTAAGCCATATTGAAAGAAGGTGTAACTGAGAGGCAAATTGAAAGACATGATAGGCCCAACTAATTATATAATGAACAGAGTAACGTGTTGGGAATGTGAAATAAGAGAGGAATTGACATCACATCTCAAGTTTTATAATCTAGGTGTGAGAGGGTAGGTGAAATAGCATAAATAAATATTGAAAAGCATTTCATAAAATAGAGCTAAAGTTTTGAAAACCACATATTCAAACACATATTCATTAAAAAGACAGGACATAAAACATAATTAGCTGCTCGTACTCCACTTTTCCCTTCCCATTTCCAGGTTTTCTCCACCTTTAGATAAATGCAGTATCCTAGACCAAACTACTCATACAAAATTTTTCATGTCTTCTGTGCCCTTTTAAAATAGGGATGGCATATAAATCTTATCTCATGTGTGCACTCAATTAATGGATGGTGACTGCCTGGAAATTTTTGCTCAGAGGACCTGGAGGCTATGTCTGGGTTCAGGGACAAAGCAATGGTGAGTGTCATGAATTAGTGAGGAGAGAATGGGGCACGCCACCCACATTTAAATTTAGGTAATAACTAATTTTAGAATTAGATTTCAGTCTACTCTTTAATTTGTGACTCATACAAATATTTAGGTATTTGCTTTGAATTATTTGAATGACTGAAATAAAATACAATATTTGAACTAGCAAGAAAACTAAAGATAGGAAAATGTATTTTATATAATAAAATCAAACATATTTGGTAATGTTAGCTATATTATTCTTATGAAATTTTAGAACTTAATTAGACTAAAGAGAACTACTATCAGATATAAAGATCTAAATATTAACCTGACATCTCTTAGACACTCTTCCATTGATAAACATCTAATTTATATATATATACATATATATGTATATATAATGCTTGCAATAGTTATCTGAAAATCTTTAGGGCATTTTGTTAACTTCTAATTCCTGTGTTTCATATTTACATTCAAAAAGAATATTTCCTTCAAGAAAGAAGAATGTTAGTTCTTTTGGTAAGTTTCTTTTATGTATCTCTACACTCCAAAGTTTATTTGTGGAGTAAGTTTAAAATTTTATATATCTGATGTTGTACAACAAAGTGCACTACATATGCCTTTTAATGTACTCATTTATAAAATCGCTGATTTGATACAGGTATCGAATGGAAGCAGGCCAGTGTTTCAATATACGAAACAACAATTCATTTCTAAACATAGCTCACTGAGATTTCTGTATTGAAAAGCCTCTGTTGTTCTTTAGCAAACCACTGAAGTGAATTTAGTGACTGGGAAAGCTGCCAGACAAACAGGAATACAAACCAAACTCCTTTAAAACATAGAATTACAACATCAAAGTAAGCATAATTACCACTTTTAATATCCTGGCCACTTCAACTTTGCCCTGAAAGAGACTCTGCGTTTTTAAAGTGAGAAACCCAGGTTTAATTTTGACTTGACCAAAATTCAAATTTTCTAATACTGATCTCTGCAGATTAAATATATTCTCTAGATTATGTTACATTTTTATAATGTAAACATAACAGTAAAGATTCCTGGTGGCGCAAACGGTTAAGTGCTTGGCTGCTAACCAAAAAGTTGGTAGTTTGAACCCACCTACTGGTTCTGTGGGAGAAAGACCTGGCAATCTGCTCCCATAAAGATTACAGCCTAGGAAACCCTATAGGGCGCAGTTCTATTCTGCACACATGGGGTCACCATGACTCAGAGTTGACTCAATAGCACACAACAACAACAATAACAAACATAATAATAGTTTATTATATTTTTATTTTTTAAGTAATATTTTATTCTGTTTTTGGTGAAAGTTTACACAGCAAACTAGGTTCCCATTTGACAATTTCTGCATAAATTGTTAAGTGACATTAGCTACATTTTTAATAATGTGCCAACATTCTCTTTAATTGATATTGTCAACATTCTTCTTTCTGAAAGAAACTTTCTTTTTGAATGTAAGTATGAAACACAAGAATTAGAAGTTAAATTTTTTTTTTTATTGCATTCTGGTTGTTCCATTTCTAATACTGTAGTTTGATTGTCCCCTTATTTTAGAGTAATTGCTGATCTTTTGGTCTCGTACAGATTTTTTTTTAATGGAGCACCTTATTCAAAGATAATATCCTTTATTTTGTTTTCCAGTGTTTTATTTTGCTAAAAGATGATCTTAGGAGATACAACTATTTGTCTCTACCCATTAGGAGCAAAAGAGAAAAAAGGAAACCAAAGTCTCAGAAAAGATATTAGTCACAGAGCTATAGTCTACACTAGCCACGGCCTAATCTACCCTGTGAACAAAAGAACTAAGTGGTGCCTGGTTACAACTATTGACCGTTCTGATCAGGGTCACAATGGGTGGACCCTGACAGAATGGGAGAAAAATGTAAAGTAGAACCCAAATTCTTAAAATGTCCAGACTTACTGGGCTAGTTGCTACTTGAGGACTCCCTGAGCCTATCACCCTGAAATACTCTTTAAACCTAGAACATAATAATACTTTAAAATCATCAACACATATACACACGATTATCAACACAATCATACCCAACTATATATGTAAAAATATTTCAGATAAATAATGAAATTGAAAAACTTTGGTCTATTCTCTGGTGAAAACCTAAAAGCATTGAAATTAAGATCAGGATAATAACAAGGATACCAATCTTCACCAATAATTTTAGCATAGATATGACTGTGATAACAAATGTAGTTAAAAAAAACCACATAACATCAATGTTGGAAAAGAGGATGAGAAGTTTACGTTTGTCAACCTTAAAAAATATGTTTAACAGGAAGAAAATTATCAAAATTCACAAGAGAGTTTAGTTAAGCTTCTGGTTATATAACATATAAACAAAAAATCAATTGCTTTCATATATATTTAAACCATTTAAGAGAATTCATAATTGATTTGTTTTTATCATGTGTGTGTCTCCCATACTCTCTCTCTATGTTTATATAATTTGCAACAAGTATAAATTGCATAGACTCTATATAAGATGAATAAAAACTATTATTGAAAAACTATAATTAAGACTTTGTTTAAATAAAAGAACGTTTAGTGGCTTAGACTATTATAAAGATGTTAATTATCTTTATAATATGAAACATATATTATGCAGTACAAATCAATCATATTTCTTGACATTTTGAGGAGGCTTGTGTATATGTATATCATAATTCAATTTTTACAAAAGATAGAATAGATATAATACAATATGTGGAAAAATGTCTACATATTATGTGCTAAAATCATACCATTTCTTTTTCATAAGTGGTAGATTTTACATTATTTTAATTGGAGTTTTTTTTTCTTTTTGCTTGTTTTCATTTCTTTATTTCAAAAATGTAATCTTTTTGGACTGGACTGTGCGACCTAAAATGATACTCATGAAGAGTGTGCTTCTTAGCTGAAGTAGATACTTGAGACTAAATGGGCAGCTTCTGTGCGGAGGTGAGATGAGAAGGCAGAGAGGGTTAGGAGCTTGTTGAATGGACATGGGAAACCAGGGGTGGAAAGGAGTGTGCTGTCACAGAGCAATTAGGATCACATAAAAATGTCTGTATAAATTTTTGTGTGAGAGACTAACATGAATTGTAAACTTTCACTTAAACTACAACAATTATAAAAAGTAAAAAAAAGTAATCTTTTTTTAAATGAAAGTTGTAAATAGGAAAATCATAAAAACTGACAAAATACTTTTGAATTTCTTTTTTTTTTTACTTTTTTAATTGTGCTTTAAGTGAAAGTTGACAACTCAAGTTAGTTTCTCATACAAAAATTTATACACATATTGTTATGTGACCCTAGTTGCTCTCTCTGCAATGTGTCAGCACACTCCTCCTTTCCACCCCGAATTTCCTGCGTCCATTCAACCAGCTCCTGTCCCTTTCTGCCTTTAGAATTTCTTGATGTACAAAAGATGAAATTCCAGGTTATGTGTTTCTGTATGTGTGTATTTCTAAAATCAACAAAAATAAGAATAATATTCACTTAAGTCTTTGGGTAATTCAGAAAAGTGGAATTAAATAATTGGAAATAAAAAGAAGGAAAAAATTTCTACTTACCAAAGTAATTTTTAGGAGAAAACGATCATTTAAAAAAAAATTATATGCTATTTTGCTCATAAAATTGACAAATAGCCACAAGTGTTTAATACTTCTCATGCCCTTTGGGGTAGATAGAAGTTTTACAACCTATATTGAACAATAAATTCTACAAAGGGAAAATGCATGTTCCTTTCAAACACTTCAGACAGTTTATTCAACAATTACAATACGTATATTCCTCTACATTTTTTTCCCATTCACCACATTTTGTATCTATCTTCTTAATTTCTTGGATTTTCTATTTTATTGATGTGTAAAAAATGTTACTGTGATTTTATTTGTAAATTATATTTACCAAAGTGTCATCCTTTTTTTTCCCCATAAAATAATTGGGTCATGGGTCTCCAAAAATGGTGATTTCTGAGAATTGGATATAATTTCTATTGAAGTTAAGTTTAAAATATAGTCTTCCTTCTTAAGAAAACTATATTCTGTACTGCCTAAATAGATACTCAAATATTTTGATCACATTTCATACTAATTCAAAGACCTATACTTAAAACTATAGCATTTATCTTACTAACTTTTTATCTAATATGAAAATATTTCTCAGATATAAGCTAGAATTAAAAAACATGCCATGTATTATAGCAAAAGCATTTGACATACAATTTTGTTCTCTAAGTGTATCTGCTCTTACAATAGACATATAATTTTATCTTGCTGTAATGAAAATACATTACCAAAAGTCTGTAATATCTTCATATTTATTTCATTATTCAGCTGTGCAGGATATCTTAAACCATATATTCTTTTCATAGTAGTATTACATATCATATGCTATAGTCTCCCTAATGAGCAGTTATTTCAAAATCTATAAAATTCGATGACAAAAGTTCATTGGAAAATCTCTGCTGTTACTAAACTCAGAACCTGATTGACTATCTGGAAATAGTTCTTGTTTTCATATTAGTGATAATAATAGAGATGCCTATATTCTTCATTATTATTACAGAATTCGTAAAGAATTGATGGGTATTAATTACCTCATTTACTTATCACAACAAGCGTGTAAGATATTTTTCCCCAAACTGTGCTGTTGGTGAAACCTAAATTAAGACTGATTAAATGACTTGCATAAGATTACAAAACTAGAAGTGGTTGAGTCAGCATTAAGAGCCAATAAATTTATAACTGAACTTTTTAATGATAGAATCCTTTATGGATTAAATTGTGCCCCCTAAAAATATGTATTGTAACTCTTATCCCTACTCGTATGGATGTAATCCCATTTGAGAATAACATTTTCTTTGTTATGTTAATGAAGCCATATCAGTGTGGAATGTGTTTTAAACAAATTTCTTCTGAGATAAAGACAGCAGACTAGGCACAGATGGGGAAAGACTGATGCCAAGCCACATGAAGATACGCCAAGTAACTGTGGAACAGAAGTTGAAAAGAGACAAGGACCTTCCCCAGAGTTGACAGTAAGACTTCCCCTAGAGCCAGTTTTCTGAAGTCAGATTTTTAACCTCCTAAACTGTGAGTAAACAAAGTTCTGTTCAGTAAAACCACCCACTTGTAGTATTTCTGTTATAGCAGCACTAGATAACTAAGACAGAATTCTTTCAAAATACAGTAAGTCCCTGGGTTATGAAAGTCACACAGAGGATGCGTACTTCTCTAATGTTATGTAATTTTGCCGTTACCTTGAAAAGACTGAACCAACACCTACTCGCAACAATTCTTCATCACATTAACCTTCACTTGCTGCAAATGTAGCCTTTAAAACATTTTTTAAACATTTTTTGCACTAAAGTGAGGCTAAATAAGAACCATATGTACCTGTTCCAACCTACCTACAAATATGACTTAAAGACACACTTAGAAACGGATCTTGTTCATAACCCAGGAACTGCCTGCATTTGCTAGAACAAACAAACAAAACCAACAAACCTCCTTTGTATTCACATGCATTGTTGATTTTGACTATTCATGCATCATTGGTTATAACAATTTATTTCACAAAAGATAAAGGGAGGAGTGCTACTAAAGAAATGAGATAAAATGTTACACAGTGGCTGCATCACTCTACATTGTTCACTTCTCCTAACAACCCCAGGGAGATCCTGGGTGGTTCCAGTGGTTCATGTGCTCTGCTGATAACTGAAAGTTTGAAAGCAGGAATTCACCCAGAGGTACCTCAGAAGGAAGGTCTGGTGATCTACTTTTGAAAAACCCACCACTGAAAACCCTATGGAGCACATTTCTACTTTGACACACTTGAGGTCACCAGAAGTCAGAATCAAGTGAATGGCAATTGGTGGGTGGTGGAACAACCCCAGAGGAGAGGCATTATCCTCTCTCGGTAAAAAAAGTGGTTTCTTCAAGTGATGCAACTTATCGAAGGTCATTACAATAGAAAACAATGAAACAAAAATTCAAATCCATGCCACCTGTCACCCAAACCTGCGTGTACTTTCCATGCAGCCCTACTCCGCGTATCAAACTCCATCACGGGCCTCTTTCCTTTGTTTGAATTTCCCGGTAAATATTTATTTTCCTGTTAGTCTCACGAATTCTTTAAAAATATATAGCCTAATAGTGAGCCAATTTCTTAAGATAACTGCATATTTTGTTTATTACAGTATATATATAGTTTGACTACTTCATAGAAATTGTATCTACATAATACATTTATTAAAAGATATTTTTATTCTCTTTCAAAATCCTGGCTTATGGATAGATTTTGATCAATAGTTGATTCTCCTAGCAGAACTATATGTCTAAAATTTTGGCTAAACTAAATCTGAATGTGTAAATCTTCACATTCCTGAATGAATCTAAGACATATGGTCTCTTACATCATTAAAGTATAATGCTTTTATAATCAAGATGCTTAATGGTTTAAGTAGTTGTCATTTTTATTCTCTAAGCAATTTCTAATGTTGAATGAACTTAATTTGGTTAAGATATTCATAGTGTAAATTATAAATTGCATGTTCCTTTAAAAGAAAGCACAGGTTTTATAAAGCACTCAATTGTATGAGAACACAAATGGAAAATGTCTCTGATCAAAATTAATTCAGTTGCATAGCAGCCAATTTGTAACCAGGACAATAAATAACCGCTGACACTAAATTCTGATGGGACATGATTTATCAGATAAAAACTAGAGGTCATGATGCATTCAAGACAGCTATTTGCAGAGCTGAATTTCATTGCAAAATAATTTAGGTAGAAATTTTGAACCAATTAATTCATTAAAGGCTGCCATTTATCAGCCTAAACAAGACATTTCTCTTCCCTTCAATTAAGAAACTATTCCTAACCTACTAGATTCTCCAAGTATTTTACAGTTTAGAAATTCAAACAGACAGATTAAAAATTAACCACATCAAAAACACTCATAAAAAGATTGTCAGGAGATATTCACAGCTCACTTTCCTAAGCATAAAAATATGTCAAAATATGATTTACATGCAAGTAAATAAGATGGACAAGTATTCCTATAGAGACCTCAGTTAATAAAGGAAAACTTGACAGCATTGGGCCTAAGATAAATGTATCCATATAGGTGGCTCAGTTTTAGAACAGTGAAGATTAAGTCATTATGTAAAATGTATTTTTATTTTAATTAAATTTGCAGATTTCTTTAGCAAACAATATTTACTATATTAACCATTTCTTTATGACTAATGCCTATAGTGATATTATCAGTTACTGTAATTCAAGGAAGATATGTTTACAAATATAGACTGTGGATGAAGTTCTTAAAAGCTATAATATTATTTTAGTGGTTTTTTTTTTTTTTTGGAAGAAATACTGTCAGAATGCTCCTTAAAAGCAAGGATGGCGAGACTTTGTCTCATATGCTTTGGACATGTTATCAGGAGAGATCAATCCCTGGAGACGGATTGACATCGTGGCTGCAACAGTGGGCTAAAGCATAACAACAATTATGAGGATGGGGCAGAACAGGGCAGTATTTTGTTCCGTTGTACACAGGGTCGCTATGAGTCAGAAGCAACTTGAAGACACCTAACAACAACAACAACAAATTTTTAGTCACCTACTTTCTTATAAAACTAAATACTAATAGCTATAATAACACATAAAGTCTACTGAGTACAACGTATACTATTCCTTATATGGCCTTTTGTATTGGATGATAAAAGTGAATTATTTAGAGAAATAAAGATAAGATCAATCATGTCTAAACTTTTCCCTCCCAGGAGATATTATTTTCTTCTTCTTACCATCCAAAATACCTGCTGCTGTCATAGATTCCCACTCATAGTGACCTTATAGGACAGAGTAGAACTGCCCCATAGGGTTTCCAAGGCTGTAATTCTTTACTGAAGCAGACTGCCACATCTTTCTCCCAAGGAGCAGCTGGTGGGTTTGAACCATTGACCTTTCAGTTAGCAGTCAAGTGCTTTAACCACTGCACCACTATGACTCCTTACTGTAGATATTAGCAAATAATTGTTGTTATAACTAGTGATTTAAGTGAAGAGATACAGTTGTGAAGAACACAGTCCAGCTCTTTCTTGTTACAGAACTTATTTTCATCTTTATGGAGTAAATGAACAAGCAAATATTTACATATTAGTGATTAAGGCTATGAAGATAATAAAAATTGAGTTTATGACAGTGACCTGTGTGGGGTGAGAAAGGTATATATACATTACTGATCACCTAGTCGCAAAATGGTACTACCTAGTCGCAAAATGGTACTACCTAGTCGCAAAATGGTACTTCCTAGTCACAATGCAGAGTAATTCATATTTAAAACTTTAAATAGCTACTGGAAATTCAGTATAAAAAATGTTGAAATAGATCATTGCTGCTTTATTAAAATATATAAGGTTATATTTACTAGCCACATCAATTCTGTGATTTTAAAATTTATGTTGATACCAAAACCAAAAAAACCCATTGCCGTCAAGTAAATTCAGACTCACAGCTATCCTATAGGACAGAGTAGAACTTCCCCATAGTTTCCAACGAACGCCTGGTGGATTCCAACTGCTGACCTTTAGCAGCATAGCACTTACCCACATTCTAAATATCTGTGAAAATCTATGCATTTTTACTAATTGCAAAACAGCAAACTCTTTGTTAAGAATGTTACGAACTTAAATGCATGGGCTTTTGGAAATATAAATATAATACAACGCTGTAGAAATGGAGTGTTACTCTTACCTTGATTGTAGGGATGAAATGCACAGTTACCTGTTTATTGGAAAGCAGTACCTATTGTATTAAGTATCTTACAGACATAAAAAACAAGAAAAATTAACATAAAATATTTATTTGATGAAGAAATAAATAAAAGCAAAATTAAGTTTGTGAATATACTTTGCTAGAATTTGGTAAGTCTGTTAACAGACTATATGCACTTTCAAATGACACCATATCTATACAAAATGCCAAGTCATGAGCCTGCAATTTCAGAACTTCAGTGTTGAAAAGACTCATGAAATGATGGAAATCAAAATAGTTGAGGTGATTTCAAGCAGAACAATGTACTTCATGTTTTATCTACTTGTAACATATGGTTTTAAGAACCTAAAAACCACAAGCCTCATATGTTTCCTTTCTGTAGTTGACTTAATACAAATAGACAAATATTTCATCCCGTAACTTTTTTCTTTCTATTGAATTAGGTGAATGCACATCTTAAATTCGCGTGTAATTTTTATTTCAGTAATAACCTATCGGTACCTATTTTTCTTCCTCTACTGACATATTTTCACTGCCCTGCACCTTCCCAGAGAATATCAAGTCACTTCCCTGAAAATAATCTCTTTTGTCTCCTACAGAGCTGAATCTCTCCTTTCATCTTAGAATTCCTTCATCTGCCACCATAAGGATGGAGTGAAAAGACTGTACTCCCATTTGAAATACAGAACTATTACTACTCGTCAGGAAGTCCTGCTTCCCTTATTTCTTGATCCTTTTAGGTATACTTACGATAGGTTTCTTAATTTTTTTTTCTCTTATCAGGTTCCTTTCTGATTGAAGGTGATAGCAAGAGTGTTCTTGTATATTCCCTGTTTGCAGGACCTTTTTATCTGATTGTAAAAATTGGTCTTTTTTTTATTGTACCGAAGGGACTGGTTGCTTGTGTCACATTTAAAAGAGTAGCAATAGGTAAATTTGGTTTAAAGGTATTAACGGTTATAAAACGTTAGTGAAATTTAGGGAACATAAGCAAGCTTTCATCTATACTGTCATACCACTCTCAATTCTTGTTTTTCCCTCTCAGTTCATTATCTTCCATTTATTAGATATTAGGAGGCCAAATACAAACATAAAATTAAGTTGTACTTACTGTATAGGACATTGAGAATACCAACATGTTGAATATTCACTATGTTACTAGAGCAAAACTAAATAAAATCACCACCACCACCACCCCAACAACAAAAACATGTACATTTAAACCTTTCCTCGATGGAATGGATTAAGTAGATATTTATGCATTTGCTCTGCATGTAAAAGGGTAAAAGATAATTTTTAAACATATAGAACTAATTTAAATCATATATATAAGTATATACGTATGCTTTTTCAACAGTTTATATATTAAGCAGAACTTTTATCATTTTTAATAAAATAGTTAATTTATAGTTTTCAATAGATTCTATGTTGTATTATAACTAGGTATTTTCCATTGGATTGTATGTAAGATAACTTAAATGAAATTACTGTTTTGAATTATCGTCCTCATTTTCTTTTTTATAAATTGTCCCAGTAGATTTATGTATACTCAAACTAGATTCTAAAACCTATACATTGTTTCTATTATCTACAGAGTCCTCTAGGGGATGCCTTCATTAAAACTGACTTTTCTATCTAGGCACTGTGCCAAAGTCAGGTTTGCTTGACCAGTGTTTGTGAAGTACCCACTTTATGCTAGTCACTAGGCTGCATGCTACAAGAATATTTACTTTTGTTTATTTGATGGATAGAATTTTTCTTTAAACAAAGTTATTTGTTTAAATAACTCTATCTCATTAAATAGGAGCCCTGGTAGTACAGTGGTTAAGTGCTTGGTTGCTAACCAAATGGTTGGTAGTTCGAACCCACCAGCTGCTCTACAAGAGAAAGATGTGGCAGTCTGCTTCATTAAAGAGTACACCCTTGGAAACATTATGGGGAAGTTCTCCTCTGCTCTATAAGGTTGCTATGAGTCAGAATTGACTCAATAGCAAAAGCTTTGGTTTTCAGATCTCATTAAATAAGAACTAATTATTCTTTTTATATGATAGCTGTGATGGTTAAAATTGTGTGTCAGCTTTGCTGGGCCATGATTCTTGGTGTTTATATGTGATCACTCCCATGATTGAATCTGCTGTGAGCAGCCCATCAGTTGAAAGAGAGTTTCCTTGGGGATGTGGCCTGCATTCAAATACAAGCAGATGTTCTAGCTTTTTGCTTGCTCTGGATCCTGCTGCTGCCTCCTGTTCGTGTGACTTCCAGTTCTTGGGACTTGAGCTATCAGCTTATCCAATGATCATGGGATTAGTCGATCTTCACAGCCTGTGAGCAGAGCCCTGCTCTCCAGTCTGCCAGTCTTGGGTTCACTAGCCCCTGCAGCTACGTGAATCAGGAGAAGCCTTGTGGTCTTGCCTGCCAGTCTTGGGAACTGTCAATATTCACAGCCTGGGTGCAAGAGCCCTACTTTCTGACCTGTCGATCTTGGGTTCGCCAGCCCCTGCAGCTATGTGAATTGGAAGAAGCCTCTATCCTAATCCACAGAGTCGGGACATTCTAGCCTCTACAATCACATGAGCTGTATCTTTGATATAAATCTCTCTCTATATATACTTATATATTTTACTGGTTTTGCTTCTCTAGAGAACCAGCCTAAGACAGTAACATTAATATAAACCTACCTTTTAAAAGTAGGTTTAATTAAACATGCAATAATTTGCAAGACCATCACGTGTCTGTCAGTTTTTAGTACTGTGGTGTCTTGAATGTTCTTATGATGCTGGAAGTTATACCACCAGTATTTCAAATACCAGCATGGTCAGCGAGGGTAGAGAGGTTTCAGTGGAGCTTCAGACTAAGACAGACTTGGAAGAAAGATCTGGTGATCTACTTCCAAAAATTAGCCAGTGAAAACCCAATGGTTACAACAGAATATTGTCCCATATAGTACTGGAAGATAAGCCCTTTGTGTTGGAAGGGACTAAAAATAAACAGTGGCTACAACACAATCTTGACAATGGTGCAGGACCAGGCAATACTTCATTCTGCTGTACATGGGGTCACCACAAGTCTGACTCTGAGCTGACTTGATGGCAACTAATGACAACAATTTTAAGATAATTCTAGGCTACAATTTACTTTATAGCTTGGTTTCCAAAATGTCCCTCCCCTATAATTTTACTTTCCTAACACATTGATAGGAAAGAGACAGAGAAAAGACTACATGTCCTTTTACTTTGTCTTTGATTTCCCATAGGAACTTCCAAACCATATATAGTTGATTCATTGACCTATTGAACAACATTTATTAAGTATCACTGTGTAACCTTGGTGTGCAGGTTAGGACAGTGTAAGAAGTTAACCAAGAATGTGGTTTTAGAATAGGTCTGTAGTTGTTGTTGCTGTTAGGTGCCATCGAGTTGGTTCCAACCCAAGGCAACCCTACATACAACAGAAAGAAATGCTGCCTGGTTCTGAGCCATCCTCACAGCTTTTGCTATGCTTGAACCCATTGTTGCAGCCACTGTGTCAATCTATCTCCTCGATGGTCTTCCTCTTTTTCACTCACCCTCTACTTTACCAGGCATGATGTCCTTCTCCAGGGACTGATCCATCCTGATAACATGTTCAAAGTACGTGAGATGAAGTTTCGCCATCCTAGCTTTTAATGAGGATTCCGACTGTATTGATCCACAACAGATTTGTTTGTTCTTCTGGGAGTCCATGGTATATTCAATATTCTTCACCAACACCATAATTCAAAGGTATCAATTCTTCTTCAGTCTTCATTATTCATTGTCCATCTTTCCCATGCATACTATGTGATTGAAAACACCGGGGCTTGGGTAAGGATCACCTTAGTCGTTAGAGTGACATCTTTGCTTTTTAAAACTTTAAAGAGATCTTGTGCAGCAGATTTGCCCAATGCAATATATAATTTGATTTTTTGACTACTGCTTCCCTGGTATTGATTGTGGACCCAAGTAAAAGGAAATTATTTACAACTTCAATATTTTCTCCATTTATCATGATATTGATTATTAGTCCACTTGTGAAAACTTCTGTTTTCTTTATGTTGAGGCAGTGAAGTCTGTGGTCTTCAATCTTTATCAGTAAATGCTTCAAGTCCTCTTCACTTTCAGCAAGCAAGGTTGCGTCATCTGCACATTGCAGGGTTAATGAGTCTTCCTCCAATCCTGATGACACGTTCTTCTTCATAAAGTCTAGCTCTTTGGGTTATTTGCTCAGCCTACAGATTGAATTATTATGGTTAAAGGATATAACCCTAACACACACTTTCCTTTAAACCACGCAAATCCCCTTTTTCTATTCAAACAACTGCCTCTTGGTCTAAGTACAGGTTCCTCATGGGCACAATTTAGTCTTCTGGAATTCCTATTCTTCTCAATGTTATCCATAATTTGTTATGATCCACACAGTCAAATGCTTTACATAGTCAGTAAAACACTGGTAAACATATTTCTGGTATTCTCTGCTTTCAGCCATGATCTATCTGACATCAGAAATACTATTCCTTGTTCCAAGTCCTCTTCTGAATTCAGCTTGAATTTCTGCCAGTTCCCTGTCAATGTGCTGCTGCAACCGCTTTTGAATAATCTTCAGCAAAATTTTACTTGTGTGTGATATTAATGATATTGTTCGATAATTTCCACATTCTGTTGGATCATCTTTCTTTGGAATGGGTAGAAATATGGATCTCTTCCAGTTGATTGGCCAGGTAGCTGTCTTCCAGTTTTCTTGGCATAGACGAGTGAGCACCTCCAGCACTGCATCCGTTTGTTGAAACATCTCAGTTGGTACTTCGTCAACTCATGGAGCCTTGTTTTTTGCCAATTCTTTCAGTGCAAATTGGACCTCTTCCTTCAGTCCCCCATTGGTTCTTGATCATATGCTACCTCCCAAAATGGTTGAAGGTCAACCAATTCTTTTTAGTACAGTGACTGTATATTCCTTCCATCTTCTTTTGATGCTTCCTGAATCATTTAGTATTTTTCCCATAGAATCCGTCAATATTGCAACTTGAAGTTTGAAATTTTTCCTTGGTTCTTTCAGCTTGAGAAATGCTGAGCATGTTCTTACCTTTTGGTTTTCTATTTTCAGGTCTTTGCACATGTCATTATAATACTTTACTTCATCTTCTCAAGCCACCCTTTGAAATCTTCTGTTCAGTTCTTTTCCTTCATCTTTTATTCCTTTCACTTTAGCTACTCCACATCCAAGGGCAACTTTCAGAGTCTCTTGTGACAACAGTTTTGGTCTTTTCTTTCTTTCCTGTCTTTTTAATGATCTCTTTCATTTTTCATGTATGATGTCCTTGATGTCTGTCTTAGGCTGGGTTCTCTAGAGGAGCAAAACCAGTAAAGTGTATAAATATATATATAGAGAGATTTATATCAAGGAAACAGCTCACATGATTGTAGAGGCTAGAATGTCCCAAGTCTGTGGATCAGGGTAGAGGCCTCTCTCAATTCACGTAGCTGCAGGGGCTGGCGAACCCAAGATCGGTAGGTCAGAGAGCAGGGCTCCACACATAGGCTGTGAAGATCGATGAATCGCAAGTTCAGCAGATAAGCTGACAGCTCAAGTCTCAAGAACCATAGGTCAGATGAACAGGAGGCAGCTGCAGCACCCAGAGTGAGCAAAAAGCCAGAACGTCTGCTTATATTCAGTTGCAGGCCACATCCCCAAGGGAACTCCCTTTCATCTGATTGGTTACTCACAGCATATTCAACCATGGGGGTGATCACATATAAACACTGAGAATCATGGCCCAGCCAAGTTGACACACAGTCTTAACTATCACAGTCAACCCCTTGTCAACTTGGCACCTGTACACATCTCCTTAAACCATACATAATCCCTGAATTAAGCAATTATAAAGTCATGCTTGCGCCTAACATGATGCAACTAAGATGCGTACAATAGAAAACACACTAGCCCCATTTACATCATATATTTTCTAAAGGAAACAAAAACATTTGATGCACACACGCAAAGCAGAAATACTCATAACAATTACAGTCCCCGTTTCTGCAACTGGTGACTTGGCCATAACTGGTGTTTAGAATTACCTTCTTCCACTACTCATTCCATATCCCCTTTGCCCTCAGCAAGCACCTCAGCTGGTCATGGTTCTTTGCATGGTGGGGTGACCCAAACCTCCTTTCCTGAAGGGTCTGGGTCATTAGTAGTCATGTCAGAATTAGGTTGATGCAGTTTTCCATTGACTTTAATCACAAGCCATGGTAGTACTAAGCGATGCCATAAGGGATCTCCTGCATTCCAGATATACTCTTCTTTACCTCCATTATGTAATATCAATCCAATTTCCTCTTGGTAATCAGGATCAATCATAGCAGCCAGTATGGTAACTCCCTTCTTTGTCCGTTGATCCAGAGACATAAGGAGCCCAAAGTGGCCAGGTGGCATTCTAAATTCCAATTCAATAGAATCAGTGATGTGTCTCCAGGTGGGAGTACTCCTCCCTTGGGAACTAAGACATCTACACCTGCAGAGAATAAGGTCATGGGGACAGGAAGCAAAAATCTTGCAAGTGGGTCATTAAGGGTAATAGTGAGTGGTGTCACTCCCATTTCCACCTCTTGATTCCTGGACCCATGAATCCTGGCTATGGGAGAAACAGCACCATATATTGGACGCTGGTTTAGAGCATATACACTCTCCTGGAGAACTTTGTCCCAATCCTGTAAGGTATTGCCACCTAGCTGGTGCCGTAATTGTGTCTTTAGAAACCCATTCCTTTGTTCTATCAAGCCAGCTGCTTCAGGATGATGGGGAACATGTTAAGACCAGTGAATTCCACAAGCATGGGCCCACTGATGCACTTCATTTGCTGTGAAGTGAGTCCCTTGATCCAAGGCAATGCTTTGTGAGATACCATGATGGTGGATAAAGCATTCTGTAAGTCCACAGCTGGTAGTTTTGGTAGAAGTGTTGCATGCAGGGAAGGCAAATTCATATCCAGAGTAAGAGTCTATTCCAGTAAGTACAAAATACTGCCCTTTCCGTGGTAGAAGTGGTCCGATGTAATCAACTTGCCACCAGGTTGCTGGCTAATCATCTCGAGGGATCGTGCCATTCTGGGGACTCAGTGTTGCACTCTGCTGCTGGCAGATGGAGAACTCAGCAGTGGCTGTACCCAAGTCAGCCTTGGTGAGTGGAAGTCCATGCTTCTGGGTCCATGCATAACCTCCATCCCTGCCACTATGGCCACTTTGTTCATAAGCCCATTGAGCAATAACAGGAGTAGCTGGGGAAAGAGGATGACTGATTTCCACAGAACGCATCATCCTATCCACTTGATTGTTAAAATCATTCTCTGCTGAGGTTACCCTTTGGTGAGTATTCACATGAGACAGAAATATCTTCACTTCTTTGGCCCATTCACAGAGGACTATCCACATACCTCTTCCCCATAAATCCTTATCTCTAATTTTCCGATCTTGTTCTTTCCAAGCCCTTGACCATCCAGCCAAACCATTGGCCACAGCCCGTGAATCAGTATACAGTCACACATCTGGCCATTTCTCCTTCCAAGCAAACTGAACAACAAAGTGTATTGCTCGAAGTTCTGCCCATTGAGAGGATTTCCCTTCACCACTGTCCTTTGGGGAGGTCCTAGAAAGGGGCTGTAGGGCTGTCGCCATCCACTTTCAAGTGGTGCCTACATATCATGCAAAACCTTCTGTGAACCAGCCATGAGTTTTCTCTTCTTCAGTCAACTTATCATAAGGAACTCCCCATGAGGCCATAGGTGCAGACTGGGAGATGGAAGCTGATGTGACAGGAGTGGAGACCAAGGGCATTTGGGCCACTTTCTCATGCAACTTACTTGTACCTTCGGATCCTGCTCAGGCCCGATCTTGTATATACCACTTCCATTTAATGATGGAGTGCTGCTATGTACATCCAACTTTATGACTCTGTGGGTCAGACAACATCCAGTTCATTATGGGCAGCTGAGGCTGCATAGTGACTTGGTGTCCCACGGTTAAGCATTCAGTCTCTACTAAGGCCCAGTAACAAGCCAAATGTTGTTTCTCAAAAGGAGAGTAGTTATCTGCAGAGGATGGCAGAGCTTTGCTCCAAAATCCTAAGGGTCTGCTCTGTGATTCACCAATAGGGGCCTGCCAAAGACTCCAAACAGCATCTCTATCTGCCACTGACACTTCAAGCATCATATGGTCCAAGTGGAAGGCAGCTTGCACAGCATCCTGAACCTGTTGCAGAGCCTTCTCTTGTTGTGGCCCCCACTCAAACCTAGCAGCTTTTCAAGTCACTTGATAAATAGGCTGGAGTAGCACACCCAAATGAGGAATATGTTGCCTCCAAAATCCAAAGAGGCCCACTAGGTACTGCGCCTCCTTTTTAGTTGTGGGAGCAGCCAAATGCGATAACTTATCCTTCACTTTAGATGGAATGTCTCGACATGCCCCACACCACTGGACCCCTAGAAATTTCACTGAAGTGGAAGGTGCCTGAATTTTTGTGGGATTTATTTCCCAACCTCTATGACACAAATGTTTTACCAGTAAGTCCAGAGTCATTGACACTTCTTCTTTTCTAGGTCCAATCAGCAAATTGTCATCAATGTAATGGACCAGTGTGATGTGGAAGGGAAAGGCAATCAAGGTCCCTGCAGACTAAATTATGACAGGGCTGGAGAGTTGATGTATCTCTGAGGTAGGCAAGTGAAGGTGTATTGCTGGCCTTGTCAGCTGAAGACAAACTGCTTCTGGTGCTCCTTTGAAAGAGGTTTGGAGAAAAAGGCATTAGCCAGATCAATAGCTGCATCCCAGGTACCAGGAGATTTATTAATTTGCTCAAGCAGTGAAACTACATCTGGAACTGCAGATGCAATTGGAATCACCACCTGGTTAAGTTTTCAATAAACTACTGTCATTCTCCAAGATCCATCTGTTTTTTGCACAGGCCAAATAGGTGTGTTGAATGGGTATGTGCTGGGAATCACCACCTCTGCATCCTTCAAGTCCTTGATGGTGGCAGTAATCTCTGCAATCCCTCCAGGAAAGAAATGGTTTACTATTTTCATAGGTAGGGGCAGTTCTAATGGCTTCCACTTGGCTTTTCCTATCATAATAGCCGTTACTCCATTTGTCAGGAATCCAGTATGGGGGTGCTGCCAGTTGTTGAGTATATATATTCCAATTATGCATTCTGTAACTGGGGAAATCACTGCAGGATGGGTTCCGGGACCCACAGAACCTACTGTGAGATGGACATGAACCACAACTCCATTAATAACCTGACCTCCATATCCCCTATTCTGATTGGTGGGCCACAGTGATGTTTTGGGTCTCCTGGAATTAGTGTCAGTTCAGAGCCAATATCCAGTAATCCCTGAAAAGTCTGATTATTTCCTTTTCCCCAATGAACAGTCACTCTCGTAAAAGGCTGTAGATCCCGTTGGGGAAGGCTGGGATAAAGATAAACAGTATAAATTTTTGTCAGTGTATTAGAGTCCTTCCTCAAGGAGACCCGGCCTCCCCTTCATTCAAGGTGTTGTGGGTCTTCAAACTCTCTCAAATTTGGGAATTAATCAAGGGCCCATGACTCATTATTTTGGCAATTTGAGTTAGATTGCTGTTCACCTGACCTAAAACTCATCAGTTTGTACAGATCAAGTAAATATTTAGTAGATTTCCTATCTATTTCACTTCTAGGGACACCGGGAGTAAGTAGCCAATTCCATAAGTCCGTACGAGATAGACTATTCTGATTACTGCTTTGACTCCACTGTACATTACTGAAACAATGTCCAACTTGTCTTTGTCAATTGAGTGCAGCCACTTGGACCCTACTACCATGGGGTCCCATCAACCCCATTGTAGTTAGGGGTCTTAATTCAGTTACAGCAGTTCCTACTGTCAAATCTGACTGACATAAAATCCACGTCATTAAGGTCGACTCTACTTTGAGCAGTCTTCAAAGATGCTGGAGTTCCCTTCACAAATTTGTTCCTCACAGTTGTGGTAAAAGTTGTGTCCTCTGGACACTCCATGCGTGCATCTGTGGATCTAACCTGATAAATCCACTGTAGCATGCCAATTTCCCTAAGCCTTTGGATACCTTCTTCTACAGTATACCAAGGCAGGTCTGGTACTTCAACTTGATTTAGTGTAGGCCACCTCATAATCCATGCTTCAGCAACCCAACCAAATAAACTATTAGATCCTTTCCTAACTTCTTGAGCTAAAACACTGAATGAACAATCTCTGCTTCATGGACCCATACCAATAAACTCAGACTGAACCATCATTATGTTCTTTGCACCCTTATCCCACACCCTTTATAGCTATTCCCACACATGTTCCCCAGGTTTCTATTTGTAAATATTAGAAAAGTCAAACAATTCTTTTGGAGTGTAGTGTACCTCTTTCTGGTCACACTGTGTACTTCATCTTTTGGGGCTCGCTGGGACTTAAGTTTAGTTATAGGTCTAGAAACCAGAATCGGTAGTGTGGGATTGTTTTGAGAACATTCAGCATTGTCTTGTAAAGCGTCTGCCTCAGGAGATGCTCCAGGCAATGACTCAGGCAAGGGCTTTTTAGAGGCAGCTGGGCTAGGGCTGATCTCATTAGGTGGGAGTGGAGGGGCTAATGGTTTTTCTGGGCATGGCGGTTTAGCAGACAAACATGAAGTAATCTATTCATATGGGACTTGTTCTGCTGGCAGGAGTGATTCAATGGAATTTAGGGGCTCAGTGTCCCCAGCTTCCTGATTATGTGCCCATTCGTCCCCATCCCAAGTTTCAGGACCCATTTCTTCCTAATCAATTCCCTTATTTTAACTTCAGACACCTCTTGAGTTTGGCAGTTGAGCTGGTGTTTTAATTCAGACACTCTTACAATAAGACTCTGGGTTTGGTTTTCAGCAATTTTAACTCTGATACTGCAAGAAATAAGGCTTTCTTTCAAAGCAAAAGAGGAAGCCTTCAGGTTATTTATGTGGCACTTGAGCTTTCACTCTGAAGCCCTGAGCACATCTCTTTCTTTCACCAGTTTGTCTAGTGAAAGCAGGACAAACCAACCAACTTCCTTACACTTCTCATTCTGGCAAAGCTGTAGAAAGATATCACCCGGAGCCTTGCCTTTCACGAACACCTGATCTACTGTTCGTGATATTTTGTGTATTTGTATCACCACCTCGTGCCAAGGACTAGCAGTGCCCTCTTTACTGCTGGAAGCAGAGTCATCAACATCTTTAAGACTAATCAGACTTGAGAACCAATTTAGAAAACTCATCCTTACAATTTTGTTTCTCTAGAACCACTCCTGGTATAAAATGTCTTAGGGTGGGTTCTCTAGAGAAGCAAAACCTGTAAAGTACATAAATATATACAGAGATTTATATCAAGGAAACATCTCAAGCGATTGTAGAGGCTAGAACATCCCAAGTCCATGGATCAGGGTAGATGCCTCTCCCAATTCATGCAGCAGCAGAAGCTGGTGAGCTCAAGATCGGCAAGTTAGAGAGCAGGGCTCCTGCTCACAGGCTGTGAAGGTGGACAAATTCCAAGATTGGCAGGCAAGACTGCAAGGTTTCTCCTGATCATGTAGCTGCAAGGGCTGGTGAACCCAAGATTGGCAGGTCAGAGAGCAGAGCTCCACTCACAGGCTGTGAAGATTGATGAATCCCAAGTTCGGCAGATAAGCTGACTGCTCAAGAACCGGAGGTCATATGAACAGGAGGCAGCCACAGGATCCAGTGTGAACAAAAAGCCAGAACATCTGCTTATATTCAGATGCAGGCCACATCTCCAAGGAAACTCCTTTTCATCTGACTGTCTATTCACAGCATATTTAATCATGGGAGTGATCAAGTATAAACACTGAGAATCATGGCCCAGCCAATTTGACACACAGTCTTAACCATCACAATGTCATTCCACAACTCATCTGGTCTTCAGTCATTAGTGTTCAGTGCGTCAGAGCTATTCTTGAAATGCTCTCTAAATCGGATGGGATATACTTAAGGTCATACTTAGGCTCTCGTGGACTTGTTCTAATTTTCTTCAGCTTCATCTTGGACTTGCATATGAGCAATTGATGGTCTGTTTCAAAGTCGGCCCCTGGCCTTGTTCTGACTGATGATACTGAGTTTTTCCATTGTCCCTTTCCACAGATGTGTGTAGTCACTGTTTATGTTGTTGAAGAAAAGTATTTGCAATGAAGAAGTCATTGGTCTTGCAAAATTCTACTGTGCAATCTCCATATTTGTTTCTATCACCAGGGCCATATTTTCCAACAACCAATCCTTTTTCTTTGTTTCCAACTTTCACATTCCAAAAACCAGTGATTATCAATGAATTTTGATTGCATGTTTGACAATTTCAGACTGTGGAAGTTGGTACAAATCTTCAATTTGTTCATCTTTGGCCTTAGTGGTTGGTGCATAAATTTGAATAATAGTTGTATTATCTGGTCTTCCTTATAGGCATATAGATATTATCCTATCACTGACAGTGTTGTACTTCAGGATAGATCTTGAAATGTTCTTTTTAACGATGAATGCAATGCCATTCCTCTTCAAGTCTTTCTTTCCTAGCATAGTAGACCATATGATAGTCTGATTCAAAATGGCCAATAACAGTCCATTTCAGCTCACTAATACCTAGGATATCGATCTTTATACCTTCCATTTCATTTTTGAAGATTTTCAATTTTCCTAGATTCATACTTCATACATTCCAAGTTCCTATTATTAATGTATGTTTGCAGCCATTTCTTCTCACTTTGAGTCATGCCACATCAGCAAATAATGGTCCTGAAAGGTTGACTCCATCCACGTCATTAAGGCCGACTCTACTTTGAGGAGGCAGCTCTTCCCCAGTCATATTTTGAGTGACTTCTAACCTGAGGGACTTATCTTCTGGCAGTATATCAGACAATGTTATGCTGCTATTCATAAGGTTTTCACTGGCTAATTCTTTTCAGAAGCAGACCACCAGGTCCTTCTTCCTAGTCTGTCTTAGTCTGGAAGCTCAGTTGAAACATGTCCACCATGGGTGACTGTCATGATTTGAATTATGTCCCCCCAAAAATGTGTGTATCAATTTGGCTAGGCCATGATTCCTGGTACATTGTGATTTTCCTGTATGTTGTAAACTTGCCTTTATGATGATAATGAGGGAGGATGGGTGGCAGTTGTGTTAGTAAGGCAGGACCTGATCTACAAGACTGGATTGTGTCCTGAGGTGATCTCTTGAGATATAAAAGACAGAAGTGAGCAGTGAGACAGGGGGACCTCATACCATCAAGAAAGCTGTGCCGGGAGCAGAGCACGTCCTTTGGACCGGGGTCCCTGTGCCAAGAAGCTCCTAGTCTGGGGGAACACTGAAGAGAAGAAGGCCAAAAGAGACAAAAAGCCTTCCCCTGGAGCTGATGTCCTGAATTTGGACTTTTAGCCTACTTTGACTATGAGGAAATAAACTTCTCTTCATTAAAACCATCCACTTGTGGTATTTCTGTTATGGCAGCACTAGATGATTAAGACAGCGACGCTGTTAGTATTTGAATACCGGTGGCATAACTTCCAGCATTACTACAACACTCAACTGTCTGTCAGTTTGTCTTACTGTGGGGTCTTGTGTGTTGCTGTGATGCTACACCCCACACATCTGTCAGAATAGGTGTAGGCTCAGCCATATCACCTGAGAGCTCTGGAACATAAATCGAACTGCAGAGTTTATCCTGATTTTTTTCTCAAGAAATTTAAGTTTTTGTTGCCTGCACCTTTCAGTCATTGGCTATGGACCATCCTAGCAGGGAGAAGGGAAGGTAGGCAGAAGAAGGAAATTCAAGGAATCTCGTAGGTATCTTGACTTACTCAAAAGCAGTCCTCCTGAGAAGATGTTAGCTCTTAGTAGCAACACCTAAAGGTATTGGGGTATGAGCTCACTGAACTGATAAATGGACCCTACCAAAGCTGGGCTGAGTATCGACAGAATCTGATACGAAATTTTTTGCTCCTCTGTCTCACAAATGTCTGATCAATTCAATGAAGGTCTTTGGTCTCTTATTTTATTTTAATATATTATGCTCATTAACCAACAATGCCAAGTATATTGCACTTTCTCAATAAATTTTGAATTGAACACAATACTGTAAGACATATAAAGAAATGCTATCCCCAATTAGTGAGCTAAATAAAGGGAAATAAAATAATTTCTTTGAAAGCTTAGAGCAGGAAATCTTTTTCTGTGATTCAGGAACAAATGGATAGTCTCCAGAAAATGTATGTGCCCTCTGGCCTGCTTTTCCATATGCATGCATATTTTTCTAGAGGTAGATTTACATTCTAAAGTGAGTTTGAAAATGTTTATGACTATATTAGCATGATCCTATCCTATTGGGAAAGTAGTCTATCTGTGGCCTTCTGACACTTAACTGGACCACCTAATCAGATCCTTAGGCACAGAAGATTTTCTGATGATGGAAGCTGGGTACAACCTCTCTCTGTCCTAGTTTGTTCTTCTTTCTTCCTTATCAAGCAAACTTATTCTCTATTCTGGTTACACAATAAACTTTCTTTGTACTGCTTGTTGTTTAAGTGTATGTGCCCTATGACACATGGCCAACCCACACTATTTCAATCTCTTCTTGGTAGGGTGGGGAAAAAGGTCCTTCACCTACAGCATGGAAGAGGGATACATGCACACTACCAGCTCTGCATGGGCTGTGAAGGAGACACGCTGGCCATGGGGGACCAACAATCACATATGGAACTGATTATTATTTGTCTCTTCTCTATGTGAGTAAAGCGTTATTCCAACCAGTGCCTATGTCTTTCTTGGTGCCTCAGACCTTGGCTGGATACATCCGTTGTGAAGTCATGGCCCCTCTCTCTGCCTGGGTTAATTGTGATTAATATTTGTCTGCAAGGGTAGGGGATACAATTGAACTAATTATAAAATAGCTTGATCAGAAGACTTCCTGTACCTCATTTTAACCCGCAGTACCCAATATTTTAATTGATCAGTACTACAATAGTTAAGAATTTAAATTATGATTTGAATCCTGGTTTATTACTATTTTCTCATGAGTTGAGAATTATTCTTTGTGCTGGCATCTTTACTTTTGGCTATATAACTAACCAAGATGTTATAACTTCATATTAGAAGCATTAGGCTAGAGGAACAGAGTAGAAAGCCACTATCATTTAAAGTTTTCCCAGTTATTGTCTAAAATTGAGTCACTTCTAATAGTACTTTATTTATAATATTTAAGATGGAGTACCAGCTTAAGACAGTATAATATAGGAATTAAGAGTAAATTGTTTAACCTCTTTGGGTCTGTATATTCATCTGTAAAATTGTAATAACTATAGTAATTCTTCCCATATGCTTCTTCTGAAGTTTAAAAGAGTTAGCACCTCTAAAACATTTAATATAGAGCCTATCACATAGGAGTACTCAGTAATTATTAGCTATTATTTATTATATAAAGATTCTCACTAAATTCTATTATGATGATTGTATTTAAAGAAGAATAATGAAAATACAGTAGTTTGAGGATGGAAGTTCATCTAAATCAACCCTTTTAATTTTCAGGATTGCATACAAAAACCTTGGAAGATGAAGAGGATCTCAATAATGTGATATTTTGCACTCAGAATAAAGAATGCATTTCTGAAAGATGTTCATTAGCATCATCATGTCCATTTGATTATCAACCAGCAGAAGTAATTGCCTAGACAGTAGCATGAAACACTGGAGCAGTCCATCATTACTAGTGATGATGAAATTCATTGTAAATAGTGATTTTATATTTTGATACTAATTATGAAGGTGCTTGTTCACCTTCCAACAATTAGAATTAAATATTCTGAAAATTAAACAATTGTATTCTTCAAATGTTATCTGAATTATTTGATTGTAATTGCATTTCCCACTTATTAAAGGCAATCAAGTGCTTTTCTGATGTAATTTAAGTTAGCTTGTGTTCACTTAGAATACTGCAAAAAGAAAACAAAAACTCTACAAGAAAACTGATTTAATGTAAAAAAGTGAAAAAAAATTAGTTTGATTTAATGAAAAATAAACATAAAGATGAGAGTTCTATAGAAATATAGGTTCAAAATATGAACCTAAGATTGCTTTTGCAGAAGACTACTTACCAAATGAGGGGTGATTACCCTAATTCTGTTTTTGCTAAAGGAGAAGAGTCTAAAAAATACACATCGTTTTTGAGTACTACAGCAAGTATAATGTCATTAAAATATGCAAATATAATTAATTATAGTGATAAACTTTAAGGTCTTCATAATTTTATTTGTTTTAATATTGTTCTTTCTGATAAAATGATAAGTACATCTAGCTGAGTTGTTAAAAGAGGGTAGTTTCTTTACCACATTTTTCTTCTAGATATGTAAGTACGATTTTCTGAAGCTTACCTCTTTATGACCCTAAATGATTATGCTTTGAAATTTATTTGTATTAGCTACTGAACTGCATAGCAATCAATATAAACTCTCAGTACTATATGTATGCTGTTTTGTCTCTCTAGGTTTCAACTCTCTCATCTGTAAACTGTTATTATTATTCTGTGAGTTTCTACATGTAGGGAATTTGACATTATACTTGGCCCAGAATAAATGCTTATGAAATATTTTTAAAAAGTATGTCATTATTTCTGCTCAGATTATTACCATTGATTATTATTTTGAATATCTCACTAATATATGACTTAAATATGCATGCAGAAAAAATATATTATCAAAACTCTTCAGGATATGTCTTGCTTTTATTTCCTACATAAGGTTGTTTCCTACCCTGACCTTGCCTGTATTGTTTTTTAAGCATGTTGTTGTTTTGGGGTGCTATTGAGTTGATTCTGACTCATAGTGACCCTATGTGACAGAGTAGAACTTCCCCATAGGGTTTTCTTGGCTGTCATCTTTTGGGAAGCAGATCGCCAGGTCTTTCTCCCAAGAAGTCCCTGGGTGAGTTTGAACCACCAGTCTTTTGATTGGCAGCCAAACACTTTACCGTTGCACCACCAGGACTACCTCTGATAAGCATATATATCTTTTTATCTTTGGTTGTATCACAGTTTTTAATATTTTGGTTAAATTATTATACTAACTAGTTAGAGTTAGCTAAGAGTTTGGAAAAAATTCAATATATCTCATGTATGACCTGTAAATAAAGAACAGATTGTTAAATATTATAAAGAGAAGATAATATCCTAAATGGAGCTTTGAGAAAAATATGCTGCAGAATGCCAGTTTCAGTAAAAAAATTAAGTAATTGTACAATAGGTGGAACAAATAATGATCATTTAATCTAAGGTGGTTGAAATTGTCTTGTGGTTATAAATACATATATAAGTCAAATAAACACTGAATTAGTAAAATGGTGTCTCTCCTAATAGTCATTCATCTTCTGTTTATAGACACATGTAATTCTGTAAACAAAATTTCCACTAGTCTAGTAACAGTCATTGAATTTAGAGATTGCACTTTGGAATAGCTCTTTGTTTATTTACAACGAACATGAGGAAATCTTTATCCTGATGTTTGAGTCTAACCTGATTACCCACCCCTTCTTGTGTCTCACACTTTTCTATGACATTTCTTTCCCAGATTGATCCCTCACCTGGAAAGATATAAATTGTTTCCCCTTCTCAGTAAATCTAACTTCATCACAAAGTGTTTCTCAAAAACTCAAAAGCCCACTGTACTCTCCATTGCAATAAATGAGCACTTGCTAAGTTCTAGACAGTATGTCAGGTGATTTACAAGTATTACATAATAAATCCATTTTAAGACTTTTTTTAAAAAAATTATATTATGAAATTAAATTGCAGCTTTCCTTGACCTCACAGTTAACATATGTGATACTTTCTTTGGCTGCTTGTCTTTCAGTTTATAACATACATACTTTCAGAAAAATGCTATTGTGTTGTAAAAAGGATTTCAAAAATGTTTTAAAAATTTACAAATGTTTCCATTGTTGTGGGGGGAAAATTACAAAGTTTAGTAAAGCAAAAAAGAAAGTTTTATTCGGCATATATTCAAAAAGGCAGAAGTGGGAAACAGACAACCATGCTGCCAGAGCCATGTCTGCCTGAGTTCAAAGAATGTTTCAGAGCTATCAGTATATGTTAACATCGCAAATGGGCAAAATTATTGAAAGCTTTACCTTTTCACAGATAGGCTAGAAATTGTAATCCTACATTTTGAATTGTCTTTCTTAACAATCATTGGTACAGGTTTCAGTAACGACAGTCAGGAGGGTCTTCATTGGTCCAACAAATTTCTATTCACTAAATGCTAATAGAAAAAGGTAAGAGTGGAAAGTCTTTTGTGTTCTGTTTGATTGGCTTTTGTGAAAGGTTCCTTAAAAGATATTTTCCAAGATTATCTTTAGCTACTGTCTTTACACCTCAGGGCCCAGTCAATGTGTGCTTGTGAGTCCTTGTGGGCCCTTGTGAGTCCACCTCCAGCTGGATTACATTCTCTATGCTCAAGGACAGGGAATAGTAACTCCAACATTATTCCTTAAATCACCATCATTTCAACTATTCTGAAGTGAAGGAGCAAAATCTCCCAACTTTTGTAATAAACTCAAACTAATTTTCATGACTTATGAGATTTGGTAACCTCTAGCACATGGGAAATAGTTCTCCTTTTCTGGCATATATATTTAATATGAGTCATTATTGTTCTGTGTACTATTTATCTTTCCAACAGCTCTATAGCAAGTGGCTTTAAAAAATAAAGCCATAAAGTTAAAAGCCTTGAATAACATTAAAAAAATGGTTAATTACATTTGCTTATTTTTGAAATACTAGAAGAAAATAGAATAGGAATTTAAAACGAACTAAACTCTTAAGTATGTGTTCTTCAAACAAATGAAATGGTTATTCTTTATGTTTGACATTTAACATTAAGCTGCTTCCTGGTGTGTAATAAACAGAGTCTTTTAAGATATGTTCCTCTCTGGCCTTCTGGTCTACTTATAAACAAATCCTATTACCTTAGTGTAAATTCTTCCTAGTTTTACTTGTATAGTATTAGAATGATGGGCCTTTGTATGGTGAAACTAGACTGATAATTAGGAAGCCAGATTCAATCTTTGTATCTCTTGCCACCTTGGTAATTGTATAAATATACACCCAATCTATATTCTCTTTTCATCTCAAGTTGTGTTTGGGTGCCTGTTAATACCATAATTCAGTATAATGAAGATACTTCTTTGGAATTGTGATGATTTTCCTTGATGACATGTCATATAAACAGTCTGGACACCATAGCATCTTAGAGTACTATATATAGCCATTATTTACATAATTTTCCTAAGTGAAACAGTATGATCAAAGAAAAGAGCTATTACTTGGTCATCCAGATTTCATCTATGTCTTATAGTGGCAACTGTCATAGTATTTCAGTATTATTAAACATCATATATTATATTAAAGGTATCTGGCATTTGATTTTATAAAAATTTGATGATTCATATTGAAGAAAACTAAATTCAGTTTTAAATCATTTTTGATGGAAAGACTGTTTTAGCAACATATTGTCAACTTCTTTAAAAAGCAAGGCTCAAGTTTCCCTTTTATCTATTTCTTTCTTTTTTTTCCTTTTTATTGAATAGAAACAAATAGAAATTTTTTCTTTTCATGGAAGCCATATATTTCTTATCCAGTTTTCAAGAAATGTTATTCCTTTTTCAGTTTTTTTTTTTTTTTTTAGTCTTAGGAAACCATTTTCTGGGCAGCAAAATTAAGTCCTTTTGTAAAACTTTGTATTTGTAACTTCCATGCCTTTTTTCTTTGTACTTGTCTAAGACTCCACCACTGGTTTGTTTGTTGTTCTATGTTGTGATTCTGGAAGCTATGCCACCAATATTTCAAACACCAGCAGGGTCACCCATGGTGGACAGGTTTCAGTAGAGCTTCCACACTAAGACAGATTAGGAAGAAAGACCCCGTGATCTACTTCTGATAATTAGCCAGCGAAAACTCTATGGATCAGAGCAGAATATTGCCAAATGAAGTACTGGAAAATGAGCTCCCTGTGCTGGAAGACACTCAAAATACACAGTTCCTACAACAAAGGACTCAGGCATACTGGCTATCGTGAGGATAGCGTAGGGCCAGGTGGCATTTCATCTTATTGTAAACCAATAGCAACTAACAACAACGACAACAGTCTAAGACTATATGGTGAAGGAGGCAGCTTATTTCCTGAAAATTTCTTTATTTCATGAAAACTGAGTTGCACTACTCCAAAGGGCACTATTCACATGTATTCTGAAATTGCACTCTAGGAAACATTCACATAGACAGCAATGAAAAACATGGTCAGTGAAACTATACAGCTGAATTTCTTTTTCTTTCCTAAGAGGTATAAATTATCTAAACTTTATTTATTCTCATCACAATTCCTAACATTCAACTGGTATTATAAGCACACTGTTATGATTTTCTAGCTATCTTGTTAAAAAGACAATATGAAAATACACACTATACCCATGATTACTATTTCAAATAATTTATTAAACCATATCTATATCTCAATCACCACTTTAAAAAATTCTGAAATATTCTAAAGCAAAAAGATACCTTTTATTTTATCACAAATGCTATCTTAAATTTATATAATCATGTTATGTTCATCAACATTTCCATATTTTAAAATACCTATTAAATATCTGAAAATATTTTAACAAAACAATTATTTTTTAATTCAAACAGTACTGTCAATTATATCTATTCTACAATGTCCAGTTCTTTATAGTACATTAAAAAATCATTCATCATTTGTAAGCTCCACCTAGAAAGATACAATAACCTTGATTTTTGTAATAGCCCTCACACAACAACTAGCCAAGAACTGGACACAATCTTTTCAGTATACTAGAACAAGGCACTCTCCTAAAAGATAAAGCATACCAGCCACACTTTGTGCATACAGAATGAATCTTGCCTTGATGGCAAAGACCAGTAAATACCTAGAATTTGGAATGTGCCTGGTAGGCCTGTCCCCCAGCTACCAAGAAAAAAACAGTTCACCTCAAGTTGGTTCTGACTCATGGCAACCCCATGTGTGTCAGAGCAAAACTGTGCTCCATAGCATTTTTAAAGGTTGATTTTTTGGAAATAGATTGCCAGCCCTTTCTTTCAAGGCACTTCTAGGTATACTCAATCCTCCAAACTTTCAGTTAGCAGTTTGCACCACGCAGGTAATACTCTGAAGGATGAGCTAAAGTTAACGGATGTGACTTAGAGGGAGAAGGCTGTTTCATTTTTTCTAGGTCCTTTGAATTTCTTTAGGAATTTTAGTATCAGATCATCCATTTCTACAAAATATGTGCCATGATTTTGATTGAAATTGCATTGAATTTATAGACCAGTTTTAGTAAATTGGACATCGCAATAATATTGAGTGTTCTCTTCCATACCCAAGGTATAACTTCCAATTATTTAGGTTATTTTTAGTTTTTTTCTGCAATAATTTGTAGTGTTTAGTGCACAGACCCTATATAACTTTGGTAAACGTACTCTAGTGTCTTTCACATTATTGTATGTTAAAGTAAGTAGTAATTTTTGATTAATATAAAGGAATACAATTGATTGTCGTGTACTGTTCTTAGAACTTACAATTTTGCTAAACTCTCTTACTTGTTTGTTCTAGCAGCTTTTTGTGTTGTCTGCCAATAAAGATATTTTTCCTTTACTATCTAGTGACTTTTGTTTTTTATGTTTTTCTTGCATCATTGCATTGGCTAGAACCTCCAAAAACATACTGAATAGAACAGATGACAGTGGACATCCTTGCCTTATTGTTTATCTTATATAGAAAGTACAGGCAGTCCCCAGCTTATGACATATTCGAGTTAAGACAAACTGCAGTTACGACCATCTGTTTTTGGCTTTTGTACATCTTACTATTAGTAACATGTACTAGATACAATACTGTAGCATGTAATTTGTTGATGCTATCATTCTTATGGTCTAATTTACAATGAAGTTGGTGTTGGTGTCAAGAATCATAACAGATAGAAAGTTCCAAGCATTTGATCAGGATAATATGATGAACGAGATTTGTGGAAAAACCATCCATATAGCAAGAATGCTGAATTTAGAACCTGGTATTTATATTTAGAACCCAGAACGGCTCACAGATCACAAAGAAAGGGAATTGACAGGTTAGAGTTTTTGAAGAAGAAAGAAATGCTGAAGAAGAAAGAAATAATGAAGAAGAGGAAGGAGATAAGTTGTCAAAAAATGTACGGTGAAAGGGTTAGCTGGAATTCTTTCTAAACTAAATAAAGGGCTGCAGTTGCTTGAAAACATGGAACCAAACGCTGATTGCTTTGCTAAAGTTGATAAGCAGATTCAGGAAGCAGTGAGATGTTATAGTGAAATATATGAAGAAAAGGACCAGACAGACAACTTTCACTAATTTTCTGACCAGAAACACCATCATTTCCAGGTATAATCCATATAATCAAGAATCTTCCTCAAGTGGAGTTATGCAACTGACAAAATGCCAACATTGTCCAACTCTTCTTTATTGTCAGAGTGAATTTTTGTGACTTGCGGATTTTTCTATGCATGTATGTATGCATTAAAATATATCAGTAAGTTCATATGCAATGTTTCCAACCCCCAAGGACAAATAAGGATTGGATTTATAGAGATACTGATAATAAAGGTAATAATAAATATTAAAAAAAAATGAGGCATTCGACTTACGTTAGAACCGATTTATAACGGCATGGTCAGAACAGAACCTTGTAAGTTGGAGACCACCTGTATTCATACATTCACTATTAAGTATGATATTAGTTGCAAGGTTTTCATAGATGCTCTTTACCAGGCTTAGAAAGTCCCTTCTATCCATAGTTTGCTAAGATGTATTTTAAATCAAGAATGAATACTAGAATTTTTCAAGTACACATTTATGATATATTGCAAAGATTTTTTTTGTATCTTAATATGGTGAATTACTATGATTTTTTTTCTAATATTTAATCAGCTTTGCATTTCAAAGATTAAATCCCAGTTGTTTGTAATATTTTGTCCATCCTTAATGCACTGAAGAAAGTTATTTGCTTGCATTTTTGTTAATAAATTATGCATCATATTTGTGATGGATATTAGTTTGAAGTCTTTTTCTGTTTTTCTTCCAATACCTTTATCTGGTTTACACATGAAAATAAAGCTGATTGTATAGAATGAGTTGGCAAATATTCCCTACTTTTCAATCTTCAGGAAAAATTTGTGTAAAATTGCCATTATTTCTTCCGTTAATATTTGGTAGGATTTACCAGTGAAGCTACCTGGGAAGAAATTTTCTTAGTGGGAAGTTTTTAACTAAAACTTCAAGTTCTGTAATAGAAGACTATTCAAGTTATTTATTTCTTCTGAGTGAACTAATTTATCTCTTCTTATTTAATTAATTTGTTTATTTCATCTAAATTGTCAAATTTATTCACATAAAGTTGTCCATTATATACTTTTTTAAAAATAGTACTTTAGATGAAGGTTTACAGAGCAAATTAGTGTCTCATTAAACAATACGCATATTGTTTTGTGACATTGGTTGCCAATCCACTACATGTCAACGCAATCCTCTTCTCGAACTTGGGTTCCCCATTACCAGATTTCCCGTCCTCTTCTGCCTTCTCATTCTTGCCCCTGAGCTAGTGTGTGCATTTAGTCTTGTTTTGTTTTATGGGCTTGTCTAATTTTTGGCCCAAGGGTGACCCTTAAGAGTGATTTCAGTATTGAGTAAAAAAGAGGTCCAGGGATCATAGTCCATTATATAATTTTAATATCATTTCAATATATGTATGATTTATAGTGACATCACCTCTCACATTCCTGATATTGGTAATTCGTGTCTTCTCTTATTTTCCATTAGTCTGGTTAGTCTTATAAATTTTATTATTATTCTCAAAGTTCAAGCTCCTGATTTTATTAATTTTTACTATTATTTATGTTGTTATTTTCCTTTTCATTGTTTATTTTTAATTTTTATTATTCCATTTCTTCTTAATTTGGGTTTGATTTAGTCTTTTATGTTATAGTTTTTTAAGATTTGTTGTTGTCGCTAGGTGCTTTTGAGTCAGTTCCAACTCATATCGACTCTATGTACAACAGAATGAAACACTGCCAAGTCCTGTTCAACCCTCACAATTGTTGCTATGTTTGAGAACATTTTTGCAGCCAGTGTCAATCCATTTTGTTGAGGGTTTTCCTCTTTTTTCGCTGACCGTCTGCTTTACCAAGTATGATGCTCTTCTGCAGGGACTGACATGTCCAAATTATGTGAGATGGAGTCTCACCATCCTCTCTTCTAAGGAGCATTCTTTCTGTACTCCCAAGACAGATTTGTTCATTCTTATGGCTGTCCATGGTATATTCAATATTCTTTGCCAACACCATAATTCAGAGGCATCGGTTCTTCTTTGGTTTTCCTTATTCATTGTCCAGCTTTCACATGCATATGAGGCAATTGAAAATGCCATGGCTTGGGTCAGGTGTATCTTACTTTTCAAAGTGACATCTTTGCTTTTTAACACTTTAAAGAGGTCTTTTTCAGCACATTTACCCAATGCAATACATCGTTTCATTTCTTGACTATTGCTTCCACGGGTGTTGATTGTGGATTCAAGTAAACTGAAATCCCTGAAAATGTCAATCTTTTCTCCATTTATCATGATGTTGCTTAAGATATAGCTAAGATAATTGATTTAAGGCTTTCTTTCTTTTTTTAATATAGCTGTTCATTGCTATTAATTTTCCTCTGTGCTTTGCTTTAGTTGCATTGCACACAATTTTATAAGTTGTGTGTTTGTTTTCATTCAGTTCAAAATGGTTTTTTTCCTCCCCTTTTAATTTCTTCCTTGATGGGTTATTTAGAAGTGTGTTATTTACTTTTCAAATATTTGGAAGATTTTTCTAGATATCTTTTTGCTATTGATTTCTAGTTTAATTACCTTATGGTTAGAGTAAATACTTTGTATGATTTTAAAAAAAAGTTGTATAATTTATTGAGTTTTGTATTTATGGGCCAGAATATGGTCAATTTTAATAAATGCCCATAAACACTTGGTCGTTAAATTTTAGACAATTTTGCTAAGACAATGAATGATGAAATAATAGTCTTTTCAAAAGATGGTGCCAGAATAAGTGAGTAACCATTTATTTAAAATGGATCATAGACCTAAATTTAACCTAAAATCACAGATCTTATAGTAAACCCTATACTATAAAACTTCTAAAAGAATAAAAGATCACAAAGAAGAAAATCTTCAAGACCATGGGTTCAGCAAATATTTCTTAAGTAGTATACAAAAAAAAAAAAAAAACTCCAAGTATAAAAAAAAAAATGTATAAATTGGACTGGATCAAAATTAAAACACTTGCTCTTTGAAATATGCTGTTAAGAAAATGAAAGGGCAAGAGAAAAACTGAGAAAACTGATTTGTAAAAAATAAATCTCATAAAGGACTTGTATCCAAAATATATTTAAAATCTCCTACAAGATTTTATTTAACACCCAATTTTAAAAATCAATAAAATTTGATTTTATTGGAGTGGAGCATTCACCAATAAAAGATATACTAATGACAATCATTTGAAAAAAATGTTCAGAATCATTAGTCATTAAGGAAATGTAAATTAAAATCACAATTCACTACACACCTACTAAATGGCTAAAATTAGAGACTGACAATCCCAAATGAGAATATGAAGCAACCTGAATTTTTATACATTGATCTTGGTAATGCAAAATGATTTGGTCACTTTTGAAATTAGTTTGCCGGACTTTTTTTTTTTTTTTTCTTAATACATTCAAACATTTACTTACCATATGATCCAGAAATCTCACTCATAGACATTTATCTGATAGTAAAAGAAAGTAGACTAGTATTTGCCAAAGACTGGATGTGGAGGTTGAGTCTAAGGGTCATGAAGAGCATTTTGGCATCTTTGAAATATTCTATGTTTCTTGTAAATAAATGCAATAAATGTGTTGCAGCTCATTGAACTTTATACTCAAAATTGATTTTATTTACATGTAAATTATACCTCAATAAAGCTGATTATAAAAGATAGTAAAGCTCTAATATTTTCTAAATAATTTCTAACTAATTATATAATTCCATTATTGATTTCTGAAATCATTTTTATATAAAATGCATCCATGAATATTATAAAAATTTGTAAGCTTAAAATGGAAAAACAACATTTGCAAATGGTTGCATTTGTTTCTTTTATAAAGCAATGTATAAATTTTAAAAATTAAATTATATTTCAAATAGTTTCCATTATTTTTACATAATTCCTGGGTGATACTTTTATAGTGCCTGTTAGCTCTTCCTATATAATTAATTTTGAGTTTTACTATACCTATTATTTTATATCTTGACGTATGACTGGTTAGTATCCCTCTTACTGCAATTATACCATAGACTAATGTGTACATAAAATAATGCCTGACATTTAGATTGGTTGTTCTTTACTCAGATACAGTAATTTTAGAAATAAAGTTAGAAATTTCATTCTAAGTATAAAAAACTCAAGTAAAGTCTCCTACAAACGTAATGATATGGGGTACAAAAATGTCCTATACTATTTTGTGGGGTTCTGGTGTTGCAGTGTTTAAGAGCTCGGCTGCTAACCAAAAGGTTGGCTGTTCGAATCCACCAGCCCCTCCTTGGAAACCCTATGGGGCAGTTCTGTTCTGTCCTATAGGGTCACTATGAGTTGGAATCGACTCGACGGTAACAATTTTTTTTTTTATATATACTATATTGTACTTTCCTTTCCTTCAAAGTGTAAGAATCCTTTTAGAAAGTAGTAGATTTATTAATAGGAAATAACAACTGCAGAAGTTTTCAAAATGTTAGCCTCATGGACAATTAAAAATTATGGAAATTGATTACTATATACATAAAGTGGAGCCCTGATTGTGCAGTGGTTAAGAGCTCAGCTGCGAACCAACAGGTCAGCAGTTTGAATCCACCAGCTGCTCTTTGGAACCCTATGGGGCAGCTCTGCTCTGTCCTATAGTGTCATTACGAGTCAGAATCAACTCGATAGCAATGGGTTATACATAGTGTACCGTTAACTAGTTTGTGTAGTGTGTGTATGCACTTTTATATGTTTTGTGATTTAATAATACCAGTGAAATGTAAGGAAAAGGACTATGAGTATTAAAAAAAAATCACTCTTGCCTACTTTTCTATTTATATTATTCTTTCTTCAAGCCTAGAGTTTTTACCCCCACCATTTTAGATATTTAAAATGTTATTCATTGCTAACAACTAATTGTATTATTTATGCATTAAAATTATTTTATTATAAAATTAATATACACATATAGTTAGTATTTTAAATTGAAGTCATTCTGAAAGAATGACATTGAAGCAATCAATTATAAGATGAGCCAAGGATAACTACTTTTAATATCCCAGTGCATTTCTTTCTTGATTTTTTACAAAATTTGAGTTAAGTATTAAAGTAATCTTTATTAAATTAAATCATGATCTGTCCCCCTGTCATCAAATATTTTACTACAATATTATTTTTAATAACAGAGTAGTATCATCTAGCAAGAATGTAGCAATTTCTTTTTGCAGTATCTTCTGGTAGGTCACTACCAAGAATATGCAAATATAAGTGAAGTCAGTTAAAGAAAAAAAATCTTTACCAAAGGATCTGTGATGATTTCCTGGGGGTAAATTTCTGGAGGTTTTTTACTGGGTTGACATATGAGAATTTTAAGCGTTTTAATAATTAGTTGCAGTTTGCCTCCAGAAAGATTATACCACAGAAATGTCTGAAAACACTCATTTCACCATATGCTCTGCATCATTGTGTGCTATCAGTTAAATTTACACAAATTTTTAGGTGAAAATGGTATCATATTTGTTTTATTTTATATGTTAATAACTACACAAGACGTTAGATATTTTTTCAGATTTTTCTTGGCTATTTGCCTTATTTTACGAAATTTTGCACTTAGTTGTTTATTTCTTTATTACCCAATTTAAAAAATTGGGTTTGGTCATCTTTTATTAATGATTTGTAGTAACTATTTGTATGTGGATAGTCTGGATGGAATATAAGATCCTTATTAATCTTTTGTTTGTTGTGTTTTGTTTCTTTTATTTTTAAAAACCAGTGTACTTTTAAAACTATGCAGACAGTAAAAATATTAGTGATTGCCAGGGGTTCAAGTGTTGGAGGAAGGATGAATAACTGAAGCACAAGGCATTTTTAGGATAGTGATACTTTCTGTATGTTATCATAATAATGGACATATGACATTATGTATTTGTCAAAACCCATAAGACTTTACAGCACAAAGAATGAACACTAATGTAAACTGGACTTTAGTTAATAATAATGTATCAATATTGGTTCATTAATTTTAATAAATGTACCACAGGAAAGCAAGATGTTCATAATAGGAGAAATAATGTGCAGGAGGAACAGGGGGCATATAGGAACTCTTTTACTTTCTAGACAATTTTTCTGTAAACCTAAAATGCTCTAAAAAATAGTATTTAAAAAGCAAACAGACAATTGAATATGGCTTTCTGGGAAATGGAAGGAGACTTCTCATGCTACTGAAGAAACTGATGATTATTAAAACCTCTCCAAGTGAGGTAAACCACTCCTAGAAATGTTTGATTTAATTCACTTTAGTATTTACTGAATGGAACTCAAAGAATAATCTGTCCATTTAGTATCTAAACTTTCAACAAAATATGTCTAAGCTTTGTGGATCTGTTCTTATGACGACGAGATAGTAATGTGCTATTTTGTCAATCTTCACAAAAGGTAATTGTGTACATAGCAAGGACAAGATTTTTGTTTTTCTTGAAAGAATATGAAAGAGCTTGTGAAAAAATTATCAACATTCTGATGTATCACCAAATAAAGAGTTACTGGATAAATTGGAATAAATATGAAAGAGAAAATAATTCTAATAAGTTATCCAAAACCAAACCTATTGCTGTCGAGTGGATTCCGACTCATAGTGACCTTATAGGACAAGGTAAAACTGCCCCATAGAGTTTCCAAGGCTGTAAATGTTTAAAGAAGCAGATTGCCACATCTCTCTCCCGTGGAGTAGCTGGTGGGTTTGAACAACCGACTTCTCAGTTAGCAACTGAGTGCTTAGCTGCTGCACCACCAGGGATCCAAAAAGCTATTACCAAAAAAACCAAATCCATTGCCATTGAGTTGATTCCGACACATAGTGACCCTATAGGACAGATTAGAACTGCCCCATAGAGTTTCCAAGGAGGGCCTGGTAGATTTTAACTGCCAACCTTTTGGTTAGCAGCCGTAGCGCTTAACCACTATGCCATATTAGGGGCTTTAAAATTGGATTGGCTGAGAGAAAATGAAGAAAGATGAAAACGAGAGGAGAAGAACATATCTGGTAACAAAGAGTTACACAGTACCTAGGAGTTCCTGTTCTCCCGCAGAGAATCTGGACATTCCAGAGAAAAGGAAGCATCGCAAACTCTCATAATAGTAGTAAGAAGCTGTGGAGAATCAAAACTAAAACAAGGAGGCTGAAAAAATTAGGAAATTATCACATATGTGAAAGGTAAAAATAGATAAAATAGATAAATGAATCTTACAACCAGAAAGCAAGGTTCCACTGGATTTATAGTTGTATGAAAATAAGATAAAATAAGAATATAAGACTCTACATACAAGAAGACAGACAGTTTGGAGTGCAGATGCAGCAATAAGGCCTGCCGCCATGCCAGAGTATTATGCTGTGTATTTGGAATGACTTTATCTGTTTAGATATAATTCTATAAGGGGCGCTGTTGATCTAGTTTACCTAATTGATTCACTACAAATTGGATAACTACCTTGAAAAACATTTTCCATTAGGAAAGTAGATTTTCTTGCTCATTGTTTTATTTCTAGTTGTCAGTATAAAATCACTGTTCATTTTGGTTGGCCTCAGTCCAATTTTTTTCTACTTTTTTTTAACACACGGAAACAATTATTCATGCTTTTATTTTTGATGTTTGATAGATGTACTTTAATACAGGATTTAAGAAAGAATTAATAATGACCAAATCCAGTCCAGAATGAAGCAGATAGAATAGGTTGAAAAGCAACAAAAATATACATTGAATATGACTATAATACTGTATAATGAATTTTGAAATTAATTTTATATTATTCCTGACAAAGAAGTTGGAGATTTTTTTCTATACATGTCCAAAAAAAGATGCATTTTCTTAGCTATACACAATGAATCAGAATTCACTTGTTAACTGGTTTAGTTTGGTACTTTCTGCACAATTTTTCTGTAAACCTAAAACTGCTCTAACAAATAAAGTCTATTAAAAAATTGAATAAATATTCTGTCCCATAATATTTATGTGAATTCCAGTAGCTCTTCCATTATGTGAACCACATGATCTGGATTGGAAGTGTTATTTTCTTGTATTGTGTATCCCACCTCCATTACTTAAAGAGAATTCCTAGTATATTCACTTGCATTTATATCTACATTTGTAGCTTAATTACTAAATATTTACCAATCCTATTTCCTGAGTTCCAGATAAGCCTTTTTTACTGCAACAGTAGTAATGGGTAATGTTACAGACCTCAAACTCTGAAGCTGAATGAATCATTTTAAAATTGGACTTCTCCATTCATTAGTTATGTAACTTTGGGAAATTATTTAAGTCCCCTATATCAAAGTTTCCATGTCTGTATAAGGGAGATAATAAGAGTGCCTATCTCATTTAAGGAACCCTGGTTATACAGTTGTAAAGAGCTCGGCCGCTAACCGAAAGGATGGCAATTCAAATCCACCAGCCACTCCTTGGAAACCCTATGGGGCAGTTCTACTTTGCCTTACAGGGTCACTATGAGTCAGAATCTACTCATAGCAATTTTTTTTTTTTTTAATCTCATTTAAGAGTAAATAAGTGTGAAACATAGCAAGAGTACCTGGCATACATTAAATTTTTATGTAAATGATATCTATTTTTATTATTACAACTTTGGACTCTACTACTACTACTACCTCACGTGTCAGTATCATTCTTGATATTTCAAAACATATTCTACGCAGGTTCAGGCAAAATGGCACTCTAGGCAGAAGCACCACGTGGTCCCTCCACAGCAAAGATCTGACAAACTAAGCCGAACAGAGAATACCACTATCCTGAAACCCTAAAACATCAAATGGAGAGATAAAGAACTCAGCCAAGCACCAAATGGAGTGAGAAAACTGACAGGGAATGGAGAGTGAGGAGAGATTCATGCAGAGGTCCCCTACCAGCTAATGCAGCACGGATCCAGCATCTTGAACTCCTATCAGAGACCAGCAAACAGGGGGTGTGAGAAAGCAGCCTCATAGCGCATCCAGCGGTAGACAAACAACCATTTCTCGTCTCTCTATATCTTCCTTCTCTTTCTGTTCCCTGAATACCTGGCATTGTATACCTGTACATCTTCTAGCCAGGCTGTACTGCAACACCTGAAAGTGACTTCCCCAGACCATAGTTGCACCGGTGGGATCACTGGGAAATTTGTGGGTCTTTAACATTTCCAATTTTTACTTATTCATTCTCTTCTTACTCTTTGCCTTTCTGTTTTTCTCCATTTCATAGTCTCTCATCTCTCTACCCCAACAGCAAGCTCCCCTAGCATTCTTTTTTGTTTTTTTGTATGATTTTGGCTCCTCTTCCTCTCTCCTCTCTCCCATATCCATCTTAGCTCCACACATAACAATCTCCCGCTGCATCCTGCCTATATGCACCATGCGCTTGACATCACACCACCAAGCACCACAGGCATGGCCTACTGGAACCTGCCCTGCACTGATTACTGACCAACCCTAGTGGCTGCAGTAAGTGCCACAAACAACCAGTCCCAGTAACTCCTCTGCAGCTAGACCTGCCCTGCTGTACAATACCTGAGTGACTGACCCTGCCAATTGGAGAAGGAGGCAAAAACTATTGAGCGCACAGACGAGCAAACAACAAAGAATACACAGTCCGCCTGCTCAGACAGAGTCAAAATTTTTTTTAACAAAACAGGGACAAAACAAACAAAACTACAATCAATAAACGAGAAAAATAACTACTTAATGGCCCAAAGACAGCAGACAATATCAAAACATTTACTAAAACAGGACAGGAAGGTTCCAGTAGGAATCCAAAATAAAACACTAGATGACTCTCCAGTGGAAGAAAATGCACTAGAACTACCTGATAGGGAATTCAAATCTCTAATACTCAGAATTCTCCAAGAGCTGAGGCAAAAACCTGACAAACATGAGGAAAAAATAGATAAATTCATGGAAAATACAGACAAAAAATTGGAAGAATTCAGGAAAATAATGCAGCAACAAAATTCCAAAATAAATTCATAACTAAAAATTATACAAAGACAAAAATTAGGAATCCAAAAGATAAACAAGGTTTCAGAAATGGACGGTGCCATAGAAGGGCTGAGAAGCAGATTTGAAATGGTGGAAGACAGGCTCACTGGAATTGCAGACAAACACTTGGATACAACTGTGTTTCAGGAAAACTCAGAAAAAAGAACAAATAAAAATGAAGAGACCCTGAGAGTTACGTGGGATACAATTAAAAGCAAAAATTCACTAGTGATTGGAATTGCAGAACAGGGGGAGAAAACAGAAAACACAGAGAGGATCATTGAAGAACTTCTGACAAAAAACTTCCCCAATATCATGAAAGATGAAAAGCTGGCCATCCAAGAAGCTCAACAAACCCCATATAGAAGAGACCCCCAAAAGAAAATCACCAAGGCATATCATAATCACACTCGCCAAAACCAAAGACAAACAAGGAATACTGAGAGCAGCTCATAAAATCAAGAAGTCACATACAGAGGAGAAACAATAAGACTAAGCTCAGATTATTCGGCAGAAACCATGCAGGCAAGAAGGCAATCAGATGACATGTATAAAATCTTGAAAGAAAAAATTGCAAGCCAAGAATAATATATCCTGCAAAATTCTTGTTCAGATTTGATGGTGAAATTAGGTCATTTCCAGATAAACAGAAATTAAGGGAATATGTAAAAGTCAAACCAAACTTACAAGAATTATTAAAGGGAGTTCTTTGATCTGAGGACAAACAGCTTCAGCTCATAGGCAGAATCTAGGACACAGGATTGTACCAGCCAGATACCAATATAGGAAATGAACTCTCGAGGACTATCCAAAGCCAAAAGAAATACAACAGGGAATCAGAGCAGTTAATCAGTAAATGACAACAACATCAAAACAATAAAAGAGGGAATAAACGGCATAGGTATAGAAGCTTCTAATGGATTGGAAGGCAAGGCAATACCAAGTAATGGTAGACTGCTTCAAACTTAGAAACATAAGGTAAAATTCATGGTAACCACAAAGAAAGTTAACAAACATACTCATTAAAAAAAAGGGAAAGACATAAAGTCTCCTCAAAAACAAAACCTACAAAAACAAAAGAAATGAAAAAAGAATCCACAAACAAAAGTAACTCAGCACAAGAGAGTAAGAACAACAAAGAAAACTTCAGCACCACAAAAAAAAAGCGCTATAAAATGACAGCAACAAACTCACATCTATCAATAATTACACTGAATGTAAATGGACTCAATGCACCCATAAAGAGACAGAGAGTGACAGAATGGATAAGAAAACAGGATCCATCAATATGCTGTCTACAAGAGACACGCCTTAGAAACAAAGATGTAAATTTATTAAAAGTCAAAGGTTGGAAAAAAAAATATCAAGATAACAACTACAAAAAAGATCAGGAGTGGCAATTCTAATCTCAGATAAAATACACTTTAAAACAAAATCTACCATAAAAGACAAAGAAGGACACTATATAATGATTAAGGGGACGATCCATCATGAAGACATAACCACAATAAACATCTACGCACCCATTGACGGGGCTTCAAAATACATAAAACAAACTCTAACAACACTGAAAAGATAAATTGACAGTTCCACGATAATAGTAGGAGACTTCAACACACTACTCTCAGTAAAGGACAGAACAACTAAGTAGAAACTCAGCAAAGATACAGAAGACCTAAAGGGCACAATCGGCCAACTTGACCTCATAGATATATATAGGACACTCCATCCAACCACTGCAAAGTACACATTCCTTTCCAATGCACATGGAACGTTCTCCAGAAGAGACCACATCTTACGCCACAGAGAAATCCTCAACGGTTTCCAAAACGTTGAGATAATTCAGAGTACCTTCTCTGACCACAATGCCTTCAAGGTAGAAATTAACAATAGGAAGAGCAAGGAAAAAAAAAAAATCAATTACATGGAAACTGAATAATACCCTGCTTACACATCACACAGAAGAAATCAGAGATGGAATCAAAAAATTCCTAGAATCAAATAAGAATGAAAACACATCCTACCAAAACCTTTGGGACACAGCAAAGGCAGTCCTCAGAGGACAATTTATAGCAATAGATGCACATACCAAAAAAGAAGAAAGGGACAAAATCAAAACATTAACTACAGAACTCAAGCAAATAGAAAAAGAAGAGCAAAAAAAGCCAACAAACACCGGAAGAAAGGAAATAGTAAAGATCAGAGCAGAAATAAATGAAATAGAGAACAGAAAAACAATAGAAAAAAATCAACAAAACCAAAAGTTGGTTCTTTGAGAGAATCAACAAAATTGACAAACAACTAGGCAGACTGACAAAAGAAAAACATGAGAGGACACAAATAACCCAAACAAGAAATTAAGTGGGTGACATTACAACAGACCCAACTGAAATAAAAAGGATTATAAAAGAATATTATGAAAAACTATACTCCAACAAATTTGAAAACCTAGAGGAAATGGAAAAATTTCTAAAAACACATGACCTACCCAAACTACAACAAAGTGTTGCTGAAAATCTGAACAGACCCCTAACAAGAGAAGAGATTGAAAAGGTAATAAAAAAAAAACTCACAACCAAAAAAAGCCACAGCCCAGATGGCTTCACTGAAGATTTCTACAAAACATTTACATAAGAGCTTGTACCAGTACTACTCAAGCTATTTCAGAGCTTAGATGAGGAAGCAACACCTCCGAATTCATTCTATGAAGCCAGCATAACGCTGATACCAAAACCAGGCAAAGACATCACAAAAAAAAGAAACTTACAGACCAATATCTCTCATGAATATAGATGCAAAAATTCTGAACAATATTCTAGCCAATATAATACAGCATCATATCAAAAAAATAATACACGACGACCAAGTAGGATTCATACCAGGTATGCAAGGATGGTTCAACATTAGAAAATCAATCAACGTAATCCACCACATAAATAAAAGGAAAGAAAAGAATCACATGATCATCTCAATTGACACAGAAAATGCATTTAACATAGTCCAACACCCATTCCTGATAAAAACTCTGAATAAAATAGGTATAGAAGGGAAATTTCTCAACATAATAAAGGGCATCTATGCAAAACCAACGGCCAATATCATTCTTAATAGAGAGAGGCTGAAAACATTCCCCTTGAAAACAGAAACAAGACAAGGCTGCCCTTTATCACCACTCTTATTTGATATTGTGCTGGAAGTTCTAGCTAGAGCAATAAGGCAAGAAAAAGAAATAAAGGGCATCCAAATTGGTAATGAAGAAATTAAAGTGTCCCTGTTTGCAGATGATATGATATTATACATAGAAAACCCTAAAGACTCCATGAGAAATCTATTGGAACTAATAGAAAGATTCAGCAGAGTAGCAGGATAAAAGATAAACATTCAAAAATCAGTTGGATTCCTATACACCAATAAGAAAGAACGATGAAAAGGAAATCTGGAAAACAATACCATTTTCAATAGCCCCCCAAAAGATAAAATACTTAGGAATAAATCTGACCAGGGATTTAAAAGACCTATACAAAGAAAACTACAAAACACTTCTGCATGAAACCCAAAGAGGTCTACATAAATGGAAAAACATGCCAAGCTCAGGGATAGACAGACTCAACATTGTGAAAATGACAATTCTACCCTAAGCAATTTACAAATACAATGCAATCCCTATCCAAATGCAGACAACATTCTTCAAAGAGAAGGAAAAACTGATCATTAACTTTATATGGAAAGGCAAGAAGCCCCGAATATGTAAAGCACTACTGAAGAAGAAGAATAAAGTTGAAGGACTCACACTACTTGACTTCAGATCCTACTATACAGCTGCAGTACTCAAAACAGCCTGGTACTGGTACAATGACAGATACACTGACCAATGGAACAGAACTGAGAACCCAGATGTAAATCCATCCAGCTACGGTCACCTGATCTTCGACAAGGGCCCAAAGTCCATCAAATGGGGAAAAGAGAGTCTTTTTAACAAATGGTGCTGGCAAAACTGGATATCCATTTGAAAAAAATGAAACAGGACCCATACCTCATGCCGTATACATAAACTACTTCAAAATAGATCAAAGACCTGAATATAAAGCCTAAAACTATAAAGTTCATAGAAGAAAAATTAGGACCAACACTTCAGGCCTTAATACATGGCATTAACAGGATACAAACCATAACCATCAATGCACAAACCCCAATAGATAAGCTAGATAACTGGGATCTTCTAAAAATTAAACACCTATGCTCTTCAAAAGACTTCACGAAAAGAGTAAAAAGAGAACCTACAGATCGGGAAAAAAATTTTGGACAGTACAAGTCAGACAAAGGTCTAATCTCCATAATCTACAACAAAATCCAATACCTCTACAACAAAAAGACAGATAATCTTATTAAAAAATGGGCAAAGGAAATGAACAGACACTTCACCAAAGAAGACATTCAAATGGCCAACAGACACATGAGGAAATGCTCGTGATCACTAGCCATTAGAAAAATGCAAATTAAAACCACAGTGAGATACCATCTCACCCCGGCATTACTGGCACGAATCAAAAACAATGGAAATAAAAAGTGTTGGAGGGGCTGCAGGGAGATGGGAACTCTTATACACTGCTGGTGGGAATGCAAAATGATACAACCATTTTGGAAAATGATATGGCGCTTCTTCAGAAAGCTAGAAATAGACATACCATTCGATCCAGCAATCCCACTCTTAGGAATATATCCTAGAGAAATAAGAGTTGTCACTCAAATAGAGATATGCACACCTATGTTCATGGCAGCATTGTTCACTACAGCAAAACGATGGAAACAACCTAGATGCCCATCAACAGATGAATGGATAAACAAACTATGGTACATACACACAATGGAGTACTATGCAACGAGAAAAAACAACAATGAATCTGTGAAGCATCTCATAACATGGATGAAACTGGAGGACATTATGCTGAGTGAAATAAGTCAATCACAAAAGGACAAATATTGTATGAGACCTCTATTGTAAAAACCCATGAAAAAGTTCACACACAAAATGTAACAATCTTTTTTGGTTACCAGGGGTGGGAGGGGTTGGGGAGAAATACTAAATAGGCAGCAGATAAGTTGTATCTTGGGTGAGGGGTGTGACAGTACACAATACAGGGGAAAGTGGCACAACTTGTACAAGGAAATGTCATGGAAGCCCCGTAGACACATCCACACTCTCTGAGGGACTGAATTGCTGGGTGGAGGGCTTTGGGGACCATGGTCTCGGGGAATGTCTGGCTCAATTGGCATAACACAGCTTATAAAGACAATGCTCTACATTCTACATTGGTAAGTAGTGTCTGGGGTGTTAAAAGCCTGTGAGCAGCCATCTAAGATACTCCACTGGTCTCATCCCTTTGGGACCAAGGGAGAATGAAGAGAACAGGATACAATGAAAAGATTATTCCGAAGGGCTAATTGTCCACAGCTACCAAGGCCTCCAGCGGACTGAGTCCAGCACGGCTAGATGGTGCCCAGCTACCACCACTGACTGCTCTGACCAGGATCACAACACAGCGTTCTGGACAGAGCTGGAGAAGGATGTAGAACATAATTCTCTCTCACAAAAAAAAAGACCAGATTTAATGGCCTAAAGGAGACTGGAGAAACCCCGAAAGTATGGCCCCCAGACACCCTTTTAGCTCAGGAGTGAAGTTATCACCAAGATTCACCATTCAGCCCGGTAAAACCAAATGAGACTAATGAGGTACAGGAGTCCAGTGACAAGGGCCAGAAGGCAGAAGGGGACAAGGAAGCTGGTGATAGGGAACCCTAGGTTGGGTAAGGATATTATTGATGTGTTGTGAGACTATTAACCATTGTCATAGGGCTACATTTTTAGTAACTGTTAAATGAGAACCTATTTTGTTCTGTAAGCCTTCATCTTAAGTGAGAAGAACTGCACAATTGGAAGAGTGTAGTGAATGTCACTGAACTGTGCATGTAGAAATTTTTGAAATGGTGTATGTTTGGCTATGTGTATTTTCACCAAAAAAAAAAAAAGGTTGAGAAGTTAGTGGGTTGACATGTTGTGGGGTTATTAACCAATGTCATAAAACAATATGTGTACTACTGTTTCATTAGAAAGTATTTGTTCTGTAAGCCTTCACCTGAAGTACAATAAAAAAAAAAAAAAGTCAAGAAAAACAAAACAAAACATATTCTACAAAATGCTAGCTGTCTTTTACCTTGTGTTCTTTCTGTGCTATTTAATGATCTGTCATGTAAGTCATACTTCCTGAACTAATAGATTGTGATGGTAGGCATACCTATTCAACCTTAGGTTTCTGAATGCATGCTTGTAATTTACAAATTACCCAGCAGAGAGTTGGAGACATTGTTGTCATTGTTGTTAGGTGCCAATGGGTTGGTACCAACTTATAGCAACCCTGTGAATAACAGAAAAAACTCTGCCCAGTCCTGCACCATCCTCATAATTGTTGCTATGTCTGAGTCCATGGTTGTAGCCACAGTGTGAGTCTATCTTTCTGAGGGTCTTCATCTTTTTCGCTGACCCCTTCCTTTACCAAGCATGATGTCCTTCTCCAGGGACTGATAACATGTCCAAAGTACATGAGACAAAGTTTCGCCATCCTTGGTTCTAAGGAGCATTCTGGGTGTACTTCTTCCAAGACAGATATGTTTGTTCTTCTAGCCGTCCATGGTATAAATATATACAATATCCTTCTCCAACACCATAATTCAAAGGCATCAATTCTTCTTCAGTCTTCCTTATTCATTGTCCAGCTTTCGCATGCATATGAGGTGATTGAAAATACTATGCCTTGGGTCAGGTGCACCTTAGTCCTCAAAGTGACATCTTTGCATTTTAACACTTTAGTGTTGTAATAATCCTCATACTGCTTCATCAGGTAAAAGTTGCTACTGTTGCCTAGTTTGACAAGTATGCCAATGTGTATGCACACCGCACGAGGAAAATTATCAGCAACAGGTGACGGAGAAATAAACTGTTAATGTCTGGATATGCTGAGCAAAGAATAGGGAGATAGATGTGTTAGAGACATGCATTAATTGCGAGATGAACACTGTCTTCCTAGACAAAAATCAGAAAAGAAACCAAAGCCTAGCTTAAAAGGCGTATCAATCACATTAATAAATATCAGTTTCTGTAGGTTGATTTTGGGTTGATGGAAACCACTATGAATTTTGGGAGGGAAGCCAAAGGACACAGGAAATAACATGGAATTTTTATTATATCATTTTGTTAGAAATTTGGAAGGCACGTAGTTCTTATGAGACATGGTCCCCTATACAGTTAGTGTCATGGCGTATGATTTAAGGCACAGGAAATAGTGTTTCTTAGGAATGGAGTCAATCTTCTTAAAGAACAGGGAGGCTACAACTTTGTCTTTTCTTTTTCCCCTACAGGATGCATGACTTTACTAAGGATAACTGACGAAAAGTAAGAGAGAGAATAATACTTAAGACCTTCTGACATTGAAATCCATGGAAAGAAGAGTAAGAATTAGTAAAGATTTTACAGAGAAAAATTCAAGATTGAGCCTGCAGCATAAAACAGCTAATAATCACCTTTTTTTTCTCTCCCTGATGCCCTACCAGCAAACCAAATGCTGTTTTTCTGCTCTGTTCCATTCACTGTTCATGCTGACTTTACTTCTTGGGATGTTCCTTCCTACATCTGAACCCTTCACTGGCCTAGGTCATGATGGTCCTTTAATAATTAAGTCAGGTATTTTCTTCCTCAAATGGTTTTTGGGCAGTCTCAGGCTGCTTTGGGTATCTCTTCACTCTTCCATAATATTCTAGGCATCCGTCTATTAATTCACTCACTATAATAACTTACGATTATTTGTGTATGTTTGTTTTTCTCACTATATTTTGAAGTTGTAGATGGTAGGAGCATTTTTTTTTTTAATCCCCATGCTGAGCTTTGCACCAAATGGGTGGTACTCAGGGAGTGATTGTTGAGTGAATTAATAAAAAAAGAAAGGAAGGAATGGAGGGAAAAAAAGAAAGGAAGGAAGGGGGAAAGAAATAGGAAGCTGGGAAAAATATTTATTGATCTCAGAAAATTATCAGAATATAGAAGACATGGCTTAAAAATAAAGAAAATATGCTTATGCACAGCAGATAAAAAGTCTTAATGATATCCTTGAGATTTGATTGTGTTATTCTAAAAGTTGGAATACAATAATAGATAATCTCATGAATTATTAATACATATTTTTGAAGAGGAAACCCTGGTGGTGTAGTGGTTAAGAGCTATGACTGCTAACCAAAAGACTGGCAGTTCAAATCCACCAGGCTCTCCTTGAAAGCCCTATGGGGCAGTTCTACTCTGTCCTATAGGGTTGCTATGAGACAGAGTAGACTCGACGGCAACGGACTTGGGTTTTTTTTGAACATTATGCTTCATGCTTTGAATATTGGAGCTTAATACTCCACTAAGAATTTTATTTATTTTATTTTATTGGAATGCTTTAGATTTTGAAAAGTTCATGAATAAGAATAAAGGATAGAAGAGAGATTTGATCACAGGGGCGTTTGCCACAAGCTGATGTCTCAGTTTCACCAAAGCAATTTAAAGATTGAGAGTGATGTTTCTCAAGATATTATCAACATTGTTACGGAAGGGGAGATCAAAAGTAATTGCCAATGGAGTTATAAAGAAAGTAATGTGTCTAAACTGGAAGACAAAGAAGAAAAGTAAGAGACAGGAAGTAAATTAATTTAAAAACAGAAAAAATCGTGTTTTTCAGTAATTTTTTGTTTATTTAGTAACAAATTAACAATTATTTTGAGAGCCAAGGAAGGATGAACCATCCAACAGTTCAGTTTTAATCATGGTTCAATCATGTGTAACTTGTATAAAGACTAAGGCTTTTGAGCTTTAGGGGAAGTATAGTATTTTTACCAGAATAATACATGAGGAAATTGACATGAATATTTCTAATCAAATAATCTATTTCAGAAAAAAAGTTATATTTTTTCTGTAATTAAAGTTCAGTAATTAATAATGAATAAACATTTTCCCTTCATTTTATTCCAGTATACTTTTTATGTCATGGTTCATGTGAAAAGGGATATTTTCTTTTAAAATAAGCAATGGAAGTAAAATTTACAACATGGTGTACTTTACAGAAGGGATGAGAAGAATGAATTTATAACCATTAAGAAAGGGTTTGTTTAATTTTTTCAAAAGGCAATTAACTATTTATTCATAAACTTTTGGACAGACCTGACAACAAGGGGAATAAGTAAAGCAAGCACATAGGATCCCAAATGTCTTAAAATTCATGCCCATTTTCAGTCAACCTTGCCCACAGGCTCTAAAAGGAAATGTACGCATAAAGCCCAAAACTAAAAAAGGGACACATTCCTGTTCTGGGGCTTCATTGTCAAACCCTGGTGTCAGATTCTGTTAAGTTTAGGTAAACCACAAGAAAGACTCATTTGTCTAAATTAGCGGAACTAAGTGGCACAGTGCTTAAGAGCTCAGGATGCTAACCAAAAGGTCGGCAGTTCAAAACCACCAGGCACTCCTTGGAAACCCTATGGTGGCAGTTCTACTCTGTCCTATAGGGTCACTATGAGTCAGAAACAACTTGATGGCAATGGTTTTGATTTTCGTTTTTGAAGTAGCTCAGAGGAGTCTCTGGGTGGTGCAAACAGTTAAATCATCGGCTATTAACCAAAAGATTGGAGGTTCCAATCCACCCAGAGGTGCCTCAGAAGAAAGGCCTGGTGCTCTACTTCTGAAAGATCACAGCCATTGAAAACCCTGTAAAGCACAGTTCTATGCTGAAACACGTGGGTTTACCATGAGTTGGAATTGATTCAGTGGCATCTGGTTTGTTTTTTTGGGTTTTAAGTAGTTCAGAGTCAAATCAATTGAAATATCTCCCCCACCACCCTGCATATCTACTCCAAGCCCAAATAGAATTGCAGCTCTAACTAGTGGAAGCTGGAGGAGGCCAAGGAAGCCCTAGTAACCTATGAGAAGAAGAAAGAACAGAAACCAGAAAGGCAGAACAAGAGTGTGTTTTCCTAATGACTACAGCACAGCAGGTTGGGGCAGTTAAGACACCAGGAGTGCTACAGTATTGAACTTAATACAGATGGTACAGTTAGACTCCATAGGTTCAATCACTCAGAATATATGATTTTGTGCAAGTTATATAAACTTTCTTAGCCTTGGTTTCTTTATGTATAAAATAGAGATAATTAAAATAGCTGCCACATAGAGTTTATGTGAGCATGTTTTAAGATAATGTAAATGATGTACCTACACAGCTGTCTGCCACCTAATAAGCACTAAGAAGCTTTTAACTATCATTAATGTAGCCTCTAAATCTGTGGATATAAGAATAATAGAGGAACAGAAATAGGGCTTGTGTTCTTAACCATTTTAACATTTGTAGACTCATGAAAGATAGACACAAAATCAAGTAGTGAAGGCCAAGAGGGATGAGGTGTGCTAGAGCATTCTTTCATTTATGCATTAAATATTTATTAAGCGTCTCCTCTCTTTAGGTATTGTAATTTATCCAGGAAAATAGACAAAAATCCCTGCTTGCACAGAGCTTAATAAAAAAAAATTAAACAAATAAACTATTTACTTAATATTAGTGAGACATACTAGTGTATGTTAGGTGGTGTTATGGATTGAATTACGCCCTCCCAAAATATGTGTTGTAAATCCTAACCTCTATGCCTGGTGGTTATAATCCCATTTGGGAATGGATTGTCTTGATTATGTTAATGAGGCAGGATTAGTGTGGGGTGTATCTTGAGTCAATCTCTTTTGAGATATAAAAAGAGATTAAGCAACCAAGCAGAAAGCGGGATAAGATACATGGAGATCACCAAGGAACTAGGAAGCAGAAGCTCAAGAGACAAAGACCTTCCTCCAGAGCTGACAGAGAGAGAAAGCCAGTGCTCTGAATTCAGACTTCTAGCTCCTAGAATGTGAGAAAATAAATTCATGTTTGTTAAAGCCATCCACTTGTGGAATTTATTGTTATAGCAGCACTAGATAACGAAGACAGGTCGTGATGGTGATAAGGGAAAAATAAGGCAAAGAAGGTAACAGATATGTCAAACAGAATATGCCAGGTTCAATAGGGTGTCTAGGAAATTCCTCACTGAGAGATGACATTTGCAGGAATTTGGGAGGGAAATGAAGCATTGGTGGGGCCAAATCATAGAAGGTCTGCTAGACAGTCATAAGGATTTTACCTTTACCCTTAATATAATAGGAAGGATTAGTGAGTTAATTAGAGGTGGAACTTGTTCTGATTCATGTTTTAAAAGGGTCATCCTGGCTGCTTTGTGGAGAATAGCTCGTTCAGTAGAGAGTGTACAACGGAGATATGGTAGGTAGACATTGCAGTAATTTAGGTGAAAGACAATGGTGGCTCAGACCAGGATGTAGCAGTGAAAAATAATAAATAAGTAGAAGAATTATGGACATATCTTTCAGACATAGATCAGGTAGGATTTCCGAGCAACTAAGCAGGAGTTGGAAAGAACTCCAAGGGTTTTGGCCTGAGCAAGCGGCACGATGGGGTTTGCCATTTATGGAAATGGGGAAACTTGAGGGAAGAGCAAGGTGGAAGAACAGGTGAGTGATGATTAGAAAAGAGAGGTCAGTATCGTCACCCAGAAAGGAACATGCTTTGTGCATTTTCCCTTCTTTAGGTCATTTAAGCTTGAGAAGTGATGGTAAGTTTTTTTTTTAACCACAAAGTTCAGATTTTAGCTCTAAAACCTTTCTGTAGTTCCATAAAAGAAAAAGTAAAACTTCAAAAGTTGGAAAATCTCAAAAGAGCAATAATGCCCCTAGCTCTATAGTCTCATCACTGTATCAGGTTTTAATTTATCTAGTTAGCAATTCAGTAAATAAATGTGGAATGCCTTCTTTGTTCTAGGCAGTGTGAAAAGGACATAGATATATACAGTGATGAACAAAACCAGTATGATCCCTTCCCTTATTGCTGCCCACAGAGCTCTTTGGGGTGTGTGTTTGTATGTGAGTCTACTCACGCACACGTGCATGCATGTCTGTGTGTAAATTATTAAAATGAATCTAAGTTAAGGATTTCTGTCATTTTACTGTTTTAAAATGTGTCAATATATCAGTGGGTTAAATGTTCAGCAAGAGTCATTATTTTAAGTGATTGGATGTGTAGATGCGTACAATGGGGAATCTTAAAAATAGATTTTGAAAGTGTAGTGTAAAATGTTTTTTCATAGAAAGTGAGGAACATAATGTTACATTTACAAGCCTGCATTACAGGATTCATCGTTAATCTCAAGATTTATGAAAACACTCCAAAGGTCCAACCACCAAATAGTAGCTGAGGACCACTTAAAGATGAGCTAACATAAAGGATATCCACAAGACAGCAATAATTTTTTTAAATCTCTTTTTGGAATTTAAAGACAAAGAAAAAAGAAAAAAACATCATTCAGAAAGCAGAGTTACTTCTCAGTTTGCTATTCCTTAACAGTTACGGGTTCAATGTGGTTAGAATAATATTTTACTAATATAACATTAACAAAAATAACGGCATAAGTGGCTTAAACAGGATTCATAAAAAAATGCAGAAAAATAATTCTATCTATGTTAATATATATGCTATTGCATACAACAGTATATTTGGTATAGTTGTCTTCCAAACGTCCTAATAAGAATCTCTCTTTTAAAAGTAGTTTAATACTATTAATAGTATATTAAAATATTCTATATGTATAGATATATGTCTATATATGTGTGTATTATATAAATTATTATGAAAAAGGAAAAATTAGTTGTTTAATTTAAACTTGATTTTGACAGAATAATTTAGATAAACTCACTGGTTATGGCTATGTTAGGGTATACAGTTTTGATATTGTCTGACTCTAAGTCATTTGGAAAATTTTTGAACATTTCTTTTTATAATCAAATATTTTAAAAAATAGTGTTAGGCTAATCATATAATATACACTTACCTATAGTATTATATATATGTATGTGTATATATGTGTATATGTGGCTATTGTGTTCATGACTGTCTTAAGGAAATAATGTACTTTAATTTTTCCAGACCATTGCTAAATGTTTATACCTCTGCTTTCCCGCTGTTCATTTACCACAGAACTAAATTAACGTTATATTAGTTTATGTAGTAGATATTTGTCTTTCTTTTTGGCTGCCCAGCTTATGAATATCCTTCACATCAGAATATTTAGAAAATTACCCACCTTGTGCTCTGCTTCTTGGGAATTGGTGGGGTTTATAAATTACATTACATCACTGAAGCTTAAAAGACCAAATACTCACTTTTTTTTTTTTATATTTTATTGTACTTCAGGTGAAAGCTTACGGAGCAAATAGTTTCTCATGAAATAGTAGTACACATGTTGTTCTATGACATTGGTTAACAACCCCACAACGTATTAAGCCTCTAAATTCCCAACCATTTTTTTTTTTTTAATGAAAATTACAGATGGCCAAAGATACACCATTTCAAGAATTTCTACATTCAGAGTTCAGTGACATTGACTACGCTCTTCCAACTGTGCTGTTATTCTCACTTAAGATGAAGGCTTACAGAACAAAATAGTTTTTCATTTAACAGTTACTACACATGTTGCCCTATGACAATGGTTAACAATCTCACAGCACATCAAGAATATCCTTACTCCACCCTGTGTTCCCTATCACCAGGAGACTTCCTTGTCCCCTTCTGTCTTCTGGACCTTGTCACTGGACTATTGTACCTCTTTAGTCTCATTTTTTTTTTTTTTTTATTTAAACACCATTTCAAAACTTTTTACTTACACATTTAAGTGATATTGACTATGCTCTTCCAATTGTGCTGCCATTCTCGCCCAAGAAGAAGGCTTACAGGACAAAACAGCCTCCCATTTAATAGTTACTACAAATGTTGCCCTATAGCAGTGGTCAACAATCTCACAATGCATCGACAGTGTCCTTATTCAATTTGTGTTCCTTATCATCAGTTTCCTACTCCCCCTCTGCCTTCTGGCCCTTGTCACCGGACTCCTGTACCTCGTTAGTCCCATTTAGTTTTACTGGGCTGTCCACTCCCAGGCTTAACATCGAACCTCGAAGGTAACTTCACCTCTGAGCTGAAAGGGTGCCTGGGGGCCACACTCTTGAGGTTTCTCTAGTATTCTTTAGGCCAGTAAATCTGGTCTTTTTTTGGGGGGGGGCAGTTAAAATTATGCTCTACATCCTTCTCCAGCTCTGCCCAGAATCCTCTGTTGTGATCCTGGTCAGAGCAGTCAGTGGTGGTAGCCGGGCACCATCTAGCTGTACTGGACTCAGTCTGGTGGAGGTCTTGGTAGCTGTGGACAATTAGTCGTTTGGACTAATCTTTTCGTTGAATCCTGTTCTCTTCATTCTCCCTTGTTCCCGAAGGGATGAGACCAGTGGAGTATCTTAGATGGCCGCTCATAGGCTTTTAAGACCCCAGACACTACTCACCGAGGTAGAATGTAGAGCATTATCTTTATAAGTAGTGTCATGCCAATTGAGCTAGATGTTCCCCGAGACCATGGTCCCCAGAGCCCTCCGTCCAACAACTCAGTCCCTTGGGGAGTTTGGATGTGTCTATAGGGCCTCCATGACCTTTCCTTGTGCAGGTTGTGTTAGTTTCCCCTGTACTATGTACTATCTCACTTCTCACCCAAGTTACCACTTATCTATTACCTATTTAGTATTCCCCCCACCCATCCCTGGTAACCAACAAGGATTGTTACATTTTGCATGTGAATTTTTTCATGGGTTTTTACAATAGAGGTCTCATACAATATTTGTCCTTTTGTGATTGACTTATTTCACTCAGCATAATGTCCTCCAGTTTCATCCATGTTATGAGATGGTTCACAGATTCATTGTTGTTCTTTCTCGTTGCATAGTACTCCATTGTGTGTATGTACCATAGTTTGTGTATCCATTCATCTGTTGATGGGTATCGAGGTTGTTTCCATCGTTTTGCTATTGTGAACAATGCTGCCATGAACATAGGTGTGCGTATGTCTATTCGAGTGATGACTCTTATTTCTCTAGGATATATTCCTAGGAGTGGGATTGCTGGATCGAATGGTATGTCTATTTCTAGCTTTCTGAGGAAACGCCATATCATTTTCCAAAATGGTTGTATCATTTTGCATTCCCACCAGCAGTGTATAGGAGTTCCCATCTCCCCGCAGCCCCTCCAACATTTGTTGTTTCCAGTATTTTTGATTCTTGCCAGTAATGCCAGGGTGAGATGGTATCACATTGTGGTTTTAATTTGCATTACTCTAATGGCTAGTGATCGCGAGCATTTCCTCATGTGTCTGTTGGCCATTTGAATGTCTTCTTTGGTGAAGTGTCTGTTCATTTCCTTTGCCCATTTTTTGATAGGATTGGTTGTCTTTTTGTTGTAGAGGTGTTGGATTTTCTTGTAGATTATGGAGATTAGACCTTTGTCTGACTTGTACTGTCCAAAAATTTTTTCCTAGTCTGTAGGTTCTCTTTTGACTCTTTTGGTGAAGTCTTTTGAAGAGCATAGATGTTTGATTTTTAGAAGATCCCAGTTATCTAGTTTATCTGTTGGGTTTTTTGTGTTGATGTTTATGGTCAGTATCCTGTTAATGCCATGTATTAAGGCCTGAAGTGTTGGTCCTATTTTTTCTTCTATGAATTTTATAGTTTGAGGCTTTATATTCAGGTCTTTGATCCATTTTGAAGTAGTTTTTGTATATGGTGTGAGGTATGGGTCCTGTTTCATTTTTCTACAAATGGATATACAGTTTTGCCAGCACCATTTGTTAAAAAGACTGTATTTTCCCCATTTGATGTATTTTGAGCCCTTGTCAAAGATCAGGTGACCGTAGGTGGATGGATTTACATCTGACTTCTCAATTCTGTTCCATTGGTCAATCTCTCTGTTGTTGTACCAGTACCAGGCTGTTTTGAGTACTGTAGCTGTATAGTAGGTTCTCAAGTCAGGTAGTGTGAGTCCTCCAACTTTATTTTTCTTCTTCAGTAGTGCTTTACTTATTCGGGGTTTCTTCCCTTTCCATATAAAGTTAATAATTAGTTTTTCCATCTCTTTGAAGAATGTTGTTGGTATTTGTATCGGGATTGCATTGTATTTGTAGATTGCTTTACGTAGAATTGCCATTTTGACAATGTTGAGTCTGCCTATCCATGAGCATGGTATGTTTTTCCATTTATGTAGATCCCTTTGGATTTCATGCAGCAGTGTTTTGTAGTTTTCTTTGTATAGGTCTTTTACATTCCTGGTCAGATTTATTCCTAAGTATTTTATTTTTTTAGGGGCTATTGAAAATGGTATTGATTTCCTGATCTCCTTTTCATCGTTCTCTTTACTGGTGTATAGGAATCCAACTGATTTTTGAATGTTTATCTTGTATCCTGCTACTCTGCTGAATCTTTCTATTAGTTCCAGTAAATTTCTTGTGGAGTCTTTAGGGTTTTCTATGTATAGTATCATATCATCTGCAAACAGGGAGAGTTTAACTTCCTCATTACCAATTTGGATGCCCTTTATTTCTTTCTCTTGCCTTACTGCTCTAGCTAGAACTTCCAGCACAATGTTAAATAGGAGTGGTGATAAAGGGCATCCTTGTCTTGTTCCTGTTTTCAAGGGGAATGTTTTCAGCCTCTCTCCATTAAGAATGATGTTGGCTGTTGGTTTTGCATAGATGCCCTTTATTATGTTGAGAAATTTCCCTTCTATACCTATTTTATTGAGAGCTTTTATCAGGAATGGGTGTTGGACTTTGTCAAATGCCTTTTCTGCATCAGTTGAGATGATCATGTGATTTTTTTCTTTCCTTTTACTTATGTGGTGGATTAATGTTGATGGATTTTCTAATGTTAAACCATCCTTGCATATCTGGTATGAATCCTACTTGGTCGTGGTGTATTATTTTTTTGATATGATACTGAATTCTATTGGCTAGAATTTTGTTCAGAATTTTTGCATCTATATTCGTGAGAGATATTGGTCTGTAATTTTCTTTTTTTGTGATGTCTTTGCCTGGTTTTGGTATCAGCGTTATGCTGGCTTCATAGAATGAATTTGGAAGTGTTGCTTCCTCTTCTATCAAATACTCACTTTTTTAAGATACCTTGCAATTTGTTGTTGGGAGTCATCGAGTCAATTCCGACTCATATCTACCCCATGTGACAGAGTAAAACTGCCTCATAGGGGTTCATAGGCTGTAATCCATGTTGGAGCAGATCACCAGGTCTTTTCTCCTGCAGAGCAGCTGGTGGGTTGGAACAGCTAATCTTTTGGTTAGCAGCCGAGTGCTTAACCACTGCACCACCAGGTCACCTTTCCTTGGATCTAGGACATGATAATATTAAGTTAAGCAGATGAATTTGATGCGGTTTTTGAATCAGGAGATGGCAATGCAAAATCTAAGTGCACCTGCAGAATTGTTTTTTATGGCAGCCATACAGCAACATCCAGTTTCCAGGAGTACAGTGGCAATAATACCAATAATGTTTTAGGGTAAATTTGTTTTAATTTGCATATGTGAAAGATTTTCTAAATATGACCATAACAATATCTCCCTTCCCACATGCTATTCTAGTATGTAACCTAGACATTGCTCCATTAAGAAAAGCTCTTAGCTTGCCTGTAACTAATAGAATGAGGTGGATGTAATGCCATGTTACTTCTAAAGCTCAGCCATAACAGGTAATGCTGATTCCACCTTATCCCATAGAATTATTACTCTTGAAGCTTTGAACTACCATGTAAGTAGTCCAAATCTCCTGAGACTACCAAGCTGTGAGGAAGCCCAAATTAGCTCTTATGGGGAGACCATATGCAATGATCTACATGAAAAGACTTGAGACTACGAGAAGACAAAGAGATGCCTGGCTAGCTGCCCCAGGCTTCGTGCTTCAAGATTCAGCTAAACTCCGAGAGACGTCAAACCAGAAGAGTCAAGCTGTACTTTGATTCTGACCTGCAGAAACCATGAGATAAAATAAAAAGTACTACAGCCAGAATGTTCCTTAGAAGCAAGGATGGCGAGACTTCGTCTCACATACTTTGGACATGTTTTCAGGAGGCATCAGTCCCTGGAGAAGGACATCATGCTTGGTAAAGTGGAGAGTCAGCAAAAAAGAGGAAGACCCTCAATGAGATGGATTGACACAGCAGATGCAACAATGGACTCAAACATGGCAACAATTGTGAGGATGGTGCAGGACCAGGTAGGGTTTCATTCTGTTGTACATTGGGTCGTTATGAGTTGGAACCAACTCTATGGCACCTAACAACAACAACAACGTTTTGTGGTAATTTGTTATTCAGCAATAAATAAGCAAAAAGGCTTTCAACACAGTTGGAAGAAAAATTGCTTATTGGAAATATAAAACAATTCTGTCCCACATGCTGCTACAGTTCTACCTTATGATTATCTGGTTTAATATGGAATAACATGTGAGCAGTCCATAATTTGGGTTTCCTTGTTATTATGTGGGAGAAAGATGTGGCACTCTGCTTCCATAAAGATTGACAGCCTTGGAAACCCTATGGAGCAGTTCTACTCTGTCCTATAGCGTCTTTATGAGTCCCAGTTGACTCAATAGCAGTGAGTTTATTACTAAACTCCTATCTGATGCTTATGCTTAAAATCCTATTAAACCTTCTGAACTATTTTTCTCAGCTCAGTGTTCTTCTTCCTTGATCAATCCTTGATGCTGAACCTTAGGCAATTCTCCTGGGAAGGGGTGTGTTTTCTCACTAATCATAGGAATCATCTTTTTTCTCCTTCATTCTCTCTAGTTTTTCTTTACTTATCAGAATTCCTTGGGACTTCTTTTCTCCACCTTTTCTCTAATTCCTACCTGTTCTATGGCACACTGATTATGTTTGATAATCTTCATAAACAGTGTTTTGGTAAATGAAGACTGGATTTTTCTCATCTTCACTCTTTCCATGGCAAAAGACAAGTTATTCTTTGACTCATTGATCAAACAGACCTCTTTAACCAAGGAAAAAGTCTAATGCCCTAGGATAAAGTAATTGTCATCCATTATAGAAACTTCTGTTGTGTTTGCTTTTCCAGAAGTGATCCCCCTAAGGTCCTACTAACTTATCTTTCCTGTGATGTTTACTAGACAACCAGGAAGCACATTTTGTTTTTGCACATGTCTTCCTTCATTTCTGCAATCATTTTGCTACCCACATGTAAAAATGGGTATCCACTAGTAAAACTGCTGTCAAGGAAGGGCTTTCTCCAACTTTGGATGCTCTCGTGGTACATCCAGTAACATTTTATCTTCTAACTAATAACATGCTTTCCCTTCATTAAAAATAAGATTTGTTTGATATATGTATTAGTTTCCTAGGGCTGCCATAGCAAAGTGTTGTAAACTGGATGGTTTAATACAACAGAAATTTATTGTCTCACGGTTCTGGGGGCTAGAAGTCCAAATTCAGAGTATCAGCAAGGCCATGCTCTCTCTGAAGGCTTTAGAAGATCTTTCCTTGTCTCTTCCACTTTCTTACTGTAGCCCCAGGTGTTCCTTGGCTTGTGGCAGCATCACCCCAATTCCTGCCTGTGTCATGACATGACATTCTTCCTATGTATTCCTCTCTGTGTCTCTTCTCTTCTTTCTATAAGGACACTACATATAGTTGCCGACTTACGATGGGGCTACCTACTGACAACTTTTCCATAAGTCGGATAACTTTTTTTTTTTTTTAGTTTTCATTATTACTGCCTTTTATCATCAGTATCTTTATAAATATTTATAAATAAATAAAGTCTTTGGGGGTTGGAAACATTACAAATAAATTTGCAGCTGTATTTGACTACAGATATACATAAAAAAATGCACAAATCATAAAAATTTACTCAGACAATGAAGAGGAGATGGATGATATCGCGTTTTGTCAGTTTCAGTAATAACTCCACTTGTGGAAGGTTCTGAATCATCTGGATTATCCCTGGGAATGGAGATGGTGTTTCTAGTCAGAAAATTAGTGACAGTTGTCTGTATGGTACTTTTCTTTATACGTTTTGCAGTAACATCTCACTGCTTCCCGGATCTGCCTATCGACTTTAGCAAAGCAATCGGCTTTTAAGTCCATGTTTTCAAGGAACTGAAGCTCCTGATTTAGTTTAGAAAAAACTCCAGCTAATCTTTTCCCTGTAAATTTTTTTGACAGCTTCTCTCCTTCATCTCCCTCATTATTTCTTTCTTCAGAATGTTTTTCCTCTTCAAAATCTTTAAGTCCTGATGTGTCAGTTTCCCTTCTTTGTGATCCGAGTGTTGTTCCACATCAGTCACATCAAGTTCTATTCAGTGTTCTTGTCGTATGGATGGTTTTTCCACCTATCTCTTCTACCACATTATCCTGATTAAATGCTTGGAGCATGTTCGCATAACTCAGCAATTTCTTTCCCCATATTCCCTACATGCATTTTCCCAAAACTTCCTACCAGGAGAAAGCAATGTTCCAGATATGCTGATAGTCATAAGTATGGTTCGCCATAAGTTGAATATGTTGTAAGTTGAGGGCTACCTCTATTCATAAAGAGATGAAGACTCACCCTAATGACTCATCATAATTTAACTAATTACATCTGCAAATAAGGTCACAATCACAGGTACTAGAGGTTAGGCACCATATCTTTTTTGGGGGGACCGATTCCCTTTTTTTTGTTAGATACAGATGTGTAAGAAATTTGAAATATGTTTTAAATGTCTGGCAGTGTATCATGCACTAATACAAAGGCTAAGAAGACTAGAAAGACAGACTAGGAAGAAAGGCCCAGTGACCTACTTCCAAAAATTAGCCAATGAAAACCCCATGAATCACAACAGAATTATTGTTTGATAAAGTGCTGGAAGATGAGCCCCCTCAGTTGGAAGGCACTCAAAATACATAGTGACCCCAACAATGGATTTGAGCACACTGACTGTCCTCAAGATGCCGAAAGACTAGGTAACGTTTCATTCTGTTGTGCATAGGCTTGCCATGAGTCAGAGCCATCTTGACAGCAACTAACAACAACAACATGGTACAGTAAGTAGAGACTCTTCATAATATGGCAAATAGAATGCAACATACATGTATGGACAGTAAAGGAGATGGAGGAAATGTGAAAAGTCACAGGATTAGTCTTCATGTGTGCCTGCACAGCAAAATATAACAGAGCATTTATTTCAAAGAATTTCAAAGAATATGTACTGCCGCGGAGGTATGTAGTCCAGAATACATCAGGAGGCCCTTGGAACACAATAGTTAAGCACTAAACTGAAAATATTGTGCCTTCTCAATGCTACAGGTCCACAGCTGTCATGCAGGTCTCTATCAAAGACCACGGTAAACTTCAGATGAAAAGCAGCTCCTATGGAACATATCCATGCTGTTGCATGGATGGAGTGGGCAACGAGTGCAGAGAACCTCTAATACAGTTAAATGTCATTCGAAACAAAGTTCATTCTTCATATTACGCTTAGAAATATATTACTAGCAGCCTCCATTAAAGTACAGAAGAGGAAGGAAGTTGCCTTCCTCAGTCCTAAATTCAATATTGTTTTTATTTGCTACACTCTGCAGGTTATGTTAAAATTTTTCAAATACTTTTGATATCTCTATGAAATCTCTCTTCAACTGGGTTTTCTTCTTGTTTCATATAGCATTTCTTACCTTATAGAAAAGTTTGTTTTAATCTTTTTTTTATGAACAATAGACATATGGTTTGTAAATTGACCCTGTGAGTGACAGACTTTTGAGGAAGAAGTAAAAAGAAAGTTACAATCATTTTATGACCATGTTAAACCCAGGATTAGAATGTTCAAATATCACTGTAAAAAGCACCAGATTAAACCTAAGTTTTTCATTGTATCCCTCACATAAATGGAGCAAAATCTTACCTTAAGGAAAATTTAAGTGCCTTAAAAGTTAGATTTTTTTGTTTTTAGAAAAGTCTTCACATAACTTACAGAATTTCAATACCCCCCCAAAAAAAATTGGAAGATAAGGTTTCCTTTTAAAATTAATCTTTTTTAAATAATAAATCATACCAAACAGTTTTAAAAAGGAACTGACTTAATTATTGATATATCTAGGAAAAGTGAGCATGAAAAATGTTTTTATTGTTTGTATTAAATTCATAAAAAATGACATTGATAAGAGAGTAACAAGAATGAGGTGAAAAATGGAGGAATATTCATGGTAATTCTAAGTGCCTTGAAAAGTTTATCTGAATTGCTTGCATCAAAGAGAAAATAGACTCTTTAATGATCACTTCTCTGACAACTAACAGTAACATCATTTTTAGCTATGACTGCTAAAATTAGATACCTTCTTCTTGGAAATATACATTCCCTGACAGCACACGGAGATGACAGCTTTCTTCTTATGATAAGAGGGAGACTAATAATTCATTTTTTAAATGAACAATCTCTGTGATGATAGGGGAAAAAAGTTACTTAAGAAATATTTGATGGCAGAATAACAGAAATTGGTAGCACGCTCATTACTTCAGCGATATTTAGTCAAGTGTTTGCTTTGGTTTTAAATAGAATGATACAATTTTCAAGATATTCCCTTATTATCAGAACTGCTCTTACCAGGAAAAGAGACTTGTTATTGGTGACAAAAGGGCTTTTTAACAATTTGTTACAAAACTATGCTTACTGGAATGAACTACACAATATAATGTACTTGTTAGAAGTGCAAACAAATGACGTTTAAGCCGCTGCCTTAAAGCTGTTAGCTGTTGATAGCTAAACTGGCGGGCTGACGCCATGATCGTTTCCCTGGTGGTGCAGAGCTAGACTCTGGGACCTTGTCAGACCATCCATCACAGCTTGTCACCTGAAGACACAAATACAAATTCAGCATTTTCCCTGGTCTGTTAGAAGGCTGGTATGTCTATTTAGAGTCCCCATGGCAAAATTATAGCTTAAATTCGGCCTTTTAAAATGTATGCATTAGTACTGGTGCAGAAGTAGCGTCAACGTTCATTTTGAAAACTTAAAATGTACCAGGAAAATTAGGTCCAAAGTGAGAGAAAAAGCCACAGCAATAATATTAAGTTAAAAGCCTCTGACAGATCAATGTGTTAATGAGAAGGAATTGCATCAAATGTGGCTATATAGATTCACCAAAATGTCAAACGAAGGAGGGAAAACCTCTCTTTCAAGTTCTTTTGAAATATTTCGTTTGAAATAGTTTGTTAAAATATACTCTGAGTAGAAGTTTAAAGAATTACTCTAGAAAAAAGTCTGCAAACTTTTTTCTGGACAGGGCTAGATAGTAAATATCTGCAAATATCTGTTGCAGATTCTTCTTTGGCGTTATTTCACAACTTTTAAATATATGAGGTCCCCTCTTAGCTTAAGAACAGTATAAAAAGTGTCTACTAGCCAGATTTGTTTCATGGGCTATAATTTGCAGACCTCAGCTTTAGATAATAAACAAACGTCTATGTATTTAATGAAAAGGACTGACTTTATAATTCAAAAGACTTCATTCTTACTATTATAATGATTATATTTAAAGTCACGAAGAATATCCTCCCTATAAAAATGTGTCACATTTTATGAAATAAGTAATTAATTTCCATTACCCCTGTTGTGTGTATTTATACTTACATTTTAAATCAAATCAACATTTCTGGCTGCATGTATGAATATTGAAGGGGACAGGTTAGTGCAATGGGATGAAACATCAGGTGCATATTGTCATTTAAAATGGTCCACGGGGTGGTCTTGAGACAAACAGCATTAAATTAAGCTCAGTGCCAAAAACAGCTGTTTGAAATGGTCCTGGCAGCACTTCAAACATGTCTGTCTTGGTGTGAGATGACAGTCATCTCCTTTAACCTGTGTTAAATTTTACTGACAAAATAAAAATTAACAACAAAATAAACTTAAATTTTAATTCTTTTTGAACCTATGATGTCACACACACTTATCTTGGCTGCCTGAAAGGTACAGCATTGGCAGTCTTGTTAAATATTTTGGAGATTGAGAATAAATCATTTTTAAAGAAAAATAAAGATTAAGTTTTATGAGTTCTCCAGGTAGCAAATGATGGCATAATTATTATGAGACACAGTAGAGTCGTGACATGCTTCATAGTATTGAAATCATCATTGCTAGATTATATGCAGCTTAGAAATTTCAAACAATGCCAGTGAAAATTTTGCCATGTAATCGAAGTGACCATATTTAAACAGACCATCCTTGTTAATCTTCTGTTTCAAGCACCTAGATGGTTTATAATCTCTTATTGTTAGTCTTTGAAGTAGCAGAAATGAAACTATTCAAACAATTCTGTAGTTATTTTTAAAAATACTGATGCCAATACCAATTTTTTAAATTGTGTACTTAAATTCCATTGTTGATACTTTAATACCAAGTTTGCACCAATTTTCATATATATAAAAAAGTTTTTCTTCATTAATATCTTAACCCATTAGTAAATATTCGCTGTGTTCCAGGCAGTGAGTAGAAATTAGGGAATCCAAAATGAATAAATCTTAAAGAATCCATTTTAGAGGAGTTGACAGGGGACATGTGATATAGTGTTAGCATTTGTTGGGTGTGAACTACATCTCTGGTGCTTTATATGGTTGATGATTTAACATTAAAACAACCCTAAGAGGTACACTACAAGCTGAGACTCAGGAGATTTAAGTGGTAATTTTAGTATCTAATGTCAAACAAATGCAGCCCCAGTGGCGTAGTGGTTAAGAGCTGGGCTGCTAACCGGAAGGTCCACAGTTTGAATCCACGAGCTGCTCCTTGGAAACCCTATGGGTATAGTTCTACCCTGTTCTATAGGGCCTCTATGAGTCTAAATTGACTGGACCGCAGCAGGTTTTTTTTTTTTTGGTAATATCGAACAAATAGTCAGTAAATAACAGTTGGAGTTTGCAGACTGGCTTGCCTGAACCTTAAATCTTATTTTGTTTTTTATTGATTGGTTTATTCATTGGTTTGTTTGTTTTTTCCCAGTGCGCTTCCTATCCTTTTTTTTAAATTTTCTTTTTTAAATAAAAGCAAGTGCTCAAGTCTCAAGGGAAACACAATTATGATTGTCTAAGGTAGATTAAGATCATTCCTGGATTATACTCTTGTGGCTGAGATCTTATTTCTTCCACACCAAGATTTTTGATTATTTGTAATTTTTGTCAGCTTGCCATTTATGTCTTCACGCTCCGTAACTCTTGTTTTTATTTCACTTATGCATTCCTAATTTTTTAGGGTTCTCATTTGTATATAAATTTCCAATAAGCTTATCAACACCCAGATGTTTTAGTTTATTCTCAGTCTTTTTTTTTTCCTTCATGGCATATGACTCTCCATTTCGGTTTGAGTTCTAAATCTGCCACCTTCTGCTTTCAGCTAGTTTTTTTCTTGCGTTTTCCTATATACTTAAAACTTTTTCCTGTATGGACTTTTAAACTGGCAATAAGTAAATGACAAAAAGTGGGAAGTGCCAGGGAGAAAAAAACAAACTTTATATCTTATAGAAAGCTTCAGCGTGCACCCTGCAAAAGGGAGAGGGACTCAGTGGGGCTTTGTGACCTTGATCATCTTTCTTTGTGTCTAGATTTACCTATGAGGTAGTATGCTGCTGCTTCTTCCACTGCTGACAGAGAGGGAGGCCAGGGCATGCTGAGTGTGGTAAAGGCTTTGTGGTCCATCACACAGCAGGCAGCTCTCCACTTGACCCGCAGGTTTCCAGATGAACAGTTCTACCTTATGTCTTCATTATGGTTAAGAATCAAGGGTGATTTTTTTCTCACGCTTAAACCAGGAGCATGTCATTTACATAATGAGACAGTGGTTCTGACAAAATTTCATTCAGGATTTTAACAATATGTTCCCTGACTATAAGAAGCAACTTAAAGTATAGCTAAAAACTGCTAATTGAATGGCTGGGAAAATGTTACTAGAGGGAATTTTAAAGGGAACACTTTTCTGCTGGTAACTTTGGTTAAACAGTATTTCTGATTGTTTAAAAACAGAAAATCTCATAATGATCTCATGGGAACTAAGAGCTGTCCAATATTTAGTTGGACATGGAAGGATTGAAGAATATAATAATTTCTCCCTTAGGGAATGATAATAGGAGCACTGTGATACTGTAAGTATGGCACCTTACATTTAAATTACATTTTAGAGACAGTAAAGCAGTTTCACTAATATGATATCACACTAAGTTTTTCTGTGGATAGGCTGGAAATGTACATAGATGCTAACAGTTTCAGAGCAGTGACATGCCAAATGCCACAATGCTTGTGAGTGTTATTCAGATGAGCAAGAACCCATGTCTTCTGATTCTTTGTATAATTTTTTTAATCAGATCACCCTAGCTCCTGTAGGAGCAATGATATTGGGTGAGTTACCAGCTGTCTTCAGAGTCCAGGTGACTGCCTTACATGCCCAAGATTGCTGCAGGCAATGTCCCCAGAAGTGAGGGAACCATAATTTAGTTCAGTGCCGCTGGGTGGTGCAAATTCCACAAAGAAGCAGAGCCCTCCAGCTCTGAGGAGGACTGTCATTAAGCTTGGTGGGAAGGAGGCAACCAGCACATCAACAGGATGGAGCAGAAAAGCCCCAAAACCCAAACACTATATTTATTTTTATTATTAGACTGTTGGTCATGATGTTTTGATAACAAATGGTTATTAGAATATATCTTTCTTCCTCATATAAGTATTACTAGCTTATAAAATTATTAATCACCAAAAGATCTATCAATATCTTTAGCTCCAAAAGTATCTAGAATTTCTTGAGATGAGACATAAACTTCCTTTTCGGTCACTTGCAGATTTCATTCTTATAGCACCAAAACGTGCTTTAATATAACAGAACATCCTCAAAACTAGCCACAAATATCCTGATGCTAAATTTAAGCATGTTTTATTCTTATTTCAGAAATCTAGTTCAATATCTCCTTACCCGGATCCCTAATTGGATTAGGCACTTTCTTGTTCTTCTACATGTATTACATTTCATCACCTAAAACTTTGGTCTATCATAAAAATTTCCTTCCCTTACCCTGAGCCAAATCTCCTACATTGATTTTCGTTTGCATACTCCCTGAGAGAATGTTCTGTTCCCCTTTGTGGTGGCATTTCTAACATGTTGTGGTATGACAGCTGCTCTGGTGCCTGAACACAAAATTCACCAAGGGATCTTTTCACTCATGTTTCATGACTGATTTGTCTTAAGATTGCCACACAAAGTTCTACCTGGGGAGTGCAGTTAAACATGGAGTGGCACATGTATCAAAACATCAACTAAATAACATAGGAAGAGAAGGAGGACATGGAGAAAGGAGAGAGAAAGAGAGAAATTGATTCAAGAAAAATCGGCCAACGTATTATTGATAAGTGGAAAAAACACTCTCACACACACACAGACACAGAGGAGAGGAGAGATATCAAGGGTCATTAATCGAGGGTGTTAAGTTAGCAAGGGATACTTTTAAAATAAATCTCAGCTCAGCAATATGCTCTCACCGGGCACATCTCCACCACAAGATGTTATTCTCAAAGGCTTTACTGTCATTATTTCTCCCTGAAGTACTGCTCACACAAGGGGATTCAATTTCAATAGGCTCAGTCAATTATCTCCGACTATGTTTAAGAGGTTTCATGGCAATTATTCCCACTGACGATTCATGCTGTTCAACAGGATTTAAGGAGGTCAAACCACTTTCCTAGATGGCCCATAAATACTATAGTTTTACTTATTTTCCTACAGATTTTCTAACAAGTTGGGACCTAATTCAGGTAGATCTGAATTATTTTTAATTTTTTGCTGTCCATCATGAAAGTATATTAAACAATGCTCAGAATCCAATTAAAGAACTAGGCTACTTCTGGTTGGAATACTTGGGTGGCACATACAGTTAAGTGAGCTACTACTTATTAGCCGAAAGGTTGGTGGTTCAAACACTTTGGAAAACAGCCTGGAGATCTGCTTTTAAAAGGTCACAGCCTCAAAAACTTTATGGAGCAGTTCTATTCTGCACATATAGGATCACAGTGAGTTAGAATCTACTTGACAGCAAATGACAACAACTTCTGGTCACAAACTATTGTTTCTAACCTATATAAGGAACGAGAATCATTCAATCATTGATTTGTTTATTCACTTATTCATTTATCCATTAAAAACTACTTATTGAGCAACTTCTCAGTGCCAGATATTATTCTAGGTTCTAAGATCACAGTAATAAACAAGACAAATCCTGTCCTAATGGAGTTAAAATTCTAGCAGGGGAGAGAGAAAATAAGCAATTAATTGTCAAGGAATAAGAAGTTTCTATAATAAACTAAGATATGGGGTTAGAAACAGAAGGCAAGAAAGAAATTTTTAAATAGGGCTGTCATGAAAACCTCTTTGTAGAGGGAACATGTTGGGAAACAAATGAAGGTGGTAAATAAAGGAGAAATGGCTAAAAACAAAAGAGTATCCCAGGGAGACAGAACAGAAAGTATAAAAATGTCTCGTGGGTTGGGGGAGATCTTGGTATATTTGAGAAATAACTGATAGGTAAGCAAGGATACTCAACACTCATTTGTCAGTTTGTTGTACTGTGGTGGCTCGCATGCTGCTATGATTCTGGAAGCTATGTCACTAGTATTTCAAATTCTAGCCAGGTCACCCATGGTGGACAGGTTTCAGTGAAGCTTCCAGACTAAGAACAGACAAGGAGAAAGGGCTGGTGATAGACTTTTGAAAATTAGCCAGTGAAAACCCTGTAAGCCACAAGAATATTGTCCAGCTTAGTGCTGGAAGATAAGCCTTTTATTTTGGAAGGTACTACAATAGCCACAATAATGGACTCAAACACAAAACATACCAATGATCATGAAGAAGGCACAGGATCAGGCAATGTTTTCTTCTGTTGTACATATGGTCACAATGAACAGAAACCACACTACAGTAACTAACAACAACTCAACAATTATGTCTAGTGTCCAGTGAGTGAGTAGAAGATTGTTGGGAGATGAGGAAAGAAAGGTTTAATTAGGCATCCTGGTTAGCCTTGTGCATATTTGGGATTTACTATAAGTGTGATGAGAGCTATGAACAATTTTGAGTAAATGGGGGTGACATAATCTGATATATGTTATAAATTAAATATATATATATGGTAGAATATTTATTTTAAAATTTGTCATAGATTGGTTATTTTGTCAGGCTATGGGCAGCTGTGCGGGCACAGGGAGATAAGATAGGAGACGTTGAGGTAAACCAGGTTCTAGACAACAATGACTTCAATTAGGAGAGAGGACATTGGAATGTGGAGCAGCTAATGGATTGGATACAGAATATGAGAAAAAAGAAGTCAGTGATGTTTGCTCCCCTGAACATTAAATGGTGGTAGCATTATTGAGAAGATAAACATTAAGAGTTGGTGAAGACAGTTTGTCATGGATTGAATTGTGCTCCCCCAAAATATGTGTCAACTTGGTTAGGCCATGATTCCCAGTATTGTGTGGTAGTCCTCCATTTTGTGATTTTCCTATGTGTTATAAATCATAATCTCTGCCTGTGGTTAAAGAGGATTAGGGTGGGATGTAACACCCTTGCTCAGGTCACATCCCGGATCCAATGTAAAGGAAATTTCCCTGGGATGTGGCCTATACCACTTTTTATCTTACAAAAGATAAAAGGATAGGGAAGCAAGCAGAGAGTTGGGGACCTCATACCACCATGAAAGAAGCACCAGGAGCAGAGTGCTTCCTTTGGACCGGGGTTCTTGCTTGGACAAGCTCCTAATCCAAGGGAAGACTGATGAGAAGGACCTTCCTCCAGGGCCGACAGAGACAGAAAGTTTTCTCCTGGAGCTGACACTCTAAATTTAGACTTCCAGCCTACTAGACTGTAAGAAAATAAATTTCTCTTTGTTGAAGCCGTCCACTCATGGTATTTCTGCTATAGCAGCACTAGATGACTAAGACAAGTATCATGTTTTTTTAGCATATTAATTTTAAGATATCTATTAGTTGTCCCTGAGCCCTGGTGGCACAGTAGTTAAGAGTTTGGCTGCTAACTGAAAGGACAGAGGTTGGAACTTACCAGCAGCACCATGGGAGAAAGATGTGGCAGTCTCCTCCTATAAAGAAAACAACCTGTGGAGCAGGAGTGGTTTTCAAGGTAAAACAGAGCAGGTGGTAATGTACGGGAAAAAAACAGACACCAGAAATAACAGAAAAACTGCATTTCACAAACATAAACTAGCAATGGGACTTGTGTTTTCCTTTAAAATATTCTGATCGTTGGTGGTCTGGAGCCTGGTCTTGAAGAGCCATCTATGTACAAGGAAGAGGAGGAGATAAAGATGTAAATTGATCCAGATGGGAAATTGCATCAGAGGCTCCTCTATAAAATCAGAAACCTAAAACCAAAACCAAACCCATTGCCCTTGAGTTGATTCTGACTCGTAGTGCTCCTTTAGGACAGAGTAGACCTGCCCCATAGGGTTTCCAAGGAGTGGCTGGTGGATTTGAATTACAGATCTTTGGGATGACAGCCAAACTCAGGTTGACTAAAAAAAAAAAAGATCCCCTCAAAAGGCAACTTATTCTGGGCAAAGCAGGGGAAGTAAAAAAGAAAAAGTGTCTCCTTTGAGAAATCCTCACCACACACCACCGTTCATTAGGCTGGTGTCGCAACTCTTAATTAGTTTTGTGGCCTAAAAAAGAAACTCAAGTTAAAGACTTATGTTAAAATTTTTTTCTAGGTTGGTTGTACCATCAGACTCTGGGCAAGTGTCTCCCAGAAATAACACACACCTCCTTTCTCAAAGAAGACATTTTAAAAACAGACCTAACATATCTTACACAGAGTAAAGTTCCAAAGAATATAACATCACAATAAAAAAATATTAACTATGTCTGGAAACAAGCCTTAGATGAGGCCTCCTAAGATGAGGACTGAGCAATGATATCTGCCAAGGTTTGGCCACAGTTCTGTTGATTACCTTGAAATTAGTGGTTTCTATTTTGTTGCAGAGAGGAAATACTGACAACACTGGCTTTAAGATAGAATAGAGGGTGTATTAGTTTCCTATTGTTGCTATAACAAATTACTACAAACTCAATGGCTTGAAACAACACAATTGTGTCATGTTTCCTTTCTGGAGATCAGAAGTCCAAAATGAGTTTCAGTAGACTAAAATTTAGATGGCAGCAGGGCAACACTCCTTCTGGACAATATAGGGGAGAATTTGTTTCTTGGTCTTTTCCAGTTTCTAGAGGCCACTTGCATTCCTTGGCTCGTGGTCCCTTCCTCAATCTTTAAAGCTAGTAATCATATCACTCTGACCTCTGCTTCCATAATCAAATCCACTTCTCTGATTCTTCTGCCTCCCTCTTTCCTCTTTTAAAGACACTTTTAATTACATTGGGGACACTCAGATAAGATAATATTCCAATTTAAATTACTTAACTTAATTACTTCTGAAAAAATTCCCATTGCCATATAAGGTAACATATTTACAAAGTCCAGGGATTAGGATGTGGACATATGGTGGGAGGGGCATTATTCTTCCAGTCTCAGAGAATGAGAAAATGGAGACAATGAAGATAAACTACAAATGAAGAAAATTTTCTATAAAGAAAAATGGGACAGAAGCTAGAAGATCATAGGAATGTTTTTTTGTGTGTTTAAAATAGGTGACCTTAAATCATGTTTGCATAGTAATTGTATTAGCAAGTAGAGAGGGGAAAAGGTGATGTAGGTAAGAGATGGATAACTTGCAGGAAAAAACAAAAAAACCCTTAAGTAGATGAAAGGAGATGGAGTAGCGGATGTAAGAGGAGGACAATGGCCTTAAATAGGACAAATCAAGTATAATTGGATGAGAAGTTTGGTTACCATGGTAGATCTGGTGGTGAGAAGTTGAAGGTATGATCCTCTTGTTGCTTCTATTTCATTAGTGAGTAATTATTAAAGTTATTAGTAAAAAATAACACTCTCTTGGTGTTAGCTTAATTAAAAGAACTAACAGCACCTCTCAAGATAAATGTATTGTCAGGGAGCCAAGAACAAAAAAAAAAAAAAAATTGAGATGCATTCCAAATTCCAGGTGTTGTGTTTAAACAAAATGTAAAGCCAATTGTCAGGAACTAGTAGAGAATTATGCTGAAGAATAGATGGAATGGAAGCTGATCAAAAAATTGTGGCATGACTGGTGGGGTGTGTTGCCTCTGTTAAAAGTATAGGGCTGACAGATCCACAAGAAATAGAGATAAGACTACACACATGAAACAAATGAGATGGAAAAAGCAACTGAAATCAAACGTCTTTTAAAAGCCAGAAACTTCAGCATCATTTACCTTATCCCTGTCTTACATGTAGATCTCAAGTACCTTCTAAAGTATTTTGGGTCAATTTTCTTACATTCCTTCTCACTCCTACTGTAATTTTTTTTTTTTAAGCAAGTAAGAATATCTATTTTCCTAGCCTTAGAATTCTGGTTCTGTATTTACTGACATTGATATTTGGCACTTAAAACAATATGAGGTATAATAATAATAATTTTTATTGTTATTAATATAAACACGACAGTGTACTTGTTGTTGTTAGGCGTCATTGAGTTGGTTCTGACTCAAAGTGACCCTATGTACAACAGAATGAAATACTGCCCAGTCCTGCACCATCCTCATAATCGTTGCTATGTTTGAGCCCATTGTTGCAGCCACTGTGTCAATCCATCTCACTGAGGGTATTGCTCTTTTTTACTGACCATCTACTTTACTAAACATGATATCCTTCTCCAGGGACTGGTGTCTCCTGATAACATGTGCAAAGTATGTGAGACAAACTCTACCCATTGTAGCTTCTAAGGAATGTTCTGACTACAAGACAGATTTGTTTGTTCTTCTGGCAGTTCAAAGTATATTCAATATTCTGCACCAACACAATAATTCAAAGGTATGAATTCTTCTTCGGTCTTCCTTATTCATTGTCCAGTTTTCACATGCATACTAGACAATTGCAAATACCATGGTTTGGGTCAGTCACACCTTAGTCGTCAAAGTGACATCTTTGCTTTTTAACCCTTTAAACAGATCTTTTGCAGCAGATTTGCCCAAAAGAAAATGTTGTTTGATTTCTTGACTGCTGCTTCCATGGGAAGTAGTAGTAATAATAATAACAGTAGTAATAATTAAAGCTCTTGTCTTTCATTTTCTGCAGTAGGGCAACTCCCTCCCAAATGGTTATCCACAATTTTTTTTTCATGCTGAACAATAAGTTCTGAATTATTTTTCTCTAACAACAAAAAGCAATAGTAATAAAAATAATAGATCTTAAAATGTACTAAAAACTTAATATTTCACACACTTGATCTAAGTATTTTATGTGTAGCAATTCATTTAATCCCATACAAAACACTAATCATGTTGTCTTAGTACCATTAATAGCTCCCTTTTCCTGATGAGGTATCTGAGGCTTCCAGATATTAAGTACCCCTTCAAGGTCACACAGCTAGTAAGTGGCACAGTCACCATATTGGAACCTATTATTTCATTATCTCTTTTAAAGAACAAAGTCACTTACAAGAAAAACCAAAGTTGTGATGCATGTGACACTAGTGTCCTGACTCCCAGAATGAGAAAACTAGCTATCACGGACTTGCATGAAATTTCTATTTTGGAATTACATAGAGGAAGGCACTGATTTCTTCTTCCTGAAACAGCACTAAAAGAATACAGCAAAGATACTTCCTATATTTAGATATGTATAGGAAATTGACAGACATCATGATGAGTGGGATCCTTTTTTTTGGTCAGTTGTGTCCTAGGTCATCTGCTTCAATGAGGAGGGAAGCATGATATCAGATTCTTGTGGAGACTCGAGAAGTAAGGGATACTTTACAATGTAACATCAGCTTTCAAATAAAATTATGAAACTATGTAAAGTAAAATGTTTTTAGATATTAATAAATTTCTGTGAAGAAAACTGTAATGTCTGATAAAATTACCTACTAGTCTGCTTGCTGTTATTACCTGATTGATTCAACCATGAACCAAAGACGTTATTTAGGATGTGTTATTAAAAGAGAGGTCTTTCGAGTCCATTCATCACACTTACAATTTACAGGAATTCCAATTTTATCATGTCATTAAAGGTTCATTTTTAAAGAGTGTCTTTAATATTTTAAGTATTTGGAGAAGTTTATAAACCAACTTATTTTGGCAGTATCATCTTTGTGAAACAATGATAAATTTGCAAGCTTTGAGGTAAGATATATAAAAGTACTCAGTACAATTTCTTCATCTTATAAGCACTATTAATTCTTATTATCTTTTTTATCAAACTTAATGTAATTATCACAGAATTTATGGACCATGGTAATAAAGCACTAGGAGCAGAACCAGGTGATGTTGATATCATAAGCAGTGATTTAATTCTGTTTATATAAGATGAATAAAGATGATGAAGAAATGTTATGAGGAGCAAGGAAATAATTTTGTATATGGTCAATTAAACTTTGATTCATTAATTTAGCTTCAAAAAAGGAGGCAATGCAATTATTTCTCTCTTAGTCTATAAAATATACCAATTAAACTTTATAAATACTTGGAATGTCTCCAAAAAATCAAGTTCCATATAGTCTATTGATTTTTTTGATCTATATATTTTTGCAGAGGGACCCTGTCGTGGATTGAATTGTGTCCCCCAAAAATATCTGTTAACTTGGCTAAGTCATGATTCCCAGTATTGTATGATTGTCTACCATTTTATCATCTGATGTGATTTCCCTATGTCTTGTAAATGCTATCACTATGATGTAATAAGATGGATGAGCAGCAGTTATACTGAGGAGGTCTACAAGATTAAGTAGTGTCTTAAGCCAATCTCTTTTGAGATATAAAAGTGAGAAGCTAGCAGAGAGACACAGGAACCTCATACCACCAAGAAAGCAGTACCGGGAGCAGAGCATATCCTTTGGACCTGAGATTCCTGTGCAGAGACGCTCCCAGACCAAGGGAAGACTGATCACATGGACTTTCCTCCAGAGCCAACAGAAAGAAAGATTTCCCCTGGAGCTGATGCCCTGAATTTGGACTTATAGTGTACTAGACTGTGAGAAAATAAACTTCTCTTTGTTAAAGCCATCCACGCGTGGTATTTCTGTTATAGCAGCACTAGATGACTAAGACAGACTCGAAACCAACTATAGCTACAATATTTGAATCAGCAGTCAGACTCTTCAAATTATCTGTACTCATCATCTCTGTTTCCTCTACTCTCATTCTTTTCATCATCAAACTTAATGTTGGTTTCCACCCTCTCCACTAAGAAAGACGACTGACTCTTGATTTTGCTTCTGTTTACCTCCACATTAATAAATCCAATGGACATGGTCAGTTCTTCAACCTAACTGACCTTTTAGCACGGGAGGAAGCAATTCTTCGAACAGCTCAAAGGTCTATAGTTCCTCCTTACTCCCTCCCACCCCCAACATTTTTAGGCTTCAGGAACAAATCACCACCACCCTGAAGTCTGAGAAGCATCAGGATTAAAGTAATGAAATTCCACCTGGGTCCAACTGTCTAATTATACCCCCTCTTCTGGTGGTCAGATGAGAAAATCTATGCTGCGCTCCATGTAGTGAGTCACGTAACCCCTAGAGTATAAATCTGATGGGGGGAGGGATTTCCTAGTCCCTCATCTACAATGCAAAATGCGGCACATGTAGAAGAGTCACCATATCTACCTGGGCAGCCTTTTTGAGCCTAGGAAGGACTGGCTAACCATGGAACTATTTCCTGTTGTGTGCTATCTGCTGTCTGTAAGTAATTAAACAGCTTTCATGAATCAACACTTTGTGAGTGTCTCCTGTGTGGGGCTCAGACCACATGGGCATAACACCCATAGAGGGGTAGATGCTGCCGTTTGGGGTCCTCCACCTAGTAGTCTTGTGGCTATTTGAAATCTTAGGGCTGCCTTGGAAACAACCTGCGTGTGTCATGCACTGCATATTAGACTCCAATGACCTTCTCAAATCAATCTCTTCATTTGGCTTCTATGTCACAACAAATTTTCCTTCTACTTTTCTGGAATCTCCTCTTCTCCTTTGTATTATTGTCCTGCTTTATGCAGAAAACATATTTTGCAGTTATTGTAAGGTTGGTTGTAAGCCCTCTTCTTTTTCCTTATTTTTTCCGTAGATGATCTCTTCAAAGGTGATATCGTCAATGATTATCATCTATAAAATAGCTCGCAATCTCATGTCTTCAGCACATATTTCTTTTTCTAATCTTCTGAGATGTATATCCAACTGCCTACAGGACATCTTTTCTTGGCTTCAAAGGTACCTAACACTCAACATGTACAAAACAGAGTACAGGATTGCCATCTCCAGGCCAGTTTTACTTCTAGCAATTTGTATCTCAGTGGGTGATCCCACCGTCCTTAGAGTTATGCTAACTCTAGGCATAATATTCATCCTTCACAGCCAAAGTCTTCTTAATTTTCTTTCAAATTAATTATTTATTTCCATCTGCACCACTGACCCCCTTATCCAACCTATGATCCTCTCTCATTTGGACAATAACAATCCTTTCTATCCAAAAACATGGTATATGGCTTTATTTACTGTAAAACTTCATTTTATTTAACAAACACTTACTTATATAAAACTTACTAAGATATAACACTTACTAAGCATCAGGCACTATTCCAAATAATTTAAAAATATTAAATTATTTAATTTCAGGAAGACTCTGTAAGATATTTAACATTATTATGCCCACTTGTCAATGGCTACCAAGGTAGTTTAGGTTAAGCAGGATAAAAAATCAGGCAATCTTAACTCCATGTATTGTCTCTTGTTCTATTTACTAATGCAGAGAATTTAGTAGCATATTTTAAAATTCATAATCAAAAATAATTTTTCCTTATGGAGGTAATCTTTAAAATTTTAAATAAGTAACTCCCAGATTATTTCAGGTCACTTAGGTGTTTTTTTGCTCACACCACAAACTCTTAATTGTAATAGAATCTCAATTGTTTTTACAATTGTTACCAACACTGATAGAATATATCCTTATTTTAGCAATTTAACTGAGTGGATAACCAAAGTATGGCTTTGATTGACTGCCAGGATACATTTTTCAGAAATATAATGGACTATATATTAATAACTTCAAGAATTTTTGAATATGTTAATATTCTATTGAATTGAAATAATTAAATAACTGAAAATAATTACAAGTATCTATTTCTAGGTTTCTCCCCATGTCCTTAATTTATCCATGTAAAATACACTATATCACCACCTGAACTATTAATCTGTTTTAGTTTTAATCATTTTGTGAGAAGAAATAGAGTTTTTGTTTCCTATTTATCCCAACCAAATAATTTGCTTTCTATTTACCCTAACTAAACAGAGATCTAAACAATTTCTTAATTTAGCCCGGTATTCCATTTTTCAATATGCAATAAAATGATTGACCCATAGGTTTCAGGCACAGGAAACTTAGAACACTGACCAAGCCAATACAAAATCAAATCTACCCTTTGATGAAAATGTTTCCTAAACAAGAAGAGAGTAGTAGTATCTATATCAGTATACTTTAAAGCAGATAAATTTTTTTTAAGTCCAGAATCTTGAATACAGGGTGTTTCAGAATTGCTATGTTAACTGTTGTTTAAGATAATGAGTGGACTTCAACAGTTCTGTACAGTGTAATCACAGATAAGCAGCTTCTGCAGTATTACAAAGACTTTGAACATCCATGGGAAAATAATAGAAGACTTGGAACTGGAAGAGATTCAACAGGCCCTTTGCTGTTAACCTTTCAAAATGCCATTTGAAACTATTGAAAAAACACCAATACAGTAGTTTAAGAAAAGCACGTCATTATGAAATGCTATTCTAAAAAACAGAAAAAATAGTCCTGATTGAACTTGTTTTTTCTATCTGTTATAAATATTCATTCATATCTTGCCCAAGGTGGAAGAGCATTACTTTTCAGAAAATGAAAAATAAAAGAAAATTTCTTCTTTATTCAGCAAAGAACAGAAATTACATAGCAGGAGTCACCTATCATTATTTCTTAGGTTAATGTAATTTTTTTTTTTGTTTTCTTTAAATATTTTATTGTACTTCAGGTGAAGGTTTACAGAACAAACAGTTTCTCATGTGACAGTAGTACACATGCTGTTTTATGACTTTGGTTAACAACCCCACAGCATTTTAAGCCTCTGAATTCTCAGCTTTTTTTTTTTTTTTTGGTGAAAATACACATAGCCAAAGATACACCATTTCAAAACCTTTTACGTACACATTTAAGTGACATTGACTATGCTCTTCCAATTGTGCTGCCATTCTCACACAAGATGAAGGCTTACAGGACAAAATAGCCTCCAATTTAACAGTTACTACAAATGTTGCCCTATAACAGTGGTTAACAATCTCACAACACATCAACAGTATCCTTACTCAACTTGTGTTCCTTATCATCAGCTTCCTACTCCCTCTCTGCCTTCTGGCCCTTGTCACTGGACTCCTGTACCTCGTTAGTCTCATTTAGTTTTACTGGGCTGTCCACTCCCAGGCTGAACAGTGAACCTCGAAGGTAACTTCACCTCTGATCTGAAAGGGTGTCTGGGGTCCATACTCTTGAGGTTTCTCCAGTCTCCTTTAGGCCAGTAAATCTGGTCCTTTTTTTTTTTTTTTTTTTTTTTGGAGTTATAATTATGCTCTACATCCTTCTCCAGCTCTGTCCAGAACCCTCTGTTGTAATCCTGGTCAGAGCAGTCAGTGGTGGTAGCCGGGCACCATCTAGCTGTACTGGATTCAGTCCGGTGGAGGCCTTGGTAGCTGTGGACAATTAGCCCTTCAGACTAATCTTTTCCTTGTATCCTGTTCTCTTCATTCTCCCTTGCTCCCGAAGGGATGAGACCAGTGGAGTATCTTAGATGGCCGCTCACAGGCTTTTAAGACCCCAGACACTACTCACCAAGGTAGAATGTAGAACATTATCTTTATAAGTAGTGTCATGCCAATTGAGCTAGGTGTTCCCTGAGACCATGGTTCCCAGAGCCCTCCGTCCAACAACTCAGTCCCTCGGGGAGTTTGGATGTGACCATGGGGCCTCCATGACCTTTCCTTGTGCAGGTTGTGTTAGTTTCCCTTGTACTGTGTACTGTCTCACCTAGGTTAATGTAATTTTGAGTCTTTTTCTGAGGGCCATGTTTACTTACTTGAAGTTTCATAAAACAAAACAAAATTCACATAATTAATTCTACTCTTTTTAAATTATCTTTTTTTTTTTAATTTAGTAAACAGGAACCTACAAAATAACTGAAATTAATTTTGTACCAAAGAATATAGTTTATACACAAGGTATATGAACAATAGATATTGTTAACAAGAAGATTAGCTTAAAAGTTTAAAAGATCTCAGTCATCTTTATCTTGGAAATCATTTTTCTTGCAGAACTGGAGAGATCTAAGAAAAAACAGGGACCTAAAGAATAAGAGTAGAAAAACTATATGTATATATGTATATATATATATATATATATACACATATAAATTTATATTTTCCCCTGAAACTTTAATATTTTTATATTTGCTAAGTATTTTGTATTTAAAGGAAACATGTACTGATTTTTTCTTTACTTTTATATTCCCTTATTATCTGTGTGAAAAACAAGAAACTTTGAAGATAGTGGTTATCTATACCATAGCCTTACTGTCATTGTTTGATTCTGCTTGAATCCTCCTATACCCACATGTACAACCTTATCATATGAAACACTAATGCTACATAAAAAGTGAGAAGAACACAGAAAGGTTTCCTAGCTACTCCTGGGATCTTTCTAAAGTCAGTTAAAACTGTATAGTACATGCAATGGGTGTAAATTAAAGTACAAAGCTTAACTGTATATTTTTAGATGCCCACTATAAAACACAATAACCTATAATAGGTGCTGAATTGCTCAAGAAGGAAATCACATCATAGTCTTGACAGCTTAACCATCATTTAAATAATCCCACTTAAATTCCACTGAAAATGTGTAAACCCAAGAACCAGAAGTAAAGGATAATGTGTTATCAGTCTGGGGATGGTTTTTAGAAGTTTTTTTTTTCTTTTTTTTTTTTCTTTTTTTTTGCCTCCTCTTACCCTCCACACATGAACACTCATCATCTTCATCTGAAAAATGTAAAAAAATTACTAATAAAATTCACACATGTTGGTATCCGATTAAAAAATTTTTCTGTTTTTATATTGCATAATCTCCTTTTTGAAAAAAAATACTTAAAAGATATTTTTAGTGGAATATTAAATTACCGTAGAAATTCACCAACCCCTTAAGCACCTTAAAGCACAGCACTTAAAAGCAATATTTGTATAACACGTGGCATTTTAAAAGGCATTTTAGTTTATTCTTTTATTTTATATTTACAAAACTGTTTGAGGTAGTGATTATTATTAGCTCCATTTCACAGATGATAAAACCAATCTTAAGAGAGAGATTAAATGGTTAATTAAAGGCCACTTAGCTAATAAATGGTTGGACCAGAATTCCAAACAAGATATTCTAACTACAAAGATTTTCTGCTTGTCTTCACATCAATATCTCACAAATTTTCATAGAAACATTTTAAATGAGGCCTTTAAAAAGACATACCTATCTTTCTGTCTCATGATAATGAATAGTTGTAAGTTGCAAAAGGAAGAACTCCCACTAAATAAAGACCACCTTAATAACACTGTGAAAATGTTTGCTCTCAAGTCACTAAAGAAAGATTTCAAAACAAAGTAATAATAAGTAAATATGATTTTGTTGATATATTTAAATTATAGGTAAATGTAATTTTGTACCTACTTTGAAAAGAAAAGAAAAAATGTAAGAAGGCTCCAACAAACAAACAAAAAGCACTAGAGCCAGGGTAGAGGCAGTTGCAAAGATTTAGATTAAGAGTAGTTGCTAAAATTGAGTAGGGTGCTAGCTTAATTTTTATTTTCCTAGTATCTTGGGCCAAAAAGAAAAAAAAAAAAAAAAACAGAAGAAGAGAAAGAAAATCCATTTCACAAACACCTAACTACTAGATGTTATGCATGCAATACTCTCACTTACCTAGATAATAATATAACTTCTATGTTGTTGTTGTTATTAGAGTTATTGGAGTTGGCTACAACTTATAGCAACCCTATGTACAACAAAGAAAAACACTGCCCAGTCTTGTGCCATCCTCACAATACAACTTCTATACAATCTATAAAATAATGTTAAGAATGGAAATGAAGTTAAAAATAATACTAGAAATTTATTATTAAATCATACAATTCACAAATTGGACAACACACAGCATGAGACTGGGTGTTGCAACTGAGATGAGGTAGTATAGGGTGTTTATAGACCACGGAAGAAAGAAAGCCATTAAAGTCCAAACAGCTTCGAAGAGTCTTTCCAATATTCATAAAAATGTCTCTTGAAATTCTTTCTTCCTTAGAATTGTGTTTCGCTAAGAAGAAAAATTACACAGGTCTGAGGGGTCAATGGCTAGGAGCAGGCTCTCAGATAACCAGTCATTTGCTTATATGAAATGCAGAGGTTAAAGAGCAGGAACTGTTGATCATACATTAATCTACAGAAACAAGCTAATTGCTATTTCTAAAAGTTAGGTTACTTATTATCTTAAACTTTTGCCCTATGAAACCAGGTAGCAGCCATGTTCTTGCAGTTGGACATAAATAACTGCAGCTTGTTTTTTAACTTCCACAGTCACATTTTCCCTTTTTTATCAAGCTTCCAGTAAGAGGTGCTGATAACCCACAAATGAAGTAACTTTTCTTCTGAAAGGACTTTTACCTCTGGTTGTTGATATTTCCGTCGTTTACCTTATTTAAGTGCCATTTTACCCAAGTTTATTTTCTTCACCTTACCATGTTATTAGGTCTCATTTTCAGGGCAAATTGTTTCAGGGTTTTATTAGTGGAAGGCTTAGAACAAATTTGAGAAACTCCTTTGCCAGCCTGAAGAACATTAGCCAGTACCTCTATAACCCTTTGCCATCAAGTTGATTCTGACTCATAATGACCCTGTATGACAGGGTAGAGCTGCCCCATAGGGTTTCAAAGGAGTGGCTGGTGGATTTGAACTGGTGACTTGTTGGTTAGCAGCCAAGCTCTTAACCACTGCATCACCAGGGCTTAAAATACCTGTATATCAAAGGGCAAAGAGTTATATATTATTTTCTTGATGAAAAACACAAGTGATTCACATCAGTTTATCTTCAGGGTAAGTAGATTTTGGTACATAACATTCCATAGATGTACAATAGTTGATCAGCTAAAAACAACATTTTATAATTATAAACACAGATACAAAGATGGATAAAAACAAGTCAAAGAAAATTAATATTTTCTTCCACTATCCTCACCAGGAGCCAAACCAATTATTTAGAATTTCAGATAAAGAGGGAAAAGGATCATTAGAATTTGACACTATGCATTTCATATGTGAAATATATTGAGTAATATTAGCACTATTGTCAGGAGTACAACAATCAGTTTTAACAATGGCACAAGTGCCTCCCTAAGCAGCAGTGAGAAAGTCAAGAGCCATTTGGTTTTGGAGAACTACTTTTCTTATCATTGTCATTTTAATATTTATTTCTTGTAGACCATGGGAAGTATCACTTAAAGCACTCTGAATATATTCACTCAGAACTTCAGTATATGCCATAACCTCTTCTAATCCTATTTAGGGTACAAAAATAGAAGCTAAATGATCATACATTGAAACAAAATTTTTAAGAGGGAAGCGTCAGCTGGAGGAGACATGTCAGTTAATATCTGACCTGGAGTATAGCTCAGTCCTATAGTACATCTGCTAAGCCATCCAGGTGGGAGGAAAGGTCAAAGGTTAGAGCCACATAACCAAGTTGTGGTGTTTGGGCTAGCCAAACAGTAAGAATCAGGAAATGAGGAAAGCTCTTACCATAGGGTACCCAGCATGGTGTTATTAGTTACTGAAATAGCTGATTTTTACATTAAAGAAGGAAAAGGAAAAAAAATGTTTTCTTTTATCTAGAAAATAGAACATTAAACATCAGTAACATTCTCATACGGACTGATCTCTCCTGATAACATGTCCAAAATATACAGGATGAAGTCTTGCCATCCTCGCTTCCAAGGAGCACTCTGGCTGTACTTCTTCCAAGATAAATTTGTTCTTTCTTTTGGCAGACTATGTTATATTCAATATTCTTCACCAACACCATAATTCAAAGGCATCAATTCTTCCTTGGTTTTCTTTATTCATTGTCCAGCTTTCGCATACATATGAGATGATTGAAAATATCATGGATTGAGTTAGGTGCACCACAGTCTTAAAGTGACATCTTTGCTTTTTAACACTTTAAAGAGGTCTTTTGCAGTAGATTTGCCCAATGTAATATGTCATTTGATTTCTTGACTGCTGCTTCTATGGATGTTGATTGTAAATCCAAGTAAAATGAAATCCTTGACAATTTTGGTTCCATGTAATTCTTGATCTGCAACAGTCTGAAAACCCCGTCAGCTTCTACAAAAGAATTCTAGAAATCTTGATTCAGTCTGATAATGTCCATGTTTGAAATATCATAAACCTTTTCATAAGTGTGATATAGTCCATTTTTTGTTGAAATATTTTGGTCAAGCATTTTCAGCAAATCATCAAAGTAAAAATTTATATACAGATGATAAACTTAAAAATGAATATGGTTAATTTATAAGAATAATTCTTAAAAATGAAAGACTTGATGGGAATTAATTACAAAAGTAATGCAAAGCTAAATAAAGCCAATTCAAAAAAATCTTTAGACAAAAAATCTCTAAATATAATGATTAACTTTATTTTCAAAGAGCTTCAGATATCACATATAATAATCTTGAGATGTACAGTATTCCCCCCTTATCCGTGGTTTCACTTTCCATGGTTTCAGTTACCTGTGGTCAACTGCTTTCACAGGCTTGGCTGGAGTCATCGACTCTGCTGCATGCACCTATCAGGATCCGGCTCCCCATAGTCCTCACACTCTCACCTCTTAGTCTTCCTTTTTAGGGAGGTGCATCATCTAGGCCACTCTTCACATGCAAGAGGGAGCACACTGCCCAGGTTGAGGCATTGGTGCAAGAATGTGCACAGGGGTGCGGCCTTAGCATGGGGACAGGCATGCGTGCTGGGCTAGGATCTTGTGGCTGAGGTGTGGGAGGCACAGGAAGGGTGAGGCCAAGGGGTGGGGTGTCTTAGGGCCATGGTGAAAGACCACAGGGTAGGCTCTCTGAGCCACAGTGAGGGAGGTGCTAGCAGAGTGGGGCGGGGCCAAGGTGCAGGGCTGAGAAGCACAGGCATGACACATATATATAAGATCTGGTATGATCCACAATTTCAGGTGTTTACTGGGTGTCTTGGAACATATCTCCTGTGGATAAAGAGGGACTTCTGTAACACTATAGTTAGGATATACCAAGAATATGTTAAGATTATCAAGTTTCTAAACATCTGAATCTAAACATCTCTAAACATCTATAAGCTGTATAGGTAAGCAGAGTAATTTCCCAGTTAAAACTCATTGGCTTTTGTCTTGCTAGATTCAAAGGAAACAATGTTATGACCTGGTTAGCTATAAAAAAACAAAAATGTTAGTAGAATTATGACATAATATTATGTACTTGTTATCTAATATCAGGCAAAAAACATAAGAGGAAACATTAATGTGTAAATTTTTTAATCTAAAGAAAATCAGGCATACCTCTTGATTTGTTAATACATTTCATGTAATTCATAATGCATTAAATAATTCTTTTCTATTAACATTTTATTTATAAAGCAGGAAAAAAATCTTTTCTGACTTTCTAGAAATTTTCAAAATTGTCAGGAGTTTACCATAAGTCACTGAGAAACAAGATTTTTAAAAGTAAAACCCTAGCCTTTTTTTTTTTTTTTCCTTTTTTTAAGCCATGTGACTCCATCATGAACTCAGGAATTTATTCTAATGAGATGTGGAATCTTTGCCTTTAAGGAAGGTTACACAGAGGATAAAATCAATTTTTTAACTCAGTAATTAAAGGAAATTTTGCTATTTTATAGCAAGAAATCTAATTTTACATACTATATGACATTAAAGCTTTTACATTTCTTATAAATTAACTCATCAGACTTGAGCCATAGCAGATAAAAACTTTAACTATATCAAATAAATTACCTTTTAATAAAACTTTTAAATTTTCTGTTCTTGTTACATATCTCTTATAGTACAACCTTTTAAGTGGCAAAAATGAACATACTGATTAGCAGACCGATATATATATATATTCTTTCTTTGTGACATAAAAATTAAGAGCCTATGAACTTCAATTATAACGAATACCCATAAAATCAATTTAACATCAGTAAGTTACCTTAGAAGTCTTGGGAATTATTCTAAGCCTATATATCATAAAATATAATTACTGTTGAAGGAAGTTTGTCTAAATAGCATATATTTCTATTCAAATCTTTACCATTTCCCATATTTTTTCAATATCACCTTAGATTCGTCCACAAGTTTTTTATGTTGGGAATAGACCTGATTTCTGATAACTGTATTAAGACAGCATTTTTGTGTGTGTGTGTGTGTGTGTTTTAGACCTCATTAATGTCCACAGTATTTATCTTATTTTCTTTTGTATTAAAAAAGATTTTCATCTTGTTTGGGAGGATCTTTTTCAAAACCTTTTCTGGAGCACTGTGGGTCTCAGAGGCTCATTATCAAGAAAGAATCAAATTTATTTACATGTGTTTAAGTTGGTCTAGGTATTTTGAAAGACAAAAGATAACTAAATTATTTTCCTTTCAATTTTTATTATTCCATCAATAAGCAGTTTAGCCTTCCTTCTTCTCATTCTGGAATTAACAAAAATTACTCTTTTTCCCAAAATAAAACATATTTCATATAATATCTAGCTTAAGTTACTTAGAAAAGTTTTGATTTTAAGATTTAAGGTTAACATAAACATAAAAACCTTTGTCAGAATGAATTCATTTTCATTAATTCCTGGGAATATTGGGACTATTTAATTTATACAAGCACTTGTTAATCATTAAACAGATCAGAGTAAGTTCTTTGAAGGAATATTATAATACCTTTCAGAGGTAGGAAATTAGAATACTTTCATAACTTTGTAGTTTTCATGCTTTATAGGATTTTTTTAGAGAAGAAACTTAGAATACTTTATCCTATTTAAGACTTTGTTATACTAATCAAAATAAACAATCTTTTTCCAATGTATCTTTCAAATAGACCAATTTATATCACACTTTGTCAAAGTAGCTACTGAACACCCAAATTATAAGACAGGTGCAAGAAGCAGATTTTCTTGGAAGATGAAAAAAACTAAGATTTAAGATGGCCTCAGGAGAAAAAAAGAAAAACTCAGCAACTTCCATTACAGCTTCCTAAGACAAGACAGAAATTCAGATATAAAACAAGACACAAAAACCACTTAAACTCACCTGTCTGTGAGGCCAGCTCAAAAACCAAGCTTAAACTCAACACCACACAAGAAAGACATACAGGAGCCCAGTTTCTTAAGATGTATACAGCAATTCTTGGGTAATTCAACTCAATTCAACAGAAAAAAAGATCCTAAAAACTCATTAACTTGCCAGAGTCTCAGATGGAGGGATTTTATTCAGACTCTTAGACTAAAACTGAGCTTTAAACAAAAGTTCTCTTAAAAGACAATGCAAATGGGAACTCATTTGCCCAAAGTGATCATTGAAATTCTAAATTACTTCAAATATATTCAGCTTATAGCATTTTTGAACATGAACCCCAAAATGACATTCTGATGTGGGGGGAGAATCCAGGCTTATTTATCAAGAATGTCAAGAACCTTATTCTCTTAGGCTTAACTTTGGTTTCCGAGAGTCAAATAAAATTCCTAGCCGGGACTCTGCCTTGGGATTTGGTCAGTGTTTTGTTTCACAGTGTGCCTCTGTTGCATGAGAGTTTTCCTGCAGCTGGTGGGCAGCCTAGTGCTCTGGCCATTCTCATGTTCCAGCTTATAACTTCACAGGTATCTTTCTGTTGGAGGTGAGCATCATAAGGGCAACTAAGATGCTCGTACCCATCACCACATATTTTTGTGGATAAAAGACTCTGGGATTCCTTCATAACGACCACGTGAAACCTGCTTTTATTTCTAGTTTATTCTGCAGGCTAGAGACTCAGTCTCTTATTTTACACCTTAAATATACTCATGTCTCTAATTGGGAAGTACCCTAAAGTGGCCAAAGATTTAACAAGCTGTCCAGGGAGTTCAGGCAAATATCCAAATACAAAAAAGATCTAGACCCATACTTCTTGGCCATGTGACGAGCCAGAGAGCCACTAAGAAAATCAGCTCCTTTCTTGGATTCAGTATACCCTATAATGAGAAAGTCATAAGCACTACAATTCATCAGGCTCACAACAAATATTGAAGTTTGTGCTACCTATCAGAATAGCAGTTCCAAATTCGACAATTCAAAACCCAGGTCAAAATACAAATCTCAGAAAAGCTACTACTTAAGGCACGGAGCTCGGATTCCGAGAGGTTTTTTTTTTTAAATACCTGAGCAACCTCAAGATAAAGCAGAGACCAATCAGCCCAATCAGCACAGCTTGGTAGCGCAGCTCAAACGCAGCAATTCATCTTGGGATCAGAGGCTACCTAGGGAATCCCACATGTTTGACACCAGAAATATAAAAGAATTTCTGAGAATGGGAAAGAAATTTACAAATACACTCATTCCACCCTTACTTATTGACATGGTTAGTTTCCAATGACCAGGTCGTTATGAAAAATTATGCAAGGAAGAGGAGGACTCAGTGGCAGTCCTGAAGCCCAGACCCTCATGAATGCTGTGTCCCTGGCATTACTGTGCTCTGGATCCCAAGGCCCTGACATTTAGGATGACATTCAAGTGGACCTGGGGTCCCACAGCTGGACTACAGCCACTTTTGGCAGTTTTGGGGCTCAGGTAACCACTAGGGCCATGGGTTAAGATGGTCAGTGGGGATTGCTGCCTGTGCCCATGCCCCCTGCAGCTGCTCCCTCTGCAGCCCCAGCCACCTGCTGCCACCACACATGTCAGGGAGGACCCCACAGAAATGAGCAGTGCACTTTTGGTCTTGGAGGGCTTGGAATCAGAGGCCGAGAGCCTGGAGACAAACAGCTGCTCAGAAGAGCACCTCAGCAGCCTGGGCCACAGGAGAAGAGAGGGTAGCCAGCTTCTACTACAGTCCTCAGGCCCCAAATTATCGCCAGTACCCTTCCAGCTGCAGAACTTGGTCCCTCGAGGGAGCCTGAGTAGAGGAAAGCAGCAGGAGCAACTTACTCCTCCTTTTCCTGTGTCTGTCCAGCCATTCATGGGCCCTACTTGAAAAGACTCCCTCAGAATCTGCCTCAGTCACCTCTTTCACATGAGGAGCTGCAACAGTGGCTCTGGCAGTGGGGATGGGACAAGAAAGAGGCCTTCTAGAGAGTTGGATGCTTCAGTTGAGAGACCAACAGACAAGGATAGCTCTGTGGGCTGGGAGCTGGACAAGAGGAGGAAACCCAAGTTAATGTGCCAAATAGTTGGACAGTAGCTTAGTTACTACTGTCATAAATGTGAAATGTCGGATAGTCAATAAGTCAAGAGTAGGCATAATACTGGAGCCCTGATGGCACAGTGGTTAAGAGCTTGGCTACTAACCAAAAGATTGGCAGTTGGAATCTGTCAGCTGCTCCTTGGAAATCCTATGGGGCAGTTCTACTCTGTTCTATAGGGCTGCAATGAGTTGGAATTGACTCGATGGCAATGGATTTGTTTTTTTTTTTTTTTTTTTTTTTTGGTTTGGAGATATAGGACTAGAGATTTATAATTCTGTCATACAGTTCAGGAATTGGACAACACACAGCATGACTGGGTGTTGCAGCTGAGATGAGGTAGTATGGAGTATTCATAGTCCAAGGAACAAAGAATGCCAGGGAAGTCCAAATGGTTTTGATAAGTCTTTTGTATACTCATAAAAAATGTCTCTTGTAACTCTTTCTTTCTCAGAATTGTATTTGGCTAATGTCTTAGTTATCTAGTATTGCTGTAACAGAAATACCACAAGTGGATAACTTCAACAAAGAGAAATTTATTCTTTCACAGTCTAGTAGGCTGCAAGTCCAAATTCAGGGTGTCAGTTCCAGGGGAAGGCTTTCTATGTTGGCTCTGGAGGAAGGTCCTTTTTCATCAATCTTGCCATGGTCGAGGAGCTTCTCGGTGCAGAGACCCTGGGTGCAAAGGACATGCTATTCTCCTGGCTCTTGTTTCTTGGTGGTATGATATCCCCTTCTCTCTGCTTTCTTCCCTTTCCTTTTATCTCTTGTAAGATAAGAGGTGGTGCCAGCCAGACCCCAGGGAAACTCCTTTTACATTGGATCAGGGATATGACCTGAGCAAGTGTGTTACATCCCACCCTAATCCTCTTTAACATAATCTAATCTTGCCTCATTAACTACTGGCAGAGATTAGGATTTATAACACATAGGAAAATTATATCAATCACAAGATGGAGGACAACCACACAATAGTGGAAAACATGACCTAACAAAGTTGGCACGTATTTTTGGGGAACACAATTCAATCTATGACAGCTAAGAAGACAAATGACGCAGGTTAGAGAGGTTTACTCAGCAGGCTCTCAGATAAACAGGCATCTGCTTCAGTTAAATGCAGGACTTAAAGGAGCAGGAGCTGTTGATTATACATAAATCTACAGAAACAAACTAAATACTATTTCTAAAAGTTAGGTTACTTATTATCTTAAACATTTGTCCTGTGAAACCAGATAGCAGCCATGCTCTTCTTGCTGGGCATGATTAACTCCATCTTGTTTTTAGCTTCCACAGCCACAACTAAGACTATTCTGGGCAACAAAAAGGAAAATATGGAAGTACTTTTCTTAACAACCAAACAGTATTCAAAGATGTTATGATTGGAGTGACTGATAAGGGGATATTTTTACTCTTGGAAAAACAAATAAACAAAAACTGTTACTTATCATTAATAACTAATATATTTGTCAAGTATTTACCTTGATTTCTGACATATTGACTTTTGTGAAAAGTTGTTTGCTTCCAGTAATGAGAAATAAAGATAGTCATAGCAGAACCAAAATGAAATAACATTTAAAGTTATTCATTCTTCATTATTTATGAATGTTTTAAGTAATATGGTCAAGAATCTTTGTGCTGAGTGAGGTGTGGGATAGAAGATACAGTGCAAAAAGTGATGGAGAGTCCCAGTACTCATAAGTGGTATATGACCAGGTCATTCCTTCTTTGGATTGTCATTTGCACAATAACCATTTGAGTAAAAATGATCAAATTCACCAATTCGATTAATTTATTAATTCAATCATTAATTTATAGATTTAAAAAACATTACGTTTTTGAATCATTCACGTTTATTCTAAAGTATGTCAAATAAAAAACAAATAGGGATTTAAATAAGGAAAAAATTTATTTGAAAGGATTGTTAGTAAGAGGGGGAAAGATACTGAAACAGTGGGAGTGGTACTATTGTAATATGAAGAAAACCGCAACCATAATAGCAGCAAGTGTCTCAAAAATTAGGTGGAAAGAGATTTTTCTTTTGTCCAGAGGAGTAAACAAGGTTTACAAAAAGTTACAAGGTTACAAAGGTTACAAAGTTTACAAAGATCACAAGGTTACAAAAAATAGGGTGTGAGGAAGTGAGATGAATTGGATTAATGGTGGAGGTAGCTGTGATAGGACCAAAGATAAGAAAAAGTTTTACCCTGAGGCCAGCCTCTTCTTAGAAGGGATTCTTAGGAATGGGTAGTATGCAGACTTAGGTGAGTGTGGATCAAAGTTCAGGGACTTGGCGGAAGAAGAAAAGCTTAACCAAAGTTTGGCTAAAAAGCGTTTGTTCTCATTGATCAGTGAAAATAAAACAGTTCAGCTAATCACTTATGAAGCAGAGAATGGAAAAGTCCAGGATCTGTGTCTGGCCTTATCATAGGTATCAAGGGAACATCCTTGAGTCTTATCTAAGTCACATAGAGAAGGGTGTTTCTTTGCAATCAGTCATTTCCCAGAACACAAAATGGTGGGAGAATTTCCTTCATCATTGCTGGTTTCAAGGTCCACAGGGCTAGAGTAAAATTCAGCATTGTCAAGTGCTTTCTCTGAATAGCATAAAAGTTGATTTTTTGCAATCACCCTTTATTTATTCTGTGGCATTAAATCAGTACTATGAATATTCAAGTTTTTTTATTGTGCTTTAGGTGAAAGTCTACAGTGCAAATTAGTTTTGCATTTAAAAAATTATACACAATCATCTTGGGTGAAGGGAAGGACAGCACACACTGCAGGGGAAGCCAACGCAACTGGAATACACCAAAGCTAAGAACTTTCCTCAATACAATGAAACACTTTGAGAGACACAGTAGCAGGGATGGGGGGTCTGGGGACCATGCTTTCAGGGGACATCTATGTCAATTGGCATAACAAACTTATTAAGAAAATGTTCTGCATCCTACTTTGGTGAGTGATGTCTGGGGTCTTAAAAGCTTGCAAGCAGCCATCTAAGATGCATCAGTTGGTCCCATCCACTTGGAGTAAAGGAGAATGAAGAACACCAAAGACACAAGGAAAGTGTTAGCCCAAGAGGCAGAATGGGCCACATAAACCAGAGACTTCATCAGCCTGAGACAAGAAGAACTAGATGGTACCCAGCTACTTACTACCAATGACTGCCCTGACATGGAACACAACAGAGGGTCCCTGATGCAGCAGTAGAACAATGGGATGCAGAACTCAAATTCTAGTAAGAAGACCAGACTTAATGGTCTGACTGAGACTGGAGGTGCCCTGGAAAGCATGGCCCTGGGACTCTCTATCACCCCAGAACTAAAACAATTTCCAAGGCCAACTCTTCAGACAGGGATTGGACTGGACTGTGGGACATGAAGTGATACTTGTGAAGAATGTGCCTCTTAGTCAAGTAGATACAAGAGACCTAGGGGTCAGCTTCTGTCCAGAGGTGAGATGGGAAGGCAAAGAGAGTTAGGAGCTGGTTGAATGTTCATGGGGAATCAGGGGCAGATGGGAGGAGTGTGCTGTCGCAGAATGGGATGAGTGGTTGGGGTCTCATAACAATGTAAAAAAAAAAATTTCTGTATGGTAAACTAACTTGAAATGTAAACTTCATTTAATTACAACAATAAAAAAAATTATACACAAATTATTTTGTGAGATTGGTCGCAACCTCACATTGTGTCAGCACTGTGCTCCTTTCCCTTTCCACCCTGGATTCCCCATGTCCAATTCATCCAATGTTGCTGTCCCTTCCTGCCTTCTCAAATTTGCTTTTGGGAACGTGTTGCCCATTTGGTCTCTGTACTTGATTGAACAAAGAAGTACATTCTTCACGTGTGTTATTGTTTGTTTTGTAGGTCTGTCTTATCTTTGGTTGAAAAGTGGACTTCGGGAGTGGCTTCAGTTCTGAGTTAGCAGGGTGTCCAGTGGCATGGTCTAGGCGCTTCCTCCAGTCCCTGTCAGATCAGTAAGTCTGGCCTCTTCTGTGCGAATTTGAATTTGTTCTACATTTTTCTCCCATTCTGTCCTGTATCCTCTATTCTAATCCCTATAAGAGCAGTTGGTGGTGGTAGCCAGGCACCATTTAGTTCTTCTGGGCTCAGGCTGGTGGAGAATGTGATTCATGTGGTCCATCAGTCCTTTGGACTAATACTTCCCTTGTGTCTTTAGTTTTCCTCTCTTCATTGCTACAGATGAGATGGGACCAATAGATGTATCTCAGATGGCTGCTCATAAGCTCTTAAGATCCCAGACGCTACTCACCAAAGTAAGATGTAGAGTATTTTCTTTATGAACTATGTTATGCCAGTCGACCTAGATGTCCTCTGAGATCATGGTCCCCAGCCCTCAACCCCAGTAACTTGGTCCCTGAAGGTGTTTAGATGTGTCTAGGAAGTTTTATGACTTTGCCTTGATCGAGTTGTGCTGTCTTATTCTATATTGTGTGTAGTCTTTCTGTTCATCAAAGTTACCACTTCTCTACTATCTAGTTAGTGATTTCCTCTGCCCACTGTCTTCTTCCCCATCAAAGATTTTTTTTTTTGTGTGTGGGTGTGTGTAAACCATTTCTTCAGTTTTTATGTAGTGGTCTCTTACAGTATTTGTCCTTTTGTCATTAACTTATTTCACTCAGCATAATGCCCTCTGAGATCATCCGTGTTGTGAGATGTGTCACAGATTCATCATTGTTCTTTATTGTAGTGTAGCATTCCTTTGTGTGTATGTACCATGATTTGTTTACCCGTTTATATGTCGATGGGCACTTAGATTGTTTCCAAATTTTTGCTATTGTGAATAATGCAGCGATGAACATGGGTGTGCATGTGCCTATTTGTGGATGCTCTTATTTCTCTCGGATATATTCTTAGGAGTGGGATTGTTGGATCATATAGTATTTCTATTTCTAGCTTTTTAAGGGGGCATCATATCATTTTCCATAGTGGTTGAATCATTTTACATTCCCACCAATGTGTAAGCTGTCCAGTCTCCCAGCAGCCTCTCCAACATTTATTTTCTGTTTTTTTGATTAGTGACAGTAGTGTCGGAATGAGATGGTATCTCATTGTAGTTTTGATTTACATTTCTCTAATGACTAATGATCGTGAGCATTTCCTCATGTGCCTGTTAGCCACCTGAATGTCTTCTTTGGTGAAGTGTCTGTTCATTTCCTTTGCCTATTTTTAATTGGATTATTTGTCTTTTTGTTGTTCATGTGTTGAAGTATTCTATAGATTTCAGAGATTAGACCATTGTTGGAAATGTCATAAACAAAAAATTTTTCCTAGTCTGTAGGTTCTCTTTTTACTCTTTCATTGAAGTCTTTTGATGAGCATTAAGTGTTTAATTTTTAGCAGCTTTCAGTTATCTATTTTCTCTTCTGGTGTTTGTGTATTGTTAGCTATGGTTTGTATCCTATTTATGCCATATATTAGAGCCCCTAGTGTTGTCTCTATTTTTTGTTCCATTATCTTCATAGTTTTTGATTTTATATTTAGGTCTTTGATCCTGTTTTTGTGTATGGTGTGAGGTATGGATCTTGCTTCCCTTTTTTACAGATGTACATCCAGTTATGCCAGCAACATTAGTTAAAGAGACTGTCTTTTCCCCATTTAATGGAATTTGGTTCTTAGGCAAATATCAGCTGACCACAGATGGATGGATTTACATCTGGGTTCTCGATTCTGTTCTACTGGTCTATCTGTCTGTCATTGTACCAGTACCAGGCTGTTTTGACTACCATGACTGTACGTAGTTTCTGAGATCAGGTAGTGTGACACCTCCTACTTTGTTCTCTTTTTTCAATTACCCTTTGCTTATCCAGGGGGACTTTCTTTTCCATGTAAAGATGGTGATTAGTTTTTCCATCTCATTAAAGAATGCTGCTGGTATTTGGATCAGGATTGCAGTATATCTGTAGCTGGCTTTGTGTAGAATTGATATTTTTGCAACGTTAAGTCTTCTTGTCCAGGAGCATGGCATGTTTTTCATGCAGGTCTCTTGGTTTCTTGCAGCAGTGTTTTATACTTTTCTTTGTATATCTCTTTTACAACCCTGGTTAGATGTATTCCTAAGTGTTTTATCTTTTTACTGGCTATTATAAATGGTATTGTTTTCCTGATTTCCTTTTCAAAGTTCTCTTTATTGGTGTATAGGAATCCAGCTGATTTTTGTATGTTTATCTTGTGTCCTGTTATTGTATTAAATTTTTCTATTAGCTCTAGTAGTTTTCTTGTGGAATCTTTAGGGTTCTCTATGTATAGTATCATATCATCTGCGAATAGGATAGTTTTGCTTTTTCCAATTTGGATGCCCTTTATTTCTTTCTTTGCCTTATTTCTCCAGCTAGTACTTCCAGCACAATGTTAAATAGTTGTGGTGATAAAGGGCATCCTTGTCTTGTTCCTGTTCTCTGTTTTGAAAAACTCGTCTTTATTTTTATAGGGCTTTGAAAAAATTCTTTTGTGTGTACTGAATTCTTGACTCAGGTAGTAGGAGATTTCATATACTTTTTGGAAAGAGACAGAAGAGAAAATGAAGATTTTTGAAAATGTTGCAGTACAGTCCAATAACCTGCTATATTCAAGGTCACTATTGAATTCATGATCTCTGCCTGTATATAGTCCTAAATGTTTAGTGATCTCTTTGCTATATATTCACAAATTTTGAATCCAGAATAACTCATTAAGGCATTTGTTTGCTTCTGGACAATGAAATCGTGCTCATTAACACCTGTGGCTAGTTGATTGTTGGTAATATGAATAAATAGAAATGTGTAAAAAGAAAAACACCTGCTTTTAGGGGAAAAATATAGGTAAAAATATAGAATGTACATTTTCTAAAACTGCCTACTTTTCTTTCAGATGTGTTAATTTTTTACCATTCCTATATTGGTCACCCATAATCCTATATTAAGTTAAAAAAAGAGGCATGTTGTATACATTATTGTGAATTATTTAAACTGAAATGATTGGTTATAGGTTATTTCCTCTAATGACTACCCTTGCAAACAATACAGTAGGCATAAATTTGGTACCTAAAAGACAAATATCATAATATTCATCAAAAAATTTTGGGATTTTTTAATTAAGATAATGATAGTGTTGTGGTATTAAAACCTAACTTTCTAGAAATTTCTATGTCTTTAAAGTCACTCACCATCTTTGATTTCAGATATTTTTTCCCTTACCTGATGAGTTAATAGTAACTTGCTTCATTTACATTCTCTGCCTTTGTCCATCACCTTCAATAGACAGGGAGGGCTTCTCTTAACTAATTTCTTTTTGCCCATTAAATAATCAGTAAGACATATCAAACATATAACAGTGACATTGCAACTCTAGTTTCTTCATTTATTTGTAGAGTGATAGCCTAAATCATAATACAGTTTGTGAGGACTAAACTAGTTGCTGTGGGGTTGACTCCGATTCATGGAGTCTTGGTGTATATAAGAGTGGAACTGGGCTTCTTAGAGTTTTCAGTGGCTGAATTTTCCAATTTAGATCACCAGGGCTTTCTTTTGAGTTGCCTCTAGGTGAACTTGAACCTCCAACCTTTCAGTTAGCAGCTTAGCACATTAACTTTTTGCACCATCCCAGGACTTGTGTAGGTAAATAACTTAGCAAAGCTTTGTACACCAAGTAAGAGATCAATAATGGTAAGTGTTCTATTCACCTTACCAGAAACCTGTGACATAATATTATTGTCTCAATTTTGCATATGGAGAAACAGAAACAGATTATATACCTACGATATCACTGGTAGAAAATGGTAGAAACAAAATCTGCATCTGTGCCTGTCTGTTCTCATAGACTGAAGTAATAACCAGTACAAAATACTGTAAAAATCATTGATCAGATGGCTTTTTCAAGCCAGGAGGGATTTGTGTCCAAAATCCATCTGCTACAGGTAGTAAACATCTGCTTCTGCTTAGTTGAGTTAATGTCATTGTTTAGTAATGATGTGTATAATTCATATAGACTAAATTTGATTATTCCAAAATAAATTCTTTATTTAAAAAATTGTAATTAAGAAAACTGACCCAGAATAATAATACGGATATGGATATGTATAATATGGATAATGTATTAACTTCATTCATTTTCCTTTATTTTTTCAGAGGGAAATTGTTATAAAAGGGAATTACAATAAATGAAAGGCAAGAAATGGTTATCTTAATAAGGGCTGTGTTTTCTGTAACAACTAAAAGATTTAAAATATTAAATAATCCTATGTAATCATAAATCAAACAGTGACTCCAAGAAAATTCTAGACAGGATTTTGCTTTCTAAACTCTCTCTCTAATTTACATGGCCAGATATTCATTCAAGAACTCTGGCAAGCAACCTCTCATATCAACTAATGAAGCCTCCATACGTTGTTCTTAATCTCCCCTATATAAATATTCACCAATAGTGCTCAGTCCCACCACTGTACCTTTCTGTAGTGCTTTCTTCATATTAACTCCGTACTCTTTTTTCTCCACATTAGCTATGTATTCCTCTCTAGAAATTCTGACAATTTCATATTAATATCCCTGTTCTATAACCAGATGTACTGAAAAATATTTTAAAGTGTGATGGTTATGATGGATATGTGCTTACCAACCATAGAAAACTCTAGATTATATTTTTTCTTAGTTGTGTTACATATAACAATAAAAAGTTATCTTAAACAATAATAAAATGATACAATGAATAATTGTATGTCAATATTTTGAAATTTTTTATGAAATGAAAAATGTTCTGGAAAATGCAACTTTTCAAAATTGACCCAAGAAGAAATGAAACACTACAATAATCCTATAATTTTCAAAAACAGAATGTTTATAAACCTTCCCATTAAAAAATAAACCAAAGAAATACTGCAGGACAGGTCTTTTCACTAGTAATTTTATTTTATTTTTACCGTGTTTTCGATGAAAGTTTACGGCTCAACTTAGTTTCTTATTTAAAAATTTATATGCAAATTGTTTTGTGACACCCGTTGCAATCCCCATAGTGTGTCAGCACTCTCCCCCTTTTCCTATACACCAACAAAGAGAACTTCTAAAAGGAAATCAGGAAAATAATACCACTTACAATAGTCCCTAAAAAGATAAAATACTTAGGAATAAATCTAACCAGGGACATAAAGTAAGTAAGACAAGGTGGTTCTGATGCAAAGATAGACAAATAGAAGAGTGGAACAAGGTAAAGAAGCATAAACTGACACAGACATATGTGGATATTTGATTTGTGACAAGTGGCACCACAGAAGAGTGGGTAAAAGACAGGCTTTTCAATCAACTCTGTCAGATTAATTCAATATCTATGGTTAAAAATGTGAAACTTGAACTGTGCTTCATTCCATTAAAAAAAAAAAAAAAATCATACCCTTGTGGATTGTAGATCTAAATGTCAAAGGTCAAATAACAAAGTTCCTAGAACGTACTATAGAAGGAAATCTTCTTGACCTTGGAGAAGAGAAAGTATTCTTATACAGGAAAAATAGGCGTCCACATTTAAACTAGAACATTAAAATTAAGAAATTCTCATCACCAAATGAGGGGAGTAAGAGCCGTAAATGACTAACTACAGAGTCAAATATACTTGTGACATGAATGACCAAAAATAGGTAATACCCAAAGTATATGATAAACTTTTACAAACTGAGAAATAAAATCAGGTAATCCAATAGAAAAGTAGCTTGATGGGGTACTTCATGAAATCGGATTTTAAAATGACCAATATGAAGTAATCTTCAACTCACCAGTAATCTGGGAAATGAATATTAAAACATAGCAATGTACTACTACTACGTCCATGGAATGGATAAAACAAAAAGACTGACAATACCAAGTGTTGGTGAGCACATGAAGCAAGAAGACCTCTTTACAATGCTGACACTGTGTATATTATTGTAATTACTGTGAGAAATTGATATTATCTACTAACTTGAGAGGTATGTGTACCTCATAAACAAAGTATTCTACTCTTGGGTGTATACCCAACAAAAATGTGTACCAAGTGTTGTACACCATTCGTTCATGGTACTGTTTTACATAATAGCTAAAATCTGCAAAAAAAAAAAAAAAAAAAAAAAAAAAACCCACACATTTCTCAATAGTAGAATAGATAAAAATATTGCCGTGTAGACTATACAACAATGAAATTTAACAGAGTAAGTCAATAGGGAACGTGAATGGTTCCTAAAAATTAATGTTATGCAAAAGAAAGAGAGCATAAAACAATATGTGAAGCTTGATTCTACTTAAATTAAGTTCAAATATAGACATACCCAAACAACTTTGGTAGATATCAGAATAGTGCTTACATGTGGAGTACAGGGAGGGGGGTGTATTTAGGAGGGGCAGGATGAGGACTCTGATATGTTGAATTGATGAAGTGAGCAAACTAAAAACATTATGCTGTGTTTTGTTGTTGTTTGGCTGGTTAGTTTGATTTTTAATTTTTATTATGAGGAGGATGATAATACTTGATTTTCCTAGTCTTGGTTCATTCTACACGTAGGTTCTGGCATTAGACAACCTAGGTTTGAATCGTGGCATTGCCTCTAACTAATTTTATGGCCTGATCCAAGTAACTTAATCTCTATGGACTTTAGGTTAGTCTATAACATAGATAATAATGCTTACTGTTGATTGTAAAGATGATACATACAAGATGATAAAGGTGATACATATATATTTTGCACACTGTCTAGTTCATAGGAAGCTTTCAAAAAATAGTATTTATTACATCTTACATTTTGCACTACTTTTTCTATTTCTCACGTATCAGCAGACTTTAATACACCAAACTTTATAGGAGGAGCACACTCCGACTTGCTGACACTGACCTCAGTCTTCTCTACTTCTAATAAAGAATAATTAAAACCTTATGCTTAGGAGCTGGTCTCTGAAGCCACACTGAACAGAATGTCAATCCTGTTTCTGCTACCAAAAGCCCTAAGACTCTGTGCAAATAATTAACTTGCACTGGTTTCACTTTCCTTGTTTGTAAATTTTTCATCATAATACTTGTTACCCTCAAGTCGATTCCGACTCACAGCAACCGTAGGGGACAGAACAGAGCTGCCCCATAGAGTTTCCAAGGAACGGCTGGTGGATTTGAACTGCAGACCTTTTGGTTAGCAGCTGTAGCTCATAACCACTGAGCCACCAGGGCTCCTTCATAATAATAGTACAGTCTTAATGATAATGTTGTAAGCACAGTGTTTGCAATGACGATGATTATTTCAGTTATAGTAGATAGATTACCTTATTGCCATTGGTTTGTCCAAGTTGACATTGACTAATTTTCCTCTAATATTACTAATTGGATTTTATTGTACTATGCAGAGTATCATAACACAAAACAAAATCTCAGACTAAGAAAGATTATGAGGAAAATTACCTCATGAAAAAGGTAGTTAATAATATGAATTTGTTTTTTATTCATTCCATGAAGCTCTAGCTAACTGGTTATTGAATATTTAACCATTATCCCAAGGTAGAACTTCACTCTGTCACTATGTAATGCTGCTTTACCAATTTGCTGTGTGAACAAAATGGATTGCTTTTTGAAAATATCGTGACTGGTAAGGATTTTTAAAAGTTTGGAGCAAGGGATATATAAATTGTATTTTGCTGCTCCAAGATGTGTGTTAGAATATGGAGAGGTAAAATAAATAACCTTCAGTCAAATTCTTGTTTGATAGAACATATAATATAACCAACATAGTATAAAACCAATAAAACAACATTTTACTCTTCAGATACAATATTTATGTTTGTTCAGAAAGTTTTTCCCTGCAGTCAGACAAAATTAAAAATTTTAGCAGACATTTTGAGAAACATTGATTACAGATTATTCTGCTAGATATTTAGGAGGAGACAGATATAAATACAATAATAAGATATCTATACTTTGTGATATAAATCTAACAGAAAAATTTAGATAATTTAAACGGATCACTCTGATAAAACTGGTTTCTCCAGAGTATACTAATTAACCTTAGATTAAATTATTAAAAATAAATAATGATAATCATGTTTGAAATAATAATAGAAAAATATGTGAAAATGTTTCTGGAAAAATCTCATAGAAATAAATCTCACATTCTCTTTTTCTGTCACACACACACACACACACACACACACACACACACACACACACACACACACCCTAGAACCATCTTTGAGTTACATAGTTAGAACTCCAGAGTTTTATCGTTGACCAACTTTGAGCAATGTAAGTAGGTAGCTGGAATAATAGAAATTGTTTATTGAACACTTAGTGTGTGTCACACATTATTCTATGTGCTTTATGAGTACTATTACATTTAACACAACAATACTATTCTCTTAACACCCTTATTACAGATAAGGAAACTAATAAGATTTATTTTATAGAGTACAAGAGGGAAAGGCACAATTCAGAATTCAGACTTAGGTCCCCTCGTGTGTTAGCCCATTGATTCTCAGTGTGTGGACGCCAAACCGACAGCATCAGGTTCACCTGGAACCTTGTTAAACATAAAATTCTTGGGCCCCAATGAAAACCTGCCAAATCAGAAAATCTGAGGGTGGAATTCAGCAATCACTTTTAACAAGTCCCCCTGATGATCACAATGCATAATAATGTTTGAAAACAACTGCAATAACCCATTCTCTTAAACACAGCACTACATTATATTAGATCTTACATTTCCTACAACAAACATTTCCCTAGACTCTGTGCTTGAAATAATAGAAAATATTAGAGTACTTACTATTATAATAGAATTCAACAATATAATATTCCCCAATTATTAGGCTCAAACACAGCTTTACTACAGGGGTTCAGTAGATCTTCCTCTTATGGACTATCAAGGAGAAATCTGTGACCCTTGAAAATATTACATAGATACCACATTTTAATAGACTGTAATAAAAAAAAGGAAGTGATTTAAAAAAAAAAAAAAACTGATTTGCACTTCAGCTGAGTGAACAAAATTATTAGTTCGATCTGAAATGTCTCTAATTTTCTGGGTTTGGAAATACAATATGGTTGTTTAAAATCCATATCCATTTTTCTCATGGCATTATTAATTTAGTGAATATAATTGATCATTATATTGTAAAACTATAGAACTCTGAACAAGAGAAAGCACCTACATTAACGCTCTAATATAGTGGTTGGAGGCCTGGTGGCGCAGTGGTTAAGAGATACAGTGAGCTATGGCTGCTAACCATAAAAGTGGGCAATTCAAATCCACCAACCACTGCTTGGGAACCCTATGGGGCAGTTCTACTCTGTCCTATAAGGTTACTATGAGTCAGAATTGACTCTACGGCAATGGGTTTGTTTTTTTTTTCTTTTCTTTTGTTTTAATATAGTGGTCACAAAACTAAATACCGCTAGAAGAAATGCAGTTAATTACTAGATGTAAAGCTGGTCAGGTATAAAAGAAAGACACTGGTGAACACTGTGGAAAATGTGAGATTATAAACCCCATTTAACAACATTGAAATACAAAGTATTTAAAAAAAAAAAAAAAAGGAGCATACAATGTAAGTCTTTCCACTGTATTCTATCTGAGATACCATAGTGTTTATAAGTAGAAATAGGTTAGTCAAACCAGCGATCACTATACAGAATGATAAATGTTATATTGGGGATATGTATAGGGTCTCTAAGAGTCTGAATTTACTCGATAACAATGGATTTTATTTATTTATTTTTGGTATAGTAACAAACTCAGGAGAGTCAGTGAAGGCTTTCCTGAAGCAATAGATGATAAGTTGAGGGTTAAAAGCAGCAGTAGAGGCTTTAAAGAAAGAAAAGACAGAGGAGCATTTCAACCACAGACAGAACAGCATGTGGAATTACCTGGAGACAAGATCAGTTTACTGTATTATTGAGCTTTGGAGGAGTGGAGCTAAGAGTTGAAACTGGAAAGGCAAATAGAGCCTAGATCATGAAGAGCTTCGTAAGCCATGTAGAATTTTATTCTGGGAACATTGGGGAGCCAATGATATAGTTTACCAGAGATGTGACATGATCCGATTTGTACTTTAAAAAGAACATTTTGGCTACAGCGTGGAAAACAGATTTGATTTTCAGACTCAATTGGAGGTAGAGATACTAGTTGGAGGCCATTCTGACAATTCAAGCTGGAGATGCTGGTGGAACGGACTAAAGTACACTAGTGGAAATGAAAAAGAAATAGATCATTGTGAATCATACTGAGGAGATAGACTTGACACGACTTGGTGCAGAGGAGTACCTAAGGAGTATCGAAGGGAACTGAAATTTTGCCCCTGTTCAAACATCTGACACTCATCTTTTAAGTAACTTTACTGTAATATCAGCTTAAAAATACAAATCAACTTTGTAAATCTGTTGTTTGATACATTATGGCACCACATGAAAATTACAATCGTACCTTCCTTGCTTTCACTGATGAAAATTGATCTATGATGTGCTAAAAGTCTTTTTTTTTTTTTGGTTTCTTCTCTCTCTACACTGCAGCAGAGCAAGATTATACAGTCCTGACCCATGGAGGTTCTCAGATATGAAAGTATTAGCTTTAATTTGCTGAATGATCTTTCTTGACTGGTGATGGAAACTGCCATGGTTAATAGAAAATGCTCAGTGGTGCCCCACCGTTCAGGGCACTTGCCATACCTGCTATATCCTGCCTCTAACCTTTTGACTCATTAAATGTGGATGAGAAGAAAAATGAGAAAGCGAAAGAAGTCTGTTGATACAGTTCCTTGTCTTGATGGCCATCCCACTTTCCCTTAAAGAGTGAGAAGTATTGAAAATGCTAATCAAGATTACAATTTATCTCTTATGTTTCACTTTAAATTTCTTTCATGGCATAAATCAATGGTTCTAAATTCAGCTTGAGGACATCATATGAAAGTTGTGACTCTACATAATATGCTGCCATAAATCTAAGTAGCACATTTCTCACATTTTATTTTTCTGAAATAAAGATATCTTGTGATTGATGCCAAAATAAATTTTCCAGACACTTGGCAGAGGAGCATTGTAAAGGAACTAGCAGAGGGGATATTCTGGCAGAAATTAAACCTATGTGTGTTTTCACTTCCTTTTCTTTGATGAGAATAGTTAATAAGTATGCATACATAAACTGAAAGTCATCTTGGAATCACCAAGAATGACCAAGAAAGGGAATCACCAAGAAAAGAAAGTCGCTGAAGTTCCATTCAAGTTACTGAAGGAAGACTCCTGAAAGAAGGAAAGTTTGAGTCCACAGAAATGACTGGGTATTTCCCCCGCTAGAGGATAAGTATCTGGAGAAAGGGGATAAAAGTATTCACTTATTAGACTCTGTATTAAAAAGCACAGGCAGCTAGGCTTCTTGTGTGGATAACAGGAAGGAGTCATTTGAGTCTAATGACAAAAATAATGGCTGGAATATTGAGGCACTAAGTCAGACCTCAGCACTCAGAGAATGGATGTGTTCTTCTTTGAAGAGCAATGGGACGTTACTAGGATGGGAGCAGCATGAAATCTTTAAATCAGAGTAATCAAACTACCAATGTTTGACTAATTTTCAGCTGAACACAATGTGGCATTAAGAAACAATAACAGAAGTGAACCAATCTAACTCCAGTATTCATTGGGCATGTGAAACTGTATTGGGCATAGGAGTCCTTAGTTGTAGGGTGTACTTGACTTCTTACTTATAAAGTATTAAGTACTTTATACTAATATAGTATACAGTTATGACTGAGGAAAAATGAAGATTGTTACTGTAGGTTCACTCTGAATTTAGGAGTAGTTTATATGTGTAACAGGAATAAGTTATGATAACATTCTCCGCATGTGTACAAGTGTGATATTAGCAGCACAAGAATGTATTTCTTCCAATGATCTTCTCTGCACTTGACTCATCTACATTGATAACACACAAAAAAAGAAGTTTAGTTTAAAAGCTTAGCCCTAATTCTGGATAACGAAACATTAAAATGCCTTCTTAAAGAACATATGTTGATAATCTTAAAATGAAATATTAATCTGATTATACATTATTTAAAGTCACACATCAGACAATACAATAGTAGGCAAAGAAATCACCAAATAATCTTGGATATTTTGGAGTCCTCTCCCCCTGTAAGAGAGGCTGTTGCTGCTATTTCTTTAATTGTTAATCACTATCACTTGGGTACTTATCATGGGAAGTAAAAATATTCTGATTTACACAAGAAGGTGCTTAGCAGTTGATGATAAACAAAACAAAAATCAGAATAGAAAAAAAAAAAATACCGTGAGCTTAATTAAATAGAAATTAAAGGCAAATAGGATGTGGGCATTTTACTGTGAATGCTCACTTGCTTAAGAATCTAAAATCACAAACATGGGTTACAAAATGTAATGCTGCCATGATGATGTGTGTAACTACCAGTGACCAAAGGGACTGAGAAGACTCTGTAGGAACTGATTGTAAACCAAGTTTAGACTTAAACCTTTAGTGATATATTCAAATAAAGTAGTATGAATAAACACAAGAATTTTCTCAGTTATAAAGTTTTCTGTATGTATATATTACACATAAGAGTTCCTGGGTGGAACAAATAGTTAAGCACTCTACTATTAACTGAAAGGTTGGCAGGTCAAATCCAAAGAGGCACCTTGGAAGAAAGGCCTGGTGATTTGCTTCTGAAAGATTATAACCTTGAAAACCCTATGGAGCAGAGCTCTATTCTGACATAAAAAGGGTCACCATGAGTGGGAATTAACTTGATGGCAACTGGTAATATAATATATAATATTTTCTTTAATAATATGTTATTAAAATGGAGCTCTGGTGGCACAGTGGTTAAAGTGCTAGGCTGCTAACTGAAAGCTTGGTGGTTTGAATCGACAAGAAAGATGTAGCAGTCTGCTTCCATGAAGACTAGTCTTGGAAACAGTTTTACTCTGTCTTGAAGGGTCACTATGAACTGGAATTGATTCGACAGCAATGAGTTTTGAATATCTAAAAAAACTAAATGCTATTTTGGAATTAAATCTACTTTTAAGAAAAAACTACATGAGGTTTCTTTGAGCTAAGGTGAATTTTATTTCCACTTACATCAAAAGAAAGCTGAATCTCAGAAGAGAATTTTATATCAAAAACTTACAATATTCTGTATCTATTAAGCCATCCAATGTGCATGTTGATGCAGGAAGACACAGAAAGGACTGGATTAAGCTATAAACTATATAGGAGCTGAAAGTAGCTTTGAAATAACTCAAATCCTCATATTACTCAAATTTTTTTTACTTCTTTAAACAACTACAATGCTTTCAGTTTTGAAATTCCTCAGTGGAGGAATGCACCAATGTTATGAATTCACATAGCCCACTCACTTCACTAAAAGTTACTACTTAAATGAATATCAAAAAAGTCTCTTCCAACTTCTCTAATCTCACACACACATGCACACACACACACACACAAAAATCACCCTACATTCCCTGATCCACAACCACACCTGTGAGCTTGCATTATTTTTCTTCATAAATATTATTACTACTTGACAATTTTTTAAATTTATATGTGTGCAAGGGTTCTGAAATCAAGGTGCCTGGCAATCTGGGATAGCTGGTTCAAGGTCAGGCCCAACTCCATCTTGATATTTCTGCCAGTCTCTATTTTGTTATTTCTGCTTTTACACTAGCAATGATTAACCTTTGTATAAGCTTTGTCATGTTGCTAAGGACAAGCTAAAAGAATACCAGCAGAATGCTCTCTGGGGGTCTAAATGCAAATAGTTATCAAAACCCTTTGTTACAAGATAGCCTCAAGAAATGTTTTGCCTTAAGCAAGTTATTTTAACAGCCTGTTCTTGGAAAAATCTAACTTGTAATCAAATGGTAAACCCATTCCCCACTAGCATGTACTTCTGCAATTGTGCACTGTGAGCAATCCCCTTAATCCACATATACTCTATAGACCAATCCTAGCAAAGCTGCCACTTCCAGATATCTTGCCTGAAAATTCCCTAGTTACTCAAACACCAATCAAAATATTGTAACCTAAGTTCCTGATTTGGCCCTATAACTATGCCTGTGTAACTGTCACTCCTCAGAGTGTTGGCTTTCACTTCGTGAGATCTAATATGTCCCCAACTTGAGCTCTCTTTTACTTTCAATAAATCTCTCACTTTTATTTGAACAGAGTATGCATCCTTATTCTATGATATATGCTAACTTGTTTATATTCTGCCTCCTCCCATTAGGATGGAGCCCTGGTGGCACAGTGGTTAAGAGCTTGGCTGCTAACTGAAAGATCAGCAGTTTGAATCTGCCAGCTGCTCCTTGGAAACCTTACTCTGTCCTATAGGGTCGCTATGAGTCAGAATCGACTCAATGGCAGTGTGTTTCTCATTAGGCTATTCACAAAATGGGGGTATAGCAGAGGCTTGTTCAACACTAAATATCTAAAAGGTCTAGAACAATACTAGGCACCAGGTGGTCAATGCAAATTTTGTTGCATATGAGAATCAACAAGGCATCCTGCCTATCAAGAACATCTCTAAAGATAACTAGTGACTGTAGTCTTTTAAGCTGCCTCGTATGAATGTGAAAGTTAGTGTGATAGCTAAGGTTGTGTATCAACTTGGCTAGGCAATGATTCTCAGTGGTTTGGCAGTTATGATGTAGTTTGGCAGTTATGTAATGATGTAATCATCTCTATGATGAGTTCTGCTATGAGCGGTCAGTCAGCTGAAAGGGAGTTTCCTTAGGGTGTGGCCTTCGTTCAATATATATGGGCTTTCTAGTAAAGCTCACTGGCTTCTGTTCTCCTCTGGATCCTGTATTTGGTTCATCATCATCTGACTCCTGGTTCTTAGGACTTGAGCCAGCAGCCTGCTATCTTATCTGTCGATCTTGGATTGATCAGCTCCTACAGCCTGTGAGCCAGCAGTCTGCTGCCTGACCTACCAGTCTTGGGTTTGTCAGCCCCTGGAGCTACATGAGTCAATAGAAGCCTCTGGCCTAATGCCTGACCAACACACTTGGGACTTTCTAGAGTCTGCAACCACGTGAGCCATTTCCTTGATATAAATCTCTCTCTCTCTCCCTACACGCGCACACACACACACACACACACACACACACACACACACACACACACATGCATGTATGTATATGCACTTCTTTGGTTTTGCCTCTCTAGAGAACCCAGCCTAAGACAGTGAGGAAGGAAGGCAGAAAAATAACTGATGTCTTTGAACTGTTGTGTTGGTGAAAAATATTGAATATACTAAAGACTGCCCAAAAAACAAACAAAACAGTCTTAGGAGAAAAATACAATCAGAATGTTCTGTAGAGACAAGGATGGTGACACTTCTACCAGCTTACTTTGGTCAGGTCATCAGGAAAGATCAACTGCTAGAGAAGAACATAACTTTTGGTAAAGTAGAGGGCCAGTAAAAATGAAGGAAACCTTCAGTGAGATGTATTGACATAATAGCCACAGTGGACTTTAATATACCAATAATCATGAAAATGGTGTAAGAGCAGGCAATATTTCTTTCTGCTAAACATGAGATCACCATGAATCAGAGCCATCTCAATGGCAATTTGTAGATATTGTTATTATTGTAAATTTTGTTATATTTAAGATATTAACATTAATATTAAATAATAATCATTAACAATAAATGAAATAAATCCACATTTGCAATGCTGTCTTCCTCTTCCTTATTTTTATTATGGCATGCTAAATATGTTTGTCCAGCTGGGGTCTGCAATGAGTAAATATGGTTTAGAAAATTTATCATTTGTGCTAGTTTTTAGACTACTATTGTTGAAGTTAATAGTGTAAATAAAAGTTTTCCATTTTGATAAATGGAAATGAGTTGGAATTTTATAAATACATTACATTTAATAATGCTTTAAATTTCTGGATAGAGAGACAAGGTCAATTCTCCCATATTGATAAAAGGTTTGAGTCCAGAAACTGTAATTATACAGACTAACATTCTCAAAGATATTGACAGGACTGTATGATCTCTATGATCTGGGCTGCTTGGTTTATTTAGTTTAGCTGAGATTGAGTCTTCATGAAGAATAATCTGCTTAACTGATAGAGATTTCAAGCCCCTATTTTTGAAATGCAAATAATGATCAAGTGGCCTTAAGAAAGGCTGATGATGTAGTAACTCAGGGTCTAGTTCAGACCATCCCTTACAGTCCAAGTTCCTACACTAACTGGCATTCCCTCTGCAAAGTCATCTCCTTCTCTTCCCCTCACTGACTCTGCTCCACAAAGCACTGGCCTCATTGCTATCCTCAAACACACCAAATAAGCTCCTGCCTCAGGGCTTTGCACATGTCATTCCTTTGCTTGGAACATTCTTTTCCTTTGCTAACTCTCTCACCTCTTTCAAGGCTTTGCTGGAATGTCACTCTCAGTGAAGGCTTTCTTTGTTACTCTATTTAAAATTGTAGCATTACTCCAGCCCTCCAGCCTATCCTATATTGTTTTTTTACCTTATTTTTCTCTATAATATTAACCTTCATCTCACATGTCATATATTTTTCTAGTTCTGGTTTATTTATGATCATCCCTCACTAGATTGGAGGAAATAACCTTAATGTATTTTGTTCTCTGTTGTATTTTAGTGCCCAGAGAGTGCCTAGCACATACAGGTGCTCAGTAAATACTAGTAGAAAAAAAGAATAATAATAAAAAGGCCACTGTTAACTGAACTCATTATTTAGATGAAGTTCTATAAAAATTTTGTTTAGTTCTACCTTCAAACATTATTCACTGTTTTACCTAATTGGGAAATTACATTCACATTTTATACATTATGTGTATAAGCGGGTCCAAAGTTCATACTATGTCATAGAAATTCCAAGTCTTCATGGAATTGTTATGAGTTTTACAAAGGGTTCATTGTGGTCTTAAGTATGTAATATTATCTACTAAATCTCAAGGACACAGTCAAATGCAAAGGCCCTATGAAGATGTACAATATTCTTATTGCTTTTTAAAAGCACCTTACTTGTGATTGAAACAAGGTGGTTAACTATCTCTCTGTGACCTATTATTTACTCTGGGTTATAGTTCATTATTTTCTGTTGGGAATTTTATATCCCTGAGTTATTAGCATAATAGACTGTAAAAATTTCTCTGGTAACATGTTGGTAGGAGGTTACCCATTTATATAATAAAATGAAATGCTATAATTTTTATTAATGTGTTATGCTTCCAGTAATATAGTAAAACCTTCATAAAAACATTAGTTTTGATGTATGAAATAGATGAGGGATGGATAGTAAATACAGAAAGAAACTGTGTAAATGATTTAGTTACATAGATGACTTCTAAATTAGTCATCAGCTACTGGGAAAAATAGTATAGACATCAATGTGATTAAATAAATGTGGATGCCTGTTCAATGAACTGAAGCGTATGACATGACTGTAAATGTGTATGCCAAATTAAAAAGAGGACACTTTTTTATACACTTTTATAAATGTGTCCTATTTACTTTCAATAATATATTTTATTTTGGTCACTAACATTATAATTACATAAATAACAAAGAATAGAAATTTTAAAGAAAAGTAACTATTACCTAAAAGTTTTGTTGCATTTTATGTGCTCATTCGTTTCTTAAAATGTATTTATGCTTCTTACCCTAGCTTTGAACTAGTTAAAATCCAATTATCTGCACAATTTGCCTGTAGGCAAGGAAAAGAATACACAGATATTTTCCTTGTACTTTATGCTTGCTTGATGGTATTTATCTTCATAATTAACATTTACTATATTTTCATGTTTATAAAGATGGCATAAATTACTTAAGAAACAGTTTTTTTAATAAGAGAAAGGAATTAATATAATCAAATCCACCCACATATACATCCCCAGATTTTATCTTTATGGATTTTTTATCATATTTTCTTCTAAAATATTTTAATGACTAAGACCAAAAAAACCAAACCCATTGCCGTTAAGTTGATTCCGACTCATAGCAACCCTATAGGAGAGAGTACAACCGCCCCATAGAGTTTCCAAGAAACAGTTAGTGGATTTGAACTGCCAACCTTTTGGTTAGCAGATGTAGTTCTTAACCACTATGCAACCAGGGTTCCATTTTCATAACTACATCATATTTAATCTTGGTGTAACACAATTTTTAACTATTCATGTACTGTTACAAATGTTAGTTTTTGTTTTTTGTCATTGTAAATAATGTTACAATTAAAATCTTTTGACATTGTCTAATTTTGGTGCCTCACAAAACAGAGCCAGGACAAAGACCTCAGTGCAGGTACTTCATATGAGAGAAGAACCAGGAAGCAGTACCAAAATAGAATGTATTATTGAAAGTAAATAGTACACATTTATAAAAGTATATAGTAAGACAGTCCTCTTTTTAATTTGGCATACCTGTTAGTCTTGTTATGTACTTCAGGAAGGAGGCAGAGTGAGCTAGGGAAGAGAAAACAGCAAATAAAGAGGGTGTATCAATTTGATCCACTTCCAGTCTGTCAGTTTGTTGTAATGTGGTGGCTTACATGTTTCTGTGGTTCTGGAAACTATGCTACTTGTAGTTCAAACGCCAGCAGCATCACCATGGTAGACAGGTTTTGGTGGAGCTTCCAGACTAAGATCGACTAGGAAGAAAGGCCTGGCAATCTACTGCCAAAAATTAGTCAATGAAAACCCTATGGATCATAGGAGAACATTATCAGACTCCCTTCTTTGGACATATCATCAGAAGGAAACAATTGCTAGAGGAGGACATGTTTGGTGAGTTAGAGGGCCAAGGAGGGCGTTAGGTGTCCCTTGGTGAGAAAGACCGGCACAGTAGCTGCAAGGATGGACCCTAACATGCCAGTAATTTTAAGGATGACATAGGACAGAACAATTCCTTCTGTTGTACATAGGGTGGCCATGAGTCCTCGCAGATTCAAGGACAGCCATCTATCTCTATTGACTTGATAACTGCTGTAGTCACCTGGGACGGTGTAGAATATAGTCCAGAATTGTCTCTCCTAAGGACCAGAAGAGTATTTATAGACCCTCTTCCCCTTGTTGAGGTTGCCCATGCCTCTTTCATTTCCTGGCTGCCTTGGACACTAGCTCAGCTACGTGAGGAGGCTGAGGAGGAAGCCCTAGGCAGCAAAGCAGAGGGTCCTGATTAGTACTAGAATATGGTGCTGTCAGCAAGAAAGAAAATGTCTACAGTAGCTGCAGCTGAAATGAAAATGGACCCAAGTGGTATGGCAGGCAGGGACGCAATTTCGAGTTCCAGCAGAGAGCTCCATGTGGTGCCAAGCGGGGCAATCGGAGCTTCCTGGACCCTCTGGCCAGGCCTCGGGTGTTTGCAACTCCCCTCTGTGACCTGATGGTGGTGGAGACGCCTTCCTGGCCGAAGTCTCCCAGGCACCTCAAATCCTAGCCGAGCCCTAAACCAGGGAAGCCCCTGCCAGGTGATGCAGCCCAGGACCTAGTATGAGAGTTGGGGTGAGAAGAGTGGCTGTAGGAGCTAAGGCTGTGGAGGCCATGAGGGTCCTTGAGGCCCAAGATGGCATGTCAGATTGGACTGAGCTGCCACCTCAGACTCAGGCCATGGTCCTGGGGTGACCTCTGTGCTGGACAAGATACCACTTCCTTAGACAATTAGGGACAGAGGCCTCACTAGCTGAAGGTGAATGGATCCTGGGACTATATTCCAGAGTTGTCTCTCCTAAGGATCTGAAGATTTATCCACCTTATTTCCCATGTTGAAAGTTTCCCCTGCGTCTTTCACTTTCTAGATACCCTGGGCACTGGCTGAGGGATCTGAGAAGTCTGAGGAGGAAGCCAGGAGGCAGCAAAACAGAGGCACCCCTCCCAACTTTTTAAAAGAAAATGTACTTAATTGCTACATTTAGGCTTTCTAAATGTAAAGAGTTTGTCAATAATGTAGAATTAGAATTGAAAAAATCACACACCTTGTAAATGCCATTTAGTTTAAAAAAAAAAAATGTCATTTGGAGTAGACTTTGGGAAATGGAATTGTTAGACCACCTCAAGAAGAGACACCAGGAGCGACACAAGTCTATGTTTATCCTGTTGGTTAGAGAAAAAATGTCTTCAAAAAACTACACTACACAATGCTCAGATGTGCCTGTGCCCCGCATTGCCTAATCTGCTACTGCCATTCTGCCAGACTGTAGCTGGCCACAGCCTCTAGAGAAGACATAGGGGAGTTAGTGGAATAAGCAATAGTCTCTGCTTCCAAATGTGGTCCTGAGGTACTAACCAATATTCATTACCTGGCTTCTCTGCCATACATTCTAACTTCCCCTCTTCTTGGCCAATACATCTGATCGTTTAGGTTGAAATCCTGGTGGGGTGAGGCAAACACTGTCCCTGAAGGTTACCCTTTTCGGGCCACAGGCACTACAATTGCCCATTCACTGTTACTGATGGCTATGGAAGTGTGAAGAGTCTTTTTTCCTACATGTGCCCTCCCCCACAAAACCTCTAGTTCAGAAGACTGTAAAAATATAGGAATGGGAAATACAAATACTGCAAGAGGTATCTGACGATAATAGCTGTTGTTGTTGGGTGCTATTGAGTTGATTCTGACTCACAGCGACCCTATATCATAAAAATAGAGCTGCCCCATAGGGTTTCCTAGGTTGTTATCTTTCCCACTGTGGAGGTAGTGGTGGGTTCGAACCACTGACCTTTTCGATAGCAACTGAGCATTTATCCATTGTGCCACCAGGGATCCTTGGCCAGAATAGTAAAAGCAGGTAATTCCACTTCTACACCTTGGATACCCAACATATGTATTCTAGCTTTTGGGGACAAACCACTATATATACACTGGCAGACAGTTTAATAAGCACACTTCATCCTGAATAACAGTGTTCCACCCTTGCAGACTGATACCTTAGCTGAGCCCATTCCAATATATGACAATTCCAATATTCTATCAGGCTGATTGCTATTGGGTGATGTCAAGCAAGTGAACTTGGTTACTGTACTCATTGTAGTACTTCCTTTGCCATAAAATGGATCCCTTGGATAGAGGAGAGTTTGGCAGCATTCCATGGTGTTTCATTAGGCAGTCGGTGAGCCTTGGATAGTAGTGTGAGCAGAGGCACAGCAGCAGGCAAGGCAAGCTAGTATTTGGGTGTTGATTCTATTAAGAATGCGTTACTGATCCCTTCAGAGTGTAAGGAATCAATGTAATCAACTTTCTACCAGTAACTTGTAATTTCTTAAGACTCAGCATCAGTTCTGCTATAGTCAGAATCTAAATTTAAACCTGATTACTCTGGTCTCTTCAGGAGCAAGTAGTAGCTAGGTCGGCCTTATGAGTGAGAGGCCAAGCTACCAAACCCAAGTACAGTTTCCAACCTGGAATTCATGGCTTACTCTGTTTACAGATACATTTTGAAAGCCTTGGGGTAATCTAGGACAGAGGTTGGCCAGCATTCACAGGATGAGTCATCCTGTTGACCTGGTTGATCAGTGCTTCTTTGGCAGAGGATGCTCTGTGCTAGGCATTGGCATGAAACACAAAGATCCTCGTTCTTTCAGCTGACTCCCATCTGTGTCACTACATGACTCATCCCCAGATAACTTTTTCTTCAGTCTTCCAATTTTGCTCCTTCCATGTCCTTGAACAACCAGTTTAGCCATTCAAAACTGCCCTGGAGTCCGTATCTTTTTTTACCTCAGGACACTCCTTCCATACAAAGTAGATGACCAAGTGAAGCTTTTTTCACTGAGAGGATTTCTCCCAGCACTGCCCTTTAGGACTCTCCTGAGTGGGATTGCAGAAGGTCAGCATTCTATTTTCAGCACCCACCAGCATATCAGAATGAGCTATCTGTGACCCAGGCCTGAGTTTTCTTTTGCTTTTCAGCTCATTTTGGGGAACATTCCATGAGGACTTAAATGCAAGTAGATGAATAAAGGTAGATGTATTAAAAATAGTAGCTATATACATAAATTTCTATCCTAATTATTTTTGCAGTGTAATTTTCTTACTGGGTCAATTATTATGCTTATTTAAAGGCATTTTATGTACAGTATCAGAAAAGCCACGCCAATATACTAAAAATAGATGAATGTTATCGGTTACTATTTTTAAGTAGTTTTACCTATTTCAAAGGCAAATAATGGCATATACACATTTATATTATACTTAATTAACAAATTTTATATTACCATTGATGCTGCATATTTTATATTGTATGTTTATATTATATGTTACAGACTATTTTATATTATATATTTATTAGTTACTCACTTTTTTTTCCTGTAAATTGACTTTCCTGTCTTTTCCTTTTCTATGATTGGGTTATTTTTTTTTATAACTGATTTGAAAATGTGTTTAAATAAAATTATCATTAAATCCTTTCAATGCTTTGATTTTTCAATAATTCTGTTTACTTTTTCTTTTATAACTTCTTTTTTTATGTTCTTTAGATTACAGAAATCTTTTCGCTTTGAATTTTTTTTATATTTTACTTGTAATTTTGTTTTGATATTTATCTATTAATACAACTTCCATTATGATATAATATATTTTTGTATATTTAACATGTTAATTTTTGAAATTCATTTTTACATGTGCTGTCATTTCATGATTTTTGAAAACCAATCCTTTACGTATTGGTCTGGATTAGTTTCATTATAATAATATTGTATATGTAAGCATTATTTTTTTTTAATTCTCTATTTTATTCTACTTATTAGTCAAACTCATCAGTATAATACTATTTAATTATTCCATGTTTATAATACTTAATAAAAATCTTAAAACAAAAGTTTCCATCATTTACTATTCAAATTTTCTTAGCATTCCTTGCCTGTTTACCTTACAAATGAACTTAACAAACATGTTGGTTTCCAAATTTTCCTCTCTACTGAGATTTACCCACTAGCATGCAAATGTGGCACTTATTTCTCCTCTCTTAAAAAAAAGAAAAGAAAAAACTCTCTTGACCCTCCTCCCCCTTCAGCTATTACTGCATCTCTCATCTTTCTTTCACAGCTAAGCTACTTGAAAGATTTTTTTTTTCACTCACTTTCTCAATATTTCCCCTTCTGTTTTCTTTCAGTCAGGCTTTTGCCACTAACCCAATAAAACCAGCTACTGTCAAGGTCACCAATTACCTCTATGTCTCTACATCCAATCTCAGACCTCATCTTATTTGACCTACTAGCAGCTTCTGACACAACTAGGTCTCTTCTGCTCCTTTGAAAAAATGTTTCACCTGACTCACAGGATTTTTCCCCCCCTCACTGCATCATTGACTGCTTCATCTCAGCCTTATAGGATGTTTTCTCTCCAATTCCCCAAATTCTAACATCGGCATGACTAAATCTCAAATCTTGTACCATATTTTGTTTCAATATATATTCACTTCTTTTATAAGCTCTTTCAGTGTCCTGAATTTAAATACCATCTGCTGCTCATGCTCTCGAAATTTATATTTTTAGCTGAGCCTCTAAGCTGATCTCAAAAATCATATATTCACCTAACTATTCAACATTTGGACCCCTGGTGGTGCAGTGGTTAAGAGCTCCGCTGCTAATCAAAAGGTCGGCAGTTTGAATCCATGAGCCGCTCCTCAGAAACCCTATGTGGTTGTTCTACTCTGTCCTATAGGATCTATATGAGTTGGATTTGACTCAATGGCAATGGGTTTTGGTATTCAACATCTATACTTGGTAACTAATAGGCATATAGACTTGTTGAAACCAATCTCCTGATTTTCCTCTCCAAAAGAGAAAACAAACAGATAACCACTGTCTTCCACAACTCAGTCAATACTTTCTCTATTTCTCCAATTATTAAGCCGCTTCCTTTATCTTTGTTCTTTTCTCTGTACCAGTAAATTCTACCAGCTCTATCTGAAGATTTCTTATTAACTCTAGACTACCAGCTTGGTCCAAGCTCTCTTCTTTCAATGAGATTGTTATAAATCTCTGAACTAGTATTCTTGCTTCTTTCCATAAATCCCTTTCAATTCGTTCACTACACAGCAGTCACAGTGATCCTGAAAAAGCATTAATTAGAGTATGTCATTCTGCCAGTGCCCTCCAATGGCATCCCATCTCTCTGAGTAAAAACTCAATTTCTGACAATGGCTTACAAGGGAAGACACAATCCAGCTTCCTTTGTACTTAGGAATTTACATCTTATTACCCTTTCTCTCATTTTCTCCTCAAGAGTCTCTAGCTATTGCTCAAATAAGCACATGCTTGGCATATTTCAACCTTCTGGCCTTTGCACTTATTCCTCCTATGCCTAAAATGGCTTCTCCCAGTTATCTGCCTGGGTCACAGCCTCAGTTCCTTCAGTTAGTTCTTTGAGATGCCTTCTTTAACCTTTCTATTTTCGCACCAAAGCTCTTGTTTCCTCCCTATTACCATTCCCTTTACTGTTATTTTTCTCCCATAGAAACTGTCATGGACTGAATTGTGTCTCCCAAAAAAATGTGTGTAGCAGCTTGGCTAGGTCATGATTCCCAGTATTGTATGATTGTGTTATCTGATGTGATTTCCTTATGTGTTGTAAACTCTACCACTATGATGAGATTATATGTGATCCCCTCATGTGTTGTAAATTCTATCACTGTGATGAGGTTATACTGATGAGGTTGACAAGATCAGTGTCTTAATGCAATCTCTTTTGAGATATAAAAGAGAAAAGCAAGCAGAGACATATAGGAACCTCATACCACCAAGAAAGCAGTGCTGGGAGCAGAGCGCATCCTTTGGACCTGAGGTTCCTGCCCACAGAAGCTCCCAGACCAAAGGAAGACTGATGACATGGACTTTCCTCCAGAGCTGATGGAGAAAGCGTTCCCCTGGTGCTGATGCCCTGAATTTGGACTTGTAGCCTACTGGAGTGTGAGAGAATAAATTTCTGTTTGTAAAGCCATCCACTTGTGATATTTCTGTTGGAGCAGCACCAGACGACTGAGATAGGAACTATCACCATTTAACATATATTACACCCACTCTATTTTATGGTGTCTCCCCAATATTTGATTATAACTGTTCTGAAAGAGGAAATTGAAATCCATTTTAGTAAATCTATTTTTTCAATGACAAGAATAATACCTAGAATATATTAGGTACTTAATAAATATTGATGAAAGCTGAATTAACATTTATTTTGCTATTCCCCACAGATTTAAAATGTGTGAATAACCTATAGTAAATATTCAATGCATATTTCTGTATTAATTAAAAAATAAAAGTTTCTATTTTTCAACATATTTGTTGGTAGAATATTACTGGCCGGACACTTGCTTTATAATAAAAGTAACTCATGGTTATTTTTTATACAAATTGAAGTCATCATAGATATCTGAGTTATTTGAACTTCTATAAATTTCTCTCTGAATGTGTTCTATGTAGTAACAATTTCTGGAGCTTTTGTGCCAGCCTAGATGCATATAGGAAAGTTTACGCTTTATGAAAAAAGAAATGGCATTTAACTTTCCATAATCAAATGACTCTATGTTGTGAAAAAGATATACAGAACCAAAATTAGGTAATAAAAATAATGAGATATTGTGGAATTTTTCAAAAATCTTTGTCTCCAAGTTAAGTACAAAAATGAAGGAAAATCTCTCTTTTAAATTTCACTATTATAACTGGGTGCTAAAATTATTTATATCAAAGTTTTTGTATTTTTCTCTTTCTTTCCTTAAATATTGAATGAATACTATGTGTTATATACTTAAGAAAGCAATTCACTACTTTGTTAGGAGATTCGTAAAATTACTACTTTATTTCCTTGTAGGAGGTGACTGCAGGACAATATGCCCTGCCAACCACACCATAACAGTAAGACAACACTCCAGATTTGCATAGTGCTCACAGGCCTGATTTCTAGATATTTATGAGGCTTTTAGAAAAAGGGAACCAATAAATAATATAGATTTCTCCATAAACATCAAGTCCTCCCAATCAGAGCCCGAACACATGTTACCATGTGGAAAGTAGCTTTTATTACTTAGAAGAATCAGACAGAATACAACAGAAAAAGTTCCATCATGAGCAGTGCCCCTTGACTCAAATGCTATCCAGGCAGAGATGATGACTCTTCCCTGTACATCTCTCTTTGTGCCATAGGTGAAGGGCTTAAACAGGACCTTACCTACTTACTCTCCCTGGACAGGTAGGTCCACTTAGGTGGACTCTAAACTTATGCTATGTGTCCTCCACCTGCACGATAGCTGAAGACACGAAGAAAATGTCCTCTCTTAGCTATTTTATACCCCCAGCATAAATGACTGGTTGTATCTTTTTAACCCTGCTAACAAACATCCTACTGCATCATGCCCCTTGACTTTCTGAGGAGGGGAGGGGCTTAGCACAGAATAGTATCTTTTTTAATCTTGCTAACAAACATCAGGCTTCAGTATGGGTGGTGACTTATTGTGAGGCCTAAAGATGCCAAAAGGGAGAGGAACTGAGAAAACCATGGCCACCGGGGTTGTTTGAAGGACTTTCTTCTTACAGCAACTATGACAAGTGGAGGTTGAGGGAACTAAAAGTTTATGTGTCCAGTAAAAAGACAAAGACAATATTGGGGTGAGAGAGAATGCAAATACTGCCCTTATAAATCAATTTTTAAGCAACAATTCGAACTTCAACCGATCTTGGGGATGGCGCACAGTGGATCAGTGTTTTGTTCCTTTGTGCATGGGGTCACCATGAGTTGAGAGTTGATTTGAGGACAGTTAACAACAACAAATATAATCCTACTTCAATGTTTATTAGTTTACGCATGACTCAATAAAACGTGCAAAGAATTGTTGAGTAATTATTGTAGGTACTTTACATTTTCAAATATTTCCTTGAATGTCCATAGCAAGAAAATTTGGGCATGTAGGATATACAAAAGCAAACCTCAGCTACAGTTTAATGAAATGATAAATTATCTTGGCAGTGGCACAAAAGTTGTTCTTCCAATAAGATTCTTCATTTGAAAAATGGACCTCCATGGATTTTTTATTGAACTCTTAACTCTTTAAGCTAAATTCATCATTACATTCAGTAAGTGGACTGCTTAGGGCAAACCTGTCCTAGAAGACCTTGGAAACTAGTCAAAGACAGATAAAATTTAAAAAATGTTTTAAATAATTTAGTATGTCATCTACCAGCCAAAATAATAGATATCAGGTTATTAGCATTGTGATATTATTAAGGTAAAAGTTCATTTATTTTCTAAAGAAAGAGCTAATGCTTCCATATAAATCATTAAACTTTAGATAGTATTATACTGCAAAAATATAACCCAAAGCATAGAGTTTTGAATTACCTTGTGAAGAAAATTATTTCTAGATGTTTAGAAACTAGTAATTTTAAATAATGAGAACTGGAATATTATCATTCACCAATAATATATTTAAATGAAAAAATTATTTTGTCCAATATATACATCTAGTTTACATAAATGAATTATGCATAAACTTAGAAAATATTGAATTTGGTAAAATTAAAACTACTAATTTCCTTTTTAAACATACATCACCTTGATAATTACTAACTTATTAAAGTTAATAATGCTAAAATATCATCATAGGTATAATGTTTAAATTAAATTTCATTGCTATTCTACTTTACAATACAACAAGGCCACTTAAAGATTGCCAAATATTTTAATGCATTTAATTTATTTTGCTAATTGAAAAAGAAAAAAAAAATATGTTTAAGGCCCCAAATATTGAACTTCTAACTTTTAGTTAGTTGAATAATTATAACGTGTTTTTTATTTGAAATGTGTGTGTGTGTTTTTTAATAATCCTTTAAATGTGTTTCTTGCAATTGTTTCAATCTGAATTAATTCAATTAAAAAGAGGTTTCACTGTTAAGTAGAGGTACAGAATGGAGGTTCCTGGTCACATGGCTTGACACAGTGTGTCCATCTTGGAATAAAGCCAATGACCCTGCATGAAGTTTGTAGAAAGGCACCTTCATGGAAATACCCATAGGAGATAGAGGTATGGCATGGACACATCCAGGGCTAAGTAAGACCACATTTGCTGGCTGTAGTTCAAGGAGGAGCCCACACTCTCTCACATGGTAATCACAGGAACATGCTTCTACAACCCTCAGCCCTCTGGTGAATAGCACCAAGAACCACCCCATCCTGGTAGCCCCAACTGACGGGGACCACATTACCAACTTACCCTATTTCCCTCCTCCATCTATCCCCCACTACCCCTACTTTCATGTCCCCCACTTCTCTCCTCCAGTCTGCTGGCCAGACCCCAGAACTCTCCCCACCAGCTCTGGCCCTACCATGCTCCACAACCCCAAATGGAACCAACCCAGACTCCAGACCCCTCCTTGCTAGCTCTGATCCCTCCCAGCTGTGCTCCGTAGCCCTGAGCAGATCAGGCCTGGACCCCAGACCCCTTCCTGCCTGCTCTGGCCCTACCTCTCTGCACTCTATGGCTCCAAGACAACCGGCCTGGACACCAGACCCCTCCCCACCAGCTCTGGCTGCCCTGCTGTGCTCCACAGCCCTGAGTGGATCAGGCCCAGAACCTACATCCTTCCCTGCTGGTTATAGCCCCATCCCACCAGGCACCACAGACGCAAGGTGAAACAGCCCAGATACCAGACCTTTCACCACTAGCTCCAGCCTGTCCCACCAAAACCCATGGCCTGAATGGAAACATCCCTGCACCCAGACCACCCATGCAGGCTCTAACCACTCCCTGCTGCACACCAGGGTCCTGAGCGTAACCATCCTGCAAACCATCCATCTCCACCCCTTCCTCCCTTGCTATACGTGTCCTGCTGCACCATACATAGTTGAGTGTGTGGTCCTGAACACTCAGAAAAAGTGGTGAGAGCTATCACACCCACAGAGAAACAAGCAACAAAGCATTCCCAGCTCACCCACCCACACAACAAAAAACAAAACAAAAACAAAAAAGCAGGATGAAACAAACAAATCTACAATCAATAAACGATACCTGAATATATCAGAGACAGTAGACAATATCAAAACCTAAAAAAAGGACAAAATAGCTCCAGTAACTGACTAAAATAAAGCACCAGATGACCTTCTGGTAGAATAAAATTCACTGGAAATACCTGACAGGGAATTAAAAAGTCTAATATTCAGGGACCTCCCAGAGATTTGGAAAGAGATCAAGGAAAACACAGGAAAAATTAAGGAAAAAATACACAAAATCTTGGAAAACACAGACAAAACTAAACAAAACATAGCCAAAATCAAGGAAAACATAGACAAGCCATAGAAGAATTCAGGAAAATAATACAGAACAAAACATAAAAATAAGTAAACAATTAAAATCATACAAAAAAAAAATTCAAAACATAACAAAATTTCAGAAGTGGATGATGAAATAGGTTTATAGGAGCAAGTTTGAAACAATGGAAGACAGAATCAGATAAGTTGAAAACAAATACATGGATGTCTGTTTGTCTGAGGAAAAATCAGGGAAAAGAACAAAGAAAGGAAATAATAAAGATCAGAGCAAAAATAAATGAAATAGAGAATAGAAAAACAGCAGAAAGAATCAACAAGACCAAAAGTTGGCTCTTTGAAAGAATCAGCAATCAATAAACCATTAGCCAAACTGACAAAAGAAGAACAAAAGAGGAAACAAATAACCCAAATAAGAAATGAAATGGGGGACATTACAACAGACCTAACTGAAATAAAAAGGATCATAATAGAGTACTATGAAAAGTACTTTGAAGTTTTTCATAGAGTACTATGAAAAACTGTGCTCCAAAAAATGTGAAAAGCTGTAGGAAATGGAAACACACTACACACCTAAGCTAACACAAACTGAGGTAGAAAATCTAAACAGACCCATAACAAGAGAAGAGATTGAAAAGATAATTTAAAAAAATTCCCAATGAAAAAAATTCCTTGCCCAGGATGCTTCACTGGAGAATTCTACCAAACATTCAGAGAAGAACTCACACTGGTATTACTCAAAATATTTCAGAACATAGAAAAGGAAGGGATAATTCCAAATTCATCCTATGAAGCCAGAATAACTCGGATACTGAAACAAGGCAAAGACATCACAAGAAAATAAAATTACAGACCAATATCTCTCATGAACATAGATGCAAAAATTCTCAACAAAATTCCAGCCAATAGAATTCAACATCATATAAAAAAAATTATACATCACAGCCGAGTGGTATTCATACCAGGTATGCAAGAATGGTTCAACATCAGAAAATCAATCAACATAATCAACTATATAAATAAAACAAAAGAAAAGAATCACTTGATCATCTCAATCGATGCAGAAAAGGCATTTGATAAAATCCAACATCCATTCCTGATAAAAACTCTCAATAAAATAGGAATAGAAAGGAAATTCCTCAACATAATAAAGGACATCGATGTAAACCAACAGCCAACATAATTGTCAACTGAGAGAAGCTGGAAACATTCTCCCTGAGAATGGGAATAAGACAAGGGTGCCCTTTATCACCACTCCTATTTAACATTGTGCTGGAAGTCCTAGCTAGAGCAATAAGGTAAGAAAAAGAAATAATGGGCATCCAAATTGGTAAGGAAGTAAAACTGTCCCTATTCACAGACAATATGATACTATACATAAAGAACCCTAAAGGATCCACAAGAAAATTACTGGTACTAATGGATTCAGCAGACTAGCAGTTTACAAGACAAACATACAAAAATCAGTTGCATTCCTATACACCAAAAAAAAGAACCATGAAAAAGAAATCAGGAATGCCATACCATTTATAATTGCCCCTAAAAAAATAAAATAGTTAGGAATAAATGTAACCAGGGTTGTAAAAGACCTATACAAAGAAAATTAAAAAAAAAACTACTGCAAGAAACCAAAACAGAGCTATATAAATGAAGAAAAAGAATTACCATAGTCATAGATAGGTAGACTCAGTGTTGTGAAAATGTCAATCTTACCCAAAGAGATCTACGAATATAATGCAATACTAATCCGAAGACTAACTGCATTCTTTAACAACATGGAAAAGCTAATTATCAACTTTATATGGAAAAGAAAGAGGCCCCGGGATAAGTAAAGCATTACTGAAGAAGAGCAAAGCAAGAGGCCTCACACCACCTGACCTCAGAACCTACTATACAGTTACAGTAATCAAAACAGCCTAGTCCTGATACAACGACAGACACATTGGCAAATAGAACAGAATCAAGAACCCAGACATAAATCCATCTACCTACTGCCACCTGATCTTTGATAAAGGCCCAAAGTCCACTAAATGGGGAAAAGATAGTCTTTTTAACAAATGTTGCTGGGAAAACTGGATGTTCATCTGTAAAAAAATGAAACAGGACCCATACCTCATACCATACACAAAACCAAATTCAAAATGGATCAATGACCTAAATATAAAACCAAAAACTATGAAGATCATGGAAGAAAATACAGGATCAACACTAGGGCCCTAATATATGGCATAAACAGGGTACAAACAATAACTAAGAATGCACAAACACCAGAAGATAAACTAGATAAATGGGATCTTCTAAAAATTAAACACTTATATTCTTCAAAAGACTTCACAAAGAGAGTGAAAAGGAAAACAGACTGGAAAAAAAATTTTTGGCTACGACATATCTGACAATGGTCTAATCTCTAAAATGTATAAGAAAATCCAACACCTCTACAAGAAAAAGGCAAATAATTCATTCAAAAAATGGGCAAAGGAAATGAACAGACTCTTCACCAAAGAAGACATTATGGTGGCTAACAGGTAAATGAGGAAATGCTCTCAATCACTAGCCAATAGAAAATTGTAAATCAAAACTACGATGAAATATCATCTCACCTTGACATTACTGGCATGAATCAAAAAAAAAAAAAAAAAAAAGAAATAACAAATGTTGGAGAGGTTGAGAGGAGATTAGAACTCTTATGCACTGCTGGTAGGAATATAAAATGGTACAACCACTTTGGAAAACTATATGACACATCCTTAAAAATCTAGAAATAGCTTTCCCACTCCTTGGAATATTTCCTAGAGAAATAAGAGCTGTCATACAAATGGACATATGCACACCCATGTTCATTGTAGTATTATTCACAACACAAAAAGACAGAAACAACCTACGTGCCCATTAACAAATGAATGGATAAACAAACTATAGTACATACACAGAATAGAATACTATGCAATAATAAAGAACAATGATGAATCTGTGTAACATCTCACAGCAATAATGAATCTGGGGTGCATTATGCTGAGTGAAATAAGTCAATCGCAAAATGACAAATACTGTATGAGACCGCTATTATAAAAACTCAATAAAATGTTTACAAACAGAAAAAAATCTTTGACAGTTACTAGGGAGGAGAAGATGGGGAGAAAAAATACTAACTAGACAATAGATAAGTAGTAAATTTGGTGAAGGGTAAGACAGTAAACCATACTGGAGCAGTCAGCACAACTTGACCATGGCAAGATCATAGAAGCTTCTTAGACACTTCCTGATGGACCAAGTTATTGATTAGGCTGAGGGCTGGGGACCATGATCTTGGAGGATATCCAGTTCAATTGGCTTAACATAGTTTATAAAGAAAATGTTCTACATTCTACTGTGATGAGTCACAGCTGGGGTCTTAAAAGCCTGTAAAGGGTCATCTAAGATACATCTATGAGTCCCATCTCATCTGGAGCAATGGAGAATGAAGAAAACAAAAGACACAAGGGAAAGATTAGTCCAAAGGATTAGTGGACCATAACTACCACAGCTTCCAGCAGACTGAGTCCAGCACAACTTGATGGTGCCTGGCTACCACCACCAACTGCTCTGGCAAGGGTCACAATAGAAAGTCCTGGGCAAGCAGGAGAAAAATGTAGAATAAAATTCAAATTCACACACACATACACTTAAAAAGACCAGGCTTACTGGTCTGACAGAGACTGGAGAAACCCTGAGACTATGGTCCCCAGGCACACTTTTAACTTAGTACTAAAGTCACTCCTGAAGTTTACCCTTCAGCCAAAGATTAGACAGTCTATAAAACAAACAATAACACACATAAGCACCGTGCTTTGTAGTTCAATCATGTATATGAGACTGAGTGGGCACATCATCCCAAAAGCGAAAATGAGAAGGCAGGAAGAAACAGGAAAACTAGACAAGAGGAAACGGGTAAGCTGCGGTGGGGAAGAGGAGAGTGTTGACACATTGTGGGGTTGGCAACCAATGTCACAAAACAATTTGCATATTAATTGTTTAATTTGAAACTAATTTGCTCTGTAAACTTTCATCTAAAGCACAATGAAGGAAAAAGAGAGGTTTCAGTTTATAGCATATAAGCATATATAGATTAAGAAGGAATTGCAGTAAATGAAGCAATCAGAATTGTCCTCTTCCTTCAAGCTGGAACAATTTTAAAATAACCTTTACCATCTCTATCATGCTACCATTACTCTCCTGATTCATCAGATAAATTGATTAAAATATTTACTAGTTATATAGTTTATGTCGTTCTCATATACAGCATCTATTTTCTCCTCTCACCTAACATCTAATTAGGTAGCACAAGCCATGTTTTATTATCTGTGTTTAGTGAAGAAGTAAGTGCTAGAAGATGATTTGCCAAATTCAAGATTAATGAAAGTGCCTAAAACTTGGTGGAGTAACTAACTTCTGATATTTTCTTCTGAGTTGAGTGCATATAATGCTATTAAAATAAATGGTTAAGCAAATAATTTAACACCATAAAGTTAACCACAATTTATAAACGTTCTCAATTTATATCAGAGCTTTGAATTGGTTTAAAAGGGTTCAGTCATGGCTGATGAAGTAAAACCAGAAAAAAACCTGAATTTTTAAAATTTGGGTGATCATGAAGGCTAACCAGAATGGAAAAAATTAGGAGTTGAAGTCCTGGAATTTGCCTGTGGGAGGAGAAGTGATGTAGATAGATAATGATTATGAGGTAAGTAGGCTAATTTCTGTGGATACCATGATAATAAAGAGGTATAGGAAAATCAATTAAGAGGTATAGGGAAATCAAGAGTAGGAATAAGTTTGAAGGATAACAATGTGAATTTGGTTATTTTCTTTTCAGTTCATCAAATGAATTGGGATATTCTTATCTCCAACAATATTCTAGGAATAGGAAGTAACAAAATTAGGGTTTCTACTCTAAATGACTCCCAGTATTTTGGTTTGAGTTTCCAAGAAGTCCTCCAATCAGACATGTCCAGCAGTCAGTTACAATGCATGATTAGAATTCTGGGAAGACATCAAATTATACTAGTGCTCATTTTGATAACTGAACTCATGAGAATGAGTGATGCTTCAAAAGGAGGGAAGAAAATGAAGAGAAGAGAATTACATTTAGAAATTTAGAAATGCCTAAATTCAAGGGACAGCAAGGGAGTGACGATTTATCAAGTATTGCAATCATCCATTGAATTATTTTTAACTGAGCATCAATTTCCACCAGTCAATATCCAAGATGGCATGATATTGTTGAGTGATTCAGGGATGATAACAGAGGAGCACAATATAGCCACAGAATCTGAAAAGCAGTCAAGGTCTGGTTTGGGGTGGTGGTGGGCAAAACTCTTAAAAGAGGAGCTAGAGAAGATTTTCTGTTTTTTTAGATTCCAAATGGAATCTCAAAGGATGGTAGAGATTATTTGGGTAGATACAAAAGAAGGAGAGGATGCTGTAGGTGACAGTGAGACTATATGAAGCATTATTCAAGGAACTTCAAGTACTTTCATTTGAATGGACCGTACTGGAAAAAAAAAAAAAAAGGATTTGCCAGACTCTCAAGTACATTATAAGTCTAATACAAGTCTAAATATTGCACAGCCTGAGGATTTGCTTAAAATAATGACTAAAGTTGATTGTTGGTATATGCATTTATGGAATGGTACCTGAAAAAAAGTTAATGAAAAATTGCTGATTTTTCTTAATTGCTTATTTATCTTACTTATGTCTTTCCTGTGAATGATGTAATGATTGTGCCAATTTATGAATATTTTCTTGAAATATATATTGAAATATCCTATGGTTACATTTTAAAATTTATTATGACAGTCTAAAAGGGGAAAAAAATGTCCTAGTGGAATAATGGTTAAGCACTTAGCTGTTAACCAAAAGGTTGGTGATTTGAACTCACAAGCAGCACCTCAGGACAAATGACCTGGTTATCAGCTCCTGTAAAGATTTACAGCCTAGGAAATCCTAAGGGGTAGTCCTACTCTGTCTTATAGGGTCATTATGAATCAGAATTGATGCAACAGCACACAACAACAACAAAGAGGAACATATACATATAACAACCAGCATAAACCTAGAGATAATATTCCAGTTTAACAGTAAAATGTGGGGGGTGGATATAAAACACATAATTTTTTTTTTTTTATTACACTACTCTTAGTAAAATTGCAGTGAAATCCTAATAACTATTTACAAAGCTTAACTGAGATCCCTTGTCATTGTTAGCCATCCAAGAGACTCCAAATCAAGGAAATCTTATGTATAACAGGGCATGTTGGCAACATGTTGATAATCATTTGCATATTTGAGATCACTGTGTGGCTATTCTGTCAATCTATCTCAAAGAGGATTTCCCTCATTTCCAGTGATCCTCTACCAAATGTGTTCTTTTCTGGTAATTGGTCATTCCTGATGACGTGTCCTAAATAAGTGAGCCTAAGTCTCACCATCCTTTCTTCTAAACAGCATGTGGTTGTATTTTTTCTAAGGCTGATTAGTTCCTTCTTTTGACAGCTCATACCCCTTACTCCACCTTAGAATTCTACAGCCACCATCTCTAAGCATAATTATCCATTTCTTTCTAGTTCTGGGTAACAGTGGCATATTTCTGGAACTATTGATAAGATATAAACTTTAAGGAAGGATTTTGGGAGGTGAGGCCAAGATGGTGGAGTAGTCAGATGCTGCCGGTGGACCCTCTTACAAAAAAAAACCTCAAAAAAACAAGTGAATAAATTATATATGGCAGTATGGGAGTCCTGAACATCAAAGCAGAGTTGAGGAACCAGACTGAGTGTCAGGGGGAGGGAGAGACAGTTCAAAAACAGCAGAGGAGTTGCCAGACCTGACGTGGCGAAACTCTGAGCCCTTCAGGCCTGATCAGCTTGGGGATGAGCAGTGACAAAGGCAAGCAGCTGTGCTCAGGAGGCACATTTTCTGCACTGGGAGAGATCCAGTGCCAGAAAGTCTACACAGCCACCCAGAACCAGTGAGAAGCAGCCCTCAATAGATGAAAGATAAATACTTGCATATGGCTTATCTCATGGATTGAAAATACAACCCTTAGGGAAAAACCTCTCTCCCACTTACCTCCCCACTCCCTGCTCTGCACTGAGTCCCAGATCAGCTTCAGCAATTTCCGAGTCCCCTGGGCCAGAAGTAGGATCCATCACACATCTGGAACTATTCTCCCTGCCTTGGAGAGTGAACAAATTAACACATGGGGGAAGAAAATAAACTGCCAGCTCCCCTAAGCCAGGAAACCAGGGGAGCCACTACTCCTTTGCCTAGGCACAGGCAACAGGTATCCACGGACTTTGAGTGTCTTTCCCCCTGCATAGACTTGCTTGGGCCCATTTCAACAGTGTAGGCCCTCATTACCACAGTACAACAGGGTATATACTAGAAGTCTAACTTCAACTGTTTCAGCTGTCAAGTGGCAGGTTCTTGACATTTGACACTGCTGTGTGCATTAAGCAGGGTCTTCACCTACCCACAACAGGGGACTAAGGACTGGTGCCTCCACCCATGCCACCTAGCCACCTGCAATAGGGGCCCATGAGTAAGAGGTACACCTGAGACCTTACAGTCAACAGCATTAGGTGCTCATAGTCCAGCTACAAAACCCTACACACTCTAGGGAATAGGGACATGTCTTCCTCCTGGATACTTGGGGGTGGCTGTCAGGCCACTGTCTTGCTCAGAGTGTGTCCCCCTGCTGCACTCAGATGCCTGTGCCTACACCAATAACCTATGCCTGTCTAGGACTATAAGTGAGAGCCTACACTACACACTTGGTGGCTATCTACCTGGGCAATTGAGCTGAACCCATACAGGAGAAGTGGGTGGACTCCTGAGCTCCTATACCTAGCAACAGATCTAACCATCTGGTGACAGGCCATTAGAGCTTCAAAGATGCCAATAATCAAACTAGCTCATACAAACAACCTCTTTGGCCATATCAAAACACAACAAGAAGCTAGGACACATTAAGCAAACATAAAATAAATAAATATAATAGCATGTTGATGGCTCAGAGACAACAGTCAGTATCAATCACATAAAGAGGCAATCCATGATAGCTTCAGCAAGCTCCCAAAATAAAGAATCTAGAAAATTTCCAGAGGAGGAAAATTTCTTGGAAACTGGAGGCAGAATACAAAAGATTAATGTACAGAACTCTTTAAGAAATTAGGAAGGAAACTAAGCAAAAAGCAGACCACAAACTAGAGGAAATTAAAAAGATTAGAGAAAAGCATAATGACAAATTTAACAGGCTGCAAGAATCCACAGAGAGACAGCAATCAGAAATCCAGAAGATTAACAATAAAATTTTGGAATTAGACAACTCAATAGAAAGTCATAGGAGCAGAACTGAGGCAGTAGAAGTCAGAATTAGTGAGATTAAAGATAAAGCACTTGACACCCATTTATTTGAGGAAAAATCAGATAAACAGATTTAAAAAAAATGAAGAAACCCTAGGAATTGTGTTGGACTCTATCAAGAGGAATAATCTATGAGTGATTGGAGTACTAGAACAGGTGGGGATAACAGAAAATACAGAGAGAATTGTTGAAGATTTGTTGGCAGAAAACTTCCCTGATATTGTGATAGATGACAAGATAGCTATCCAAGATGTTCATCGAACCTCACATAAGGTAGATCCCAAAAGAAAGTCACCAAGACATATTATAATCAAACTTGCCAAAACCAAAGATAAAGAGAGAATTTTAAGAGTGGCTAGGGATAAACAAAAAGTTATCTACAAAGGAGAGTCAATTAGAATAAGCTTGGACTACTCAGCAGAAACCATGCAGGCAAGAAGGCAATGGGATGAAATATATAAAGCCTAGAAGGAAAAAAACTGCCAGCCAAGAATTATATATCCAGCAAACTGACTCTCAAATATGATGGCGAAATTAGGGACTTTCCAGATAAACAGAGGTTTAGGGAATTTGCAATAACCAAATCAAAATTACAAGAAATACTAAAAAGAGTCCACAGGTTAGAAAATCAGTAACATCAGATAACAACCGAAGACTACAACACAAGACAGAGCAACCAGATGTCAACCCAGATAGGGAAGTCACAAAAGTAAATCAAAGCTAAAACACTGAAAACAGGGAAGCAGATGTCAATACATAAAAGATGACAACATTAAAACAAAAAAGGGGGACATACAAAATGTAGACATAGATTTTTCACATGGAGAAGTCAAGGCAATATAAAGAAGTAAAAGACTGGTATAAACTTAGAAAAATAGGGGTAAATACTAAGGTAACCACAAAGGAAACTAACAATCCTACAAGTCAAAATAAAAAATTAGAAAAATATAGAGACTCAGCAAACACAAAATCAACAAAAATGAAAAGATGAAAAGAAAATACATGAAGAAAAACTACTCAGCACAGAAAATTAAGTGGAACAAAGAATCTGTGAACAACACACAAAAAAAGACATTAAAATGACAGCACTAAACTCAGACCTATGAATAATTGCGCTGAATATAAATGGACTAAATGCACCAATAAAGAGGCTGAGAGTGGCAGATTGGATTAAAAAACTCAATCCGTTTACATGCTGCCTACAAGAGACAAACCTTAGACTTAAAGATACAAACAAACTAAAACTCAAAGGATGGAAAAAAAGATATCAAGCAAACAACACTCAAAAAAGAGCAAGAGTGGCAATATTAATCTCTGACAAAATAGACTTTAAAGTAAAATCCACTACAAAGGATAAGGAAGGACACTATATAATGATTAAAGGGTCAATACACCAGGAAGACATAACTATAATAAATATTTACCCACCAAACAACAGGGCTCCAAAATACATAAAACAAACTCTAACAGCACTGAAAAGAGAGATAGACATCTCCACAATAATAGTAGGAGACTTCAAGACATCACTTTTGTTGAAGGACAGACCATCCAGAAAGAAGCTCAAAAAAACATGGAAGAGCTAAATGCTACAATCATCCAACTTGATCTCATAGACATATACAGAACATTCCACCAAACAGCAGCCAGTATACTTTCTTTTCCAAAGCACATGGAACATTCTCCAGAATAGACCACATATTAGGCAATAAAGCAAGACTTAACAAAATCCAAAGGATCAAAATATTCAAAGCATCTTTTCTGACCATAAGGCTATAAAAGTAGAAATCAACAACACAAAAAGCAAGGAAAAATATCAAACACATGGAAACTGAATAAAACATAGCTCAAAAACTACTGGGTTATAGAAGAAATTAAGGACAGAATAAAGAAATTCATAGAATCAAACGAGAATGAAAACACAGCCTACCAAAACCTTTGGGACACAGCAAAAGCAGTGCTCGGAGGTCAGTTTATAGCAATTAATGCACAAATCCAAAAAGAAGAAAGGGACATAATCAAAACATTAACCTTACTACTGGAACAAGTAGAAAGAGAGCAGCAAAAGAAGCCCTCAGGTACTAGAAGGAAATAAAAAGAATTAGAGCAGAATTAAATGAAATCGAGAACAGAAAAACAATTGAAAAAGTTAACAAGATCAAAAGATGGTTCTTTGAAAAGATCAACAAAATTGATAAACCATCGGCCAAACTGACAAAAGAAAAACAGAAGAGGAAGCAAATAACCCATACAAGAAATGAGATGGGCGATATCACAACAGACCCAAATGAAATTAAAAGAATCATAACAGAATACTATGAAAAACTGTACTCTAACAAATTTGAAAACCTAGAGGAAATGGACAAATATTTAGAAACTCATTACCTACCTAAACAAACACAAACAGAGGTAGAACAATTAAATAAACCCATAACAAAAGAAGAGATTGAGAAGGTAATTAAAAGACTCCCAACAAATAAAAGCCCTGGCCCGGATGCCTTCACTGGAGAATTCTAAGAGACTTTCAGAGAAGAGTTAACATCACTACTACTAAAAGTATTTCAGAGCATAGAAAAGGATGGAATACTCCCAAACTCATTCTATGAAGCCAGCATAACCCTGATATCAAAACCAGGTAAAGACCACAAAATAGAAAATTACAGACCAATATCCCTCATGAACATTGACTCAAAAATCCTCAACAAAATTCTAGCCAATAGAATTTAGCAACGTATCTAAAAACCAATTCACCATGATCAAGTGGGATTTATACCAGGTACAGGGGTATGGTTCAATGTTAGAAAAACACTCGATGTAATCTGTCACATGAGTAAAGCAAAAGACAAGAACCACAGGATCTTATTAATCGATGCAGAAAAGGCATTTGACAAAGTCCAACACCCATTCATGATAAAAACTCTCAACAAAATAGGAATAGAAGGGAATTTCCTCAACATAAATATGGGCATTTATACAAAGCCAACAACCAAGATCATCCTAAATGAAGAGTCTTTGAAAGCATTCCCCTTGAGAAAGGAAACCAGAAAATGATGCCCTTTATCACCACTCTTATTCAACATTGTGCTGGAGGACCTAGCCAGTGAAATGAGGCTAGAAATAGAAATAAAGGCATCCAAATTGGTAGGGAAGAAGTAAAAATATCTCTATTTGCAGATGATATGATCTTATACACAGAAAACCCCAAAGAATCCACAAGAAAACTACTGGTACTAATACAAGATTTCAGCAAAGTATCGGGATACAAGATAAACACACAAAAATCAGTTGGAATCCTTTACAGCAACAAAAAGAACTTCAAGAGGAAATCACTAAATCAATACCATTTACAATAGCCCCCAAGAAGATAAAATGTTTAGGAACAAATCTAAGCAGAGACGTAAAAGACCTATACAATGAAAACTACAAAACACTACTGCAAGAAACCAAAAGAGACCTGAATAATTGGAAGAACATACCTTGCTCATGGATAGGTAGACTCAACATTGTGAAAATGTCAGTTCCACCCAAAATGATCTACAGATACAATGCAATCCTGATCCAAATTCCACCGGCATTTTTTAATGAGATGGAGAAACAAATCATCGACTTCATATGGAAAGGGAAGAGGGCCCGGATAAGTAAAGCATTACTCAAGAGCAAGAACAAAGCGGGAGGCCTCACATTACCTGATTTTAAAACCTATTATACTGCCACGATAGTCAGAACAGTTTGGTACTGGTACAACAACAGATACATAGACCAATGGAACAGAATTGAGAATCCAGACATAAATTCATCCACCTCGGAGCAGCTGATATGTGACAAAGGCCCAAAGTCCATTAACTGGGAAAAAGACAGTCTTTTAACAAATGGTGCTGACATAACTAGATATCCATCTGCAGAAAACTGAAAGAAGACTCATACCTCACAACATACACAAAAACTAACTCAAAATGGATCAAAGACTTAAATACAAAATCAAAACTGATAAAGATCATGGAAGAAAAAATTGGGAAAATTCTAGGAGCCCTAATACATGGAATAAACACAATATGAACTACAAGTAACAATGCACAAGCACCAGTAGAGAGTAAATAACTGGGAGCTCCTAACAATCAAACACTTATGCTCATCAAAAGACTTTACCAAAAGAGTAAAAAGACAACCTACAGACTGGGAAAAAATGTTTAGCTACGACAAATCCGATCAGCTTCTAATCTCTAAAATCCACAGGATACTGCAAAACCTCAACAACAAAAAGACAAATAACCCAGTTAAAAAATGGGTAAATTATACGAATAGACACTTCACCAAAGAAGATATTCAGGTGTCTAACAGACACCTGAAGAAATGCTTACTATCATTAGCCATTAGAGAAATGCAGATCAAAACTACAATGAGATATCATCTCACCCCAACTAGGCTAGCACTAATTCAAAAAACACAAAATAATAAATGCTGGAGATGTTGTGGAGAAACTGGAACACTTATATACTGTTGTTGGGAATGGAAAATGGTGCAACCACTTTGGAAATCGATTTCACGCTACCTTAAAAAGCTAGAATAAGAAGTACCATATGAGCCAGCTATCCTGCTCCTTGAAATATATCCTAGAGAAATAAGAGCCGTCACATGAATAGATATATGCACACCCATGTTCATTGCAGCACTGTTCGCAATAGCAAAACGATAAAAACATCCTAGGTGCCCATCAATGGACAAATGGATAAACAAATTATGGTATATCCACACAATGGAATACTACGCCACAATAAAGAACAACGATGAATCCATGAAACATAACATGGAGGAATCTGGAGGTCATTATGCTGAGTGAATTTAGTCAGTCACAGAAGGACAAATATTATATAAGACCACTATTGTAAGAGCTCAAGAAAAGGTTTAAACACAGAAGAAAACATTCTTTGATGGTTATGAGGGTGGGGACAGAGGGTGAGGGTTATTTAGATAGTAGATAACAATTATCTTAGGTGAAGGGAAAGACAGCACACACTACAGGGGAAGTCAGCACAACTGGACTAAACCAAAGCTAAGAAGTTTCTGGAATACAATTAAACACTTTGAGGGATAGAGTAGATGGGGTAGGGGTCTGAGGACCATGCTTTCAGGGGTCATCTATGTCAACTGGCATAACAAAGCTTATTAAGAAAATGTTCTGCATCCTACTTTGGTGAGTGGTGTCTGGGGTCTTAAAAGCTTGTAAGCGGCCATCTAAGGTGCAGCAATTGGTCCCAACCACCTAGAGTAAAGCAGAATGAAGAACTCCAAAGACATAAGGGAAGTCTTATTCCAAGAGACAGAAAGGGCCACATAAACCAGAGACTTCATCAGCCTGAGACCAGAAGATCTAGATGGTGTCTGGCTACCACCAATGACCGTCCTGACAGGGAATGCAACCGAGAGTCCCAAATGGAGCAGGAGAAAGGTAGGGTGCAGAACTCAAATTCTAGTAAAATGACCAGACATAATGTATAACTGAGACTGGAAGAACCCCAGAAAGCATGGCCTCTGGATTCTCTATCATCCCAGAATTAAAACAGTTTTCGAGGCAAACTCCTCAGACAGGGATTGGACTGGACTGTGGGACATAAAGTGATACTTGTGAGGACTGTGTGTCTTAGCTCAAATAGATACAAGAGACTAAATGGACAGCCTCTGTCTGGAGGTGAGATGGGAAGGCAGAGATAGTTAGAAGCTGGCTGAATGGACATGGGGAATCAGGAGTGGAAAGGAGGAGTGTGCTGTCACAGTATGGGGAGAGCAATTAGGGTCACACAACAACGTATGTACAAATTTTTGTATGGGATAAAAAATGGTCCTAACCACCTAAAGGAGAATGAAGAACACCAAAGACACAAGGAAAGTATTAGCCCAAGAGACAGAAAGGGCCACATAAACCAGAGACTTCATCAGCCTGAGACCAGAAGAACTAGATGGTGCCCAGCTACCACCAATGACTACCTTCAGAGAGAGCACAACAGAGAGTCTCTAATAGAGCAGGGGAAAGGTGAAGTGCACTTTCTACTAAGAAGACAAGACTTAAAGGTCTGACTGAGACTGGAGGAACCCCAGAAAACATGACCTCTGGATTCTATATTAGCCCAGAACTAAAACAATTTCCGAGGCCAACTCTTCAGACTGAGATTGGACTGGACTGTGGCACATAAAGTGATACTCACGAGGAGTGTGCCTCTTGGCTCAAGTAGATACAAAAGACTAAACGGGCAGTTTCTGTCCGGAGGTGAGATGGGAAGGCGGAGTGGATTAGGAGCTGGTTGAATGAGCATAGGGAATCAGAGGTGGAAAGGAGGAGTGTGCTGTCACAGTATGGGGAGAGCAATTAGTGTCACATAACAATGTATGTATAAATTCTTGTGTTGAAGACTAACTTGAAATGTAAACTTCATTTAAAGTACATCAATAAAAATATTAAAAAAAAGAAGGATTTTGCATAATAAAGTCTGCATACATATTTAATTTTTTGGTTTGGTTGACTTATTTTTTATAGCAGTTTGATCAACATAAAGATTAAATAGAAACTTAAAAGAAAAACTTTACAGTCTCTCTTGTTAGGCTTTGTTGTTACGTGTATATCGAGTATTATATTTCTATGGCATGTTCTTGAATGCAGTTATAATAACTGGGTCTTTATACATTTTTCAGACAACAAGATATCAGCTTTTAAAGAATTACTTGGACTATAAAACTACTGACATTAAATAATATATACTTTTCTTCTGAGTATGTTTAATGTAATAGAATTTATATAATAGATGTGTCTTATTAGCTATAAACTCTTAAATTAGTTGTAATTTACTCACTATCAGATTGTGTCTTGTGTAGAACAAGTGCTTTTTTAATGTATATATTCTATTTGTTTTGTTTTTTCATAGGATTTCTACATATAAAGTCAGTCTTCTTTGCAGATATAAGTTCTATCTAAATTGACCAAACGACATGAGAAATAATCTAAAATTAAGGAAAAAATATATAGAGAAAATACTTTCAAATACTGTCATATTTTTATTGCCCTTTTTTTTTTCTTATAAAGGTTTTGACATGTGTTATGGATGCTTGATACAAGTAAAACAGAGTTGGTATTATTTTCCTAATTTTACTGGAAAGAATACTGAGATCTTTAAATAAAGGGTCAGTACCAAAAGCCAGTAATGACAAACTGGGTTTAAACCAAAGCCTTATGATGTTAGCTATTTTTACAATAATATATATATGGTCACCATGTAAGGCTATATGAGACATTACTAATAAATTTTCCTTGATTCATCCCATTCTATAGTGTGAGAAAAGAAAAAAAATCTGATTCTTTTTAAAGAATATCTAACGAAATTACATTACTATATTATTCATTTTTTTCTGCTTTTATAAATACATAACAAGCATTTCATTAGTGGAAAAAACACTTTTACAAAAAAGATTCAAAATATTTCTAGAGTAAAGTTGCTATAACATATACTATAATATATACTTATTCTGGAAATACATGTATGTATGTAAACATATATTCATAGTCATGATTTTCTTTTATATTGTTCTTAAATTTTTATTTTTGATATTTTATTAATGATTCTTTTCTTTATTTTGTTTCATATGGCACACAGAAACTCTTAGGACTTGAATTTTTCTGTGTCACTTATTAGTAAGGCAAGACAATTTTTACAAGATAACCTTCACTTTTGCTTTTGCTACCACCAAAAATTATAATTACTTATGAAAACTTTAAGTCTTTGAAAAGGAGTCATACTATCATTTCCAATTTGGAATACACTTAGTTAACACTAATTTAGTGCATACTATATGTGGGGCTTTGGTGGTTCAGTTGTAGAATTCTCACCTTTCATGCAGGAGGAGACTGAGTTTGATTCCCAACCAATGCACCTAATGCACAGCCACTATCTGTCAGTGGAGGGTTGTATGTTGCTATGATGTTGAACAAGTTTCAGTGAAGTATCTAGACTGAGATGGACCAGTAAGAAAGGCCTGGTGGGACTTCCGGCAACATGTCACTCTAGGCAGTAGCACCATGCCGTCCCTCCACAGCAAAGATCCAAAAAACTAAGCCAAACAGAGAAAACAGCAATCCTGAAACCCTAAGATGTCAAATGAAGAGATAAAGAACTCAGGCAAGCACCAAATTGAGTGAGAAAGCTGACAGAGAACAGAGAGCAAGGAGAGGTTCATGCAGAGGTCCCCTATCAGCTAACGCAGCATGGATCCGCCATATTGGACTCCTATCAGAGACCAGCAAATGGGGGTACGAGAAAGCAGCTTCATGGAGCTTCCAGCAGGAGACAGAACAACTGGCAATTGGTGATACATGCTTTCCCACCCCCTACCCTTCTTCACCCCACTCGGCCTCCTCTGCATCACGTGGCCACAGACTCTTGGCTGGGAAGCACCAGCTACTTGGATTCCACCCACCCGCACTGACCGACTCCCTGAGTGCCAGTTGTTGGCTGCTGGTGTTGCTTTTTTCCTCTTCTTTTGATTTCTTCCTTACCTCTCACCACCTCCCCCTCCTTTTGCTGAAATACCTGGCCCCATGCGCCATCTTTGCTTCTTCCTGGGGGGCTGCGGAGCTCCATTCAAGTGTGGAACTGCTTTCTGGTCTGGGCTGCCACACTGGTGCGATCCTGAGGCTTTTGTCTGTTTGTTTGTTTGGAATTGTTTGTTTGCTTTCTTTTCCTTTTATCAAGTTGGTAGCCCATTCTGGCTGGGCAGTGCTACAAGGCTTGGGACTTGCCCCCTCAGCTTGCACAGATGGGCAGAGGGATCCCTGGGGACATTTCTTTTTTGAGTTTTTTTTTTTTTCTGTTTTATGGGGGGCTTTACTTGTCTTTTTTTTTTTTTTTTAATTTGTTTTGTTTTCTTCTCCCTCTTTTTCCCTTTTTGTCTTTCTTCATTACTCAGTTTCTCATCTTTCTATACTTTCCTTCTCTTCCTGTCCCCTGGATACCTGGCACTGAATTCCTCCACGCCTTCTAGCCAGGCTGTACTGCAACACCTGGGAACAACTTCCCCAGACCTTGTACCACACCAGTGGGATCCCTGGGAACGTTGCTGTTCTTTTTTCTTTCTGATTTTTATTTATTAATTCTTTTCTTTTCTATCTTCTTCTTCCCCGTTTTGCTTTTCTCCATTTCATAATCTCTCATCTCTCCACTCCAAAGGCAAGCTCCCCTAGCACTCTTTTTTGTTTGTTTGTATGTTTTTGGCTCCTGTTCCTCTCTCCTCTTTCCCATACTCATCTTAGCTCTACTCATCACAATCTCCCCCTTCCATCCTGCCTACCTTCACCATGTGCTTAACATCACACCACCAAGCAGCACAGGCACAGCCTACTGGAACCTGCCCTGCACTGATTACCAACCCGCCCTGGTGGCTGTGGTAAGTGTCACAAACAACCCATCCCAGAAACTCTTCTTCAGCTAGACCTGCCATGCTGTACCATATCTGAGTGATGGACCCTGCCAACTAGAGAAAGAGGTGAAAAGTATCGTGCCCACAGACAAGCAAACAACAAAGAACACACAGCCCGCCTGCTCAGACATAGCCAAATTAGAAAAAAAAAAAAAAAAAAGATGAAACAAACAAATCTACAATCAATAAACGAGAAAAAATAACTACTGAATGACCCGAAGACAGCAGACAATATCAAAACATTTACAAAAACAGGACAGGATGTTTCCAATAGGCGTCCAAAATAAAACACCAGATGACTTTCCAGTAGAAGAAAAGGCAGTAGAACAACCTCATAGGGCATTCAAATCTCTAATACTCATAATTACCCAAGAGTTGAAGTAAAAAGCAGACAAAAATGAGGAAAAGATAGACAAATTCTTGGAAAAGGCAGACAAATTCATCAAAAATACAGACAAAAAATGGAAGAATTCAGGAAAATAATGCAGGAACAAAATGTCAAAATAAATTCACAATGAGAAATTATACAAAAACAACAATTAGAATTCCAAAAGATAAACAACAAAATTTCAGAAATGGACAGTATCATAGAAGGGCTGAGGAGCAGATCTGAGACGGTGGAAGACAGGATCAGCGGAATTGAAGACAAACTCTTAGATACAACTCGGTTTGAGGAAAAATTGGAAAAAAGAATGAAGAATAATGAAGAGACCCTGAGAATTACGTGGGATACAATCAAAAACAAAAATCTGCAAGCGATTGGAGTTCCAGAACAGGGGGAGAAAACAGAAGACACAGAGAGGATCATTGAAGGATTGTGGACAGAAAACTTCACCAATATCATGAAAGATGAAAAGCTGGCCATCCAAGAAGCTCAACGAACCCCATATAGGATACACCCCAAAAGAAAATCACCAAGATATATCATAATCACACTCACTAAAACCAAAGACAAACAAAGAATCCAGAGAGCAGATTGAGAAAAACAAAAAGTCATGTACAGAGGAGAAACAATAAGACTAAGCTTTGATTATTCAACAGAAACCATGCAGGCAAGAAGGCAATGGGATGACATATATAAAACCTTGAAAGAAAAAAAATTGCCAACCAAGAATAATATATCCTGCAAAACTCTCCTTCAAATATGATGGTGAAATTAGGTCATTTCCAGATAAACAGAAATTAAGGGACTATGTAAAAATGAAACCAAACTTATGAGACTTATTAAAGGAAGTCCTTCAATCTGAGAACAAACAGTATCAGACCACAGACTGAATATAGGACACAGGATTGTACTAGCCAGATATAAACCTAGGAAATGAACTCTTAAGGATTATGCAAAACCAAAAGAATTACAAAAGGTAACCAGAGAGGTTAATCTGTAAATGACAACAGCATTAGAACAATAAAAGAGGGAATAAACGGTGTAGATATAGAATCTTCTAATGGAAAGGAAGTCAAATGATACCAAGAAATAATAGACTGGTTCATATCCAGGAAGATAAGGGTAAATTTCATGGTAACCACAAAGAAAGTTAACAAACCTACTCTTCAAAGTAAAGAAGAAAAACATAAAGTCTCAGTAAAAACAAAACCTACAAAAACAAAAGAAATGAAAAAAAAAAAAAATCCACAAAGAAAAGGAACCCAGCACAGGAGAGTAAGAGGAACAAAACTGGAGGACATTATGCTGAGTGAAATAAGTCAATCATAAAAGGACAAATATTGTATGAGACCTCTGCTGTATAACTCATGTAAATGTTTACACACAAAAAGAAATAATCTTTGTTGGTTACAAGGGATGGGAGGAGTCTGGGGGGGTTAAATAGATAAGTGGTAACTTTGGTAAAGTCTAAGACAGAACACGTTACTGGGGAAGCCAGCACAACTTGTACAAGGAAAGGTTATGGAAGCTCCATAGATACTTCCAAACTCCCTGAGGGACTCAGTTGCTGGACGGTGGGCTGTGGGGACCATGGTCTCCGGTAACTTCTAGCTCAACTGGCGTAACACAGTTTATAAAGACAATGTTCTACATTCTACCTTGGTGAGTAGCATCTGGGGTCTTAAAAGCTTGTAAGCAGCCATCTAAGATACTCCACTGGTATCACCCCTTAGGGAGCAAGGGAGAATGAAGAGAACAGGATGCAAGGGAGAGATTAGTCTGAAAGACTAATGGACCACAGCTACCACGGCCTCTACCAGACCAAGTCCAGTACAGGTAGATGGTGCCCGGCTACCACTACTGATGGCTCTGAGCAGGATCACAATAGAGGGTCCTGGACAGAGCTGGAAAAAGATGTAGAACAGAATTCTAACTCACAAAAAAAAAAAAAAAAAAAAGACCAGTTTTACTGGCCTGACAGACTGGAGAAACCCGAGAGTATGGTCCCTGGACACCCTTTTAACCTAGTGGTGAAGCCTGTCCTGAAATTCACCATTCAGCTGGGGATTGGACAACCTCATAAAACAAAATAGGATTAATTAGGCACAGCAGTATAGGGACAAGGACTAGAAGGCAGGAGAGGACAGGAAAGCTGGTAATAGGGAAACCAAGCTTGAGAAGGGACAGTGTTGACATGTCATGGGGTTGTCAACCATTGTCATAGGGCAATATGTGTACTAACTGTTTAATGAGAAACTATTTGTTCTACAAACCTTCATTTAAGGTATAAAAAAAAAAAAAAAGAATTATCTATGTGAGATCAAATTGACAACAGCAACTCAAAAAGTTTGATGGGAAGCCTAGGGGACAGTGAGTTGAAGATAATGGTGATGGAACAATTTGGAAAAGGATAGTGAGTTTAACAGCACAACTGGGAGGATGTAATCGATGTCACTGAATTGTACATGTAGAAAGTTTCAAAATGGTGTAAATTTGGCTATGTATATTTTCACTAAAAAAAAGGTCCTCAAGTTTGGGAAGGGAAAGTATTGACATGTCATGGGGTTGTTAACAAATGTCATAAAACGATACTTGTACTGACTGTTTAATGAGAAACTATTTGTTCTGTAAACCTTCATCTAAAGTACAGTAAAAAAATTTAAAAAAAAAAAAAGAAGAAGAAAGTCCTGGTGATCTACTTCTGAAAATCAGCTACTGAAATCACTAAGAATCACAAAGGTCCATTTGGGAACGAATCAATGGTGCAGGACCAGGAAGCATTCGGTACCATTTAGTGCCGGGTCACCATGATTCAAGGGCCAACTAGACGGCAGCTAACAACTACAATAGCTGCTGGGTGTTGTGGTTGGTGCATAATAGGTTTCATGCCATTTATTTTACGTAGCATAATAACTCTATGAGGAGATAGATACAAGTCGTAGGGCAAAAGTTTTAATAAACCTACACTTTTTGATCAAGATCCCTCTGTGGCACAAACGGTTTGCGCTGGACAATTAACATAAAGGTTGGCAGTTCAAACCCATCAGGCGGCACTGCAGAAGAAAAGGCCTGGTGAGATGTGTCTGTTAATATTATAGACAAGAAAACCCTATAGACCAGTTCTGTTCTGTAACACATGGGGTTGCCATGAATCAGAATCCCCTCAGTGGCAACAAACAACAACTACAACACTTATCAATCAGATTAAATGAAAGCATCTAAAAAATCTAATTTGCAAACCACTGCTCTCTCTTTATAACTAAAACAAACTCTATTTCTGCTGTCTTTCTATTTTACCTTTTGTTGAGCTGCCAGGTGTCAAGTTGGTCAATTAGGACAATGAACTAAACTGAAGGCAACAATCACACTTTTACTCACTTACTGCAATAGTGTAAGAAAGAGGCACAGATTGGCTTCTCAGTGTTCCATTTTTCTCCATAGAACACCCCTGGGTGAGGGTCAGTTTGGGGGGATAGTCTTATTGCTGAGGAGTCCCAAATAAAAGACTCCTGCCTTTTTTATGGACCTAGGAACCTGGGAAAGAGAGAGGGAAAAGCGATGGAATGGAAATGTACTGAATCAGAGTGGAATAGAGAAAAGTACTGAGTCAGAGTGGAGAAAAATGCCATAGCCAAGGTCCTCTTAACTCCCATAAAGAAGCCTCCAAAAAGACGTCCCTGGGATAGGAACGTGATATATGATATGCTTATGAGCATGACCGACCAGGGTTGGTGGGGGTCAAAGATTGAGTACTTGATGGTAACTCCATCCAGAGACTGAAATGCACGGGCTGAACGCCAAATCTGGTGTGGAGAAGACGGCTTCCCCCCATGAGACCGGCCAGGTAAAGCCTTATTGTTGTCTGTGGTTAGGCCTTAAAAACGCACGTGAGATTTTGTCCTGGAGCCTGACTCCTTGCTTTTTAATACCTCTGATCATGTATTATATTTATAAATCTTTAAAATTAATATTTGGTACAAAAAGATACTTCCTCATGTTCTATTTAAATGTATCAGAAACAATACCTGAAAAATAAACTTTTAAACTTGAATAAGTAGATTTCCAAGATGACAACATATCATTTTATAAACTTAACATATAAAATGAGGGGAAATGAATAGTTAAACAAAAACTGATAAATCACTTCTCTTAAGATCACAGATGTCTCAGGATAAAACTTGGTTTTGGCCTTCAGGCACAATCGCCCACCTCTAGACATGTAACATCAACCTTCCACTTAGAGTTGGGCTCCCTATCAGATGGGATAGATTACTTTCAAACTCTTGTCTTTTGGGTTAACTTCAAATAATCGACTATTATATTTAGCTTTTTCTCACCTACAAGTGTTCATAATTAGATAAAGGTCTGACTCCTCAGGAAGAACGCTCACCAGCCCTTCAGAATAGGTCCTTTCCATCCCACCTATAACTACGAGTATGTCTGAGTTAGAACAATGAGCCTATTACAGCTCACACTACAAGATATTTCTTTTCACGTCCTAATCAGTTGGAAATAAATTGATACCAAGTGATATGATCTCACCATAAAATAACTGAATCTGATCCTTTGTTAGTGTTAGTTTGTTAAAGTTACATAATCCCATACATTATCTAGCTTAACATTCAGTGGAAAGACTTTAGCAAAAGTATTGAAACTCTAACAATATGAGATAAATCATTTCCAGTATAGTTATGTTGTTGGTTACTTCTGAACAAAAAAACTGTTTTGAGCTACATGAAAAATCTTTTTGTATAATTCAATTCTATGTAAATTAAACTGATTCATATATTGAATTAATTATGCATGTTGTTGTTGCCATCGAGTTAATTCCACTTTACAGTGACTCTACAGCACAGAATACAACACCCCAGAAGGGTTTCCCAGGTTGTAATCTTTACCAGTCCCTTGGAGTGGCTGGTGGATTAGAACTGCTAGCCTTTAGTTTAGCAGCAGAATGCTTAGCCATTGTGCCACGAGGGCTCCCAACAGATCTCAAATTCAAGATATTGCTGTTCATTCAGTTGAGGACATAATTCTGCAGAAAATGCAAGTGCATATACTTTGCAACGAAAAAAATTGCAAATTCCACTTCCTTGCCCATTTCCCTGCCATCACATTTCTGAGTTTACTAAAAGAATCCTAATCACTAATATTTCCATTCTGATGGCAGAGTAATGGAGAGAGAGAGATTCATCTTTCCTTTCAATTCCATACTTGAGGTGAATGGGGAAGTGAGAGGAGATCTCAGATTACCCATGATGCATTTGTTAAATTTTTCTGTTTCATACTTGACAAAGCTTCTAGGACAAACATCTGTGGCTTTACAAAAGCCTCAGGTGGTGTAAAGAATTAGATATGACGGTTCTTAAGAAAGTATCTAACATACTACCTAATAAAAATGTTAGTTAATTTCCTTTCTTACTAACCATCTATTCTGGCATACACTGCTATATGATTTTTTAAGCTTAAACTATAGTAAAGAAGGTAAATACATATTTAATAAAGCAGTGAGTAAAGAGGGATTATATTGTACCATCAACAAAATAATCATACTGTTTCCCTTTTTTTCTTTGAAACATTATACTAAAACAATATAGTGAAGGACAAACATCTGATTATAAACATTAACTCTATTAAACATATTAAATACAAAAGCAAATAAATATCTTTCCTAAAGCATCAACTTACTATACCTTTAAGTTTAGTATCAAGTATGTTAAAAATGGTAAGAACTTAGCAATATGGTTAAGAAGATATTCCAACTGAAACTGAGTTTCCCAGAATAAATGAAATTCAATGTTATTTTTTCTTTAGAAAATACTAACACTTGCAAATTTTAATAATTAGGTAATGAATATTTATTAGAATTACCGATTAAGAAGAATACCACAATTCTTTTCCATTTTAAATGTCACAATGTTTCTTGTATTTTTTCCTCTTAAATTCCCTCTATGCATTTTATTTCAGCTCTGTAAACTTCAGATTTGTTGTCGTTGTTAGGTGCTGTCAAGTCAGTTCCAGCTCACAGCGACCCTATATGTACAACAGAACAAAACAGTGCCTGGTCCTGCACCATCCTCGCAAACTACTTCATAGTAGTCACCTTTATTCCTTTAGGGTAGAACTGCCCTATAGGGTTTCCAAGGAGTGGCTGCTGGATTCGAACTGTTGATCTTATGGTCAATCGCTGAGCTTTAACTACTATGCCACCAGGGCTCCTTTGTTAAAATAACATCTTCCAATACCCATAAATATGTTTTTCTCTTTGTTATAAACTTTAGATGAATTAGATTTTCCTGTGGATTCAGTGGGGGAAAAAATATCTTTCTTAAATCACTTAAGTTAAAGAAATTTTTTTGACTTGTATCTTACTTACCTTTTTGTTGATAGGCCCTATTCATCACAGATCTGCGGAAAATGGCCATATTCCAGTATGTGAATAGCTCAAATAAATCTTTTCCTAAATTGGTTTTTGTCCTTTCTTCTCATGTGCCTGGCAAATGGAGTACCATGGAACAATTTTCTGTAGCTGTGCTCTATATGGCTAGGACACAATTAGTTGGCACTCCCTGTCTCTATTTCTTTCCAATTTATCAAATATCTCTTCTACATAGTCAGTCATTGATTTTTCATGTTATCTATATACTTGTCCTGATCTATTCCGGTCAACAGTTTTGTAATGGGAAGATTCCTTCAAATGTGGTAAGAAAAGTCTCCTTTCATTACCACTTTTAGTCCATCTTATTTACCACCTTAATTTTTCCCTATGTCTAAAACTTGCACTGGTTTTTACTGCTATTCACATCAATCATGCGATCTAATTCACCAGATGACTACCTAATGAAATGTATGCCCTGTAAATAGACACAACTTAATTCTTGATCTTATAAGTTTTATATATGTATATATACATATATGCATCTATACATGTGTGTTTTTTGTTCAAAATTAAATTCAAGATGTGTTCACTCTAATTATCTAGTTAGGCATAAAGAGGGCAGTGAGATAACCAAGTATATTTGACATGTATAAACTATAGCTAAGAAATGTGGCAAAAAGGGATTTTTATTCTTCTCTTTCACCTCATTCGCTAACTACGTGGAAGTCTTTGAAACAATTAGATAAGTGCCATAGATACCTCCAAATAACATACAGGTTTATGCTATTAGATTCAGTATTAGCAAGAAAATGTTTCTTTATATTGAGATTTCAGGTGGATTTTTTAAAATGTTACATACATACCAAAACAGAGACGCTTCATATACTTAAATACCTTAAAATTAAGCAATATTGTTAAAAGACTAAATGACAAACTACAGTCAACAAAGAGATGCTTACCAACAAAGGATTAGTATCAAATATGGAAAGTACTCCCGCAAATAATTTTTAATTGGCAAAAATAAAAAGAGAGATTCTATACAAAGTACATGCAAATGCACTTCATAAAAGATGAAACAAAAATGGCAATTACATTTTGAAAATATCCCCAATCCCATATGTAACAAAAGAAATCAATTTCAAATGATAATAAAATACCAGCATTTTCTCATCCAAAGGACACAAATTCAAAAGTCTGACAATATTAAGTTTTGGTAAAGATATGGAGTAAGAGGATCTCTGATCTTTTGTTGGTAATGAATAATTTAAGTGGACATGTAAATAAGTACCATTAACGTGGAAAGAAATTTTTCATTACCAGAAAAACTGAAAAAGTACATTCTATGAAAACCAGCTACTTCAATAATGCACCAGTGGATTTTTAGATTAGTAAAAGTTAGTTAATGCAGGTATCCTCATCAGTATCAGTAGATGACTATCAAAACCACACAACTGAGAAAACGATAAGGCAAGTCACAAGGGAATACGTACTGTGCCATTTCTTTTCTATAAAAGAAAAATAACTAAAACTATATGTATTCATATATGTATATATGCAAATATATATGTCCACCATTTGTCTGTCAGTTTGTTGCAATGTGGAGGCTTGAGTGTTGCTGGAAGCTATGCCACCAGTATTTCAAATACCATTTGGGTTACTCATGACGGACAGGTTTCAGTGGAGCTTCCAGATGAAGACAGACTAGGAAGAAAATACTAGTGATCTACTTTTGAAAATTAGCCAGTGGACTATGGGTCACAACAGAATATTACCCAATATAGTTATGGAAGATAAGACCTCTAGGCTGGAAGTCACTCAAAATACACAATGGCTGCAACAATGGACTTGAGCACATCAATAATCATAAGAATCCACAGGACTGGGTGATATTTCCTTTTGTTGTCCATAGGGTTGCCATGAGTCAGAGCTGACTGGAAGACAACTAATAACAACAAACATATGTGTATGTATGTATGGGGTATATGAGGCCTCCCTGGGTCCTAAAATGATTACACGGCTGCTAACGAAAAAGTTGGTGGTTCCAGTCCACACAGATGTGCCTTGGAAGACAGGCCTGGTGATCTACTTCCAAAAAATCAGCCATTGGAAACTCTATGAAGCACAGCTCTACTCTGACACACATGAGGTTGCCATGAATAGGAATCAACACGACCAAAATTGGTCTGATTTTTTTGGTTTACCATGTATGTATAATGTTACTATACAGATAAGCAATGGAAAAAGTAAAACAAGATTCAGAATAATAATGTCTTCTGGGAGGAATATGGGGGATTCAAAACAAGAGGAACACGCAGGAAGCACGGAATGCACTAGAATTTTTCAATTTCTAGGACTGGGTGGCAGTAAAATGGTGGTCATTTTATAAATTTATACATTATAAATTATGGATAAAGATGTTCATATCACACAAACTTCTTAGTTTATATATGTTCTAAAAAGTATTGCTGCTGTTTTTAGTTGCTATTGAGACAGCCCCCACTCAGGAGATCTTATGTATAATAGAACCAAACATTACCTCATCCTCCACCATCCACATAATCATAGCTATGTTTGAGCTCATTGTTACAGCTACTGTGTCAATTCATGTCATGGAAGATATCCTTTGCTTTTGCTGACCCTCCACTTTCCCATGCATGATGTCCTTTTCTAGCAGTTAGTCTTTCTTGATCACATGTCTAAAGTAAGCAAGAGGAAGTCTCAACATCTTTGCTTCTAAGGAGCTTTCTGGCCATACTTTCTCTAAGACAGATTTGTTTGTTCTGCCATTCCATAGTATATTTAATATTCTTCTCCAACAACACAATTCAAATACAGCAGTTTTCCTTCAGTCTTTCTTTTTCGTTACCCAGATTTCACATGCACGTGTTCTGAAATTAGAGAAATAAGATCTAAATGCCTTGCTAGCTAATTAATGGAAAAAGATGAATTTACGGCAATGCTTATACTATATATAGATAATATGTATAATAATATGTATCTATACAGTATATTTATAGTTGTATATATATCTCTCTCTATATATAAACCCATTGCCATGGAGTCGATTCCAACTCATAGCGACCCCACAGGACAGAGTAGAACTGCCCCATAGGCTTTCCAAGGAGCGCCTGGTGAATTCAAAGTGCTGACCTTTTGGCTAGCAGTTGAACTCTTAACCACTACACCACCACCAGGGTTTCACACAATAAAATAGTATATATACAGTATATATTGTGTATCTCTACCTAGAGAGATACACAGTAAAATCCATTGCTGTTGAGTGAGTTTGACTGAGATACAGAATAAATGTATGTATTACTCCAAATTATTGTATATTCCAAATTACCAAAAAGAAAAATATATACAGTACATCCCTATGGCAAAAAATCTAAATAAAGGGACAAACCAAAAACCAGAAACCAAACCCACTGCCGTTGAGTCAATTCCAACTCACAGCGACCCTATAGAACATAATAGAATTGCCCCATAGGGTTTCCAAGGAGTGCCTGGTAGATTCGAACTGCTGACCTTTTGACTAGCAGTCAAACTCTTAACCACTACACCAGCAGGGTTTCCAAATAAAGGGACAAGAGAAGCATAAAAATAAATAAAGTAAGATGACAAAATTGTGTCCAATAGTTTTTATTATGATAGTAAATGTAAATAGATTAGTCTATCTTATAATCAATGAGATTCTGTTTTAAAAAGTCAGAGACATTCCCTCTCTAAAAGACAACACCCCAAGCAGTGACTCAGTGACTTAAAAAAGTAAAATAAAATGTGTTATGTAAAACATAAATAGCTGTTATAAGTCTTTGATATGCTAATGTAACCTTGATAGTCCTCCAAGAGGATATACTGCTTAGTTCTTTCCAACCTGATTTGACTTTTTTTTTTTTTCCAGGAAACTTTTGCAGAACAAATATTCCTTGACTACAGTAAAAAAGTGCCCTCTTCAGACACATATTAAGTGCTCGAGCTGGGCTATATCACATGCCTACAGATTCTTAACCAAGCAGCCTTTCTCCAATGTAGATTGGACTTCTTTCCTTTTTTTTGTTTTTTGAGGATTTACAAACTTTTTCTTATTGAGACTTACACATCACGTTTTATAAATTTTAGTTGTCTGACTCTTTGATGTGCATTGGTTGGGGACTCTGCATCTCCCCACTTTGTTGTATTCATTTAAAGGCAGTTTTTACATCAGCCTCACTAGGACTGCCATTGATCCTTCTATTCAGTTATGACTCATGACAACTGGCTAATATTTACACCCCCTCCATTTCCTACTGAAAAATCATCATCAACAGTTTCCTCCCATATTTCATAATTGTGAATTTTTAACATATTTAAACAACTCGTGCTTGGCCCGCTTAATATAATCTATTTTATCAACAAAATCATTAAGTGCCATATTTCTAGGTTTAAGAAGAAAAAGAAAACTGTTCATTTATATGTGCTTGTTTGTGATAGAAATTCATATATTTTCCTCTAGCTATATATAGTTTCATGTTTTGAAATTTTGAACTAATGTAATATTCAATGTAGCTTTTATGTCATGTTTTTATCTGGTATTATATTTTGGCCACAAAGGACTTTGAAATCATTTTCACAACATTTTTAATGGTTGAACTGTTTCATTCCTAAAACGATTTCTTTTCCTTATGGTGCATAATAACATTTTATTATGTTCTTTTGTGCATTTTTATTATGTATTCTGAAACATAATCATTTTACTGTCATTCACTTTGTTGATGTCAATATCGAACAATAATAAGAATGTAACGACCTCTTTTAGTAAGGCTGTTATAAGCATTCATGTATTATAATTTCTAGTATGATATGACATTCCTAAGTGTGGCTAGATGGTTTATGAGGAGTAAATAGCTGAGTAGTGCTAAGTCTGTAACCTTGGAGATAAAATGATTGCATATGAGAAATAAGTAATTGAACATGAAACACACTGGTGGTCTCAGTTTTTTAGCTCCTGAGATATGATTGCAAGTCCATTAGGCCCTGGATTTCATGAGCAGTTAGTGCTAATGGCTTTGTACTGTAAGAAATCCCCAGGTATTTGCAGTTATGGCAATAAAGGTAGGTGATATTAAGGCTACCCTTGATAAGTCTGACTGACATCTGTGAAGAATATAGTCAAAGAGTAATTGTAAGGTAATTATGGCTAATTCTGTACAAGAAGTTATGGAAAGAACAAATTTATGGATTGAAACATAAAAACATGTTTAGAATGAGTATGCAAATGACAAATATTAATGACTATTATGCAACTTTGAAGGAGGTTGTTAGAAGGATTTGAATTCCTGATGAATAGTATATTGCAAGAAACCAAAAACAATTCTTCGTAGTTCAAAAAGAAAACAGAAAAAAAGAGGAGTGAGGTGTTTATTGGCTCAGACACTAAAAAGAAGAGGAAGACCCTCAGACAATGAAAGAGTATTACCTGCAAGGAGTTTAATGCTTCCAGGACTCTCATACTAATTGTCTTTCATTCTTTTTATTTATTTTTGTTTATTGTTGTAGTTTAAGTGAAAGTTTACATTCCAAGTTAGTCTCTTACACAAAAATTTATACAAAAATTGTTGTGTGGCCCTAATTCTCTCCCTATACTCTGACAGCACACTTCTCCTTTCTACCCCTGATTTCCCATGCTCATTTAACTAGCTCCTAACCCTGTCTTCTCATCTCACCTTTGGACAGAAGCTGCCCATTTAGTCTCATGTATCTACTTGAGCTAAGAAGCACAGTCTTCACGAGTATCATTTTATGTCCCACAGTCCAGTCCAATCTTTGTCTGAAGAGTTGGCCTTGGAAATTGTTTTAGTTCTGGGCTGACAGAGATTCTGGGGGCCATGCTTTCCATGGTTCCTCCAGTCTCAGTCAGACCATTAAGTCTGGTCTTTTTACCAGAATTTGAGTTCTGCACCCCACCTTTCTCCTCCTCCATCAGGGACTCTCTGTTGTGTTCCCTGTCAGGGCAGTCATTGGTGGTAGCTTGGCACCATCTAGTTCTTCTGGTCTCAGGCTGATGAAGTCTCTGGTTTATGTGGCCCTTTCTGTCTCTTAGGCTAATACTTTTCTTGTGTCTTTGGTGTTCTTCATTCTCCTTTACTCCAGGTGGTTGGGACCAATTAATGCATCTTAGATGGCCGTTTGCAAGCTTTTAAGATCCCAGATGCCACTCACCAAACTAGGATGCAGAACATTTTCTTAATAAACTGTGTTTTGCCAATTGACCTAGATGTTCCCTGAAAGTATGGTCCCCAGACCCCCACCCCTGCTACTCTGTCCCTCAAAGTGTTTGACTGTATTTAGGAAACTTCTTAGCTTGGTTTAGTCCAGTTGTGCTGACTTCCCCTGTAGTGTGTGCTGTCCTATCTTTCATTTAAGATAATTCTTGTCTACTATCTAGTTAGTGAATAACCCTCACCCTCCCTCCCCACCCTCGTAACCATCAAAGAATGTTTTCTTCTGTGTTTAAACCTTTTCTTGAGTTCTTATAATAGTGGTCTCATACATTATTTTTCCTGTGACCGAATTGTCTTCCATTCTTTCTGCTTCGTTTCCTCCCATTGCAGTTTAACTTTTTGTATGATCACCTCTGTCTACTGAGAATCACATATATAATTCACCTTTTCTGTGCACACACTAGATGCATAGTATTTTGAATCACCATACCTACTAATTCAGACTGGCAAATGTTTAACTTCATTTCTTAACACAAAAATATTTACTTGTGTGCTTTTTAGTCTTAAAAATTCAAGGGAATCCAACCATAAAATATTATGTGAAAGTAATCTTATTTAGATTGAAATTAGACAGAGATGAATTATAAGACTCTGTTTTTAGATATAATTGATAAAAACACAAAAACTTAAGAGTAACAATATATTAATGGGGGAAAACACTGAACATTAATATCAAATGTACTATACAAACTATAAAATGCATATATTTTATACATTATATATAATGTATAATACATACATAATATTGATATGTATTATCTTGTATACTATATAAAATATAGGAGCTCTGGTGGCACAGTGGTTTAGTGCTTGGTTGTCAACTTAAAGGTTGGCGATTTGAACCTGCCAGCTGTTCTGTGAGAGAAAAGACATGGCGATTTGCTCCTGTAAAGATTACAGCCTGGGAAACCCTATGGGGCAGTTCTACCTGTCAGAGAGGGTTGTTATGAATTGGAATTGACTGGATGGCACACAATAACAACATCTCAAAAGTTGTCTATTAAGGTTGAGTTTTATTACGTTGCCCATCAGGAAATAATTAAGACCATTTTCTCTTCACTGTGCTCTTCAACGCACTTTCATAAGTGACTTTTGATTTGGCCTCTCATCACCCCACCACTCTGCTGAAATTAAGTCTTTGTTCATTTTTCTTCTCACAAGTGGCTGATTTACATCAATTGTTGACTCCTAGTTACTGAAAAACATAAAACAAAACAAAACAGTAAAAAATGTTAATAACGTCTCAGATAATTATTTCAAGATACTCCTTACACTAGACATTTCAAATATACTTATGTGGGAAATTTTGAAATATAAGACTGTAACAATGCACTATAATTTTGTCATTAGCATATTTTCTTTCTTTTGATCACATATATATCACTAGATAGATTATAGGAAATCCTTTTAAAGTTACTTACACTAAATAACACCCATAGGTCTTTGGACTATAGTTCTCTTTCTGAAGGCTGATAAAAAGGTCCTTCTGGCAAACTGCTTTTACTAACTTCCTTGGATTCCAGAAATGCTAATCAGCAGTTCTAGTCTGCAGTACATTTATTACACCGTGACATGCTGAAGACAGAGAATTACAAATAGAACTGCCTCTTGAAAAATGCTGCTCCAGTGTTTTATAATAAAGTGCACCAATTAGATGCATTCATTAGGACAAACTGCTTGTCTTTTCCTATATTAGAGCTTTTTAAAAAAGCACAATGTATTTCATAGTTCACCTTGCTCTGTATTATTATTAATTGGAAAGAGCACATTACAAAATTTTAATTCAATAGCTGTAAATACATAATGAATAATATTACCTTGGAGACTGTCAGGTCTGCAAAAGCCCACTTGGTTGCCTACTCCAAGACATATATAGTACAGATCTCATTCTTTTCCAGAAGAGTTCCCAGCTATTTTAGAGACATAATTAGAATAAGCAAGAATATTGGATCATTATTTAAAGTTGTAATTTCTTTTAAGAATTGATTAGAATTCTTTCCTAAAATATATTTTAATTTTATTAGGAATGAAGATTCATAATCTCACTCATACACTCTAACTTTTATACATTGCCTTATAGACTTTAACTTTCACTTATAAGAAAATATTTTAATATCAACAGAGTCCCAAGGGCAAAAATTTCAAAAGGGAATATGGAATCATAAATGTGGAATAGGGACGAAGTCTGTCCCTTTTCCGGATTGGAGTCAGCATAGGATTATTAAACAGCGCTGTGAATAGAATAGAGCAAGATCGATTGGGCATTTTTTTCTGCTGGCAAGAACATTATTTCTTAGTTTCCTACTTATACGCAAAAACAAGCAGTAACTGGCAATACCCAATTTCTCTCTACTGTGGATATAATTTGTATTAGGACCCTGACCTAGGTTGTAACTCTTGAGCCATCTATTTGAAGACAGGCACACCAGAGAGGATACTACTCTTGGCCACTCACTTTTATCTATTCATAATTTATACAGTTTATGTTCTTATGCATTACTGGAAAATGGAAATATTCAACTCTCAGAAAGTTCTTCAGTTGACCTTAAACCAGATGAAGGGAATGAAGACAAAGCATGTCAGTAAATAGAAAATGAGTAACACCCTAATTCTTAGATATACTGACAAAAATGTGTCACCTTGGTATTCATAGTGAAAAGCTGTTTCTGTTTAAAAGTATCATCATTATTTTCTTTTTAGTTGTTTTGCTTTGTTAACTAGTGCCACTTGTTACTGCAGTATGTAACAAATCACATTTCACTTTTAATTAGTGTAATTATAGCCACAGGTCCACACTAATATTTTTGACTATGAACAATAAAAAATACATTTGGTATGCCACTTCAATACACAGACTATAAAATTTTATTTAAAATTTCATAAATTATAAGTTAATTTTATTTTACTATATGGAATGGAATCCAACTGTAAGAAAGTATGCATTGATGAATTTATGTGGGTGCAAAGCATTAACAACTAGTATGGCCACACTGGCCTTCATTGGCTAAATAACAGCAAATGCATATGTAAAACTGAAGTAAAATTTCACAAAACTGTACTTATCCTTAACGTTTAAAATGCACTATTTTTTGTTCAGTTTTTTCCCTATTTTAATATAGTTTATTTCATTTTGAAATTGGAACCATAAATCACTGCATTGATTTCATGATGCACTAAAGGTCTGTTGTTGTTGTTAGGTGCCATCTAATCGCTTCTAACTCATAGTGACCCTACAATAATGAAACACTGCCCAGTCCTGTGCCATCCTCATGATCGTTATTATTCTTTAGCCCACTGTTACAGCCACTGTGTCAATCCAACTTGACGAGGGTCTTCCTGTTTTTCACTAACCCTCTACTTTACCAAGCATGGTGTCCTTCTCCAAAGACTGATCCCTCCTGATAACATGTGCAAAGTACGTGAGACAATGTCTCACTATCCTCACTTCTAAAGAGCATTCGGACTGTACTTCTTCCAAGACAGATTTGCTCATTCTTTTAGGAGTCCATGGTACAATCAATATTCTTTGCCAACACCATAACTTAAATGCATCAATTCTTCTTCAGTCTTCTTATTCATTGCCTAACTTTTGCAAGCATATGAGACAATTGAAAACACCATGGCTTGGATCAGGTGTACTTTAGTCCTTAAAGTTACATCTTCGTTTTATAACACTCGAAAGAGGTCTTTTGCAGCAGATTTACCCAATGAAATGGATCATTTGATTTCTCGACTGCTGATTCCATGGGTGTTGATTGTGGATTCAAGTAAAATGAAATCCTTGACAACTTCAGTCTTTTCTCCATGTATCATGATACTGCTTATTGGTCCAGTTGTGAGGATCTTTGTCTTCTTTATGTTGAGGTGTAATCCATACTGAAGGCTGTGATCTTTGATCTTCATCAGTTAGTGCTACAAGTCCACTTCACTTACAGCAAGCAAGGCTGTGTCATCTGCATATAGCATGTTGTTAAGTCTTCCTCCAATTCTGCTGCTGTGTTCTTCTTCATATAGTTCAGTTTCTCAGATTATCTGCTCAGCATACAGATTGAATAGTTATGGTGAAAGGACACAACCCTGACACACACCTTTCCTAACTTTAAACCACGCAGTATCTCCTTGTTCTGTTCAAAGGACTGCCTCTTGATCTATGTACAGGTTCCTCATGAGCACAATTAAGTGTTCCGGAATTCCCATTCATCGCAATGTTATCCATAATTTGTTATGATCCACACAGTCAAATGTCTTAGTATAGTCAATAAAACACAGGCAAATGCTATGAGTCGGCATTGACTTGACAGCAACATGTTTATTAAAGGTGTAGACCGGCAATTCAACAAGCTTTGCTTTAGGTAATAACATCATAACATATTTTAATAATATGTATAGCACTTCTTTTTCATAATGACATAGTGAGAATTTTGGTCACACAGAATATCTCTTCAACCATCAACTACGCAAAAAATTGTTCTTAAATATTTTACAAATATTTATTGGACCACCTCTAGACACTATACAAATTATTTGCTATCATAGCTACATCATCAGAAAGGTTATAAAGATTTTTTTTCTGTATCTATTTTACCTTATGATCCATAACTTACTGTAATAATTGAGTTATCTTGGTGAAGAAGTTATCAAAATAAGAAATTACTTTAACTTGGCTCTATAGCCTTGCTTTCAGTAACTTGGAATTTTCATGTGAGATTAAGTATAATTGAAAGTGTTATTCAAAAATGGGCCAGAAATTTAATCTTGGAAAATTCAAGACTTTTTCACTCTTTAGATACATTGAATATTGTATGAACTTTGTATTTCTTTGGTCACATCTACATATTGAAGAGATATTAATATCATTAAATGAGAAAAATGTGTTTTTTGATATTTATTTTATTATAGTATAAAATTTAACATAATATTCTAAATTCTATAAGATCTAGAAGCTTTTCATTAGTAATATCTATGCTCAGATTTACAATACAATGCTACACAGATTTTAAAGAGTTTTATTGATTCAAAAGATAAACATTTCTTTTTATCATGATGTCAAACACAGTTACATACACACATAACTATGATGAAAAAATAACATTACAGTGACTAATGAGCCTTGATATGTCTTTATATTTGGACATCTTGGAGAAAAATATTCAAAGCAAAACCAAGAGATAATTGTTGTCACTTTGAATAATGGTACCAGAAAAAGAGAGTCAAATACCATCTCAATATCTACTTTTAGATATCATTAGCTTTGTTGTTAATGATATAACTGGATAGTTTATAATCATCTCAGTTCAATCTCATGCAATTATTACATGGTTTCCTGACAGTCTCTGTTACAATATTGATTAAACATTTTATCATTATTTTTTAGAGGCATATTTCTTTACCATAGATGTACACAGCACCCACAAATATACCCACTCCTCACCTATTGCTATTATTAGTTTCCAAAGACCAGACTGTTATGTGAAAATCGAAATCATGCAAAATTTGCGGATGACCACACCAGATCACAAAAAGGAGGATGACTAAATCATTACATAACTGCCAAATCACATCATTACATAACTGCCAAACCACTGAGAATCATGGCTTAGCTAACATGATACATAGCCCTAACCATCACAGGCAGCATTACTCTCTTCTTACACCTTGGCATTTGTTACTGCCAGACATTCGTCATTAATGTGGAAAATTGTCAGATAGTAGAATTTTTACTATTGTTGTAAATGTGAAATGTTGGATAATGAGACGGTCGATAAGTGAGGAAAGGGTAAATGCTTATGCAGTAAAGCCACAAGAGGTGCTATAAATCAGGAGAAACTTTCAGTATTTCAGACGAATTACAATGGATTTTATGTGTTAAAAAGTAATGAGAATAACTATTTTCACCTGGCACTTAATCAGGAAGCACAGGATAAATAACTGCAATTCTCTCTGGTCTAAGAGAAGTCAGGGTCTTGAGAGCTTCCAATAAGTACTAATAGGCCACTTGGCATAAAAAGTATTGACCCCCATGGGAGTCACGGAAAAAAACAAAAGTGAAAGTAATTCTTGACAAGTAAAGAAAACAAATGGTAGAAAAAATTAGAAAGTAAAACATTTTGATGAAGATTGTATCCCTAAATTTTGTGCAGGGATGAAAGCAAAAAATGAATATTTTCTGTAAACAGCAAAGAAGGCTTTAATAAAGCAGGAGGTGACAGAATAGTATAAGCAAACAATAGATAAAGAAGAGAAATATAGACTGCCCAGAAGAGAAACCAATCCTCTAGCTATAAAAAAAACCAAAAACCAAACCCGCTGCTGTTGAGTTGATTCCAATTCATAGCAACCCTATAGGAGAGAGTAGAACTGCCCTGTAGGGTTTCCAAGTAGTGCCTGGTGGATTCAAACTGCTGACCTTTTGGTTAGCAGTCATAGCTCTTAACCGCTATGCTACCAGGGTTACCCCTCTGTCTCTAGTGGTACCATAATAAGAAAATATTGGAAATTTATATCATAAGCATTGCGTATCATGAATAATTTGTTTTATACAAATATGCTTAACTTGACTGACAGTAAATTATAAATAATTCCCACGTTTTGTGAGTGCTCAGTAACGTGTTACAAATCCTGTTGACATGTTAACGCTGTTAGGCCTCTACATGTAACCTCCCTCTGCCATTTTGGATGGATAGATTTCTAGACCAGCTCTACCCCCTTTCGCTGCTAAAATTTCACTTAAGAGTCCGATATCCAGAGAAATAGACTAGGTAAAAAGCACTGCTGTCTGTGGAATTGTTGCTTTCATATAAAATATTTACATATAATTTGGCAAATAAAAATGATTTATATAAATCACTTAAAAGAGTAATACAACTGCCTTAATGATCAAAACACAGGGCAGTTGGTTTGAAAGAGCTTTATTGTTTATAATTTTAAAAATTTACCTCATTTAAGTTTCTTTCTATCTACATTTGTTATGGGTTAAATGCAGTGCTCAGAAAATAACAAAATAAAAATATTGATGACAAGAGTAATAACTTTAATCTTTGTTAAGAATCCCTTCTCTCTGTTTTCAAAAACCCAGGTCTTAGTGAAAATCCTCAGGATTGTTTGTCTTGTCTGCTCATAGCAATCTCCTTGTATATAGTCTCAGCCTGCAAATAAGCTTCTTCACTATTGTTATTTCTCTCAATTACAAACAGGATCGTGCTTTCTCTCACCTGATTATAACATACACACTGTCTCGCGACTCCCTACAGAATAAAGTTGTACAGGCATCTTCATGAATTGTCTCACCTATTTTAGAGTCTAATTTGCTATGATGACCACAGCCTGCTTCTTGGACACTTGTAACTATTCAACATTTACCAGCTATGTCATATTCAATCATGGGTAAGTGCTTCGACACGTGTTCTTGAGTTTTCCTGAACTGCATTTTTCCTGACTTTCTTCCAAAGAAACTGTGTCCTTTCCTTCAAGATAATTTCTATGTGAAATTATTGCATATTACTATATAGTAATTATAGATAATAGATTTATTTTCACTCATTGGATTATTCAAGTCAAGGACTGTTTTAGCTTATTTGCGTATTCCTGTGCATTCTAAAACATCCAATGATGTTTGGTTGACTCTGACGTACTGACTTACTAAATTCACATGACATGCATGGCTAGAAGTCTTTAACATTTTAATTTTGTTTAGAAATCCAACATGTAGGCGTGGCGGTAATCAACATACAAGCAACCAGATAAACAGCACAGATCCCTGAATTGTCTACACAGTAAGGGCAAAGTTAGTTTTATGGAGTCGTTACTGGTATGCTTCCTTAATTCCTTTACTTTGAAAACATATGCCATACCACACATTTGTTTCAAAGTCTTTTTCTTGAAATAACAAATTGCTTTGCATTTTAAATCCCGTAATTTGTTTACCTCTTCAGCAACTCAGCAACTGTTTGAGATTGATGCTGTCAGTATTGACTGTATCAAATTCGAGTTGATTTAATTGATCACTTACCCAATTGCAAGCTAACCTCAGGGTTTAAAATTTTACTGAAATTTGTTAAAGTTACCTAGTACTTAAAAAAAGGCACATTGCTTCCCATACTCTGTCAAATCTCTTCAATCTGCATGTTATTTTGCATACTGATCAATTTTTACCTCAGGCCACTTTCTGTGAGTAATTACAACATTAATCTCTTAAGAATAGAAGAATGAGAATGACGACATTCACCTAGAGTATACTGTTTAAAAAATGATCAGTTCACAAATAAAGCCAGCTATGAATCCCTTTGAAGAGTATATTTTTACACTAACATGTGTAAGCTTATATATTACAAGGTAGATTTATGAAGCTCTTATATATACATATATATATAAACAGAATATTCACATTAGAATTTGGAATTTTTTAATAAATTAACATATTTATCTTTTTCTGTAAGCTTGCATGCTGGCTTTTCTTACTTTTTTGTTAACTTTTCATTGCCAATTTTTCTAAATTCTATAATATAGAAAAATAATAACAAAATAATATCTCATATTTTAAAATTATATATATGACATCAAATGTAATATTTTAAAATTCAAATATAATCTATATAATGTATAAAACTAAAACAAAATGTATAAGCAAACAAACAAATAAAAACCTCATGCTACATGCAGAATTTTCTCTATCCTAACCAGAATTGTAGAAAACAAGAACAAACACCAAAATGGAGGTGGAAAGCAAGCAGAGACATCCTGGAAAAACAGAGGCCCTGTGATTTTAGTGGCTTTGCTATTAACAGCATAAACAGCAGCTAACAACAATACTATAAACAGCACTAATCTTTGAAACACTCTCTTGCTAAGGAAATAACAAATCTGATGGAAAAAGTATTCAAAATAAACATGAATGTTCAGTGGAGACTTCTCAGCTCTCTTCTCTCTTCTTTATCTCTTTTTAAGGACATTCTTCATAAAATGTTCACTATATATGTACATATATACGCAATATTCTCAAAGATATAATCATATATAAGAAAAAGATAAGGATTTGTATCAGAGTAGGATTATTCAAAGAGACAGTTCCAATAAACCACTCTACAAAACTATACACAGCATGATTTACTAAATAAAACAATACAAACACCAACATAACAGCTCAGTGATGAGAAACATGAATTTAAAGAAAAGATATACATTTTAACAGAACTCAGTAAAGAAACAGAAGAATAAAGAGCATACCAAAACCAAAAACCAAACCCTTAGTCTTTGAGTTGATTCCGACTCATAGCGACCCTAGAGAGTAATAAACATTAAAAGTAAAAAACATGATAAATAAGTAAAACCATGCAAAATGTTGATAAGGTCAAAAGATTTAAAACTAAATAAAAATTAAATTGCAGAATTACATGGCAAACAAAGGCGTTCCAATGTGCATAAAAAGAATAATCCTGATAAGAGAACAGACACTAATGGAAGAGAAGAAAATGAGATACTAGAAAAAAATGTTTTGGAAAAAGGTACGAACAATTCATTACAAAGGCCTTCTTCTATCCAAGTTGATATGGGAAAATAATATTACAATCAATTCTTATTAATAACTCAATTTCAATATTAAAAAATCATATGAGCAAACAGGCAGAGAAAAAGCAGGTTAGGAGTGGTATTAGACTGACGAGCTGCAGGTAGGAGTTGTATTAGTTTGGCTTCATATTTTTTCTTAGTAACACTAAAATACCTGGATATAGATGACCAATATCTATAATGTTATACAACAAACAATGTTTCGTGGATTTTACCTCAATCCAAATTTTGCTTCAACATAGACAACGCAAGATCAACTGGATTCAATTTATAAATATTTATCCAGGATTTTTACATATACAGTAGTCATCATTGAAATTATCCCCAAATTGTCTTTGATTTTAAGTGTGCACCATACTTTTCTAGTATTAGAATCAGGGTTCAATCTGTTTATAGGTTGGAATAGGAAACTTTCAATCTTTTTTCTAAACTGCTTATATAACATAAATATCTGTTCATTAAAGGTTTGGTAGAATCTATCAGATAGGTTTCTTGTATTGTTAAGGGACAGATTTTTGGACAACATTTTCAGTTCTTCTATGTTTGACGGCCTATTTATGTTTCATATCTCTACTAAAATTAATGTTGATAACTTAGTTTCTCCAAATTATCATTGTCATTTAAATTTTCATGCAATTTACATAAGCACGTACTTTATTAACTCATTTATTTTTATAATTATCAACTTTAAAAAAATTCACAATACTGTTTACTTGTGTTTTCTATTTATATGTCCTCTTTGGGCTGTGGTGGGTATTTAGTATTCTTTTTCTCATTTTCCGGTATCTTTTTAACTTTCTCTATTTGGGTATTTTTTTCAACTTATATATTTTAGCTTCTTCAAAGGAGAAGTTCATTTTTCTTCCAAAGAAGAGTCATAAAAATTATTTTTCCATCATCCCTAGCATTTAGAGCACAGACATATGATCCAGTATCCACCAATTGGAAACAAAGAAACTTTGATTCTAACTTGAGAAAAGCAAAAAAATAGTCTCATTCGTTGTTCTAATCATGACACAGGTGGTTGTGCAAGTGCTTGGCTTTTATGAGCTTCAGAAGTGGTAAGATTGAGCTCTTGGTTTTGAAATGCAGAGGTGCAAAATGTGGCATCTATTGTCTTGAGAAGATGGTGATGTTTATTTGTCTATCAGTCATGCTCTATGCTGAGATTTTAGGCTTTTTTTTTTTTTCCCTAGAAAATGGGTCTTAAGTCTCGTCATCCTAATTAATCTGTGAGTAATGCTATGTCTTAAATAGACTGCTATTATAGACTTATTCCAGAGTCAACGTATGTTGTTTGCAATTAAGGACAGTGACTGATATGGAAGCTGGTACCTGAAGAACCTCAGGTAATGATGGGAATGTAACGGTATATATCTGGAGTGATTTGTTTGAATTTTGTAAACATCCAGGTAATACTAAGGTGTGGGATTCTGGATGTCCTCATGAAATTTTAAAAGTTCTAAAAAAAATCAACCATTATGAAATGTACACAGAAAATAGGATTTGGGGATCAAGTAGCTTCTGACATTGAAAATTTTGAAAGACATTAGAATTCAAGGACTAGGGAGAAACTACTTTTAACTGTACTGGAAAAAAATGATTGACAAAAGTCTTAAAGGATTCAAGCTTTCTCACTTCAGAGCATAGAATAAAAACTATGACATTTCTGTAACTGTGTAAAGCAAATCTGTTTTCAATTGCAGTCAAAAGTCTAAAATAAATGAAAATCAAACTCAGTTTAACTTCGTAGGTCTCTGTTACAGAAGCTCTGGTAGTGTAGTGGTTAAGAGCTCAGCTGCTAACCAAAAGATCAGTAGTTGGAATCTACCAGCCACTCCTTGGAAACCCTGTGGGGCAGTTCTACTCTGTCCTATAGGTCGCTGTGAGTCAGAATCAACTCAAAGGCATTGGGTTTGGGTTTTCTTTGTTTCTGAGTTACAACATCAGTGGTACTGATGGCTTTTTCTGGACTCTAATGAAAAAATTAGGACGTTGATCAGGAAAGTGTAGGGTCCAGATAACTGGATGAGGACCATAGGAGAATCTGGATGACACGGTGGACACAGAAACATCAAACCTTAGTGAGTTCCTTTTACTACAGACTCAGTCACTTTTCTGATGTTTTTCTGATTTGTATGAAAACTCTGTAAAAACCTTGATGCAGAAGTTCTTTGTAGTTGGAATAAACACTCATCCTATTTCATTCCCACCATTGCTTATGTTCCCAGAACTTTTAGGATGAAAATTCAGCATGTCCCAAGGTGACTGTTTCAAAGTCAAAACCAAAAAAATAAATTTGAGTGCTCAAAAAACTGTAAGATTTTGATAATTCGTATTATTAAAAACTTGGAGAAAATGTGTGAGATTGGTTTTAATATATCTGAGGGGGGGAAATATACCATCAAGTCTAAAGTATTTATATAGCAAAACTTATGAGAACATCTAATTTCCATGGGCTGACTCAGTGTACCATGAGTGGTCCTAGTTATTTTTTTAGTTAGATTAGTTACACTTTGATTTAATAAAAAAAAAAATGCTCTGGGGTCTTAAAAGCCTGTGAGCAGCCATCTAAGATACTCCACTGGTCTCACCCCTTAGGGAGCAAGGGTGAATGAAGAGAACAAGACACAAGGAAAAGATTAGTTCAAAGGACTAGTGGACCACAGCTACCATGGCCTCCACCAGACTGAATCCGTTACAGCTAGATGGTGCCTGGCTACCACTGACTGCTCTGACTGGGATCACAACAGATGGTTCTGGACAGAGCTGGAGAAAGATGTAAAACAAAATTCTAACTCACAAAAAAAAGACCAGATTTACTGGCCTGACAGACTGGGGAAACCCTGAGAATATGGCCCCAGGACACCCTTTAGCTCAGTGGTGAAGTCACTCCTGAAGTTCACTTTTCAGCCAGGGATTGGACAGCCTCATAAAACAAAATGGAACTCATGAGTCATAACAGTCCAGGAACAAGGACCAGAAGGCAGGAGGGGACAGGAAAGCTGATAATAGGGAACCCAAGGTTGAGAAAGGGCAGTGTTGACATGTCACAGGGGCGTTAATCATTGTCTCATTGAACAGTGAGAAACTATTTGTTCTGCAAACCTTCATCTAAGGTTAAAAAAACAAACAAACAAAGAATTATCTATGTGCGATCAAACTGACAACAGCAACTCAAAAGGTTTGATGGGAAGCCTAGAGGGCAGTGAGTTGAAGGTAATGATGATGGAATAATTTGGAAAAGGACAGTGAGAATAGCAGCACAACTGGAAGAATGTAATTGATGTCACTGAATTGTACATGTAGAAACTCTTGAAATGGTGTAACTTTGGCTATGTACATTTTCACCAAAAAAAAGGTCCTCCAAGGTCGAGAAGGGTGAGTGTTAACATGTCTTGGGGTTGTTAACCAACGTTATAAAACAATATGTGTACTGACTGTTAAATGAGAAACTATTTGTTCTGTAAACCTTCATCTAAAGTATAAAAAAAAAATTTAAAAAAAAATTGCAGTCGAGTCCATTCTGTCTCATAGTGACCCTATAGGACTTAGTAAAACTTCCCCATAGGGTTTCCAAGGAGCAACTGGTGTATTTGAACTGTCAACCTTTTAATTAGCAGCTTAGTTCTTAACCATTGCAGTGGCCGACAGTGGCCCAGGTAAAATATCAGTTCCACTGAGAGAATTTCTTTGATAGTCTATTCTTAAAAAGTTTATGTCATGGTTAAGCCTTCCTCCGGAGACCTCCTGTTAAAGGTGAAAGCCTAAAGTTTGAAGATTTGGACTCTAACCATTGACCTAACATTGTAATTGTAAATTTTGATTGTCTGGTTCTAAATGAATGCTTTGAGGTCTTACTTGTATGCCTTGCCATGACTACCTCACAATAAACTAAACGAGTTTATGCACAACAATCCTGAGTATCTCTCTATTAATTTTCTAAGATAAAATCTTACACAGCCTAATAGAATAAAAATATTGTAAAAAAATAAATAAGTAAATGAGATTAACAACTCAGAGCTGATAACAAATTGTATTATTTTGCATAACAATATTATTTTGAATAAAGTAGTACTTTAAAAATTATTTTAAATCTTATCCTATCATGAAAATTTACATATATATTATTATAAATGGTTTGCATTCTTCTATTAATCTAAAAGTTGGTGGTTCAAACCCACCCAGCAGCACCACAAAAGAAAGGACTGGCAATCTGCTTCTTATGACTCCATGGCAATGGGTTTTTTTTCTTGGTTTTATAAATATCTGTAAATATTTGTCTATACTTATTATCTAAAGCATTCAATTGCGTATCCTAAAATATTTTGTAACTACGTTTCTTAATGTTCAGCAAAGCTACTAAAATAATCAATATTTTACATATTTATAATTTTTTATGAGATCGTGTTGCTTCAATATGTAACAAGGTAACACATTAGGAATAAAAGGAACTGAGTATATCATGAAATATAAAATAAGACATCAAAAGATTTTCTATAAATAACTGCAGACATTAATAAAAAATATTTTTAATTGAACTTGGTAATTAACATTGATATAGTAACATTCAAAGAAAATGTTCCCTGAGTTTTATCGGTTGTATAGTAAATCATAAAACATAATGTAATTTACTTTAAGTCAGAGACTGTGTCTAAACTTTCTTTTTCAAGTACATCTATTTGTATTTGAATGTACTTGCTGTTAATTTATTGGAATCAGTGTTAACACTGTTAGTTTCAGCTATAAATGCAAAAGATATTAATATGTTTATTAAGTGGCTTTTAGAGGATAATTTTGAATAAATTAATTAAAATCTGATTTAATAATACATAAGACACATTCATAGAATAAAAAACATGCAATATATTGCTGTTTTTGTGATACAAATAAAATATAGTTGTATTTTTGAAAGTTAAATTTCATTGTTAGAAGACTTCTCACTGTCAGTGATAAAATGTCAACAAAACAATTTTAAAAAATTATCAATGTCCAAATAAATTCTATTCATTTTTACATATGATATGATTTTTTAAATGTATGAACTTGTCCTCCAACACAAATCTATATGATTATGCAAGAAAATATCAACTTGATTTAAATAGTGTTGATTTTACATATGCCCCCTTTTGATCTCTCCAATTGTTCATACACCATTTGGAGGTTAGTTAATTCAATGTTTTAATGACTAGATAAAGATAATGCAAAGCTAAGACAATACTAATATATAGGTTGAGATATAGTGAACAAATAGCTGACAAAAGCAAATCTTAAAATTGAATAATTGAACTTTTTATGTAGCTTAAAATCTTATGCTGCCGGATTCCCCAAAATTTTTCAATCATTCAAATTTTTCTTTCTTTCTAGGACTCTCTAAAAATGCCTATAAGTAGGAAAACAAGTCTTATTTCTATCTCTTTTATAGTTTTCTCATTACTAGCAATTTTTTCCACAAGATAACCAATTGAGTTTTGTATCTGTGCTCAGAAAGTTTACCTAGCGTTGCATTTTTTTTCCATAGTAAACATTGGTTTAAAAGAAATAAAGCTTCAATTTTAGTGTGAAAATATAGACTGGAATTTTTAAGCTAAAAATATTATACACACTATGAGATACTCAAAATACAACTTTCTAGCAACTCTGAGTTGTAGACATGTAACAATATATTAGAAATCTACGGTGATAGGGTGTCAAATCAGGCTTTCTAGTCAGATATACAGCTTTTTCACCCACTCATTTTCTCTGTACATTCTCATCTATCAAACACAATGCTTGATTTCATATTCTACCTAAAGACTTTTCTGACATTTTTGAATTTCATTATTTTTTTCTTTTCTCTGGTCATTATCTTATTTATTTCTCAAATGTTTTTGACTCACGTTCACATGCAGGAGATAAACGGCATTTACTCAAGCTCCCCAGAAATAAAGAATAAGGAGAAGGACAAGGTAAATTAGGATTTTTCAGCTACAAATTGCAGGACTCTACTGAAAATATTTTGAAAGTACGTAAACTGCATTATCTCACACAAGAAGAAATCCTAAGGCAGGGTAGTTCCAGAATTCTCTTGTACAAAATCATTATCAAGGACCCAATGAGCTACCTGTGTTATCTGTTAGGCTGGTTCGACTCATGCTTTCTACCCAGCAGCAAGATTTCCTGGTGTCTCATGTAGCCAGAATAATATCCAGAAAAAAAAAAAATTACTATTTGAGTCTTTCTTATCATAGTAAAAAGCTGTCTTCAAGTCCCCATCATTTGCGGAAAACTGTTGGTTTGAGGTGATCAGTATTCACCCTTAGAAATTTGGAGGGTACCAACCAGAATAACTGTGGTAAAACCTAAAACAGGCACATTGGCATAGAAATAAGTTTTACTCTTGACTTTTATCTTCTCCTTTGCTTTACATTTCAAATTTGAGAGTAATTTTTTAGATAAGGAAGTGAATTTGATATATAAACACTTGATTTAACTTGTAAAATATATTGAAGTAGCCTGGATTGAGGACGCTGATTTGTTTGCAATCTGAGATTTAAATCGTTCAGAGTCCTGATATCCAACCATCAACATTAATAACTAAAGAGTCAATTGTTAGTAACTTATTGGCTGCTACAAGTGTAATTAGCTTAGAGTTTCCAGGCCCTCACTTCTCAAAACAAGCCTTCTTACTGCTTACTGCTTTACTCTTATGCAGCTCTTGGGAATGCCAAAGTCACTAACCTTGCCTATGCTTTTCACAGTTCACTATCCACTGTTACTATCAGAGCTCCTGTTTCTTGACAGTTACTGCCATCTAATTTTATTACTGACCTTAAAACATCCTTAAGAGATTTGACTGACCAATAAGACTTATAATTTTCAACTAGTCATCAGTACATTTTTAAAAAATCCTTATTAATAATAATGGATTTTTTATTGATGAAATTTGAAGGAGAGATCTCTATATGAATGTCTCCCTTCAGTGTTTCCTTATTATTCCAAAACAAGGAGAGATTATTTTATTTCTGTTGAAAATTTTGCATGTTTTTGCATTAATCCCAGATTCTTTAGATTCCAGAAGTGCTTGATAAGGACAAAGTACTACTTTGAAAAGATTTAAGTGAAATTTGTCTTCACTTTTGTTTAAAAAATTTGGTACATATAATATTTCAGGGATCATAATTTAATACAGATGAAGGAAAATAATAAATATAATGATTGTTATTGCTTGTTAGTTGCCATTGAGTTGATTCCAACTCATGGTGACCCCATGTGTTCAGAGTAGAACTGCTCCCTAGGGTTTTCAAGGCTGTGACCTTTTGGGAGCAGATCTCCAGGCCTGTCTTCTGACATGCCTCAGGGTGGGTTCAAATCACCAACCCTTCAGCTAGTAGTCTAGTGCTTAATTAAACATTTGTGCCACCCAGGGACTCCTAGAGACTTTGATTAACAGTTGTTAGAATTTGCTTTTTATTATTAAATATCTTGATATGAAAATAATGGCACCCATCTTCTGGGTAGATGGACAGGCGGGGAATTGTCAGGGACAACACCACCAAAGTCATAGGATTCATGCTTCTGGTCGAAGTCTCTCTTGCTCATTGGCATACACACACTGGCAAATTTTTATCACCTTTCTCTTACTGTTGTCTCATAGCTAAGGAGGCTTGCATCATAAAGACAGATTTTATACTCCTTTTCCTTTTTGGCTTATGACTTTGGAAAAGCCAGAGATAGGTTAGTTAAGGGGGAAAAGGCTCTACCCTTTATTTTCATTATAGAATTGATACTCAGGCATTTAAGGTTTAATTCTTTATTTACAGGCCCAAGAGTAGTGAAATTCATTGGAAGTAAGAGTCAGGATTACCACTTCACCCCCATTCCCCTAACAGTTACCTTGAATCCTTGCACATTCGACAAAGAAGAAAATGCAAGGAATTATAAGTGACTTCCTCTTTCTCTTACCCTTGATATTATATTAAGAATAATTCTCTACCCAATGAGCCACATTAAAACAAAGTATCATTCCCAGAAGTATGTTTAGAGCATTATTTTGCATTTAATTACTTTATGTGATTATTTTTTATCTCACTGAGCAGTCTGTGAACTCTTTGAGGTCAGGCACAGATTATTTTAAAACTCTGCTATTTGCTTTTGCATACACTCTAACATAAAATAGGCACTCATTAAATCTCATTACATTTTCCTTTAGATAATTAAAATAATACAATAAGTGGTATTTTTCAACTGTAAGCAATCACATACTATACCAATTTCCATTTTAAATTATTACAGATAAGGCCTACAGTTTTCAATATATTTCTAATCTGATATTCCTTACAATAGGGTGAAGTCTTCTTTAAACTATTATAAGGTATTATTTCCAATGTAACTCTTTAACCCACATCTATCTGTTAATATGTTAAGACAAATGATTAGAAAATACCAAACATCAACATGTTCTTGACTAAGAGTGGAAAATTACTTGTGAAAGAGTGGGTGCAAAAAATATAGATGAAATAATCCAGTACTTATTTATTTTCAGGTATGTTTTGCAACTGAGACTTTGAATAATATATCCTTGAATGATTTATAGAAATCATTAATGCAAAGGGTTTTCTCAGCAGACATTTGGTTGATTGGCTAACTCTAGCATTAACCTTAAAGAATTTTTGCATTAGACTGTCCATTCAGATCCTAGGTGAACAACAGGTGAGAGGCCCAGGCAGTCATCTGGCTTGGAAATTTTACAAAATTAATTGGATCACCGTTCATATCTTGCAAACTTGCTCTGGAAAAAAACAAACAAACAAAAAAAAAAGGACATTCAACACATCAGAACTGAGAAAAAAAGAGCAGCCCCTAAAATTCATAAACTGGCCTGGCCATGTCATTCTCTTATCAGATAAAAAAGAAAAAAAACCTCAGGTATTGTAAACCTTAGACAATGTTACCCTGAGACCATGATAAAAGGCGATGAAGTGAAGCCACTTCAAAATTTTGTTTAAACACAAACAAAACCAATGTTATTGTGACCCTCACAAATACAAAACATCCATTTTCTTGGCCAAAATGAATGACTGTTGCCTCTTAACTAGTTACTACCTAATCTTACGCTAGTCTCCCCTTCCTATAGGTAAGATTTATTGAGTTACCCATCCCCAGAATTATCTTCGCTTTCTGACAACATCCATTCTAGAGTGAACCCCAGTTTTCTTTCATCCTCCCTCAAATTACCCAATCAAAGTTCAAATCCTCTAACAGTTTCTATTCCTGTAATTACTTCTTACTGAGGAACCCTATGGTTCACCAGTGTGTATTTTCTCTCACTACAATGAGTAATAACCACCATTAATTTAACTACAGGTGTTTTTCTGGTGGTCTTTGACTTAAGGACATTAAGTCAAAGCAGTACTTTTAAGGTAATGTGGCAAAGAGAAAACAATCAATAAAATATACAAAATATGCTTGCTGTCTCATTTCAAATGATCTTGTTCCTAAAAATAAACACATACACACATAGACAAAATCTTCTTCAACAATTAAATTCAGAGGAGAAAAGAGAAGAAAATGACATAAATTTACCAACATTACAAGAATTAAAATCCTGAGACATAATGAGAGGAAAATTACATTCAAGTGTGTGTGTGTGTGTGTGTGTGTGTGTGTGTGTGTGTGTAAATAGAGACATTTTTGAATTTAGAAAAAAAAAATAGAGTCAACTTTTCTGTTTTCCTAGATATTTTCTGCTTACAGGAACTTGGTAGGTGGATGTGGCAGGCTTAATAATGCCCCTCCCAAATCCATAATCTAATCTCTGGAATTTGTGAATATGTTACATTTCATTGAAAAAGGGATTTTTTAGATGTAATTAAGGTTATGGACCTTAAAATAAGGAAATTATTCTGGATTATCTGGGTGATCTCAATCTAATCACAGGAGCCCTTAAAGCAGAGAACTTTCTCTGGGTGGAGGCAAAAGAGGTGCAGCCAAAGGAGAAGATGGAGAGGTTCTAAGTGTGAGAACGTCTTGATTTACTGTTACTGGAGGGGAGCCACGTGGAAAGCTTGAAAAGGAATGTGAACAACCTCTAGGATCAAAGACTGGACCTGCAAACCAACCCCCCACCCCACCCTTTTGACTGCTGACAAGGAAATGGGAACCTTAGTCCTACAAACACAAGGAGAAACTGAATTCAGACAACAACCAGAATAAACTCGGAAGTGTGTGCAGAACCTCTAGAAAAGAACACTGCCTTGATGACATCTTGATTTCAGCTTTATGCAACTCTAAGCAGCGGACCCAGATAAGCAATGATGTACCTGGCCTTCTGACCCACAAAACTGTGAAGCAATACATGGGTGTGGTTTCTAGTTGCTAAATCTGCAGTAGTTTGTTATCACAGCAATAGAAAACTAAAAATGATGTTTGAAGTGTTAAACAAAGCAATTATCGCTCTGTACTCTTCTGGGAATAAACCTTTTATCAAGAAAAAGGTGATTCTTCAGCTCAACATTTATTTTTCTTCATATGTCCTTTTCCCTGTATTTAGAATCTAAAATACACTTTTGTAATTTTTTATATACTTTTTTTTTTAAGATGAAAGGAAATAAAGACATACAATCCAGCCTTAAGGAAGAATATAGGAAACAAGAAAGGGTAGTAAAAGAAAAGAACATGCAGAGAATTTATTTTAGTACAAATTAATATATGTAGATGTAAAATTTGTTATACTTAAGCAACTGTATACACAGAGAAAAAACTCTCAGAAATACTGTAGCAAATTGCTGAGAAGATTAATGAATACTAAGAAAGACACCAGTCATTTGAACTTGATGAAAGCAAGGAAATAGGAAGAAAACACTGAATCCTAGTACGTATGGCTATCAAATCTTGAGGGGGGAATTACTGTTGAAACAAATAACTCATAAACAACATACATGTATTATTTCTGAGTATAAACAAACACGAATACATACATGTATACATTTTATACAAGTTCTTTTTTTTTTTTAAATTAGATCATTGTTGTTGTTATGTGCCATCAAATCGGTTCCAACTCATAGCGACCATATGTACAACAGAATGAAACACTTCCTGGTCCCACACCATCTTCATGATCATTGTTACTCTTGAGCCCACTGTTGCAGCCACTGTGTCAATCTATCTATTTGAGGGTCTTCCTCTTTTTTGTAGACCCTCTATTTTACCAAGCACAATGTCCTTCTCTAGGTACTGGTCCCTCCTGATAACATGTCCAAAGTATGTGAGATGAAGTCCTGCCATCCTTGCTTCTAGGGAGCACTCTCACTGTAGTTCTTCCAAGACAGATTTGCTGATTCTTTTTGCAGTCCATGGTATATTCAATATTCTTCGCGAACACCATAATTCAAAGGCATCAATTCTTCTTTGGTCTTCCTTATTCATTGTCAGGCTTTTGCATGCGTAAGAGGAGATTGAAAACACCATGGCTTGGGTCAGGTGCACCCTAGTCCTTAAAGAGAAATCTCTGCTTTTTAACACTTTAAGAAGTCTTTTGCTGCAGATTTACCCAAAGCAATGCGTCATTTGATTTCTTGACTGCTGCTTCCTTGGGCTTTGATTATGGATCCAAGTAAAATGAAATCCTTGACAACTTTAATCTTTTATCCGTTCATCATGATGTTGCCTATTTGTCCAGTTGTGAGAATTTTTGTATGCTTTATGTTGAGGTATAATCCATACTGAAGGCTGTAGTCCTTGATCTTCACCAGTAAGTGCTTCCAGTCCTCTTACTTTCAGCAAGCAAAATTATGTCATCTGCATATTGCAGGTTGTTAATTAGTCTTCCTCCAATCCTGATGTCCCATTCTTCTTCACAGGGTCCAGATTCTCAGATTATTTGCTCAGCATACAGACTGAATAAATATGATGAAAGTATATAATTCTGACACACACCATTCCCAAATTTAAACCACACAGTATTCCCTTGTTCTGTTCAAACAACTGCCTCTTGATCTATGTACAAATTCCTCATGAGTACAATGAAGAGTTCTGGAATTCCCATTCTTCACAATGTTATCCATAATTTGTTATCATCCACACAGTTGAATGCCTTTGCATAGTCAATGAAACCCAGATAAATATATTTCTGGTATTCTCTGCTTTCAGCCAGGATCCACTGACATCAGCAATGACATCCCTCATTCGATGTCCTTTTCTGAATCCAGCTTGAATCTCTGGCAATTCCCTGTTGATGTACTGCTACAACTGATTTTGAATGATCTTCAGCAAAATTTTACTTGTGGGTGATATTAATGATATTGTTTGATAATTTCTGCATTCTGTTGGATCACCTTTCTTTGGAAAGTGGACCTCTTCTAAATATGGATCTCTTCCAGTCAGTTGGCCAGGTAGCTGTCTTCCAAATTTCTTGGCATAGAAAAGTGAGCACCTCCAATGCTGCATCCATTTGTTGAAACACCTTAATTGGTATTCCAACAATTCCTGGAGCCTTGTTACTCACCAGTGTCTTCAGTGTAGCTTAGACTTCTTCCTTCAGTACCATTGGTTCTTGATCGAATGCTACCTCCTAAAAGGATTGAGTGTCGAACAATTCTTTTTTGTACAGTGACTCGTTGTATTTCTTCCATCATCTTTTGATGCTTCTTGTGTCATTCAGTATTTTGCTCATAGAAACCTTTAATATTGAATCTCAAAGCTTGATTTTTTTTTTTCCCCAGTTCTCTCAGCTTGACAGTTGCCAAGTGTGTTCTTCCCTTTTGGATTTCTAACTCCAGGTCTTTGCACATGTCATTATAATACTTTCCTTTGTCCTCTGGAGCCTCCCTTTGAAATATTCTGTTCAACACTTTTATTTCATCATTTCTCCTTTCACTTTCACAATAGCAACTTTAACAGTCTCTTCCAGGGGCGGGGCAAGATGGCGCTCTAGGCAGAAGCACCATGCCGTCCCTCCACAGCAAAGATCCGAAAAACTAAGCCTAACAGAGAATCAACAATCCTGAAACCCTAGAACATCAAATGAAGAGATAAAGAACTCAGCCAAACACCAAACGGAGTGAGAATACTGAAAGAGAACGGAGAGTGAGGAGAGACTCATGCAGAGATTCCTTACCAGCTAACACAGCACGGATCCACCATCTTGGATTCCTATCGGAGACAAGCAAACGGGAGAGCAGCCTCGCGGAGCATCCAGTGGGAGATGAAACGACTGCTTAGCTTCACACATGACGATCTCCCCGCTGCATCCTGCCTACCTGCACCGTGCACTTCACATCACACCACCAAGCTGTGCAGGCACGCCCTATTGGAACCTGCCCAGCACTGACTACCGACCGTCCTGGTGGCTGCGGTGAGTGCCACAAACAACCCGTCCCAGTGGCTCTTCTTCAGCTAGATCTGCCCAGCTATACCACAAGGACGAAACAAAAAAAAAAAAAAAAAACCTACAATCAATAAACGAGAGAAATATCTACTGAATGCTCTGAAAACAGCAAACAATATCGAAACATTTACAAAAACAAGACAAGATGGCTCCAATAGGCATCCAAATTAAAACACCACAGAACTCTCCTGTGGAAGAAAATGCACTAGAAGTGACTGATACGGAACTCAAATCACTAATACTCAGAATTTTCCAAGAACTGAGGCAAAAAGCTGACAAACATGAGGAAAAAATAGACAAATTTATGGAAAATACAGACAAAAAATTGGAAGAATTAAGGAAGATGATGCAGGAACAAAATGCCAAAATAAATTCACAACTCGAAATTATACAAAAACAACAATTAGAAATCCAAAAGATAAACAACAAGATTTCAGAAATGGACGGTGTCATAGAAGGGCTGAGAAGTAGATTTCAAAACGTGGAAGACAGGATCAGTGGAACTGAAGACAAACACTTGGATAAAACTCTGTTTCAGAAAAACTCAGAAAAAAGAACAAAGAAAAATGAAGAAACCCTGAGAGTTATGTGGGACACAATTAGAAGCAAAAACTTACGAGTGATTGGCATCCCAGAACAGGGGAAGAAAACAGAAAACACAGAGAGGATCACTGAGGAACTGCTGACAGAAAAATTTCCCAATATCATGAAAGATGAAAAGCTGGCCATCCAAGAAGCTCAACGAACCCCATATAGAAGAGACCTCAAAAGAAAATCACCAAGACATATCATATTCACACTCGCCAAAACTAAAGACAAACAAAGAATCCTGAGAGCAGCTCGTGAAAAACAAGAAGTCACTTACAGAGGAGAAACAATACGACTAAGACCAGATTATTTGGCAGAAACCATGCAGGCAAGAAGGCAGTGGGATGACATATATAGAATCTTGAAAGAAAAAAAATTGTCAGCCAAGAATAATATATCCTGCAAAACTCTCGTTCAAATTTGATGGTGAAATTAGGTCATTTCCAGATAAACAGAAACTAAGGGAATATGCAAAAGTCAAACCAAACTTGCAAGAATTATTAAAGGGAGTTCTTCGATCTGAGGACAAACAGCTTCAGCCCTCAGATAGGACCTAGGACCTAGGACGCAGGTTCATATGAACCAGATACCATTCTAGGAAATGAACTACTGAGGACTATCCAAAGACAAAAGAAATACAACAGGGAATCAGAGAAATAAATCAAAGGATGACAACAACATCAAAACAATGAAAGAGGGAACAAACGGCATAGGTATAGAACCTTCTAAAGGAGAGGAAGGCAAGGCGATACCAAGTAAGGGTAGACTGCTTCAAACTTATAAAGATAAGGGTAAAATTCATGGTAACCACAAAGAAAGTTAACAAACCAACTCATAAAAATAAAGATGAAAAACATAAAGTCTCAGCAAAAACAAAACCTACAAAAACAAACGAAATGAACACAAAATCCACAAACAAAAGTAACTCAGCACAAGAGAGTAAGAAGAACAAAGAAAACTTCAGCACCACAAAAAAAGCACTACAAAATGACAGCAACACACTTCCATCTATCAATAATTACACTGAATGTAAATGGACTCAATGCACCCATAAAGAGACAGAGAGTGACAGAATGGATAAGAAAACACGATCCATCAATATGCTGTCTACAAGAGACACACCTTAGAATCAAAGATGTGAATTTATTAAAAATCAAAGGTTGGAAGAAAATATATCAAGCTAACAACTACCAAAAAAGAGCAGGAGTGGCAATTCTAATCTCAGATAAAATAGACTATAAAACAAAATCTACCACGAAAGACAAAGAAGGACACTATATAATGATTAAGGGGACGATCCATCATGAAGACATAACCATAATAAATATCTACACACCCAATGTCAGGGCTCCAAAATACATAAAAAGAACTCTAACAGCACTGAAAAGAGAAATTGACAGTTCCACAATAATAGTAGGAGACTTCAACACACCATTCTCAGTAAAGAACAGAACAACTAAAAAGAAACTCAGCAAAGATACAGAAGACCTAAAGGACACAATCAGCCAACTGGACCTCATAGACATATATAGAACAATCCATCCAACTGCTGCAAATTACAATTCTTTTCCAATGCACATGGAACGTTCTCCAGAATAGACCACGTCTAAGGCCACAGAGCAATCCTCAACAAGATCCAAAATGCTGAGATAATTCACAATATCTACTCTGACCACAATGCTATCGAGGAAGAAATTAACACTAGAAAGAGCAAGGAAAAAAAAATCAACTACATGGAAACTGAATAATAGTCTGCTTACACATCAATGGGTAATAGAAGAAATCAGAGATGGAATTAAAAAATTCCTAGAATCAAATGAAAATGAAAACACATCCTACCAAAACCTTTGGGACACAGCAAAGGCAGTCCTCAGAGGACAATTTATAGCAATAGATGTACATATCAAAAAAGAAGAAAGGGACAAAATCAAAACATTAACTACAGAACTCAAACAAATAGGAAGAGAACAGCAAAAAAAGCCTACAAACACTGGAAGAAAGGAAATAGTAAAGATCAGAGCAGATATAAATGAAATAGAGAACAGAAAAACAATAGAAAGAATCAACAAAACCAAAAGTTGGTTCTTTGAAAGAATCAACAAAATCGACAAACCACTGGCCAGACTGACAAAAGAAAAACAGCAGAGGGCACAAATAACCCAAATAAGAAGTGAAATGGGAGACATTACAACAGACCCAACCAAACTAAAAAGGATTATAACAGAATATTTTGAAAAACTATATTCCAACAAATTTGAAAACCTAGAGGAAATGGATAAATTTCTAGAAACACACGGCCTACCCAAACTACAACAAAGTGATATTGAAAATCTGAACAGACCCATAACAGGAGAAGAGATTGAAAAGGTAATAAAAAAACTCCCAACCAAAAAAAGCCCTGGCCCAGATGGCTTCACTGGAGAATTCTACAAAACATTTACAGAAGAGCTTGTACCAGTTCTACACAAGCTATTTCAGAGCATAGAAGAGGAAGCAACACTTCCAAATTCATTCTATGAAGCCAGCATTACGCTAATACCAAAACCAGGCAAAGACATCACAAAAAAAGAAAATTACAGACCAATATCTCTCATGAATATAGATGCTAAAATTTTGAACAAAATTCTAGCCAATAGAATTCAGTATCATATCAAAAAAATAATATACCACGACCAAGTAGGATTCATAGCAGGTATGCAAGGATGGTTTAACATTAGAAAATCCATCAACGTAATTCACCACATAAATAAAAAGAAAGAAAAAAATCACATGATCATCTCAATTGACACAGAAAAGGCATTTGACAAAGTCCAACACCCATTCCTGATAAAAGCTCTCAATTAAATACGTATAGAAGGTTAATTTCTCAACATAATAAAGGGCATCTATGCAAAACCAACAGCCAACATCATTCTTAATGGAGAGAGGCTGAAAACATTCCCCTTGAAAACAGGAACAAGACAAGGATGCCCTTTATCACCACTCCTATTTAACATTGTGCTAGAAGTTCTAGCTAGAGCAATAAGGCAAGAGAAAGAAATAAAGGGCATCCAAATTGGTAATGAAGATGTTAAACTCTCCCTGTTTGCAGATGATATGATACTATACATAGAAAACCCTAAAGACTCCACGAGAAATCTACTGGAACTAATAGAAAGATTCAGCAGAGTAGCAGGATACAAGATAAACATTCAAAAATCAGTTGGATTCCTATACACCAGTAAAGAGAACGATGAAAAGGAGATCAGGAAAACAATACAGTTTTCAATAGCCCCTAAAAAGATAAAATACTTAGGAATAAATCTGACCAGGAATGTAAAAGACCTATACAAAGAAAACTACAAAACACTACTGCATGAAACCCAAAGGGATCTACATAAATGGAAAAACATACCATGCTCATGGATAGGCAGACTCAACATTGTCAAAATGGCAATTCTACCTAAAGCAATTTACAAATACAATGCAATCCCAATCCAAATACCAACAACATTCTTCAAAGAGATGGAAAAACTAATTATTAACTTTATATGGAAAAGGAAGAAGCCCCTAATAAGTAAAGCACTACTGAAGAAGAAAAATAAAGTTGGAGGACTCACACTACCTGACTTGAGAACATACTATACAACTACAGTAGTCAAAACAGCCTGGTACTGGTACAACAACAGAGACATTGACCAATGGAACAGAATTGAGAACCCAGATGTAAATCCATCCACCTACAGTCACCTGATTCTCGACAAGGGCCCAAAGTCCATCAAATGGGGAAAAGACAGTCTTTATAACAAATGGTGCTGGAAAAACTGGATATCCATTTGCAAAAAAATGAAACAGGACCCATACCTCACACCATATACAAAAACTACTTCAAAATGGATCAAAGACCTGAATATAAAGCCTCAAAATATAAAGTTCATAGAAGAAAAAATAGGACCAACACTTCAGGCCTTAATACATGGCATTAACAGGATACAAACCAGAAACATCACACAAAAAACCCAACAGGTAAACTAGATAACTGGGATCTTCTAAAAATCAAACACCTATGCTCTTCAAAACAATTCACAAAAAGAGTAAAAAGAGAACCTACAGACTGGGAAAAAATTTTTGCACCGTACAAGTCAGACAAAGGTCTAATCTCCATAATCTACAAGAAAACCCAACACCTCTACAACAAAAAGACAAACAATCCTATCAAAAAATGGGCAAAGGAAATGAACAGACACTTCACCAAAGAAGACATTCGAATGGCCAACAGACACATGAGGAAATGCTCGCGTTCACTAGCCATTAGAGAAATGCAAATTAAAACCACAATGAGATACCATCTCACCCCAGCATTACTGGCACGAATCAAAAATACCGGAAATGACAAATGTTGGAGGGGCTACAGGGAGACGGGAGCTCTTATACACTGCTGGTGGGAATGCAAAATGATACAACCATTTTGGAAAATGATATGGCGTTTCCTCAGAAAGCTAGAAATAGACATACCATTCGATCCTGCAATCCCACTCCTAGGAATATATCCTAGAGAAATAAGAGTCATCACTCAAATAGACATATGCACACCTGTGTTCATGGCAGCATTGTTCACAATAGCAAAACGATGGAAACAATGTTGGTGCCCATCAACAGATGAATGGATACACAAACTATGGTACATACACACAATGGAGTACTATGCAACGAGAAAGAACAACAATGAATCTGTGAACCATCTCATAACATGGATGAAACTTGAGGACATTATGCTGAGTGAAATAAGTCAATCACAAAAGGACAAATATTGTATGAGACCTCTATTGTAAAAACCCATGAAAAAATTCAAATGCAAAATGTAACAATCTTTGTTGGTTACCAGAGATGGGGGGGAGAATACTAAATATGCAAGAGATAAGTGGTATCTTGGGTGAGAGGTGAGACAGTACACAGTACAATGGAAACTAACACAACCTGCACAAGGAAAGGTCATGGAGGCCCTATGGACACACCCAAACTCCCCGAGGGACTTAGTTGTTGGACGGAGGGCTCTGGGGACCATGGTGTCGGGGAACATCTAGCTCAATTGGCATGACACTACTTATAAAGATAATGCTCTATATTCTACCTTGGTGAGTAGTGTCTGGGGTCTTAAAAGCCTGTGAGCGGCCATTTAAGATACTACACTGGTCTCATCCCTTCGGGAGCAAGGGAGAATTAAGAGAACAGGATACAATGAAAAGATTAGTCCAAAGGACTAATTGACCGCAGCTACCAAGACCTCTACCAGACTGAGTCCAGTACAGCTAGATGGTGCCCGGCTACCACCGCTGACTGCTCTGACCAGGATCCCAACAGAGGGTTCTGGACAGAGATGGAGAAGGATGTAGAGCATAATTCTAACTCCCAAAAAAAAAAAAAAAAGACCAGATTTACTGGCCTAAAGATGCTGGAGTAACCTCAAGAGTGTGGCCCCCAGACACCCTTTCAGCTCAGAGGTGAAGTTACCTTCGAGGTTCACTGTTCAGCCTGGGAGTGGGCAGCCCAGTAAAACTAAATGAGACTAACGAGGTACAGGAGTCCAGTGACAAGGGCCAGAAGCCAGAGGGGGAGTAGGAAGCTGATGATAAGGAACACAAGTTGAGTAAGGATACTGTTGATGTGTTGTGAGATTGTTAACCACTGTTATAGTGCAACATTTGTAGTAACTGTTAAATGGGAGGCTATTTTGTCCTGTAAGCCTTCATCTTGTGTGAGAATGGCAGCACAATTGGAAGAGCATAGTCAATGTCACTTAAATGTGTACGTAAAAGGTTTTGAAATGGTGTATCTTTCGCTATGTGTATTTTCACCAAAAAAAAAAAAAAAGCTGAGAATTCAGAGGCTTAAAATGCTGTGGGGTTGTTAACCAAAGTCATAAAACAGCATGTGTACTACTGTCACATGAGAAACTGTTTGTTCTGTAAGCGTTCACCTGAAGTACAATAAAATATTTAATAAAAAAAAAAAAAAGAGTCTCTTCTGACAGCCATTTTGGTCTTCTTTTCCTTTCCTGTCTTTTTAATGACCTCTTGCTTTCTTAATGTATGATTTCCTTGATGTGTTTCCACAGCTTGTCTTGGTCTTCAGTCATTGGTGTTTAATGAATCAAATTTATTCTTGAGATAATCTCTAAATTCACGTGGGATACACTCAAGGTCATACTTTGGCTCTCATGGACTTGTTCCAATTTTCCTCTGCATCAACTTGAACTTTCACAGGATAATTGATGGTCTGTTCTGCAGTTGGCCCCTGGCCTTGCTCTGACTGATGATACTGAGCTTTTCCATCATCTCTTTCCACAGATGTTATCAGTTTAATTCTTGTATATTCTATCTGGTGAGATCCATGTGTATATTTTCTGTTTATGTTGTTGAAAAAGGTATTTGCAATGAAGAAGTCGTTGGTCTTGCAAAATTCTATCATACTGTCTGTGGCATCGTTTCTATCACCAAGGCCATATTTTCCAAGTACCAATCCTTCTTTGTTTCTAACTTTCACGTTCCAGTCAACTGTAATTATCAGTGCACCTTGACTGCATATTTTATCAATTTCAGACTGCAGAAGTTGGTGAAAATCTTCAATTTCTTCAACTTTCCTTAGTGGTGGGTGTGTAAATTTGAATAACATTAGTATTAACTGGTCTTCCTTTAGGTGTATGGATATTATCCTATCACTCACCGCGTTGTACTTCAGGATAAATTTTGAAATGTTCTTTTTGATGACGAATGCAATACCATTCCTCTTCAATTTGTCACTCCCGACATAGTACAGCATCTGAGTGTCTAATTCAAAATGGCCAATACCAGTCCATTTCAGCTCACTAATGCCTAGGATATTGTCATTTATGCATTCCATTTCATTTTTGATGATTTCCGATTTTCCTAGATTCATACTTCCTACATCCTATTTTCCAATTATGCATGGATGTTTGATCTTTTTCTTCTCATTTTGAGTCAGTGACAACAGCAAATGAAGGTCCCAAAAGCTTGACTCTACCCACGTCATTAAGGTCGACTCCAGTTTGAGGAGGAAGCTCTTCATCAGTCATATTCTGACTGCCTTCCAGCCTGAGGGGCTCATCTTCTAGTACTATATCAGACAATTTTTCTGCTGCTACTCATAAGGTTTTAACTGGGTAATTTTTTTCAAAAGTAGACCACTAGGTCCCTCTTCCTAGTCGGTCTTAGTCTGGAAGCTCCACTGAAACCTGCCCCCCATGGGTGACCCTGGTGGTATTTGAATACGGATGGCACAGCTTCCAGCATCACAACAACACGCAAGCCATCAAAGTATGACAGACAGACACGTAAAATTAGATGTTGCCCAAAGATCTATATGAGATCCTTGTGGAATTTTTTGATTATTAACTAGTTATTTTTTTTCCGGGATTATCAAGATACAGAAATATAAGTTTTATAAACTGAAAATATTTGAATATAAAGAGACATAAGCTAGCATATGGAAAAGATAACAGCTGTGTTGTTTCAGACATAGCTTCCTGTTTGTTAGGCGAGTATATAAATATTTATTTATTTTATTTTATTGTACTTCAGGTGAAGGCTTACAGAACAAATAGTTTCTCATGAAATAGTAGTACACATGTTGTTTTATGACATTGGTTAACAACCTCACAACATATTAACCCTCTAACTTCTCAACTATTTTTTTTTTTTTGGTGAACATACACATAGCCAAAGGTACACCGTTTCAAAAATTTCTACATACACAGTTCAGTGACATTGACTACGCTCTTCCAATTGCGCTGTTATTCTCACTTAAGATGAAGGCTTACAGAACAAAATAGTTTATCATTTAACAGTTACTACAAACGTTGCCCTATGACAATGGTTAACAATCTCACAAAACATCAACAATATCCTTACTCAACCTTGGGTTCCCTATCACCAGCTTCCTTGTCCCCTTCTGCCTTCTGGCCCTTGTCACTAGAATCCTGTAACTCGTTAGTCTCATTTGGTTTTACAGGGCTGTCCACTCCCAGGCTGAACAGTGAACCTCGGAGGTAACTTCACCACTGAGCTAAAAGGGTATCCGGGGGCCATACTCTCGGGGTTTCTCCAGTCTCCTTTAGGCCAGTAAATCTGGTCTTTTTTTTTTTGTGAGTTAGAATTACGCTCTACATCCTTCTCCAGCTCCGTCCAAAACCCTCTGTTGTGATCCTGGTCAGAGCAGTCAGTGGTGGTAGCCGGGCACCATCTAGCTGTACTGGACTCAGTCCGGGGGAGGCCTTGGCAGCTGTGGGCCATTAGCCCTTCAGACTGTTATTTTCCTTGTATCCTGTTCTCTTCATTCTCCCTTGCCCCCGAAGGGATGAGACCAGTGGAGTATCTTAGATGGCTGCTTACAGGCTTTTAAGACCCCAGACGCTACTCACCAAGGTAGAATGTAGAGCATTGTCCCTATAAGCTGTGTCATGCCAATTGAGCTAGATGTTCCCCGAGACCATGGTCTCCCCAGCCCTCCGCCCAGCAATTCAGTCCCTCAAGGAGTTTGGATGTGTCTATGGGGCTTCCATGACCTTTCCTTGTACAGGTTGTGCTAGTTTCCCCTGTATTGTGTACTGTCTCACCCTTCACCCAAGATACCACTTATCTATTGCCTATTTAGCATTTCCCCCCCACACCTCCCATCCCTGGGAACCAACAAAGATTGTTACATTTTGTGTGTGAGCTTTTTCATGGGTTTTTACAATAGAGGTCTCATACAATATTTGTCCTTTTGTGATTGACTTATTTCATTCAGCATAATGTCCTCAAGTTCCATCCATGTTATGAGATGGTTCACAGATTCATTGTTGTTCTTTCTCGTTGCATAGTACTCCATTGTGTGTATGTACCATAGTTTGTTTATCCATTCATCTGTTGATGGGCATCTAGGTTGTTTCCATCGGTTTGCTATTGTGAACAATGCTGCCATGAACACAGGTGTGCATATGTCTATTCGAGTGATGACTCTTATTTCTCTAGGATATATTCCTAGGAGTGGGATTGCAGGATCGAATGGTATGTCTATTTCTAGCTTTCTGAGGAAACGCCATATCATTTTCCAAAATGGTTGTATCATTTTGCATTCCCACCAGCAGTGTATAAGAGCTCCCATCTCCCTGTAGCCCCTCCAACATTTGTCATTTCCGGTATTTTTGATTCGTGCCAGTAATGCTGGGGTGAGATGGTATCTCATTGTGGTTTTAATTTGCATTTCTCTAATGGCTAGTGAACGCGAGCATTTCCTCATGTGTCTGTTGGCCATTCGAATGTCTTCTTTGGTGAAGTGTCTGTTCATTTCCTTTGCCCATTTTTTGATAGGATTGTTTGTCTTTTTGTTGTAGAGGTGTTGGGTTTTCTTGTAGATTATGGAGATTAGACCTTTGTCTGACTTGTACGGTGCAAAAATTTTTTCCCAGTCTGTAGGTTCTCTTTTTACTCTTTTTGTGAATTGTTTTGAAGAGCATAGGTGTTTGATTTTTAGAAGATCCCAGTTATCTAGCTTAACTGCTGGGTTTTGTGCATTGATGTTTATGGTATGTATCCTGTTAATGCCATGTATTAAGGTCTGTAGTGTTGGTCCCATTCTTTCTTCTATGAACTTTATAGTTTTAGGCTTTATATTCAGGTCTTTGATCCATTTTGAAGTAGTTTTTGTATACGGTGTGAGGTATGGGTCCTGTTTCATTTTTATGCAAATGGATATCCAGTTTTGCCAGAACCCTTTGTTAAAAAGACTATCTTTTCCCCATTTGATGGACTTTGGACCCTTGTTGAAAATCAGGTGACCGTAGGTGGATGGATTGACATCTGGGTTCTCAATTCTGTTCCATTGGTCAATGCCTCAGTTGTTGTACCAGTACCAGGCTGTTTTGACTACTATAGCTGTATAGTAGGTTCTCAAGTCAGGTAGTGTGAGTCCTCCAACTTTATTTTTCTTCTTCAGTAGTGCTTTACTTATTTGGGGCTTCTTCCCTTTCCATATAAAGTTAATAATTTGTTTATCCATCTCTTTGAAGAATGTTGTTGGTATTTGGATCGGGATTGCATTGTATTTGTAAATTGCTTTGGGTAGAATTGATATTTTCACAATGTTGAGTCTGCCTCTCCATGAGCATGGTATGTTTTTCCATTTATGTAGATCCCTTTGGGTTTCATGCAGTAGTGTTTTGTAGTTTTCTTTGTGTAGGTCATTTACATTCCTGGTCAGATTTATTCCTAAGTATTTTATCTTTTTAGGGGCTATTGAAAATGGTATTGTTTTCTTGATTTCCTTTTCATCGTTCTCCTTACTGGTGTATAGGAACCCAACTGATTTTTGAATATTTATCTTGTATCCTGCTACTCTGCTGAATCTTTTTCTTAGTTTCAGTAGATTTCTTGTGGAGTCTTTAGGGTTTTCTATGTATAGTATCATTCGTCTGCAAACAGGGACAGTTTAACTTCTTCATTACCAATTTGGATGCTCTTTATTTCTTTTTCTTGCCTTATTGCTCTAGCTAGAACTTCCAGCACAATTATAAATAGGAGTGGTGATAAAGGGCATCCTTGTCTTGTTCCTGTTTTCAAGGGGAATGTTTTCAGCCTCTCTCCATTAAGAATGATGTTGGCCGTTGGTGTTTCATAGATACCCTTTATTATGTTGAGAAATTTCCCTTCTATACCTATTTGATTGAGAGTTTTTATCAGGAATGGGTGTTGGACTTTGTCAAATGCCTTTTCTGTGTGAATTGAGATGATCATGTTATTCTTTTCTTTCCTTTTATTTATGTGGTGGATTACCTTGATTGATTTTCTAATGTTGAACCATCCTTGCATACCTGGTATGAATCCTAGTTGATCGTGGTGTATTATTTTTTGATATGATGCTGAATTCTATTGGCTAAATTTTGTTCAGAATTTTTGCATCTATATTCATGAGAGATATTGGTCTGTAATTTTCTTTTTTTGTGACGTCTTTGCCTGGTTTTGGTATCAGCATTATGCTGGCTTCATAGAATTTATTTCGAAGTGTTGCTTCCTCTTCTATGCTCTGAAATAGTTTGAGTAGTACTGGTACAAGCTCTTCTGTAAATGTTTTGTAGAATTCTCCAGTGAAGCCATCTGGGCCAGGGCTTTTTTTGGTTCGAGTTCTTTTATTACCTTTTCAATCTCTTCTGTTGTTATGGGTCTGTTCAGATTTTCAACATCACTTTGTTGTAGTTTGTGTAGGCTGTATGTTTCTAGAAGTTTATCCATTTCCTCTAGGTTTTCAAAATTTGTTGGTGTATAGTTTTTCATAATATTCTGTTATAATCTTTTTTATTTCAGTTGGGTCTGTTGTAATGGCCCCCATTTCATTTCTTATTTGGGTTATTTGTGTCCTCTCCTGTTTTTCTTCTGTCAGTCTGGCCAGTGGTTTGTCGATTTTATTAATTCTTTCAAAGAACCAACTTTTGGTTTTGTTGATTCTTTCTGTTGTTTTTCTGTTCTCTATTTCATTTACTTCTGCTCTGATCTTTACTATTTCCTTGCTTCTGGTGGCTGTGGCCTTTTTTTGCTGTTGTCTTTCTATTTGTTTGAGTTCTGTAGTTAATGATTTTATTTTGTCCCTTTCTTCTTTTTTGATATGTGCATCTATTATTATATATTGTCCTCTGAGGACTGCCTTTGCTGTGTCCCAAAGGTTTTGGTAGGATGTGTTTTCATTCGCATTTGATTCTAGGAATTTTTTGATTCCATCTCTGATTTATTCTATTACCCACTGATGTGTAAGCAGGGTATTATTTAGTTTCCATGTAGTTGATTTTTTTTTTCCTTGATCTTTCTATTGTTAATTTCTACCTTGATGGCATTGTGGTCAGAGAAGATAGTTTGTATTATCTCAACGTTTTGGATCTTGCTAAGGATTGCTCTGTGGCCTAAGATGTGGTCTATTCTGGAGAACATTCCATGTGCATTGGAAAAGAAAGTATAGTTTGTAGCAGTTGGATGGAGTGTTCTATATATGTCTATGAGGTCAAGTTGGCTGATTGTGCCCTTTAGGTCTTCTGTATCTCTGCTGAGTTTCTTCTTACTTGTTCTGTCCTTTACTGAGAGTGGTGTGTTGAAGTCTCCTACTATTATTGTGGAATTGTCAATTTCTTTTTCCAGTGTACTTAGAGTTAGTTTTATGTATTTTGGAGCCCTCTCATTCTGTGCATAGATGTTTATTATGGTTATATCTTCATGATGGGTCATCCCCTTAATCATTATATACTGTCCTTGTTTGTCTTTTATGGTAGATTTTGGTTTAAAGTCTATTTAATCTGAGATTCAATTGCCGCTCCTTCTCTTTTTTGGTAGTTGTTAGCTTGATATATTTTCTTCCAACCTTTGACTTTTAATAAATTCACATCTTTGTTTCTAAGGTGTGTCTCTTGCAGACAGTATATTGACGGATCCTGTTTTCTTATCCATTCTGTCACTCTCCGTCTCTTTATTGGTGCATTCAGTCCATTTGCATTCAGGGTAATTATTGATAGATGTGAGTTCGTTGCTGTCATTTTGTAGTGCTTTTTTATGTGGTGCTGAAGTTTTCTTTGTTCTTCTTACTCTCTTGTGCTGAGTCACTTTTGTTTGTGGATTTTGTGTTCATTTCTTTTTTTTTGTAGGTTTTGTTTTTGCTGAAACTTTGTTTTTTGTCTTTATTTTTATGGGTTTGTTTGTTAACTTTTTTTGTGTTTACCATGAATTTTACCCTTATCTTTCTAAGTTTGAAGCAGTCTACCATTACTTCCTATAGCCTCGCGTTCCTCTCCATTAGAAGGTTCTATACCTATGCCGTTTATTCCCTCTTTTATTGTTTCGATGTTGTTGTCACTTACTGATTAACTGCTCTGATTCCCTGTTGTATTTCTTTTGGTTTTGGATAGTCCTCTAGAGTTCATTTCCTAGATTGGTATCTGGCTGGTACGATTCTGCGTACTAAAGTCTGACTGTGAGCTGAAGTTGTTTGTCCTCAGATCGAAGAACTCCCTTTAATAATTCTTGTAAGTTTGGTTTGGTTTTTACATATTCCCTTAATCTGTTTATCTTGAAATGACCTAATTTCACCATCAAATTTGAATGAGAGTTTTGCAGGATATATCATTCTTGGCTGACAATGTTTTTCTTTCAAGATTTTATATATGTCATCCCATTACCTTCTTGCCTGCGTGGATTCTGCCAGATAATCTGAGCTTAATCTTATTGTTTCTCCTCTGCATGTGACTTCTTGTTTTTCACAAGCTGCTCTCAGGATTCATTGTTTGTCTTTGGTTTTGGCGAGTGTGAATATGATATGCCTTGGTGATTTTCTTTTGGGGTCTCTTCTATATGGGGTTCGTTGAGCTTCTTGAATGGCCAGCTTTTCATCTTTCATGATATGGGGGAAGTTTTCTGTCAGCAGTTCCTCAATGATCCTCTCTGTGTTTTCTGTTTTCTCCCCCTGTTCTGGAATGCCAATCACTCGAAAATTTTTGCCTTTAATTGTTTCCCACATAACTCTCAGAGTCTCTTCATTTTTCTTTGTTCTTTTTTCTGAGTTTTTTTAAACAGAGTTGTATCCAAGTGTTTGTCTTCAGTTCCACTGATCCTGTCTTCCACGGTTTCAAATCTGCTTCTCAGCCATTCTATGACATCATCCATTTCTGAAATCTTGTTGTATTTCGAGTTGTGAATTTATTTTGGCATTTTGTTCCTGCATAATCTTCCTGAATTTTTCCAATGTTTTGTCTGTATTTTCCAAGAATTTGTCTATTTTTTCCTCATGTTTCTCAGCTTTTTGCCTCAGTTCTTGGAGAATTCTGAGTATTAAAGATTTGAATTCCCTATCAGGTAGTTCTAGTGCATTTTCTTCCACTGGAAAGTCATCTGGTGTTTTATTTTGGACGCCTACTGGAACTGTCCTGTCCTGTTTTTGTAAATTTTTTGATATTGTCTGCTGTCTTCGGGGCATTCAGTAGTTATTTTTCTCATTTATTTATTGTAGATTTGTTTGTTTCATCCCTTTTTAAAAAAGAAAAAGAAATTTGACTATGTCTGAGCACGCGGACTGTGTGTTCTTTGTTGTTTGTTCATCTGTGCGCTCAGTACTTTTCACCTCCTTCTCCAAATGGCAGGGTCTGTCACTTAGATATGGTATAGCAGGGCAGGTCTAGCTGAAGAGGAGTTACTGGCATGGGTTGTTTGTGGCATTTACTGCAGCTACCAGGGCAGGTCAGTAATCAGTGCAGGGCAGGTTCCAGTAGGCTGTGCCTGTACTGCTTGGTGGTGTGATGTCAAGAACATGGTGCAGGTATGCAGGATGCAGTGCGGAGATTTTTATGTGTGGAGCTAAGATGGATATGAGAAAGAGGAGAGAAGAAAAGGAACCAAAAACATACAAACAAACTAAAAAGAATGCTAGGGGAGCTTGCTGTTGGAATGGAGAGATGAAAGCCTATGAAATGGAGAAAAACAGAAAGGGGAAGAGGAAGAAAAGAAAAGAATGAATCAATAAAAATCAGAAAGGTTAAAGAACTGCAAAGTTCCCAGGGATCCCACCAATGCAGCTATGAGGTCTGTGGAAGTCGCTCTCAGGTGTTTGAGTACAGCCTGGCTAGAAGGCGTAGAGGTATACAATGCCTGGTATTCAGGGATCAGAAAGAGAAGGAAGATATAGAGAGATGAGAAACTGAGCAAAAAAACAAAGAAATTAAAAAAAAACAAAAAAACAATAAAGGCCCCCCAAAGAAACAGAAAAAAAAACACCAACGAAAAAAGAAATGCTCTCAGGGATCCCTCTGCACGTCTGTGGAAGCTGAAGGGGAGTTCCTTGCCACGCAGCACTGCCTGGCCAGAAAGGGCTCCAACTCAAGAAAGGGAAAAGAAAACAAAGAAACAATTCAAAACAAACAAACGAACAAAAGCCCTGGGATCCCACCAGCATGGAAGCTCAGATCGGGAAGCAGCTACACACTCAAAAAGAGCTCCGCAGCCCCTCAGGAAGAAGCAAAGATGGCACACGGAGCCAGGCATTCAAGTGAAAGTAGGGGGAGGTGGCGGGAGGCAAGTAAGAAATCAAAAGAAGCAGGAAAAAAAAAAAAAGCAACACCAGCAGCCAACAAATGGCACTCAGAGAGCCAGCTAGTGCTGGCTGGTGTTTCTGGACAAGAGACTATGTCCGCAGGAAGCAGAGGAGGCCGAGTGTGGGTGAAGAAGGGTAGAGAGTGGGAAAGCGTATATCACAAATTTCCAGTGCTCTGCAGTCCCTCAGGAAGAAGCAAAGTTGGCTCACAGAGCCAGGCACTTGAGTGAAAGGAGGGGAGGCAGCAAGAGGCACGTTAGAAATCAAAAGAAGCAGAAAGAAATAAACAACACTAGCAGCCAACAAATGGCACCCAGAGAGCCACCCACTTGGGTGTGTGGAATCCAAGCAGCCAGCGCTTCCCGGTCAAGAGACCGTTGCCGTGGGAAGCAGAGGAGGCCGAGCCGGGGCGAAGAGAGATGGGCGGTGGGAAAGCACACACCGCAAATTATTTGTTGTTTTGTCTCCTGCTGGACGCTCAGTGAGGCTGCTTTCTTGTACCCCCGTTTGCTGGTCTCCGATAGGAGTCCAAGATGGTGGATCTGCACTGTGTTAGCTGGTAAGGGACCTCTGCATGAATCTCTCCTTGCTCTCAATTCTGTCAGTTTTCTCACTCCATTTGGTGCTTGGCTGAGTTCTTTATCTCTTCATTTGATGTTTTAGGGTTTCAGGATTGTTGTATTCTCTGTTTTGCTTAGTTTTTTGGATCTTTGCTGTGGAGGATCAGTGTGGTGCTTCTGCGTAGAGCGCCATGTTGTCGGAACTCTCTCTGAACAAATATTTTTAAATTGATTTGGCAAGAGTAAAATTCGATCTTTCACTTAAGAAGACCTTCTAAATTTATTTTATGGCATGGTACCTATCGTAAAATTAGTGAAACATCTTTTATTTTTCTTTAATTATATTGGAATTTAATTTCTAATGAAATTAGACACCTTTGAATTATGGCGTTGGAGAAGAATATTGACTATACTATGGACTTCCAAAAGAATGAACAACTCTATCTTGGAATAAGTACAGCCAGAATGTTCCATAGAAATCAGAATGGTGAGACTATGTCTCATACTTTGAACGTTATCAGGAGGGATCAGTCCCTGGAAAAGGACATCACACTTGGTAGAGTGTCAGAGAAGAAGAGGAAGACCCTCAACATGAATGATTGATCCAGTGCTTGCAACAATGGGCTCATGCATGCCAATGATCATGAGAATGGCGCAGGATCGTGCATTGTTTATTCTGTTGTACATAGTCAGTATGAGTCGGAACCAACTTGAAGGCACCTAACAACAACACGAGAACAATGAAATCTAGAAGATTCAAGTCTCTACATTGAGTCTGTCTACAGAAGTGTGTTAATTGAGCTTATATCTTTTTTTTTTAAATATTTGGAAATTTTATTCAGCTGCCTGTAAAAAACACCTCACTAGAGTGGTTTAAAAGATTTTTTTCCACCTACCAAGTCTGAAAGTTGGTTATCCAAGGCTAGTACAATGGCTTCATGATATGTTAACTATCCCAGTCATCTTTTATCTTTTAGCTATGGTACCTTCAGCCTGTGGTCTTCTCGTGATTGTGAAGTGTTCACAAAAAGACTGCAAACTCTCCATCTATTTTTCTGCATGACACTCAGGAAGAAGGCGAAATCAATAAGCAAGAAGTGATTAAAAAAAAAAAAGGTAAAACCTCCCCAGAAAACTCCAGAAAATTTATGTTTTTTTCTAGTTGGCCAGAATGGTGTCACTTGCATCAGCCTAGTTGCAAAAACATTTGGAAATTTTAGCTGCTTACCTAGGCTAGGTTCTCTAGAGAAGCAAAACCGGTAAAGTATATAACCATATGTATAGAAAGATTTATGTCAAAGAAATGGCTAGTTGTAGAGACTGGAATGTCCCAAGTCCGTGGATCAGGATAGAGGCTCCTCCTGATTCACGTAGCCTCAGGGGCTGGTGAACCCAAGACTGGTAAGTCTGAGTGCAAGGCTCTTGCTCACAGGCTGTGAAGATCGACAGATTCCAACATTAGCAGGCAAGACGGCAGGTAAGGTGGTAGCTCAAGTCCCAAGAACTGGAGGTTAGACGAACAGGAGCCAGCTACAGGATCCAGACCACGTAAAAGCCAGAACATCCACTTACATTCAGATGCAGGCCACACGCCCCAGGAAACTCCCTTTCAACTGACTGTCTACTCACAGCAGATCCAATCACGGGGGTGATCACATACCAAATCTCAGCAGGGAAGTGATCACAACATTATAAGTCTGCCAAAACACTGAGAATTATGGCCCAGCCAAGTGGACACACAATCTTAACCATTACACCTGGGCATATAGTCATTTATCAAGGGAGAAATGCAAGTATTTTTCATGCTTCTTGTTGTGTAAGAAGTATAACAGTTTATTGGTGGTTATAACTAGTTCTGTATTTTTCATCAACCCCTTAAGAATTATTTTTTAAAGTTTTGACTGGGTCTTGGAACTCAAGTTTCAGATCCAGAGGAGTTAATATCTGTTAAGTATATAGATATTGGATGAACAGTTAAAAGATGAATTTCAAAATATGTTACAATGAAGTTGCATCTATACAACAGTGGGCATGTAGGAGAACTGAAGGAAAAAAACAGGAGCAATCCAAGTGAAAACAGCAAAAAATTTTTTTCCAGGAAGGTGGTATAGCTAATTTAAAACCATGGAATCAAAAAGGAACTTCAAGCATCTTGTATTTCTAGAAAACTCAGTACAAAGAGAAAAGAAAGTAAAGGGGATGGAAATTTGTCAACATTTCCAAAGGCTGAGGATATTTGTAATGTGGACTACTGTTTTTAATTATTGATACACGTACTCCTCACCTATCGACATTGTTAGTTTCCAAAGACCAGGCAGTTATTTGAAAATTGATATTATGCAAAGAACTCAGATTTTCTGCCCCGGCTTTCCTCCTCCCCAGCCCTAGCCCTCCCAGTTGAGTGGCTGCAGCTCCTCTGTACCTGCTCTGGTCACGGGCTTGCCCTCGTTCTGTTGGCCAGAATCTGAATTCATACTGCAGGATACTGGCCGGGCATCCTCAGTTGCCCAGTGTCCCATCTCAGGCTCCATGGTGCAGTTGGTGAGGGAAGCGGGGCAGCACTGGCTAGGCGTTAAGCGGTTCCCTTGGCTAGGGGGTGGCTCCGCAGAGGTGAGGTCTGCCTGCACCCTCCTCCACTCCCTGTACCTGCCTGCCAGTGCCTGCATGCCAGGCGAGTGCAGGGCAGAGGGTGAGGAGCACTGGGAAACAGCTAAGAGGAGGGACAGGAGGTGCCAGCTAGGAGGAGTCAGAGCGCTGGGCACGTGGCGGGTTCCAGACTGGGGTTAAATACCCCAGGGGCTGCACCGCTCTTTCCTCCTGCGCTAGACAAGCTGTGCCCAGTGAGCGTATGCGGACTGCTGAGGTTAATGGGCAAAACAGTTGGATAGTAGATTTTTTACAATTGTCCTAAAGGCGAAATGATGGATAACCAGATCGTGAATAAGTGAGGAGTAAGTGTACCTTTAAGTTAAGCATGAGTTACTTTTAGATGTTTGGATGTATGGGAATGGACTGGAGCAGAGAGTGTTGTGTTGGAGATGTCCAACTGAGAGCCACCATAGGTAACTGAAGCCATGGAGACAAATTTATTTACCAGAGATGATGGGTTAAAAGAAAAAAAAAGAAAAAGAATTGAAAGCGATGAAGAATAGTCATAAAAGGGACCTGAAAATGTCAAGTAGGTAACAGAAACAGTAAAAACAACTAACAGTGATTGAGTGCTTGATATAATCTGGACCTGTTTTAAAAGCCATTACATCATTTAACAATAATTATAATGGTTTTAACACATAGTTTTAGAGCAGATGAAAAAGTAAGGGCATGATGTTTGAATGGTGTCCAATATATAAGCAGATTTTAAAAATGTAAACTAGTCAACAATGCCAAAATACAACAAGAAAATTAAGATGTGGAATAAAAAGTGCTCTTAATTTTACTATATTTCTTCATATTTAAACTGATAAAGGATAATTTCATAAAAACTTCATTACACACACTATTTTTCCTAATTTTGAAAAAGCAAGCAATATATATATTTTTTCCTGCTCCATTTTATTTCTCTATCTTAATGTCCACATGAGAAATATTTGAAGAGAAATTTCTCAAATTCCCAGAGTTTAAGGCAGAAGCAGATAATGCAATTTATCCAGCTCACTACTGTTTTTTCTCCCCCTTAAATATGGACTTTTAAACTACCTGAAAAACTTAAAAGTGAAAGAAGCTTGAATGTTATTAGAAAGATTTTCCAATAAAATCTTCACATTTGAAAGGCTATAATTAATTGTCAGTGCATTATTTCCATATTTAAGTAAAAATCTTTCTCATAATTTTCTCTCTCTGGTTTATCAGATGTAAAATATTTATATAGAAGATTAAAAGTGGATTGTATTTGAGTTACTCAATACTTGGTTTAGATGTATAATTAAGATTAACAGAACTCTTAACCAAAGAAACTTGGAAATAAACCTGAAGTTTTTAATTCAACATGGCAGAAAGAACAAAAGTGTTTATGTAGCTCATGTAATTTCTTCAAAATTATGGTGAAGAAGGGAAGCAGGGAAGTTGAAATCACAGCCTGGATTATTAACAAAGAGGATGGGTGGCATCAAAATGGGGAGTAATCTGCTCCAGATAACTCTGGGATGTTGGAAGTGATGGGAGAGTAAGATATGGTCTGGCTACAGAGATAGGCGAAACATGTCCCTCTTCCCAACTCCTGTTGACCCGGTGTCCAGAACATCAGTAGTTAGATATCTAACAGCAGGCATAAAATAAAAATAAACAAACACACACACACACAAAAGGAATTATTTTCTAATAATAGGAGTTATTGGGGGCAACTGAGAACTCTAATGTTAGTATTGGCCCTCTCTCCTTCTGGTATTTACAGCATCCCCAACATAATAGTAGATTCTTTTCCCACTCATCTTAAAGCAAAGTTGACTCTTCCCTAAGCTCTGCACAGATACACAGAGCTCACAGTTACATTTTCTTAATTTTTTTTTTCCCGTACTTAAATACAAAGAGCCCTGGTGGTACAATCGTTTAGAGCTCAGCTGCAAACAGAAAGCTTGGCAGTTCGAATCCACCGGCCGCTCCACAGGAGAAAGATGTGACAGTCTGCTTCCTGAAAGATTATAGCCTTGGAAATCCTATAGGGAAGTTCTACTCTGTCCTGTAGGGTTGTTATGAGTCAGAATTGACTCCACAGCACGCAACAACAACATGCTTAAATATGAATGACAAACCAAAAACCACAAAATATTTATAGAAACATAAAGTAGAAAGACCAAGAAAAATAGACAGGAAAATTGACCTTAGAGGAGAGATCTTTAAGGAAGATAAGAGAATGAAATAAAACAGGAAGGAAAAGAAATATTCTAATAAATAAACCCAGAAAATTCAAGAATGCATAGCAATCACAGAAGGAACAAGGTAGTAAGACAATGGAATAATGGTAGTAAGAACTCTAAAAAAATAAATAAGATTGCCATAAACACAAGAAACAATATTTCAAGATAGCCAAAATGAGAAATAAATAAATTAATTAAATAAATGGTATAAAGTGTGAAAAGCAATGTCGCTCATGATGGAGTGAGAGAAGGGCATTTATTTATTGAAACTAGTAGATTTTCATTACCTTTTTTTTAAAAAAAACTTCTAATATATAAAAGTACATTTTACTCCCTGATGTGTTTTAATAGTGCAAAGCTCTTCCTCTCTATTTGAGGATAGATATGCATGAGTTAACAAGAACAACAAATATATCACCTTTCTTTCATATTACATTTAAAGTGTAGCTTCCACGATTTCCATTATTGGTTTAAGGTGAAGTGTAAACTGTATGTAAGTTGTCTAATACCAAAATGAAACAAAACAAAAAAACAAAAACCAAACTCACTGCTGTCGAGTCGATTCCAATTTATAGTGTCCCCATAGGATTTCCAAGGCTGTTAATCTCTACAGAAGCAGACTGCCACGTCTTTCTTCCTTGGAGCCACTGGTGGTTTAGAACCACCTTAGCAGTTGCTCGCCTTAACCCCTGCGACACCAGGGCTCTAATTCAACAAATATTTTCAGTGCCTCAACTGTGTCAAAGTTTTTAAAAAACATATCTTGTTTTCCTAAATAGAGGACTTTTTTTAATTCATGTTCAATATGATACAAAGGCTTCCTGAGTGGTACAATCGGCTAACACACTCAGCTGCTAATGGAAAGACTGGAGGCTTGAGTCCACCCAGAAGTGCTTTGGAAGAAAGATCTGGCTATCTACTTCCAAAAACATCAGCCATTGAAATCTCTATGGAGCACAGTTCTACTCTGACACACCTGAGGTAGTCATGAGTCAGAATCAACTCAATGCCAACTGATACTGTATCCTTTGTTACAAAGGAAGGAAGCACATGTAAGTTAAAACAAATGCTACTTAAGAGAGTTTCTGCTGTTGAAACTTGTGTGTATCCTTAGGTTTTTGTCCCTAGGCATATTTTAGTAAAGTTTAAAATCAGTACAGTATTTTAATGAAAATGAAACTAAGCCTGAGTGTGTGCGTTTGTCTTACACTAAGTGGGAAACCTTCAACTTCCTCTACCTAGTCACTGAGGCAGTGGCTGTGATCTCTCACTTTATCACCTTGGTATTGCTGATCAAATATTTTTCTAATACTATGCCCAATTTCTGAAGAGTAAGACTACTACAGAGTTTAAATTTTAAAGCAGTTATTTAGTTAATTTCAACAAGCAATAAATATTTTGAAAAGCTTAAATAAAAGGGCACTTTATAAGGAAAAATACAACCTGAGATTAAACTGCACCTAATTTCACCTCATTTTATTTGTAATTTAGGAGATGTGGTATGTTTAACACAGATCCCATTACTTCCTGGCAGAATGATATGCCTTTTTAAATGGCTCTTTCTCTCTCTCTCTCTCTCTTGCTCTACTAAGAAAATAACTATGTAAAGTCAATGTTTGATTGTTCTACTTTCCTCCTCTTTATGTGAAATTTGATGCTTTATTTTCTCACTAAGAGTTTATTCCTTCCAATAATCTGTGAACAACACCTCTACCCTATCATGAATAACAATATGAAGTAGCAATATAATAACTAAGAATGTTTTTAATACATAGAATACCATTTTAAGTAACACTATAGCTTGATATGAATAAGATAGGCTCACAATTCTGACTATAATTTATTACCAGAAAAAAATATCACTATGTTATCGAACATCAGTCCTTTGATGGGTACTGAATGGCTAAAGGCAAAGATAACCAAAAACTAAACACGGCAATCTAGTCAGTAAATTTGTTTCTCACAGAAGTATGGCTTAGAAATTTTGACACTACTTTTTGTATAATGTGATTAAAAAATAAGTAAATTTATTGTAGATAATGACAGCTGAGTTTCTACTGTATAGAACAAATAAAGAGAAGGGGAAAGCTAGTTTAAGAACTCAGTGGTACTGGGTTGTAGTTGGCGGTTTACAATGTGGATCAACCACACCAGCCAATATAGTAACTCCTTGTTTTACTTGTTTCAGAGGCGTGAGGAGCCCAAAGTGGCCAGGTGGCATTCTTAATTTCCATTTTAATGGAATCAGTGCTGTGTCTGCTGGTGGGAACAACCCTCCCTCTGGAACTAAGACCTCTAGACCATCAGAACATAGAGTCATAGTGACAGAAAGCAAAAATTTTAGAAATGGGTCGCTAAGGGTAATAGTGGTGCCACTCCCTTTTTCACCCCTTGATTTCTTGTCACAGCTCACAAATTTTAATGAGATATGTTTTCATTTTTATTTTGATTAAAATATGTTGGGATTTTTTTCTTTGAACAATTTATTATTCGGAAGTGCATCATTAATCTCCAAACATTTGAGAATTTTCCACTTAGCTTTCTGCAATTGATTTCTAGCTTAATTTCACTGATGACACACTTTGTATGATTTCTACTCTGTTATACGTGTTAAGGTGTGTTTTATGGTCCAGAATGTGTCAATATTTGTGAGTGTTCCATGTGTGCTTGAGAAGAATGTTTATTCTGCTGCTGTGGCATGGAATAGTCTATAAATATAAATTAGATCAAGTTGATTAATAGGACTGTTCAGGTCAACAATACCCTTACTGAGTTTCTACCTCCTTAATTCATATTTATTGAGAGAGGGGTGTTGAAATCTCTGACTATAATAATGGATTTGTCTTTTTCTCCTTGAAGTTCTGTTAGTTTTTTGCTTTGTGCATTTTGATTTTCTGTTGATAATTGCGTATCCATTAATGAATTTTATGTATTCTTGGAGAATTGACTTCTTTATCATTATGTTAATGATTCTCTCTTTTTCACCATTAACTTTTTTCCTTGTTCTGAAGTCTGATTTTTCTGAAATTAATATAACTATTTCAGTTTTTCTCTTGATTAGTGTTAGAATGGCATGTCTTTCTCAATTCCTTTATTTTTAACCTATCTGTGTCTTTATGGAGTCCCTCGGTAACACAAACAGTTAAGTGCTCGACTACCAACAGAAAGGTTAATGATTTGAACTCACCTAGAGGTGCATTGGAAAAAAGGCCTGGCGATCTGCTTCTGAAACATCAGAGCCTTGAAAAACATATAAAATGCATTTGTACTCTGTAACACATGGAGTCACTGTGAGTCGGAATCAACTAGATGACAACTGGTGTTTTTATAATTAAAGTCAGTTTCTTGTAGACAATATATAGCTTTTTATGCACTCTAATAATCTGTTTTTGAATTGGTATATTTAACTATCCAAATTTAAAGTATTTATTGATATATTTGGTTTAATATCTATTGTGATTATAAATGTTTCCTACTTGTAGCTCTTGGTCTTTGTTTCTTTTTTTTTTTTTTTTAATATTTCTTTCTTTCTTCGACTTGTCTGGTTTTATTGAGCATTTTATATTATTACGTTTTCTCTCCTCCCTTAGCACGTCAATTATACTTTCTTTTTCTTTGTTAATATTTACACTAGAGTTTGCAACATACAAGTTATCTAAGTTCAGATTGAAATAATGCTATACTGCTTCATAGTTAATGCAGGTAACTAAGAATATTTCCAATTCTTTCCTCCTTGTCCTTATAACATTGTTGCCATTCCACTCATCCATATAGTATAATCATCATACAATACACTGTTACAATTAGTTAGAACAAAAGATTATCTTTGAAATCAATGATCAATAGACGAAATAAAAGATTTTCTTTTACCTTCATTTATTCCATTTCTGGTACTCTTTTTCATTATGTAGATCTAAGTTTTTGATCTTCATAATTTTCATTCTCTCTGAAGAAATTCTTTATCATTTCTTTCAGGGCAGGTCTGTTGGCAATGAATTCCTTCAAGCTTTGTATTTCTTAGATGGTCTTTAGTCCGCCTTCATTTTTCAACCATAATTTTTCTCAATATAGGATTCAAGATTGTTGTTTTGTTGTATTTTTTGCTTTCAATGTTTTAAATATTCCACTCTACTCTCTTCTTGCTTCTGTGGTTTCTAAAAGGAATTTCAATGTAATACTTATCCTTGTTCCTCTGTAGTTAAGGTATTTATTTTCCCCTTTGATTTCTTTCAAAATTTTATTGTCTTTGGTTTTCTGCATTTTGAATATGATATGCCTAGGTTTAGGGTAGTGTTTTTTTTTTTTTTTTGTATTTATCCTGTTTGATGTTTTCTGAGCTTCTTGGATTTGTGATTTTGTGTTTGACATTAATTTTAGAAAATTCTTGATTATTATTATTTTAAATGTTACTTCTGCTCCATTCTCTCTTCTCCTTCTAGTATTGCAATTACACACATTTTTGTTACACATTTTGAAATTGTAGCACAGTTTTGTTGTGGATTTTGTTTTCATTTTTCTCTCTTGCATTTCAATTTAAAAAGATTCTGTTGACAAACGTTCAAACTCAATACCAACTGATTCATCAGCTGTGTGAAGTCTACTGCTGAACAAATCAAAAGCATTCTTTATTTCTGTTACAGTATTTTTGGTTTTTACTATTTCATTTTGATTTATTTTTCAGAGTTTTCATCTGTCTGCTTACATTACCTATCTGTTCTTGAATGATGTCTACTTTTTCTATCAGAGTTCTTTACATGTTAATTATAACCCATTGCTGTTAAGTTGATTCTGACTCATAGCGACCCTATAGGACAGAGTAGAACTGCCCCATAGGGTTTCCAAGGAGCACCCAGTGGATTTGAACTGCAAACCTTTTGATTAGCAGCTGTAGCTCTTAACCACTTATATTAATCATAGTTATTTTATATTCCCTCTCTATTACTTCCAAAATCTGTGTCAGATTTGAGTCTGGCTCTCATGCTTGCTTTGTCTCTTCAGATTGTGTTTTTACTTGTCTTTTATCATGTCTTGTAATTTTTAGGTTAAAGATACGATATATTAAGATAATAGGACTTGAGGTAAATTGGTATGAGGTTTTAGGTTAATCCAATTATGAATTGTGCTTTTAAAATATTTCTGTAGCTCTGAAGTGACAGAGGTTTCAAATTCCTCTAGTCTGCTTGATTGTTCTCTTGCAGTCTTTGAGTTTCCCTAAAAACTCATCCTTAGATAGAGTTTGTATCTGTGCTCTCTGTTTTAATATCCACCTTTCTTATACTGGAATCTATTAGATGAAATGTTAAAGTGTGGGGAAGAGGAAGCATTCTATAATTTTATGATTAAATTTCAATCATTTAATGGTCCTGTGTCCCTGGAATGTGAACTTTATAAGTGTTTCTTAGTTCTCCCCTTACTCTTTAAGTGATTCAGGTAGCAAGAGGATGGTAGAGTTGGGTTATTGCCCTTCCCATAGATTGGATAATACTCTGGTAAAGTCTCTTTCTCTGCAGAGTAGACTTTACTATGGTGAATTCTCTGGGTATATTTCCAAATGGCTACCTTTTTCTCTCCCTTGCCAGAAACATGAGATTTTTCTTGCATCTGTACCTTGAAAATATGGTGGAGTTCCTGGAGGTAAAACTCACAGGAACTGTGATGGCTTCTCTAAGACTGAGATCCCCCTATCTTCTCATTCTCCAGCTAATCCAAACTCAGCCTCCAAAAAATCATCAAAATTATCATTTATCAGTGGTAGAATTCTTGCCTTCCATATCAATCTTAGCTCACTTTCCAGCCAATGGACTTCAATCACAACTACTATTCATCTGTCACTGGAGGACTGTGTGTTGCTATGATGCTGAACAAGTTTCATTGGAGCTTCCAGACTAAGACAAATTAGAAAGAAAGGCCTGGCTAACTACTTCCAAAAATCAGTCAATGAAAACTCGATGAAATACAACAATCTGATCTGCAACCAATCAAGTGAATGACATAAGACGAGGCAGCAGCTGGCTTGCTCCATTGTGCGTGCAGTTGCTATGCATCAGGGGATGACTTGACAGCAGGTCACAACAACAACAACTAGTTTATGACTCCAGCACCCTCTGCTACCAGTAAGCTAATGTTGGTTCTGATTTTCTGTATTCACCTCTCTCTTCAAAATTATTCAGGGTGGTAATTTGCCCCATGATCCCAATTCTCAGCTGGTTTTATAAAGTCATTTATTTTTAATTTGTTCCTTTTTTTATTTTCTTTTTTTAAAGAAGGGGTTGGCAATTTACAAGTTCTTTACATACTACAGTTGAAACTAGATATTGTAACATTATATTTTCTGACCTGAATGATGGTATATATGTGTGTTTATTTTGTGATAATAAATGAATAATTTCTTTTATAAGAATCAGAGCAAAGCTGGTTCCTATGAGGCAGAGGTTAAAGATGTCCCAAATGTCCAACTTTTCCAAACTGCTGTACCACTCCATTATCTCTAACATCAACTACTACTTCTCCCTTCAGTACTCTCCCTTCCAATTTGGGTTCCCTAATTTGCTGCAATGTCTCACAGAAATCACGAGCCATATAAAGGAAGTAGCTCAAGCAGTGGTGGAGGCTTCCAAGTCCCAAATCTGTGGGTCTTGCATAGTTGTCTCCCGACCCACATGACTGCAGGGGCTGACAAACCCAAACTAGCAGTTCGGCTCACAGGCTGCTGGCTCACAAGGCTGGGAAAGCCAGCAAATCAGGTCAGACTATAGGCCACTGGCCCACAGGGCTGTGAAGGCCTTCGAATCCCAGAATCAGCAGGTCAGACAGTAGGCCTGGCTCAAGTCCCAAGAACTAGAGGTGAATTGATCATGGAGCGGACATCTTTCTTGATTTGCACACATCTTTCTTGATTTTAAACCAGGCAGTATCCCCTTGTTCTTTTCAAACAACAGTCTCACTATCTGTGCGCGGGTTCTGTATGAGCACAATTATGTGTTCTGAAATTCCCGTTCTTCACAACGTTATCCTTAACTTGTTATGATCCACCCACACAGACAAATGCCTTTGCATTGTCAGTAAACCACAGGTAAACATCTTTGTGATATTCTCTGCTTTCAGCCAAGATCCATCTGACATCAGCAATGATATCCCTTATTCCACATCCTCTTCTGAATTAGGATTGAATTTCTGGCAGTTCCCCGTTGACGTATGACTGCAGCTATTTGTGAATTATCTTCAGCAAAATTATGCTTCTATGTGATATTAACACTATTGTTCGATAATGTCCACACAAAGGAAAAAGGATTGGCAATCTACTTTCAAAAAAACAAAAATTAGCCAGTGAAAACATTTTGTTGTCGAGGTTTTGCAGTACCTTGTAGGTTTTAGAGATTAGATGCTGATCAGATTTGTCATAGCCAAAATATTATTTCCAGTCTGTAGGTTGTCTTTTGAGTCTTTTGGTGAAGTCTTTTGATGAGCATAAGTGTTTTATTTTTAGGAGCTCTCAGTTATCTAGTCTCTCTTCTGGTGTTTGTGCATTGTTACTTATGGTTCATATTCTGTTTATGCCATGTATTAGGACTCTTAGTGTTGTCCCTATTTTTCCTGCCATGGTCTTTATCGTTTTGTATTTTATATTTAGGTTTTTGATCCATTTTGAGTTAGGTTTTGTGCATGGTGCGAGGTATGAGTCTTGTTTCATTTTTTTTGCAAATGGATATCCAGTTATGCCAGCACCCTTTGTTAAAGACACTATGTTTTCCCCAATTAATGGACTTTAGGCCTTTGTCAAATATCAGCTCTTCATAGGTGGATGAATTTATGTCTGGATTCTGAATTCTGTTCCATTGGTCTATGTATCTGCTGTACCGGTACCAGGCTGTTTTGACTACCATGGAGGTATAATAGGTTCTAAAATCAGGTAGTGTGAGGCCTCCCACTTCATTCCTCTTCTTGAGTAATGCTTTACTTATTCAGGGCCTCTTCCTTTTCCATATGAAGGCAGTGATTTGTTTCTCCATCTCATTAAAAAATTCCGGTGGAATTTGGATCGGGATTGCATTGTATCTGTAGATTGCTTTGGGTAGAATTGACGTTTTCACAATGTTGAGTCTACCTATCCACGAGCAAGGTATGTTTTTCCACTTATGCAGGTCTCTTTTGGTTTCTTGCAGTAGTGTCTTGTAGTTTTCATTATACAGGTCTTTTACGTCTCTGCTTAGGTTTATTCCTAAACATTTTATCTTCTTGGGGGCTATTGTAAATGGTATTGATTTGCTAATTTCTTCTTGGAAGTTGTCTTTGTTGGTGTAAAGGATTCCAACTGATTTTTGTGTGTTTAGCTTGTATCCTGATACTTTGCTGAAATCTTGTATTAGTACCAGTAGTTTTCTTGTGGATTCTTTGGGGTTTTCTGTGTATAAGATCATATCATCTGCAAATAGAGATATTTTTACTTCTTCCCTACCAATCTGGATGCCTTTATTTCTATTTCTAGCCTCATTGCTCTGGCTAGGTCCTCCAGCACAATGTTGAATAAGAGTGGTGATAAAGGGCATCCTTTTCTGGTTCCCTTTCTCAAGGGGAATGCTTTCAAAGTCTCTTTGTTTAGGATGATCTTGGTTGTTGGCTTTGTATAAATGCCCATAATTATGTTGAGGAATTTCCCTTCTATTCCTATTTTGTTGAGAGTTTTTATCATGAATGGGTGTTGGACTTTGTCAAATGTCTTTTCTGCATCGATTGATAAGATCCTGTGGTTCTTATCTTTTGCTTTATTTATGTGATGGATTACGTTGAGTGTTTTTCTAAGGTTGAACCATCCCCCTGTACCTGGTATAAATCCCACTTGATCATGGTAAATTATTTTTTGATATGTTGTTGAATTCTATTGGCTAGAATTTTGTTGAGGATTTTTGCATCAATGTTCATGAGGGATATTGGTCCGTAATTTTCTTTTTTTGTGGTGTCTTTACCTGGTTTTGGTATCAGGGTTATGTTGGCTTCACAGAATGAGGTTGGGATTATTCCATCTTTTTCTATGCTCTGAAATACCTTTAATAATAGTGTTGTTAGCTCTTCTCTGAAAACTTGGTACAATTCTCCAGTGAAGCCATCCGGGCTGGGTCTTTTTTTATTCGGAGTTTTTAAATTACCTTTTCAATCTCTTCTTTTGTTACAGGCGTATTTAGTTGTTCTACCTCTGTTTGTGTTAGTTTAGGTAGGTAGTGAGTTTCTAGAAATTTGTCCATTTTGTCTAGGTTTTTAAATTTGTTAGCGTACAGTTTTTCATAGTATTCTGTTACGATTCTTTTAATTTCAGTTGGGTCTGTTGTGATATCACCCATCTCATTTCTTATATACCTTATTTGCTTCCTCTCCCGTTTTTCTTTCATCATTTGGCCAATGGTTTATCAGTTTTGTTGATCTTTTCAAAGAACCAGCTTTTGGTCTTGTTAATGCTTTGAATTGTTTTTTGATTTTCTAGTTCATTTAATTCTGCTCTAATTCTTATTATTTGTTTCCTTCTGGCACCCAAGGGCTTCTTTTGCTGTTCTCTTTCTGTTTGTTGCAGTGGTAGGGATAATGTTTTGATTATGGCCCTTTCTTCTTTTTGGATGTGTGCATTTATTTCTGTATACTGACCTCTGAGCACTGCTTTTGCTGTGTCCCAAACGTTCTGGTAGGATGTGTTTTCGTTCTTGTTTTAGTCTATGAATTTCTTTATTCCATTGTTAATTTCTTCTATAACCCAGTAGTTTTTGAGCAAGGTGTTGTTTGGTTTCATGTGGTTGATTTTTTTTTCCTTGACTTTTCTTTTGTCGGTTTCTACTTTTATGGCTTTATGGTCAGAAAAGATGCTTTGTGATATTTTGATGTTTTGGATTTTGTTAAGGCTTGCTTTATGGCCTAATATGTGGTCTATTCTGGAGAATGTTCCATGTGCGTTGGAAAAGAAAGTATATTTGGCTGCTGTTGGGTGCAGTGTTCGGTATATGTCTATGAGATCAAGTTGGTTGATTGTAGCATTTAGCTCTTTCGTGTCTTTGCTGAGCTTCTTTCTGGGTGTTCTGCCTTTCACGGAAAGTGGTGTGCTGAAGTCTCCTACCTCTATTTCTCTTTTTAGTGTGGTTAGAGTTTGTTTTATGTATTTTGGAGCCCTGTCGTTGGGTGTGTAAATATTTATTATAGTTATGTCCTCCTGGTGTATTGACCCTTTAATCATTATATAGTGTCCTTCCTTATCCTTTGTGGTGGATTTTAACTTAAAGTCTGTTTTGTCAGAGATTAATATTGCTACTCCTGCTCTTTTTTGAGTGTTGTTTGCTTGATATATTTTTTTCCATCCTTTGAGTTTTAGTTTGTTTGTGTCTTTAAGTCTAAAGTGTGTCTCTTGCAGGCAGCACATAGACGGATGGTGTTTTCTTATCCAACCTGCCACTTTCTGTCTCTTTATTGGTGAATTTAGTCCATTTACATTCAATGTAATTATTGATAGCTATGAGTTTAGTGCCGTCATTTTAAAATCTTTTTTTCTGTTGTTGACAGCTTCTTTGTTCCACTTAATTTTCTGTGCTGAGTCGTTTTTCTTTATCTGTTTTCATTTTATCTTTTTCATTGTTGTTTTGATTGTTTTTGATTTTGTATTTTCTCCATATGAAAACATCTATGTCTACATCTTTTAGTCTCTATTCTTCATTTTAATGTTGTCATCTTTTACATATTGACATCTCTTTCCCTATTTTCAGCGTTTTAGCTTTGATTTATTTTTGTGACTTCCCTATCTGGGTTGGTATCTGGTTGCTCTCTCCTGTGTTCTAGTCTTGGGTTGTTATCTGATGTTACTGATTTTTGAACAGGAGGATTCCCTTTAGTATTTCTTGTAATTTCAGTTTGGTTTTTGCAAATTCCCTAAACTTTTGTTTATCTGGAAATGCTCTAATTTCACTATCATATTTGAGAGACAGTTTTGCTGGATATGTAATTCTTGGCTGGCAATTTATTTTCCTTCAAGGCTTTATATATATCATCTCATTGCCTTCTTGCCTGCATGGTTTCTGGTGAGTAGTCTGAGCTTATTCTTATTGACTCTCTTTTGTGGTTAACTTTTCATTTATCCCTAGCCAATCTTAAAATTATCTCTTTATCTTTGGTTTTGGCAAGTTTGACTATAATATATCTTGATGGCTTTCTTTTGGGATCTACCTTATGTGGGGTTTTGTGAGCATCTGGGATAGATATTTTATCTTTCATGATATGAGGTAAGTTTTCTGACAACAAATATTCAACAGTTCTCTTTGTATTTTCTGTTATCCTCCCCTATTCTGGTACTCCAATCACTCGTAGATTATTCCTCTTGATAGAATCCCACATAATTTTTATGGTTTATTCATTTATTTAATTCCTTTTATCTGATTTTTCCTCAAATAATTTGGTGTCAAGTGCTTTGTCTTCTATCTCACTAATTCTGACTTCTATTGACTCAATTCTGCTCCTATGACTTCCTATTGTGTTGTCTAATTGTGAAATTTTATTGTTAATCTTCTGGATTTCTGATTGCTGTCTCTCTGTGGATTCTTGCAGCATGTTAAATTTGTCATTATGCTCTTCTCTAATCTTCTTAAATTCCTCTATTGTGTGTTCCGCATTTTCCATAATTTCCTTCTTAATATCTTGAAGAGTTCTTTATATTAATTGTTTGTATTCTGCCTCTGGTAATTCCAAGATATTTTCTCCCTCTGGAAAATTTCTAGATTCTTTATTTTGGGAGCTTGCTGAAGCCATTTTGGTCTGCCTTTTTATGTGATTTGATACCTAGTGTCATCTTCGAGCCATCAATAATTTATTATATTTATTTATTTTGTGTTTGCTTACTGTGTCCTAGCTTCTTGTTTTGTTTTGTTTTGGTATGCCCAAATAGGCTGCTCATGTCAGCTAGCCTGATGACCAGTGCCCCTGAAGTGCCAGTGTTCTGCCACCAGGTGGCCAGAGCTGCCAGTAAGTATGTGAGCCCAGGAGTCTGCCCATTCCTCCTGTACTGATTCAGCTCAGGTGTCCAGGTAGACGGCCACCAAGTCTGTGGTGTAGGCTCTCACCTAGAGTTCTAGACATGCACGGCTTGTTGGTGTAGGCACAGACATCTGACTGCAGCAGGGGAACACAGGCTGAGCAAGGCAGGAGGCCGACGGCCTCCCCAGAGTGTCCAGGAGGAAAGCATGTCCCTGTTTCCTAGAACACACATGAGTGGTTTTTGCAGCCTGATTATGAGCACTCAGTGCTGTTGGTTGTAAGGACTGGGGAGCACCTCTTATTCTTGTGCCCCTGTCACAGGTGGCTTGGTGGTATTGGTGGAACCACCAGTCCTCAGGCCCCTGATGTGTGTAGGTGAAGACCCTGCTTAATGGGCAGAGTCAAATGTCATGAACCTGCCTCTTCAAAGCTGAAACAGTTGAAGGTAGACTTCTGGTATATACCCTGTTGTACTGTAATAATGAGGGCCTGTGTTGAAATGGGCCCACACAAGTCTATGCAGGGGGAAAGGCACTCAAAGTTCGTGGATCCCTCATGACTGTGCCTAAGCAAAGGAGCTGTGCCTACCCTAGTTTCCTGGCTTAGGGGAGCCAGCAGATTATTTTTTCCCCTGTTTGTTAATTTGTTCCCTCTCCAAGGCTGGAAGAATGGCTCAGGGTGCATGATGGGTACCTCTTACAGCCCAGAGGACTCAGCAGTTTCTGATTCTGGCCTAGACCCAGTGCAGAGCAAGGAGTGGGGAGGTAAATGGGAGAGGCTTTTCCCTAAGGGGGGTGTTTTTGATCCACTTGGTAGGCCAAATGTGAGGACTTACTTTTACCAATCAAGGGCTGCTTCTCACTGGTTCTGGATGGCCAAGTAGACTCTGCTGTTGGGTCTCTCCTGATATGGAAAATGCCTCCCGAGCACTGCTGCTTGCCTGCCTCACCGCCCACCTGGAGCTGATCGGGTCTGAAGGGCTAAGGCTCTCACCCAGTCAGGTCTGGCAACTCCTCACTCCTTCCAGACTGTCTCTCCCTCCCCCTGCCACTCAATCTGATTCCTCAACTTTGCCTTTGATGTTCGGGGCTCCTAGATTGTCTTATATAATTAATTCACTTTTTTGGGGGGTCTTTGTTGTAAGAGGGACCACCGGAAGCATATGATTAGTCTGCCTTCTTGGCCCTGCCCCCCCAGTGAAACATTTTGTTTAGCAGTGGAATATTGTCTGATATTATGCTGCCAGTAAAGGTACAGTTTTAAAGACTGACAACCAAATATTGGCAAGAATAAAGAGCAATTGGAATTCTGAAACACTGTTGGTGATAACTTAAACTCATAAAAAGTATTTGGTCAATGTTTTATCATCTATCACAATCAACTGATAATTATTTTACAATCAGTCCACTTCTGTGTAAAAACACAATAAAAATTAGTGTGTATGTACATCAAAAGACTTTATAAGAATGCTCAGAACAACAAAATTTCTAATAACTAGTTTAAAAAATAACCTAAATGTTCATAAGCAGTAAAATGAATAAATAAATTATAACATAGCTATACAATATAATACTGCACAGCAATGAAAATGAAAAAAAAAAAAAAACAAAAACCAAAACTGGAGATACAAATGAATCTAACTAATCTAATACTGAGAAAAATAAGCCAGACACAAACTAATTACATTCTGTAGCTCTGTATATGTATAAAGTTTTTTTAAAAAAAATAATTGATAGCATTAGAAATCAAGATAATGGTTAATTTGGGAGCAGAAGAAGAGATAATGATAAGAAGGTATAAGAATTCCTCTGGGATTCTGGCAGTGTTTAATTTCTTGATTTACTGATTAAATTGTGTTGATGTTGTGGCAATAAATTAAACTGTGTATTTGGTATTGTTCACTTTCCTCTATGTGCATTATCCTTCAAACAAAAAGACTAAACAACCACTTAAAGATGATATTTAAAAATGCAAAAGGCATATTTTCATTTGCCTTTCAAACAGTACAGTTTCATCATCGTAAGTCCAGTGAGAGTAGATGTATCAGAGTCACTATGGAGATCCCAGGTATATTTGAAGGTTAAGTACAGTACTAAGAACTTTCCTAAGCCCATGGGAGGCAGAGAGACAATGGAATATATTTTAATATTATTGATTTGACTCCCATTGTGCCCTCAAACTGGTAATATCTAGAGAAATTTGGGTTCCACTTGGAAAATAAATGCAGTCATTAGCTTATTTTAAGGGTAGATTTTGTTTGTTTTATGTTTATTTATTTGTCAATGGGCTCAAAGGAATATTCTAAATAACCTCTTTCATAAAGAAGATAAAAATCACAAACTACCTAATTTAATAATTTAATTTTCATGATAGTTCAAGATGATACACTCATGTATGAATTTTGTCTATTAATAATTTTACCAAAGCATATCAAATGTGAGAACTGAAGTAATTTGGGGAATTATCTTGAAAGCAGTATTGGTCCTCTCCTCAAGTACTCCTGAAAGCTAAGTGCTCCTTCCGTAGCAACTCCCAAAATACCCTGGGCATTTATAAAAACAGCTATCACAGTAGTCTATAAATACCAGTTTAGGGTCTGTCTCTTCAGTGTAATAACTTATTTCTTTAACCACCCTGGATACCATAGTATGTATACTTCACTTGTATTCAATTACATTTTGTTAAGTAAACATCCAATCAAAACTTCTCCATTTTAACTCATTTTCACCTTGGATTTTGCTGAATCTCTCATTATACACTTATTAATAAACAATCTAAATTTAATGTCTCTCCCCTTTTATCTCTAATTAGAACATTGTAAGAAAATGTGTTCAAATAGATGAGTGCAGTAATGGAATACATAAGTGTAAAATCATCATTTTCCCTTTAGCTCAGTCATCCTTAGACACAAAAGAAGTTAACCATTGAAATATATTGTTTCAAAATATACAAGAGGCTGCTCTGTCCTTTTTGAAATATTCCAGCTTAGTGAATTTTCTAGGGACACGTAAGTAAGGCAGAACAGATATGACAAGTATAGTTCATTGGTATGTCGGTAAATGGTTAACAACTGGTTTTGGGTGGGAGATGATTTGTAGCATTTGCTGATTTCTACACTACAAATAAGCCTAGGAAACCCTATGGGGCAATTCTGCTCTATCCAAAAGGTCTCCATGAGTCAGCATCAACTTGATGGCACACAACAACAATAGCAGTACAAATAACCCACAACACGGCTGATTTGAAACTATTAATAGAATGTCATTGAGTGCAGAACTGGAAAGATACAGGCACAATTGCACTTGAGAGGCTACCACTTCAGTACACCATTGCCTGTAATTAAAAAAAAAAAAAAAAAAAAAAAAAAACAGTTACAGGTGGTGTAATAGACAAAAGAAAGCTCTCTTAAATTATTCCACTTCAGATTTCACATTAAATGCCAGTCAGAAATTTAATGTTATACTTTAAAAATCATTTTTCTGTGAAACTAACATTTAAAGTTCATTCCTAAGGGATTATCCTACTAAATCATTTTAATTCCACCAACAATTTCAAGTATATTTGACAAAGGGGCAGATGGCCTAAAGTGAGGAAAAGCTCTACAAATTACATAAGGAAGCATGCAAAAAGATAGGAAAATGGCCTCAGAAAAGCTATGCTTCATTAATTTAGTCTTTGCTTCTAGCTACTCTTTTCATAGCTACAGCTTTATTTCAAATATCCTTCATGAGTGCACTAGGATAAGAATTACAATAGGATATAAATGACAAAATACCATTTTAGTACAAATTGTGCCTTGGTATATCTTTTTACCATTGTTTTTCATTGTCTTATTATACTACATAAATATGTATTTTAACCTATGCATTTGACTAGATAACTTTAATGTGGAACTATTTTGGTAAGTTTTCAATACTTTGTCTTTTAACTGAGAGTGTTATCTGGACATATGAAATATATTGAAGTTTATTGCTAACAAATAAAACATTTCCACATCCAGCTCCAATTATGTAGTATTAGAAACCTCTTCAATTATCATGTATTTTCCAATGGAATGTGTGGGGATATATGCCATTTAAACATGGCTGCACTATTGACAACTGCAGCCCCCACAGGCCTCTATGCTGCACAGCATGTTGAGACTTGTCACAATTTGTTTTCCCAAACCTATTGTCCCTTTACTGATTGGCTTGTTTACCTGAATTCCTTCTCCCTTGCCCACACCCAAAGCCCATTGTTCTGTTAATTGCTTTATTGCTTGCTGTATTGACTATAAAATAAACTCCTGGGACTGAAGCGGGTCGACTCCTCAGAGTGACCCTCCTGGCCCCACTTCTCTGTAAGAGTTGTGCAGTTGGTTACTGTCTTCACCATCCCGATTACTGTTGCCGCTGCAACAGGAATGAACCAATTTGCTGCTGACTTCCTGTATGCCTTCCATTCTCCTGTCTGTGTGCAGTTCTTTGCACAGGAAACAGATGCATTTTGAGGGGAGAGCGGCTAGTAACTGCTAAGGTTAACTTCCAAGGAGTAGATTTTGTTCTTGAATATTTAAAAACCCCCATAGCACTAATCAGGTGATATGACTCTTGGGCTGAATGCAAAATACTTCACTGATTTGGATAAAATAAAAACTCATTTACAATATTATTATAACATAATAGTGTAGACATTTCTTACTTTTGGGGGTCTACAGACATTATTTCAATGGATTTCTTCCAATTATTTAATTTAAATAACTTTGGAGAACTCTTATGTAGTGTTGGCACTGGGTTAGGTTCTAGAAATGAGTTCTCATAGCAACAAAGATAGGTGCTTTCAGGCAGAAAAGAACAATCTACCCTTCAAAAAATGTACAGGCATCATGGTGTGCCTATAAAGAATTAGCACTGGAAGACAGATTTCGACACACCCACACTTAGAAAATTCCATCTTTGATCATATTAGTAGCATGTTCCAGCTGAGAAAAAAATACACACACGAGAACTGAATGATCATCTAAAGACAACAGGCCAGACTGATAATTGAGGTGAATAATTTGTGTAATAAAGTGAATTTATTTAAGGTACTTGACTACCTGTGCTCATTATCTGCATGATGTGAAGTGCTACACTTTCAACTCTGCTTTAACTAATGAGAATATCTTTTTAACCTAATTAAGATGTTTTAATTTGTGTGTGAAAGTGTTGGTGGTATGTAATTTTTATTCATTATCCACAGCAAGCATTTTTAGCTGCCCTGAGAACTAACAAATATACTTCTATGACATTTTGAGATATTTACCTGCATTTTTCTTTTTTCTGTTATTTTCCCTGCCTTTTCTGTTTCTTTGATTATTTTCACATGAACGATATAAGACAGGACAAAAAACACAAATCATCTGTAAGTTTTAATGTTTGTTTCCAAAACCCTAAATCTCTATGTGTTTTTATGGGATTTGAGTAGTTGGTAAAAAATAAATAAATAAATAAATAATTTCAGGAAGTTGGTCTTGCAGAGATTCACTTAGCAAGAATCCTTTAGGGTTGGAAGAAGAGTTCTTTTATGAACTGGGGAAGAGTTGGTGAAAACAATGTTGGTATTTTCCATGCACAAGTGTGGATGTGGTAGGCATAATAATACTCCCCAACCCAAAACATGCCTGCATCCTGATCCTCAGAATCTGTGAAGGTGTTACCTGACATATCAAAAGGAACTTTACTGCTGTGATTGAGTATCTTGAGATGGGGGTGATTACCTTAGATCATCTGGATGACTCCCATGAAATCACAAGAGTTCTTATAAGTGAAAGAAGGATGCAGGAGAATAAAAATAAAAGTGATGCCACTTGGCCAGCCATTGCTGGTTTTGAACAGGGAAGGTGGCCAAAAGTCAACAAATGTGAACAGCTACTAGAAGTTGGAAATGGGAAGTAAAGGGATTCTTCTACAGTCTCAAGAAAGGAATGCAGTCCTTCCAACACCTTGATTTAAGCATAAAACTATTACCATAGAATTTATTCCAACACATAGTGACCATAGGTGTGTCAGAGTAAAACTGTGCTCTATAGGGTTTTCAATGGTTGATTTTTCAAAACTAGATCACCAGGCCTTTCTTCCTATGAAACACTAGGTAGACTCCAACCTTTTGGATAACAACAGAGTGTGTTAACTCTTTGCATCATCCAGGGACTCTGACCTAATCCTGTTGTTGTTAGATGCCATTGAGTTGCTTCTGACTCATAGCAAACCTATCTATGTATAACAGAACAAAACACTGCTTGTTGCTGCACCATCATTACAATTATTGCTATGTTTGGGCCCATTCTTGCAGCCACTATGTCAGTCCATCTCATTGAGGGTCTTCTCTTTCTCTCTGACCATCTACTTTACCAAGCATGGTATCCTTCTCCAGGGATTTGTTCCTCTTGATAACATGTCCAAAGTATGTGAGATAAAGTCTTGCCATCCTCACTTCTAAGGAGCATTCCGGCTATACTTCTTCAAAAACAGATTTTGTTTGTTTTTCTGGCAGCCCATGGTATATTCAGTATTGTTTGTCAACACCGTAATTCAAAGGTATCAATTCTTCTTCAGTCTTTCTTACTTATTGTCCAGGTTTCACATGCATATGAGATGATTGGAAATACCACGGCTTGGGTCAGGTGCACCATAGTCCTTCTCAAAGTGGTATTTTTGCTTTTTAACACTTTAAAGAGGTATTTTGCAGCAGATTTGCCCAAAGAAATAAGTCATTTGATTTCTTGCCTGCTGCCTCCATGGGTGTTGATTGTGGAGAGTAAAATGAAATCCTTGACAACTTCTATGTTTCCTCCCTTTATCGTGACGTTGCTTCTTGATCCACTTGTGAGGATTTTTGTTTGCTTTATGTTGAGGTGTAACCCATACTGAAGCTTGCAGCTTTTGATCTTCATTAGGAGGTGCTTCAAGTCCTCTTGGCTTTCTATAAACAAGGTTGTGTCATCTGCGTACTGAAAGATGTTAATGAGTCTTCCCCCAACCCTGATGCCATGTTCTTCATAAAGTCCAGTTTCTCTGATTATTTCCTCAGCCTACAGATTGAATAAGTATGGTGAAAGGATACAACCCTGATACACACCTTTCCTGATTTTAAACCACGCAGTATCCCCTTGTTTTGTTCAAACAACTGCCTCTTGGTCTATGTACAGTTTCCTCATGAGCACAATTAAATGTTCTGGAATTCCAATTATTCGCAATGTGATCCATAATTTGTTTTGATCCACACAGACAAATGCCTTCACATAATCAATAAAACACAGGTAAACATCTCTATGATATTCTCTGCTTTCATCCAAGATCCATCTGACATCAGCAATGATATCCCTACTTCCACGTCCTCTTCTGAATCCAGCTTGAATTTCTGGCAGTTCCCTGTCAATGTACTGCTGCAACTGTTTTTGAATTATCTTGTGCAAAATTTTACTTATGTGTGATATTAATGATATTGCTTGATAATTTCCACAATCTGTTGAATCACTTTTCTTTGGAATGGGCAAAGATATGGCTTTTTTTCCAGTCGGTCAGGTAGCTGTTTTCCAAACTTCTTGGCTTAGATGAATGAGTGCTTCCAGCGCTGCGTCCATCTGTTGAAAATTCTGAATTGGTATTTCATCAATTCCTGGAGCCTTGTTTTCCCAATGCCTTCAGTGCAGCTTGGACTCCTTCCTTCAGTACCATCAGTTCTTGATCATATGCTACCTCCTGAAATGGATGAAAGTCTATCAATTCTTTTTGGTACAGTGATTCTGTGTATTCTTTCCATCTTCTTTCAATGTTTTCTATGTTGTTGAATATTTTGCCCATAGAATCATTGAATATTGCAAACTGAGGCTTGAATTTTTTTGGTCTAGTTTTTTCAGCTTGAGAAATGCTGAGTGTGTTCTTTATTTTTGGTTTTCTAACTCCAGGCCCTTGCACATTTGATTATAATATTTTACTTCTTCTTCTCAAGGAGCCCTGGTGGAGCAACAGTTAAGCATTTGACCGCTAACTCAAAGGTCAGAAGTTTGAATCCACCAGCTACTCCTTGGAAACCATATGGGGCAGTTCTACTCTGTCCTATAGGGTCACTATGAGTTGGAATTGACTCAATGGCAATGGTTATTTTGTTTTGTCTTCTCAAGCCACCTTTTTTTAATCTTCTGTTCAGAACTTTTATTTCAGCATTTATTCCATTGGTTTTAGCTGTTCCATGCCAATAGCAAATTTCAGGGTCTCTTCTGCAATGCATTTTGGTATTTCCTTTCATTCCTGTCTTTTTAATAATGACCTTTTTATTTCTTCTTGTACGATGTCCTTGATGTCATCTCACATCTTGTCTGGTCTTTGTTTATTGGGTTCAATGCATCAAGTCAGTTCTTGAGATGGTCTCTAAATTCAAGTGGAATGTACTCAAGGTTGTACTTTGGCTCCCGTGAACTTGTTCTAATTTTCTTCAGCTTCAACCTGAACTTGCATATGAGCAATTAATGGTCTGTTCTGCAGTCAGCCCCTGGTCTTTTTCTGACTGATGATATTGAGATTCTCCATTGTCTCTTTCCACAGATATAGTCAATTTGATTCCTGAGTATTCCATCTGGAGAGGTCCATGTGTATAGTCACCATTTATGTCGTCGAAAAAAGGTATTTCCAATGAATAAGTCATTGGTATTGCAAACTTTGGTCATGTGATCTCTGGTGTCATTTCTTTCACCAAGGCCATATTTCCCGACTATTGATCCTTCTTTGTTTCCAATTTTTGCATTCCAGTCACCAGTAATTATCGATGAATCTTGACTGCATGTTTGATCTATTTCAGACAGCAGAAGTTGGTAAAAATCTTCAATTTCTTCATCTTTGACATTAGTGTTTGGTGCATATATTTGAATAATAATCATATTAGTAGTCTTCTTTGTAGTTATATGGATATTGTCCTATCACCTATAGCGTTGTACTTCAGGATGAATGTTGAAATGTTCTTTTTAACAATGCATGTGACACCATTTCTCTTCAATTTTTCATTCCTGGCATAATAGACCATATAATTGTCCAATTCAAATGACAAATATCTGTCCATTTCAGCTCACTAATGCCTAAGATGTCTATCTTCAAGCATTTTATTTTTGAAAATTTCTAGTTTTCCTAGATTTCATACTTCATGCATTCTACTTTCTGATTATTAATGGAGGTTTGCAGCTGTTTCTTCACATTTTGAGTCATGCCACATTAACAGATGAAGGTCCTGAAAGCTTTACTGCATCCATGTCATTGAGATCGACTCTACTTTGAGGAGGCACTTCTTCCCCAGTTGTATTTTGAGTACCCTACAACCTGAGAGGCTCAAGTTTGGACACTATGTCAGACAATGTTCCACTGCTATTTATAAGGTTTTCATTGACCCTTTTTTTTTTAGAAGTAGATTGTCAGATTGTTCTTCCTAGTCTGTCTTAGTTTGGAAGCTCTGCTGAAACCTGTCCACCATGAATGACCCTACTGGTACTTGAAATACTGGTGACATAGCTTCCAGCATCACAGCAAAAAGAAAGCCACCACAGTACGACAAACTGACATACTGGTGATGGGATCCGAGCCTAATGAAGTCCATTTTGTACCTCTAACTGCTCCATACCGTACAATGATAAATCTGTGTTGTTATAACCCATTAAGTTTGTGGTAATTTGTTACAGCAGCAATAGGAAATAAGAGGGTTGTCAGAAAGGTGGTAAGAAAACAGAGTGAATGGCTTTGTGCTAAGTTTAGCAGAAGGAAGATTGTGAGTGAACACACAGAAAGATTCTCTTGTTCCAGGCACAGTACAAAATGAGTAACAAGTCAACGGGTCTGAAAAGTTACACTGTGGATGTCTCAGCATGGGCAAAGGCTAAATGATGATCAGACAAATCCCCTTCAAGTCTTAGCACTACAAGTGTCATAGGAATTAAGCACAATTCTTTAAGTAATTCTAAGGAAAACTGAAGTCATATTTTCCTTCCAGTCTTATGGGAATACAGTTTTGAAATAAAACTAAAATTATGTTATAGAAAGCAATGAAACAATAGTTTTCACGTATCTGAGTTTTTAATCATACTCACTCATCCTGTTGTATCCTTACTACTTTGGATTTATACCTTACCTTAGTCTAAGTTAAACTATAATGTACTGAGTCCTCTGCAACCACTTATTAATGGGGTAATTAAAAAGATGAGTTAAGAGAGGAAACTACAGCAAATCTTTACTTGAATTTGTAGATAAATGGGATTAGCACTGCCAGTAAAAGTTTGAAGTATTTTCAGTCCTAAATAACTTGAGACAACTTCTGGAAAGAGACTGTAGTAGTTGATATAGCAATAAAAATTAATATTTTACCTTTGCTGAGAAAATATTCCTGTGTTATAAGTAGACAACTATTTGTTATCAATAAGCTATTATATAACAGAGGAGTCAGGGTTTTTTTTTGAGGGGGGATGGAACAACAGTGAAATGCTGATGTGAGAAACATTGACTATTTCCCCAGAATTCAACTTATATTAGTTAAATTTCTTTTAATGCAAAGGGCCAAGAAGAACAAAGGTAATTGAAGAAAAGGACTAAAAACGGATGACTTCATAAAACATATATCAGTACTTATTATGAGACTACAATAATTAAGACTGTGTGAATGGTCCGGTAATAGACAATTTGACTAATGGAACAAAATAGAAATTTTAGAAATAGACCCAAACATATGTGCATACCTGATTTGTGAAAAAGATTATACTGTAGTGAATGAGAGAAAGATGTTCTTTTTTTTTTTAAATAGTACTGAATTAATTGAATATTTATATGGAAATAAATATGAGTCTACCTTATCATACACCACATACAAGAGATCAATTCTATATGGATTAAAAAGCTAAACGTGAATGATATGAGTATTATTTTTCAAAAGAAAAACAGAATACCTCCATTATCACTTGATAGGCAAGGATTTCATAAAAATTCACAAAGGCACTAAAATGTAGGAAAAAATAATAACGTAGGCTATTATAAAATTAAATATTATTTTCATAAACAAAAGGCAATATTAAGAGAGTAAAAAAGCAAGTCATATATTTAGAGAAGATACTTGCAATATTTCAAAAACTGTTGCAGCAGAACGTCAACAGGGAACAGTCAGAAATTCAGGTTGGATTCAGAAGAGGACATGGAACTCATTGCCAATGTCAGAAAGATCTTGGCTGAAAGCAGAAAATATCAGAAAGATGTTTACCTGTCTTTTATTGGCTATGCAAAGGCATTTGGCTGTAAGGATCATAACAAATTCTGGATAACACTGGGAAGAATGGGAATTCCAGAACAGTTAATTATGCTCATGTGGAACCTGTACATAGACCAAGAGTCAGTTGTTTGAACAGAACAAGGGGATACTGCGTAGTTTAATAACCCTGTCATGCCTGGCGGTAAATATTGTGAAATTTTTCAGCCTCTGGGGTTTATTGGGAAGTTTTTGTACCACTGACAGTGTGTGCTGTTGCAAGGCAGGGGCCTTTGTGACTGTTTCAAACTGAAGAAACAAGAGTGCACCACAAATTACTGTTTTTGCAGGGTATTATATGAAGTATCTGAATTTTGGTTGAAAAAATATAAATTTTGAAAATTTTTGTTTTTTACACACAGGTACTAGTGGGGACTTGGGGGCATAATTAGTGGTACTTCATTTGTCCCATTTAACACTTAACGGTAGTGTTGTGGGAGGGAGCAAGAAAAAAAATCCATACTGCCTACCGAAAATTCAGACACACTTAATGATTCAGTGTGCTTCCATTAAAGAAAACACAGGTATCAATAAAAAATTCAAAGCAGAAAATAACTGGGTCACCAAAGTATTAAAATCAAGAAAGGTATGTGTCAGAGTTGTACCATTTAACCATACTTACTTAATCTGTATGCTGAACAAATAATCTGGAAGCTGGACTGTAGGAAGAACACAGCATCTGGATTGGAGGAAGACTCATTAACAAACTGCGATATGCAGATGACACAACCTTGCTTGCTGAAAGTGAAGAGGACTTGAAGCACTTACCAATGAAGATCAAGGACCACAGCTTTCAGTATGGCTTACACCTGAACATTTAAAAAAAAAAAAAATCCTCACAACTAGACCAATAAGTAACATCACTATAAACAGAGAAAATATTGAAGTTACTAAGGATTTATCTTACTTGGATCCATAATCAACCACCATGGAAGCAGCACTCAAGAAATTAAATGATGTATTGCAGTGAGCGATTCTGCTGCAAAAGACCTCTTTAAAGTGTTAAAAAGCAAAGATGTCACTTTGAGGACTAAGGTGAACCTGACCCAAGCCATGGTATTTTGAATTACTTCATATACATGTGAATGCTGGAGAATAAATAAGGAAGACAGAAGAAGAACTGATGCCTTTGAATTATGGTGTTGGTGAACAATATTGAATACATCACAGACTGCCAGAAGAATGAACAAATCTGTCTCTGAAGAAGTATGGCCAGAATGTTCCTTAGAAGACAGGATGGCAAGACTTTGTCTCACTTACTTTGGATATGTTATCAGGAGGGACCAATCCCTGGAGAAAGACATCATGCTTGGTAAAGTAAAGAATCAGCAAAAAAGAGAAAGACCCTCAATGAGATGGATTGACACAGTGGCTGCAAGAATGGACTCAAACATAGCAGTAATTTTGAGGATGGCACAGAACAGGGCACTGTTTATTTCTATTGTACATAGGGTCGCTGTGAGTTGGAACTGACTCAATGCCACCTAACAACAACAACTTGCAGTATAGCCAGTCCAATAATTAAATTTAAAAATCAATATAAAGAAAATATACATGGACAGAAAAATTGAAAAATTACTTCATTAATGATGACATTAAAATGGTTTAAAAATGTAAAAAATTATTAGTTTCCTATTGCTGTTAACAATTACGACAAACTTAGTCTTTTAAAATAATACAAATTTATTATCTTATAATTCTGTAGGCCAGAAATCTGACATGCATTTTATGGAGCTAAAATCAAGATGTTGAGAGGGCTGGCTGCTTCTGGAGACTTTAAAGGATAATACAGTTCTTTTTCTTTAAAGCTTAAAGTGACTGTCCTCATTCCTTGGTTCATAGACCCATAGCATATCACCTTTTCTCCCTCTACTTTTGTGATCAAATCACCTACCAACTCTGACCTTTTGCCTCCCTCTTAAAAGGATCTTAGTGAAAAATAGCCTCTTCCCACCCAGGATAATACAGAATAATCTCTGTACATCAAGATCCTTAATATAATCACACCTACAAAGTCTCTTTTGATATATAAGGTAACATCCACAGGTTCTGTGTATTAAGGCATGAACATTTTTTTGGGGGAGGCATTATTCTACCACATTATAAGTAAATGATTTTATAAGCTCAATATGGTACCATGTCACAGTTATCTGAATGGCTGAAAGAAATAAATAATATCTAACATTGACAAGAATGAGAAGCAACGGAACATTGCAAATGGGAAAGTAATTTGGTACAACCACTTTGGAAAATGATTTGACAATGCTGACTAAAGCAGATCAGAAAAATTATGAGAAGACATCAAAGGCATCATACATAAAGAAAGTAAAAGTCAGTAAAAAGACAGGAAAGAAGGAAAAGACCAAAATAGATGTCAGAGGAGACTTTGAAACTTGCTTTTCAGTGCAGAGTAGTTAAAGCAAACAGAAGAAATGCTGAAATAAAAGAGTTAAATAGAAGATTTCAGAGGGCAGCTCAAGAAGACAATGTAACGTACTATGATTAAATATCCAAAGTCCTGGAGTTAGAAAACTAAAAAGGACGAATATGATCGACGTTTATCAAGCTGAAAGAACTGAAGAGAAAATTCAAGCCTGGTGTTATAACATTGAAAGATTCTGTGAGCAAAATATTGAATGACAAAGGAAGCCTCAAAAGAAGATGGAAGGAATACACAGAATCACTGTACCAATTGAGTCACACACAAGAGACACACAATGTTGGCAAAGTGAATATAAAACCTGTACGGGAAGGATTTCCTTTCCTCCTGTGGTGCAAAATATAGCATGCATAGAGGAGTCTCCATCCTGCTCAGACAGCCTTCTGAGCACAGGGTGGACTGGCTCACCATGAATCTGTTCCTATTGTTTGCTGTCTGTTTTCTGTAAGTAGTAAAGTGTTTCACTTTGCCAAAACTGTGTAAAACATGCGTTCTACTCAATTGGACTAGGTGGATATAGCAATCATGTAAGGGTAATGCTATTGATTGGGGTCCTCATTCTAGTAGTCTTGTGCCTGATTGAGATCCTGTAACTACCTCTGAGGCAACCTGCATGTGCAACATATCAGGGAATACCAATCACTAGAAAAAGACATCATGTTTGTTTAACAGGGTGAGCAATAGTCACAACAATAGACTCAAATGAATACCAATCAATGCTAACACAGTCAATACCTAGGATCATGACGATGCAAGAACGAAACAACATTTTGTTCTGTCGTTCATAAGATTGCCATGAGATTGAACTGACTCAGCGCCAACTAACAACAACAACAAAACTAAAGCAGAACGTGTATATATATAAGCTAATACAAAGGATCAGATTATTAATCAGACTCATAAATATCAGGGAATTTAATGAATATAAAACTTTACTAATAACTTCAGATTCAAATATAGATTTGACTCATTGAACAATAACAACCGGAGACCAGAACAGTTGTGGAATGACATGAAGGACATCATATATGAAGAAAGCAAGAGCTCATTAAAAAGGCAGTAAAGAAAGAAAGGAAAAGACCAAAATGGCTGTCAGAAGAGACTCTGAAACCTACTCTTGAACTTAAAGTAGCTAAAGTAAAAGGAAGAAATGATGAAGTAAAAGAGCTGAACAGAAGATTTCAAAGGGCAGCTCAAGAAGACAATGTGAACTATTATAATGAAATGTGCAAAGACCTAGAGTTAGCAAACCAAAAGAGAAGAGCACATTAGACACTTCTCAAGCTGAAAGAACTGAAGAAAAAATTCAAGCGTTCAGTTGTAATATTGAGGTATTCTACTGGGAAAATATTTAATGACTCAGGAAGCAGCAAAAGAAGATGGAAGGAATACACAGAGTCACACTACCAAAAACAATTGGTCAACGTTCAATCAGTTCAGGACGTAGCATATGATCAAGAACCAATAGTACTGAAGGAAGATGTCCAAGCTGCACTGAAGGCACTGGCGAAAAACAAGGCTCTAGGAACAGACAGAATACTAATAGAAATGTTTCAACAAAAGGATGCAGCACTGGAAGGGCTCACTTTTCTATGCCAAGACATTAGGAAGACAGCTACCTGGCCAACTGACTGGAAGCGATCCATATTTGTGCCCATTCCAAAGAAAGGAGACCCAACAGAATTCGGAAATTATTGAACAATATCATTAATATCACAAACAAGTAGAATTTTGCCGAAGATCATTCAAACATGATTGCAGCAGTACACTGACATGGAACTGCCAGAAATTCAAGCTGGAGTCAGAGGAGGATGTGGAACAATTGATATCATTGCTGTTGTCAGATGGATCATGGCTGAATGCAGAGAACAACAGAAAGATATTTACCTATGTTTTACTGACCATGCAAATATGGCACCTAAAAATAACAACTATAATTCCATTGATAAGAAGTATAAAAATATAGATGAAGCAAAGAGACATCTAGGAAATCAAAGTTAACTCCCCAGTCCCTACCAACATTAGTCAAGCACTCTCAGCCAGAGTCACAAATGAGCTATCTGTTGTTGTTAAGTGCCATCTAGTTGGTTCCAAGACATAGTGACCCTATGAACAACAGAATGAAACACTGTCCGGTCCTGTGCCATCCTCACAATGGTTGCTATACTTGAGCTCATTGCTGCAGCTACTGGCTCAATCCATCTCTTCCAGTGTCTTCCTGTTTTTCACTGACCCTTTACTTTACCGAGCATGATGAGACTCGTGCCTCCTGATAAAATGTCCAAAGTATGTGAGATGAAGTCTTGCCATCCTTCATTTTAAAGAGCATCCTGGCTGTACTTCTTCCAAGACAGATTTGTTCGTACATCTGGCAGGCCATGGCACACTCAATATTCTTCACCAGCATCATAATTCAAAGGTATCAATTATTCTTCCATCTACCTTATTCATTGTCCACCATTGACATGCATACGAGGCAATTGAAAACATCGCATCCAGCCCACTGTACCACTTAAAGTGACATGTTTTGCAGCAGATTTGTCCAATGCAATGGATCATTTGGCTTCTTCACTGCTGTTTCCATGGGTGTTGATTTTGGATCCAAATAAAATGAAGTTGTTGACAACTTCAGTCTTTCATGATGTTGCTTATTGGTCCAGTTGTGAAGATTTTTGTTTTCTTTATGTTGAAGTGTGATTCATACTGAAGGTTGTGGTCTTTTATCTTCAACAGTAAGTGCTTCAAGCCCTCTTGACTTTCAGCAAGCAAAGTTGTGCTATCTGCATATTGCAGGTTGTTAATAAGTCTTCCTCCAATCCTGATTCTGTGTTCTTCTTCCTATAGTACAGCATGTTGGACTATTTTGCTCAGCATACAGATTGAATCAATACAGTGAAAGGATACAACTCTGACACACATCTTTCCTGATTTTAAACCACACAGTATCCCTTTGTTTTGTTTGAACAACTGCCTCTTGGTCTATGAACAGCTTCCTCATGAGCACAATTAAGTGTTCTGGAATTCTGTTCTTCACAATATTATTCATAATTTATTACCATCCACACAGTTGAATGCCTTTGCATAGTCGATAAAACACAAGTAAATATCTGTTTTAGTAATCTAGTACTGCTGTAACAGAAATACCACAAGTGGATGGCTTTAACAAAGATAATTTATTTTCTCACAGTCAAGTAGGCAAAAAGTCCAAATTCAGGGCATCAACTCCAGGGAAAATCTTTCTGTCTCTGTCGGCTCTGGTGGAAGGTCCTTGTCATCTATCTTCCATTGGTCTGGGAGCTTCTCAGCACAGGAACCTCCAGTCCAAAGGATGTGTTCTGGTCCCTGGGCTGTTTTTTTTGGTGGTAAGAGGTCCCCCCGTCTCTCTGCTTGCTTCTGTCTTTCACTTCTCAAAAGAGATTGGCTCAAGACACAATCCAGTCTTGTAGATTGAGTCCTGCCTCATTAACATAATTGCCACCTATCCCATCTCATTAACATCATAGAGGTAGGATTTACAACACACAGGAAAATCATCGGATGACTAAATGGTGGACAATCACACAATACCAGGAATCATGGACTAGTCAAATTGATACAGGCTTTTTTGAGGTATGCAATTGAATCCATGACAACATCTTTCTGATATTCTCTGCTTTTGGCCAAGATACATCTGACATCAGCAATTATATCCCTAGTTCCACGTCCTCTTCTGAATCCAGCTTGAATTTCTGGCAGTTCTCTATCAATGTACTGCTGCAATCATGTTTGAATGATCTTCAGCAAAATTTTACTGGTGTATCATATTAATGATATTGTTCGATAATTTCCACATTCTGTTGGATCTCCTTTTTTTGGAACAGACACAAATATGGATCTCTTTCAATTAGATGGCCAGGTAGCTATCTTCCAAATTTCTTGGCATAGGCAAGTGAGTGCTTCCAGTGCTGCATCTGTTTGTTGAAACGTCTCAGTTGATATTCCAACAATTTCCTGGGATCTTGTTTTTCACCAATGTCTTCAATGCAACTTGTTTGTCTTCCTTCAGTATTATTGGTTCTTGATCATATGCTACCTCCTGAACTGATTGAACGTTGACTAGTTCTTTGCTGCTTCCTGAGTCATTAAATATTTTACCAGTAGAATACTTCATTATTGCAACTCACGGCTTAAATTTTTCCTTCAGTTCTTTCAGCTTGGGAAATGTCTAGCGTGCTCTTCCCTTACGGTTTTCTAACCCTAGGTCTTTGCACATTTCATTATAATACTTTATTTTGTCTTCTCAAGCTGCCCTTTGAAATCTCCTGTTCAACTCTTTTACTTCATCATTTCTTCCTTTCACTTTGGCTGCTCTATATCCAAGAGCAAGTTTCAGAGTCTCTTCTGACATATATTTTGGTCTTTCTTTCCTCACTGTCTTTTTAATGACGTCTTGATTTCTTCACGTATGGTGTCCTTAATGTCGTTCTACAGCTTGTCTGGTCTTTGGTCATTAGTGTTTAATGACCAAATACAGCCAAATCTATTCTTGAGATAGTCTCTAAATTCAGGTGGGATATACTCAGGGTCATACTTTGGCTCTCATGGCCTTGTTCTAATTTTCTTCAGCTTTGATTTGAACTTGCTTATGGTCTGTTCCACAGTCAGCCCCTGGCCTTATTCTAACTAATGATATTGAGCTTCTCCATTGTCTCTTTCCACAGATGTAGTTGATTTGGTTCCTGTGTATTCCATCCAGAGAGGTCCCCTTGTATAGTCGCCAATTATGTTGTTAAAAAAAAGTTTGCAATCAATAAGTCCTTGGGCTTCCAAAATTCTATCATGCGATCTCTGGCATTGTTTCCATTGTTACGGCCGTATTTTCCAACTACCAATCCATCTTCTTTGTTTCCATCTTTGACATTCCAATTGCCAGTAATCATCAATGCATCTTGACTGCAATCAATTTCAGACTGCAGAAGTTGGTAAAATCTTCATTTATTCATGTTTGACATTAGTGATTGGTGTGTAAATTTGAATAATAGTCGTATTAACTGGTTTTCCTGATAGGTGTATAATATTATCCTATCACTGGTAGCATTGTACTTCAGGATAAATCTTGAAATGTTTTGTAGAAGAATGGGTTCCAATTGACATTACCATGAAGTCAATTGTTTTGTTTGTTTTTTCCTGGCCTAGGTCACTGCTCACTGAGGTATTCTGGTTCTCTCCCAGAGTCCTTTGTCTGCAGGATTCATCTTGTATTTTTCAAGACCCTCTAAATTGGTTATTGAAGATATTCAGAAACATTTTTAATATAATTGTAAAATATGAAATAAACATTTTAACTGTAAGAATAAATGAAAGTTTATGGCAACAAATTATGATAATATATTGATAGAGTATTAGTGATCATTCAATCTAAATTTTCCTTTTAATAAAAAAGGAAATTGGAAGTGAAAAATGTATTGACTTTCCCAAGAATTTTTACTCTGTAAAAACATATAAAGATATAACAAACAAACAATAGCAGGAAAAAAAAAAAAAAAACACTTTATCTTCACTTCAAATCATGAGGTCAATACACTGATTTTACATATATATATTTATTTACATACCTATTTTACATATAAGGATGATAGTTGTGTGGTTTTCAACTCTCACCTAGACAACCTAATCAGTCTTTGGGCCCAGAATATTCCCTGATAAGGGAGAGAGAGAATTGAGTCTCTTCCTTTGTCCCAGTTTCTTCTTCCTTCTTAGGGAAACACCTTCCCTGTTCTAGGTACACAACCTGCTTACTGCTTAGGCACGTGTGTCACATGGTATCTGGTAACCTCACCACTGTATCTGTCCCTAATGTGGATGGAATAGGGTCCTTCTTCTGCAGCACAAGAGAGGTGAGTGAAGACCATCATTTCTGCATCAGCTGTTGCAGGGAGTGACCTGCTAGCCATAGGGGAGCCTATGCCCACTATTGAAGTTGACTATGCTCTGTTTCTTCTTCATGTGAGTAAAGCATTGTTCCATCTAATGCTTGTGTGTAAGATCTTTCTTGGTGACCTCAGACCCTGGCTCAGCAATGTTATTTGCACACAATGTTTTCTTTGAGTATAGATGCGAAACCCTGAAGCATGTGTTTTGTTAAAGCTGGCTGAATGCATTTTCCCAATCCTTCACCGCATACTTGACTAAAAATCAAATAAACCTGTTAAAGATGTTTGCTCTATTTTACAAATGGTGAAACACACTATATATTTTTACCCTTTTCTGTAATGTGTCTTTTCTATACTTTTCTGTAATTCCTCCTTCCAGGCTTCAACACTGCAGAAGGAAAAGAGATATAGAAAGAAAGCATCGTTAAAGTCACCATGCTCTGCTTCCTCATTGTGCCTCCTTGAGTTATGAGATCAAGTATGAAATGAGGAGATAGAAGACAATTCAATTAAATTTGAGATTATAATTTTAAATTGATTAAGATACAAGAAAGAAGGCATCCAGAGTGGAAAGTAAAAAAAAACATAATGCTGTGGTTACCTTAAAAACATTAATTTTAACAGCCACGCAACAATAAAGAGATGAGGTCTTGAATTTACTGATATGGGAGTATTAGAACTTAGATGACTATAGAAAGCTGGGTTCCTCAAAAAAATTCCGAGCTTCCTTGGTATAATGATGGTCTAAGAAAAATAAAATTAAACCAGAGACAAAGAATGAGTAGAAGGGGGTATATTATCTAGTCTTGCACTGAAGCTGAGTTAAAAAAAAACAACAAAAAAAAAAAACTCTACCTGCCATGGATAGAATTGTGTCCCCCTAAAATATGTGTCAACTTAGCTAGGCCATTATTCTCATTATTGTGTGGTTATCCTTCATTTTGTGATATGTAATAAATACTAACTTCTACCTGTGGTTAAGGGGGCAAAATTAGGTTACGTTAAAAGAGGATTAGGTTATATTTGTTGTGTCAATGAGGACAGATTAGGGTGCAATGCAACATCTTTACTCATGTTACAACCCAATATAATGTAAGGGTAGTTTCCCTATGGTGTGGCCTACGTTTTTTTTATCTTACAAGAAGCCAGCAGAGAGAGAGAGAGGGGCCATACCACCAAGAAAGAAAAGCCTGGAGTGGAGCACACCCTTTGGACCTGGGATCCCTGCACTGAGAAACTCCTAAATCCAGGGGAAGATTGATACAAGGACCTTTCCTCAGAGCTGACAAAAAGGCAAAAGCTTCCGCTAGAGTTGGTCTCTGAATTTGGACTTTGAGCATCCTAAACTGTGAGAGAATAAATTTCTGTTTGTTAAAGCCATCCACTTGTGGTATTTCTGTTATAGCAGCACTAGACAACTAAGACACTGCCCATATGTGAAACCATAGTGTTGCCATCACAAGGTTTGTGGTTTAAAAGTACACAACATGCATGGTACAGTAAATCTAAAGGTGAAGGATTTAAAATAAGGTGGACTCAAACTGGAAGTGCCTATGTGCACCTGGGAGATGTAAACACAAATTCTCTCTGGAGGAAATCACCCTCCACATACAACCCTCATGATTTTTAAACATTTAGATCTGTTAAACACCAGCTGGCCACAAAATTACAAAAAAAAAAAAAAAGAAAAAATATGGAAATAAAACTGTTAGTTATACACGATTAAAGACATTAGAAACTATTATTAGGGGAATAAACTTTGGTGTTTTTAAATATGCTATTATCAGATGCAGGCATTTTAAAAAGTTATATCAGAAAAAGATAATTGAAATGAAAACCTTGTGGTTATATTAAGTCTGAAAACAGACTTTAAAGCAAGAATAATATTAGCTGGTTTAAAAAGAACCATTATATAATGATAAAATTTTCACACTAGGAAAATATAAACATTCTAAATTCCCCTTATAGTCCCTTTTCATTTCTTTATTTTTAATGAAAAGATGACAGGTTCATTTTCATAGTGGGGAAAGGGTATACTTTATATTCTCTAATTTCACTTCTAGCTCTAAAAATCTATGAAATTTATATTCTTAGATTGATATCAGCTAGTAATTTATGACAGAGATGCATTCATATCCAAAGTTATTTGACAGTTTCCTATACTGGGAATGACCACTAAAGTATGTGGACATTGTTTTTCCCCATTTCGATAAAGAAAGGAATTATCCAGTGAGTCATTTTCTCCCTATCAGTTGCTCTTGTGAATATCAATAGCAGAATCTATCGTTGTCAGCTAGGAATTTTTTTTTTTTTCAGCTGCAAGAAACTGGATTTCAGAATCTAACTAGACTAAAATTAAGGATTATTTCATGTAATAGAAAGGACACAGGCATTGTGATCTCCAGGCATGGAGCACTCAGGTCAATAGATTTGTTTCTGCATGGTTCTCTTCAATCTGCTGGTCCCAGGATGGTTTCGTTCATGGTTCACAAGACGACAGAAACTACAGAGGTAAAATAGGTATTTGTTTACATCTGTAGGGAGAGAGGGAACAATCTGAGATTAATTTTTTCCCTAAATTTTCTTAGACTATACCAGGTCATCTACTAACACCTAGACCAATATACTACTAATCTAATGACAAGAACCAACTGGATTTTGCCTGTTACTGAACCTAAAAGGGTTGGAGTTACCAGGACTGACACACACAATTCAGAACTCAGCACTGCATCTGGTGTTGGCTTCAGCTTCCCCTCAGTCACTTGGAATGTGTGAGTGCTGAATGTACATCAGAAGAAAACTGTGGTTCTTTAAGTAAAATTGACAGGGGCAATTGGCAACCTAGTCAATTGGCATACACCACTTAGGGATTACTTTGTGGTATAGAAAAATTTTTTTTTCCCTGTTGAATCTAAGTAGGAATCATAACTAAATTTATTGTTTGGAAAGACAGAACATTCTACAAAAAAATATATCTGTCATGTTTATACTATATTACAAATATTAATCCAAGCCATACTTACTGTTTTGTCCTCAAAGCAGCAGAGTTAATTCATTTAGTTAACAATGAAACCAGCAACTGTCTTAATCTTTCGCAGTTTGATGACTTTGGAATTTGGATGTTTCATAGTATGACTTCGGAGTCCTAGTGGCACAGTGGTTAAGAGCTCAGGCTGCTAACCAAAAGGTTGGCAGTTTAAATCCACCAGCTGCTCACTGGAAACCCTATGGGGCAGTTCTACTCTGTCCTATAAGGTCACTGGGAGTCAGGATTACCACGAAAGCAACTTTTTTTTTTTTTTAATACTATGATTGCAGCAAATGTAATTATGGTTTCTGTGTTGGGGGAGTCTATAATGATGAACCGTATAGGGTTAAAGAGACAATTTGAAAGTTTTTTTTCAGAAAAACTGGTTTTTCTAAAATATCCATTATTTATGCAGAGGTTTTATAGGTTTACATTTTATACTTCTAAAGAAACTATGAACCTTGCCAGCACTGCATAACTGTATTTTCGTAAGAACTTCAAATCTGTATTCGTGACCTTCACTATTGCCTTAATTAGCCAAGTCTTACTAAGTAAAAGCAGTTAAACTGGTTTACTACGTTCCTTAAATATGCTCACAGTTTAACACCACTTTCTCCAAAAGAATGCTGCAAATATGCCCTTACTTTGACCTATTCTACTACTTTAAGTGTCTGGAAATCAAACTGAATATGGAAATCAGGCTTTTGGATAAAAAGCCTTAACTAGAAACACATTTAGGAAGTAATGTAATGAAGCGGTGAAAATATAAGAACATCTTATGTTTTGCTTTGATGAATCTGATATCATATCTGTATGCCTGTGTATATCTATGTAATATACATAGTATTTAAATATATGACACCCTGGTGGGGAAGTGGTTGAGAGCTACAGCTGCTAACCAGAAGGTCAGCAATTCAAATCCACCAGCTGCTCCTTAGAAACCCTATGAGGCGGTTCTGCTTTGTCCTATAGGATCACTGTGAGTTGGAATCCACTTCACAGCAACGGGTTTTATTTAAATATATACATAATGTTTATATAAACTGTTATTTGAATTTACATAATTTATATGGTTTATCTTCAATAGTCAACTTAATCCGATCTCTATGGCTTGAAAGAATAAATTTTGATAATTCTTTTTTTTTTAAAAAATGCCTTTTTAATATCTACTCCACCATCTACCAGAAAGTTAAGAAAGACATTTTGAATAACTGGTAGCATGGCCAGTAACAAGCTCATCTTCATGTGCTCTGAGGGAAAAATGTGTCAACGTCAACATGGAAGGCATTTTGACAAAAGTTTCTTTAGTCCTATTAAGACACTGCAAACTTTTTCTTAGCTAATGTCAAAGAAGTTTTATGCTCTTAAGTCTAGTGTGTACTTGACACATTGCACACATTTAATTCATGATAGACAAAGGAATAAATTCATATAGATGGATGGATGGATGACAGGTGGATAGAGGATAGATAGATGATACATAGATAGGTAGATAGATAACGATACATAGATAGATAGGTAGACAGACAGACAGATTGAAACTTCTTTAGGGCACAGGCACTTTACCACCAGTTTCTAGCACAAATCCTGACTAGTAGATACGCAATGAATTTTTAACAATAAAATGAGTGAATACATGAATGAATGCTGGAAACATCAAGGCTTCTATTCTTTTGACTTTTTACCTCAGTAAGAAAGAAAAACATACTGAAAAATAATTTTCAGATTTCATAGGTGAGCTTTTAAAAAAAACTTATTCAAAAATTCAAAGTAGCTTATTCATGAAGAAAAATGAAAAAGCTAAAGTTTCAGAAGTTAATAAGTGAACAGGGAAAGTCATACTAAAACTTCCCATATGTTCAGTAGTAAAATAAAAAATTAAAAAAAAAAAACAACAAAACCTTTAAATATGCTTTTGAAAACACGAAGAGAGGAGGAGGTCCTGAGAGCCCAAGATAGAGTTTTTCAAATGGCAAGGGGATAATACGAGAATGTGAAATGTGAAAATGAGTGAAGAACATAGTCCTTCACTCCATCAACACTCTCTGAGATCCTGTAAAAGGGACATATGGGAGCTCAAACTTAACTAAGAAGTGGGAATTTCCTTACAGTGATCATAATGATTTTATAACATTTCTTATACTTCTGAGGAGACAGTGTATGTGAGAGATAACAGAAAATGTCATATTTATTATAAGTTGTTTAATGTGTTTTATTTTAAATAGAACATTATGACCATAGCATATATACAGGAATATGGAAATGTCCTTTCAATCATAATTATTGCAAATGTAAATATATATCTCCCATCTTATTTCATTTTGCCAAAAAGTAATTTAGATAAAAAAGAGAAAATTCTTTGTTAAAAGCTGTTATATGAGTCTATTTATTTTACTTTTTTGTTTAATTTGAAGATGCTATAATCACTTAGGAAGCATCTTACATACTAGACACTTTCACATAGTTAATTCTCAATGAATAGTGAATAAGATTTTAACCACTTCTAATAAATTTGAAAGCACATAGTTAACACAAATATCTACAGAGGCTATGGGGGTGGGAGATGAAATATTCATCAGTATTGCTAAATGCTATAAAAAGTTTATAATGCTAGAAGAAGGTGAGGCATATGTACAGATAATATGATCCTGCCAAATCTATTTTGCCAGGTGACCCATGGACATGTTTTTGGACAATATTTGAAAAGGGTTCTGCATAGAAGGTAACAGAATATCCTAATCTTAGTGATTTTACTGAAGCTATTAAAAAAAAAAAAAAAGAATGGCACATTTGAAATGCATATGTATATATATATATAGATATATATATATTTGTGTGTGTGAGTGTGTGGATTGTGTATGTATGTGGAGCCCTGGTCGGCAGTTCAAATCCACCAGTTGCCGCTGTGTGGCACTTCTACTCTGTCTTATAGGGTTGCTATGAGTCGAAATCCACTTAATGGCAACAGGGTGGTGGGGGCAGGGTTTGAGATATATATATATAGACATCTTGGCACAGTTATTAAGAGCTTGGCTGCTAACTAAGGTCAGCAGTTAGAATCCACCAGCCGCTCCTTGGAAACCTTATGGGGCAGCTCTACCCTGTCCTATAGGGTCACTGCGAGTCAGAGTTGTATTTATATTCTTTTGTCATTCCAAAAATATTGTGAGGAAGTTACTAACTGACTGGTCTGAACTAGGCTGAGCATACCAGTATTCACTTCTTATTATCAATTTACTTATGAACTAAGAAAAAAAAATGCTTTAGTTACTAAAAAGGTCACAGTGCTCAAAATCTAGGTTATATCAAAACAAATTTTATATAAGGAATCTATTTTTATAACTCAAGTGATGGATTCATACATTTGAAATTATAGTGAACATATTCTTTTACATATGCAAGCATATACGAGCAGTGGGAAGAAATCTTTGAAGTAATAACCCATTCTTTTTTTACAGCATTTTTTCACTTGAAATCCCAAGACTATCTCCTCCACTCTAATGAAGGCAACTAGACTTGAGTCTGAGTCCCTGGGTGGTGCCAGTGGTTAACGTGCTTGGCTGTTAATTGAAAGGGCTAAGGGTGGAGTCCACCCAGAGCCATCTTGTAAGAAAGACCCAGTGACCTACTTTTGAAAAACCAGCCATTGAAAACCCAGCAAAGCACAAACGGGGTCATCGTGAGTTGGGATCGACTCAACAACAAACGATGGTAGACCTGAGTTACCTGTATGCACAAGGGCACTGATGTCTCAGTGAAATCAGTGTAATCTAGATGTAAGATAAAATTGTTCATAAGACTATTTTCATGCAGACAGTAAAAAAATTTCATGGGCTAGACAGTGGATCTCAACTAGTGAAATATTTGGCAATGGCTGAAGTCATTTTTGGTTATCACAACTGGTGAGGGTGCTATTGTCATCTAGTGTGTAGAGGCCAGGTCTGCTACTAAGCATCCTACAATGTGCAGAGCACTCTCTACAACATAGAATTGTCTGATCCAAATGCCAATAGTGCTGAGGTTGACACACCCAGGGCTAGGGGAAGGGGAGAGGAGAGGAATCTCATTAATATGAGAGAAGGGACAACAGCAAGAGATCACTGAGTTTTATTTAAGAATGCAGACTTCACCAGAATTAGGGAGCCCTGTAGGAACTGAGTCAGTTTGCAGAGAATATGGATCTTCATTCATATGAAAGCTCAACATCACCTACACCAACAAGATATACTACGTGTCTTCCTTTTGTAAACTAATGAGGATTTCCCTTCTATAGCAGCTAGCATGTCACCCACTAATTGTTCAAGGAGTTCTGATGCGTACTTTTGACCCCACACTGCTGTTCTATCAAACATTCTTTCTATAGACCACCCTTGTTCCAACGACCCATGCCTAGATACCTTTAAGTGAAGTTGTGATGTGAAACGGAAAGGCTCTGCATTTAGCCGAGGAGGAATCAGCATCATCTGGAGATGGCCCCTGAGCAGTGTAGTGATTGAGCATCCTGCAACCCTTCACATATACATCCTCCTCCTCCAAAGTAAAAGGTTTATATCACACTATCATACAGTAATAATTAAAAAGTTTCCATCCTAGGAGAGCATTAAAAAAAAGAGTAGAGAATCATTCTGAAAGAAAATGCTATTTATTTCCATTGTTTATTTGCTTGATTGCAAGCCCTTGGTAGTCTTCAGGAAAAGCCATTGTGATGTAATTACTTTCATGAGATTGACAGCAACACCCAATCTATTATAGATTTTTATGACATGTTAATTCTGCATCTGTTCAGGGCACTTCTTTTCACTTGCCATCATTTTAGAGAAAAATTATAGGAATTGAAAGCTTGCTCTAATTGCCAGTTTACAATTATTAATGCAATATTTCTGCTGAAGGAGAAGGCATGCCTCTTTATTTTTTTTAAAAGGTCACTTTTATTAAAAAATGATACTTCATTATAACCTCCTAGTCAAAGATCTTTTTCCTAGTAAAATAAGCAGACTCTTTCCCTCTTTTACACTTATCGCTAATGCTAAAATGGCTTCCTTTTTCACATTTATTATTCCCAATATTCTCTGAAATTTCGTTTGTACTAAGAACATTTCTAAGAAGATTTAATTGACACATACTCTCTAGAGGATTATGAAATTAATATTAAGATTTCTACAAATACATTGTGAGTGTTGTAAATGAGTAAACCAATGACAAATTCAATGTTATCTTTTCCTTCCTATGAAAGTAAGTGAGTCAATATACAGAGAAGGCTTAAGAAAACTCATGTTTAAGTAAAAACTTAGGCTACATTATATTTTGTATTTCATTTCTGTTGTGCTAGAAGTCGGGGATATTTGTGCCAACATGTTAATTCCTTTGTCCTTCTGAGTAACTTGGAGAGACTGAGCTGGCCAAAGCCCTGGGCTGATTGCTTCACATCACAAGAAAACCCATACTTTTATCCATATGTCTTATGCATACTTATTGAGTGCAACTTTTGAAAAATGTTGAGAAGCATTACTTCATGTTTTGATATTTGGAATATATCATTTCATCATTGTATATAGTATGTATATTTGAGGGAAATAAGATTGATAGGATTGCAAGGGAAAGGAGGACGCATGAAAAGTTGGTAGGGAGGTCAGTGAAAAGAAAGAAGCTTCTATAGAAATCATTTGAATTAGGGACAGCATACTAGAATACATAATGTTGTTTTAGGCTAATAGTGTTTTAGAAAATACTCTGTAAATATAGATATTAAAACAAAATTATAGAATGAAGAAGTAAAGTACTAACAATCATAAGTACTCAAAGAGAATGCTCTTGTAAGAGAAGCTTAAGTTAATTGTGTTTTAAAATGACCCCCCAGTAGCTTCTCCCACTTAATAAATTCCTTTATGAATAAGGACTTTATAGTCTCCTCTCCCAAGTGTTTCAGGAGGAAACTTTCATTTTTACTAAAATGTCACTAAAATAATGGGGCAAAAAGAAAAGCAATATTAGTGAGAAAGGTAAATTTAGCAGTGCTGATTAGATAAATACTCAGCTGATGTGACAATTATTAAAACCAGCATTTGCAAGTTGCATTAGATCTGCACCTTTTTCATTTAATTTATTAGAATGCTCTGAATGCAGATTAACTTCCTTAGCCTAATATTTCTTGGTTCATTAGCATTAAAATGAGAACGGCAAGTTCCTTGGAATAACCTTTAAATTGTTTCTTCTAACTTCAGCATAACTTCTGACAGTATCTCTAAATCTCCTTGAACTATTATTTTGTCATGTTCAACAATTCTCAAACTGTTTTTAATTTAATCTTTACCAAGGGCTAGATTTTTAAAATTGACTTTTAAAGTAATCCATAAATTTTGTTTTGGAGACTGGGGGCACACAGCAAAGCACTTGCAAGCGTATATTTAGATACCTTAGCAAAACTTCAGGCCAGATGGAGGATTTAAAAAATAAGTCCTTAAAATATACCAAGGGGAATAATGAGGGTGGTCAGATAAAATGTTTTATGCATGATGTTTTCTCCGAACATCCAGCAGCAGAAAAGAAAAGGTAAACAATGAAGTTCTTGTTACAATGTCTCCTACTTTTTCAAAGTACTCAGGAAGGAAATTTGCTGCAGGTGCTGGCATGGCGTAGGTTACATCGGACAGATTGCACAGAAACCAAATTGTCTCTTAGAAAAGGTATTTTGAAAATGGAGTAAAAAGAAAGGGAAGAGAAAGAAAAAAGCTGTGATAAAAAATTGAAGGAACTTCTGCAGGCAATGCTAGAAAGAAAAGAATAGTCTCAATATTTTTGACCATTTCTTAGGTGGCAATCAGTTCAAAGGTATCATAAGGACTACTACTTCTTAAATCAAAGGACAGTAGGCATAAGACCTAAAAAATATTTTATAATTATGTTAGTAGAGGTATTTGGGGGAAATTCTGGTACATTTAACTCAAATATTAAGTTGTATTTCAACCAGCAAGCTGTTGAAGTTTTTATAGTTTAAAACAGTAATCTTCAGAAAAATAAAAATGAATTAACTTTATGAATATTTCAAAGTAAAATGAACTAATCTCAAACTCCATAATTTTTAATTGTATCTGGAGAGAATTTGTTTAAAGGGACTTCAGGAAATTAAATTTTTATGTTTCTTTTTCAAATGTGCTAAATGAAAACAACCATGGAAAATATATCACACAACCAAACATTTTGACTTGGGTTTTCAACAGATTTGAGAGGAAGTTTATATTTCCAACTTTGAAATTATTGTATTTTACTAATTCTGATTATATTTCTATATAGTTCAATAATATTAATTATCAGCTAAAGTAATACGTATTTCATTGAATAACTACAGTTTCCTTAAGTTTTTCTGTTTCCATTTCCAATCATCTCCAATATTTATAAGATACTAAACATAATTTTATATCTTTTTATTTCATTAATGAGATTGATTCTGAAACTCATGACTAATCTGCTCCAAATTGGCCACTATAAATAAAATTGAAGATTGACTTTTGTAACTAATTCAATTTTTAAGTGAAAACCTTCAATTTGTGTTAGAATCTCCATCAGTACACACGTCTGTAAGTAGCCACATGTCCTTTGCAGAATTTTATTACATGGTAATAGAACACAGTGGAATAAATGGTTTTGTATTGTCACTTCCGGTTTCCTATTATGACCTTCACAGGAGTGTATGTCTTCTCTGGTCTAGTGCTAAATGCTTAGAAAAATTAGACTACTGATCTTACCCATTGAGAAAAAACTTTCGAGTGTATTTCAATTCTACAGCAATAATAGTTTAACAAACACGTGGTTCTTACACCATTTTGATGTAGAATTAATATTTTTTGTGTGACGGTAAAGAAACGTTTTTTGGTTTTTTTTTAAGCCAGTTCTATATGCTACATTACAGTTGTGCTGTAGGCACTTATGCAAATAGTTTTGAATCAATTCAGTTTTAAAAAAATAAAAAACAGCTTGAAACCAGTAGAGCAACCATAGTTCATCTGCCTAAGAGTAAATAATCTATTTGGCGTAATTTTGGCAACAATTTTTGTCGTTGTTGTTCACATAATTCGTCCATTTAGTTATCACACATATATTTGACCTAATTGCATTAAAAGAGTAAAGTCAAACTTATTTTAAATATTTTTGGATAATTATGTTTATCATAGAACAAACTTTTTAGTAGTTGATAAAAGGCAATTTTTTCTTAAAGATAACAGCATGGTTTCAGAGAAAGAATTAAGATCTGTAATCAATTGTTTTTGTTCTGCCTTTGGACATAGGGTCCCTGGTGGCACAATGAATAAGTGCTCTGCTGCTAACCAAAAGGTGGCGGTTTGAACCCACCAGAGGCTCCTGTTGGAGAAAAGACCCTGCTGATTTGCTCCTGTAAAGTTTATAGCCTAGGAAAGTCTATGGGGCAGCTCTACTCTGTCACATAAGGTTGTATAAGTAGAAGTTAACACTAGGGCATGCAATAACAATCAGTAGCCTTTGTTCTGCTTTTGAACATAAGGACTTTTACCTTTTCGAGATACTGAAACTCAGAAATTGTGTAAGCTCATCATAAAAACACATCTGCTGTACTTGTTAGACAAAATGAGGAGTTCATGAATTCCCAAATCTCTACCACCTTTTAAGAAAAGTGGGCGTTTTAAGTAATATCACGCCTGCTGCCCCACTTGTAGCAGATCTGATGAGGGATTTTAGTGCCCTATCTGAAAGAAGCCCTGGCAGTGCAGTGGTTAAGAGCTTGGTTGCTAATCAAAAAATCAGCAGTTCCAATACACCAGCTGCTCCTTGGAAACCCTATGGGGCAGTTATACTCTGTTCTATAGGTTGGCTATGAGCTGGAATAGACTGGATAACAATGGGTTTGTTTTTTTGGATCTGGATTCCACTAGCTTTTTTCTCTGAATTTATTTTTCTTTTCTGTAAAGGCTATTTTGATAGTTATTTTATTGATGGTTTTCAAGTGGTAAGCTCTCTAATTTTTTTCATATTGATAATTTAGGTATATTTTAACTTTATCCTTGATGGCTAGTTTGGATGTAGTTTTTAAATTCAGTGGGTATTTTATTTAGGCATTTTTTGAACTATTACTATGTGCTTATCTGTCATCTACATTTGCTAATGAGAAATTATGCCTTGAAATCATGTTTTTGTAGCTTATTTGTCTTTTCTCTCTGGTATTAAAAAAAAATTTGCTTGTTCAGCTATAGTTTTCACCTCGTTGTCTCTAGTTGTAGATTTATTTTTACAGATTTCTTTTCAGTTATCCAGAGTTTAAAGTGACATAGCACTCATTCTGAGAATACAGGTGCTCAAACTGACTCTAGGGAAACTCCTTTGGGGGACTTTATAAATAGTCATTCATAAAAAAAGAAGAAGAAAAAGAAGAGTCATCATAAGAACTGAGATTATTGTCCTAGCAATATAAAAGTAATTTTCTAGTTTTCTAGGAAACTCAAGTTCCAGCCCACAAGGAATCTGGATCTCTGATGCTGAGTATTTTCCTGTGATATCTTAGTTGCCAGTGTAATTCTTCATATTATCTCCAAAGATAACATGTGCATTTCTTTTGCTTGAGAACCAAAGGAGCCTGCACTGCCACATTCTCTAACCTAGTACACAGAGTCGTTGTAAAATAAAAGTGAAATATGTAAAATTTGAAACGTTGTTGGGTGCCATTGAGTCGATTCCTATTCATAGCGATCCTATAGGACAGAGTGGAACTGCCTCATAGGGCTTCCAAGGCTGCAATCTTTACTGAAGCAGACTGTCACATCTTTCTCCTGCAGAGCTGGTGATTACTAGCCAAGAGTTTAACCACTGTGCCACTCAAGTCTACTTTTGATATTTTTTCCTGAATTTTTTTTTAAATCATAAATCTATTATCATATCAATTTTTATGTATGGCTGTCCAAAAGCTAGATGTTGGATTTTAATAAATTCAATGAATTTTGTATATTTTGATCAATTTTTTTTCAGCTTCTCTATTAATTCTGTGATCCAGCTCAAGAAATTTCTTTTCTGTTTATGGTAGCCAGAATTTGTTTCTGCAGTTTGAAAAATAATGAACTTAACCAGTAACATGCCCATGGGAACAGAATTCTATCTTCTATCTTTCATGGCCCATTCTCAGTCTTATGCAAGCTTTAAATCTCTTTGTGTCCCCTTTATTCTCCTCTCTTTACCAAATCTATTATTCTCCTTTTTACAGGGTTAGGTATCATGGCTTCTCTTACTTTGTGAACTTAACATCTATTTACATTTATCAATGTATCACCTCCTGAAAATTGACTCAGTCCTTTACAATTACTTAAATAACATTCCCAAAGGAACAAATCCAGCTGACCTAGATTTTAAATGCTATACTATAAATCATAAAGCTCTGGCCATACTGCTGTTGGGCTAAACATACCTTAGTCAACTACACCCTAGGTGACTGGAGTAGTGCTCTTGTGAAATGGTAATGCAGGTATTCTAAGGTGAGTATAGGGATGTTAGCACTCAGATGTTAATCAAAGGTTGAAGGTTCAAGTCCACCCAGATGTTCCTCAGAATAAAGTCCCAGAGATCCACTTTCAAAAAATCAGCCTTTGAAAACCCTATGGAGCACAGTTCTACTCTGATATACATAGGGTCGTCATGAGTTACAATCAACTTGATGGCAACTGTTTTTGTTGTGGTGGTGGTTTTTCTTTTTTTAGTTTCTTTTTTTAAATTTAGATGGAGGATAGAAACCACCAGAGGAACAGAAGGGCAAAGGTATGCATGACCTTGGTTTTTCTCTAGGGAAGTGTCAGAAATTTACCATAGGAATAATTAGCTTGTGGTCTCCAAGCATTCATAGTACCATTGCTTTTTTTTCCTTAGACTTGGACTATTCATTGTGAAGCAAACTTCATCAAGCATTAGATTGTTCACCCACTAATAGGGAATGTGATCTGGGATTAGATTGTGAAATAGGATAGTTTTACCCTACTGATGATGTGTTGTTGCCATGGCCACCCTACAACAAAAGGAAGAGTAGAATTCTAATTTATAAATAGCACCTACAACTCCATACAAGGGAACAGCAGGTTCAGATTTACAAATAGTACCTACAACCAGTGCTAAGTTAAAAAAAAAAAAATAAGGTCACCTTAAAAAAATAAATGGCTTAATGACATGACCAATAGCCATGCTTAAACATTAATTTAAAGATACTAAAATCCGTACTGTCTTGTCTAGTTGGATATGTCTATAGGAGAACCTAGGTGAAATCCAGGTGAATGTGCAAAAGATAGAGGGAGAGATTGGAAGATCTTAAATGAGAGGTATGTACATTTAAGATAGAAAATATTTTCCTTAATTAAAATAGAATATTTTGAATAAATCAATCGATGAATGTCAAAGATACACACACACACTGTGCATTAAGAATATATAACAATTGCATTTACAATGTAGGGTGACACTTTCCTTACGGTATGAGCTCTAGTCAACTCAGCTGTTAGATATTGAAGGCTTTTATTGTATACAAGTTACTTTGCTAGATTGCTTGGTTATAATTAACTGTGAACTTGGTATTCCTTTAAGGAATACTTGAATTAAGAAAAGAGTCCAAACCAGTACACAGACAAAGATACTATGTATTTAATGGCCTGAACTAAATAAAAAAACAATAGGCTTTTGGAATTGGGAAAGGCTTCTTAGACAAAGCAGCATGTAAAATGAGACAGAAAAGATAAACGGAAGACTTTCTAATATACAGCATAAGGAAAAGAATATTCCAGTAAAGAAAGCAATGCTTGTAAATGTTCCAAAACAAAGGAGAAGCATCATGAGATTTTAGACCCCCAAAATAATTTAGTCTAGCAGGAGCAAAGATCATGAAGGTCGGAAAAGTGGGTGGCAATGGAGTAATGAGATATTTAGCTAAAGAGAAAAGAAAAGGCTAGTTCATGCAGAGGTCTTTTAATGAGGTATGCATAATACTGCAAGGTTAATGGCAAGTCAAAAACTTGAAAAGAAGTGGAGGGTAGAAGAGAAACATGGACTCATGTTTGCATTTCAAAAGGTCATTTTTATTTCAGTGTGCTAGGTGGATTGGGAGGACACCTGGGAAAGGCAGTAAGGCCAGGCAGGAGGAATATTCAACAATATGCAATATTCAACATGAGCTATGAGCCAGGAGCTACAGTATTTTCTATGAACCATAAACTAAATAACCAATCTCTTGCACATAGTAAGGAAAAAAATAAACAAATGATTAAAAGTTGTGCTTTATGTGAAAACCATATTCAAAAATTTATTCAAAATATTAATATTTTAGAGCGCAAATATTGGTTACTAGATTGAATGAGAGTACCACAGTTTTATGACTAAATTCAGAGCTGTCAATGTTCTTATTAGAGACACCGTACTAGGAATGAACACCCACTAAAATATGAGCAATTGAACTTTTTTGTTTATTCTGCTGACATTTAATCTAATAAAATTTTCATCTATACGGTATTTAGGGCTTTTAAGTCTGTATGTGATATGCCTGCCCTTAGCTTTGCCAGAGGCAAAATGTATTTTTGTTGTTACTGTGAGCATTATGCTTTCCCCTGGAATTCCCTATTCATGGCTTATTCAGTAGGTTCTTTCAATTTGCTCAAAGTGTTCTTCTTAAGGTTCTTTTTCTTTTTTTGAACACTGGTGAGACCCTGTATGGTTTTATTTTGTATGAATTAAGGTGATAAGGTATTCTTTTCAGAAATAATTAAATGGAATATAGATAGATCTATCTTTTATCAGTGACAAAGAAAGGCATTAAAGCAAACAGTTCATGGAGAGATTTGTATTAGGCAATGAAAATGTGTGCGTGTGTATGGTGAGTATGTGTATGAATGGGTGTGTTCTGTGACTTTAGAAAAGTATGAACTTTTGATTCATCAGAATGATAATTCTCCAACTTTAAAGCACAACAATGAGCCAAATTGCTAATTTTTGTGCCTCTTCCTCCCCATTAACATTTTATCTGCTTCTTTTTTCTGTTCTTTCATTTTAGTTAGGAAATATTTTTAAATTATTTGAATTTAAAGATACAAGTCTAAAAATTTAAAGAGATAAATGACTGGCCAAAAAAGTGAATCTATTTTCTCATTTATATCAAAATAATACTTTAAGAATGAAATAATGGGATGGATTTATGAGTTTAATATTCATAACAGCTGTGTGAATCCCATTGTACCAAAGTACCAACACATTAAGTAGTAACTGTTTAAATATTTAGTGAATTTAAAGTTTGCTAGTCTTGTTGCCATAAAGTAGGATCTATTCATTTAAGAAAGTGAAGATACAGTTTAAAGTTATATAATAATTCAGTAATAAAGATTAAAATTTATATTTACAATATGTGATGCAGGAAAACTACTGGCTACCATAATCAAAGACCAATACTTTGCAAACAGTTTGTTCCCAATATTCTCTATAATATGTTACTAACATATTTTACAATGTAATCTAATTCACACTCAATGTAAGATGCCTTTAAAGATGGCCATAACAATTAGAGGTTAAGCTATTGTTTCATTATACGTTATCAATTTTCAAAGATTCCAAAATGGTTTTCTAAAATGGTATACTTCATATATTAAAATGTTTATTTTTTATTTTATTCTTGCAATTGGTGTTAAGATAATCATTCCCATAAAATATTCTGACCATATGAACTAAACAAGTTAGTGATACTAATTTATTTCCTCAATTTTATATTACTCTCAAAACCTGGGAGGATGTAATGTAAAATGTAAAAGAGCAGATAAATTTAAACCCCACATCCTTATCTTCATTATACATTAACTTCCATGTTTAAAAAATTTCAATTGTTTCTCAACTGTCTATGAAATCAAACATCATACCTTGACTTTTTAGGATCTTCAGTTACTCATTAGCGCAATCTGTTTGTTGAATTAGGTTGCCTCTGTGACAGGTAATGAAGACACAAAATATAAATTTCTTAAAGAATTCACAGTATTTACATGAGTAAATGCATATAAGAAACTAACTGAAACACAAATTCTAAAGGTAGCTAAATTTATTTCTCACTTTTTTTCTTTGGGCACAATGGGATTATTGGGTCCTCATCTACTATACTGCTCCTCCTTTTCCTTTAGCCCTGTCATCTTTGCATGTAGAATTGTGTGGTCATCTGCCTAAAAGTCTATCAATCATTCAAATCATTCTATGTTCTGATGAAGCCTCATATAATCCTCAACCTTCAACAATTAACTACCATTTTTTAAAATTCAAAGTTGGTAAGATACTTCTATATATTTTTTTCAGTTAATTTTCACAAACCCATAAAATGAGGTATTATTTTTAAACCTATTTTTTAAAGAAGCATTTGAAGTTCAGGAGATTAATAATGGGCTCAGGGTACCATATCTAATCAATGATAAGTTTAGAATTGGTCCTAATTTATTTGACATTCACCTTTGCCTGTGTGTTCCTGAAACAAAAAGGCCCATGTTCTCCAAACAATCCCGTATACTTTATACTTTTGTTCTGACACTTGAAACACTATGATACTTTCTAAACAACTGCTTTTACAATACACTATTTTTGACAGCTTCCGATGTATAAACCATTCACTAAATATAAGATTTTTCTAATCATTCATTCATTAAACAAACATTTATCCCTAACTAGCTGGGTGCACTTTGCTAGCATGGGCTCTAACATTATAAGTAGGTAGGAGCTTTTTATGATACTTCCGGCTTTGTAATTACTACACTCCAGACTAGAACTCTAGAAGACAGAAGAGTTCTTACGGAACCCCAAAGAAATAAATGAGTAGTAAAGGAGAGGCGAGTCAGGCACAATCTGGGGCAGGGACTAGGCTGGCCAGGAACCTGTCTTTCTCAGATAAAAGGGCAAAGCCGAAACACCCAGGCTTAGGGAGGGTAATGGGAAACCTAGCAAGGATGTCTTTTTTTTTTTTTTTTTAATTGTGCTTTAGGTGAAAGTTTACACAGCAAATTAATTTTTCATTAAACAATTAATCCACAAATTGTTTTGTGACATTGGTTGCCAACCCCGCGACATGTCAACACTCTCGCCTTTTCCACCCTAGTTTCCCCATTTCCATTCATCCAGTTTTCTTGTCCCTTCCTGCCTTCTTGTCTTTGCTTTTGGGCTGGTGTGTTCATTTAGTCTAATATACATGATTGGACTACGAAGCACATTCCAAACTTGTGTTACTGTTTGTTTTATAGACCTGTCTAATCTTTGCCTGAAAGGTGAACTGTAGCAGTGACTTTAATAACTAAGTTAAAAGGATGTCCAGGGGGCGTACTCTTGGAGTTTCTCCAGTCTCTATCAGACCAGTAAATCTAGTTTTATTTTATTTTTTGTAAATTTGAATTTTGTTCTACCTTTTTTTCCTGCTCTGTGATCCCTGTCAGAGCAGTTACTGGTGGTAGCTGGGCACCATCTAGTTGTTCTGGGCTCAGTCTGGTGGAGGCTCTGGTTGTTGTGTTCCATTAGTCCTTTCAACTAATCTTTCCCTTCTGTTTTTGGTTTTCTTCATTCTCCTTTGCTGCACGGGGGGTGGGATGAGTAGACGTATCTTAGATGGCCACTCACATGCTTTGAAGACAGCAGACGCTAATCACCAAAGTTGGATATGGAACATTTTCATTATAAACTATGTTATACTGATTGAGCTAGATGTCCCGTGAGACCTCATCCCCAGCCCTCAGCCCAGTAACTCGTTCCCTCAGAGAGTTAGGATGTGTCTGTGAAGCTTCTATGACTTTGCCTTTGTCAAGTTGTACTGACTTTCCCGGTACTGTGTGCTGCCTTACCTTTCACCAACATTACCACTTTTCCACTATCTAGTTAGCATTTTTCCCTCCCCATACATCCCCTCCCTCATAACCATTAAAGATTGTTTCTATCTGTGTGTAAGACTTTTCTTGAGTTTTTATAATAGTGGTCTCGTGCAATATTTGCCCATATGCGATTGACTTATTTTACTCAGCATAATGTCCTCCAAATTCATCCATGTTGTGAGATGTTTTGCAGATTAATCATTGTTCTTTGTCATTGCATAGTATTTCATTGTGTGTATGTACTATAGTTTGTTTATCCACTCATCTGTTGATGGGCACTTAGGTTTTTTCCATCTTTTTGCTACTATGAATAATGCTGCAATGAACATGGGTGTGCATATGTCTATCCGTGTGACACCTCTTATTTCTTTAAGATATATTTCTAGAAGTGAGACTGCTGGATTGTATGGTATTTTGGTATTTCTAGCTTTCTAAGGAAGTGGTATATCATTTTCCAAAGTGGTTGTATCATCTTACATTCCCACCAGCAGTACGTAAGAGTGCCAGTCTTCTCCAACATTTGTTGTTTTCTGTTTTTTTGATTCGTGCCAGTAATGTCAGGGTGAGATGGTACCTCACTGTAGTTTTAGTTTGCATTTCTTAATGGCTAGTGATCATGAGCATTTCCTCATGTGTCTGTTACCTGCCTGAATGTCTTCTTTGTTGAAGTGTCTGTTCATATCCCATGCCCATTTTTTAATTGGGTTGTCTTTTTGTTGTAGAAGTGTTGGATTTTCTTATAGGTTTTAGAGATTAGAACTTTGTTGGATATGTCATAGCCAAAATTTTTTTCCCAGTTTGTAAGTTGTCTTTTTACTCTTTTGGTGAAGGATTTTGATGAGAATAAGTTTTAATTTTTTAGAAGAGCAAAGTTACCTAGTTTCTCTTCTGGTGTTTGTGTATTGTTAGTTATGGTATGTATCCTATTTATGCCGTATATTAGGGCTCCTAGCACTGACCCTATTTTTTCTTCCATGATCTTTATAGTTTTTGGTTTTATATTTAGGTTTTTGATTCATTTTGAATTAGTTTTTGTGTATGGTGTGAAGTATGATTCCTGTTTCATTTTTTTACAGATGGAATTTGGTACCAGAAGAGTGGTTGCTGCTCTGATACCTAAAATGTGGAAGTGGTTTTGAAACTGAATTGTAGCAGCTGGAAGAGTTTTAAGGTGCCTAATAGTAAAAGCCTAGATTGCCTTGAAGAGACTGTTGGTGGAGTTATGGACATCAGACAATTCCGGTGAAGGCTCAGAATGAAGTGAGGAGAGTTGTAACATCAGAGATGGCCTAGAAAATGAGAAGCAGCATCAGAAAAATGGCAGCAGCAGAACCAGGAGACCAGCAAAAGACAGTGCTGGAGCAGACCTATGGAGTGAGAGAGCTGAGTGCCTTTGCATAGACGGCTACCTGGTAGAGTAAGGTGCCTCCAGGCACTTATGAGTAGAGCTAAAGAGCTTTGGAACACTTGCTGGAGCAGGGCAGACACAGGGCTGGCCCAAGGGCCTGAGGTGTCAAGAGGCCAAGGAACCAGGAAGCAAGCAGAAGCTGAAGACACAGGAACAGAGGAAGTGGAGCTGCCTCAGTCTCAAAGATTAGGGCCATGACCTCTGGGATCTCAAAGGGTGGAGCTATGGATGGCCTCTGGGGTTCCAAAGGGTGGGCCACAGCCTCCTAGATTTCAAAGAGTCAGATATTCATCAACTCTGCTTCAGAATGTGGGGCTGCCTTTCATGAGTGCCAGTGGGATGGGGCTGGATCCAATGCCCAAAGCTGAGGGGGCAGAGTTGCCATGCCTAATGGGCAGAAGAACAGAGCCTACTGGGGCTAAAAGAGTAGGGACACCACTCAAATGGACTAGGAAAATGGAGCCACAAATGTAAGGAAACAGAGTTGCCTTTCCAGTGGTCCTGGAAGATGGAACTGAAGCCCAGGGCTGTGGGGCGTCCACCCAGAATCCAGAGAGTGAGGCCAACACTCAGAGTCTGGAGGGCAGGGCCATTGCCTAAATGGTCTCAGAGAAGAGAGGATAATTATCAAGCCCTGAGAGCTAATGTAATGTGTTCCACTGGCTTGCTTGGTGCCTGTTATCCCTACTTTCCCTCCAATTTACCCATTTGTATGGAAATGCCTTACTTGTGACTATTCCAACATTGTACTTGGGGAGCAGATAACTTGTATTTTAGACTTCTCAGATGAAGAAGAATTTTGCAGAAGATGAGATCTTGGACTTAGAGTTGATTTAAGACTTTTGGAATGACATGATGGGTGAATTTTGGGGAGTCAAAGGGTGGAATGTCATGAATTGAATTGTGTCCCCCAAAAATACATGTAACTTAGCTAGGCCTTGATTCCCAGTATTGTATGATTGTCCACCATCTTGTGATTTGATGTGATTACTCTGTGTCCGAAATCCTAACCTCTATGATGTTAATAAGGCAGGATTAGAGGCAGTTATGTTAATGAGGCAGACTCAATCCATAGGATTAAGTTTATCTTGAGTTGATCTTTTTTGAGATATAAAAGAAGAATCCATCAGTGGGGAGGGGAACTCCTACCACCAAGAATGAAGAACCAGAAAAGGCACGTGTCCTTTGGACCCAGGGTCCTTGCACTTAGCTCCTAGACCAGGGGAAGATTGATGACAAGGACCTTTCCCCAGAGCTGACAGAGAGAGAAAGCATTTCCCTGGAGCCGGCACCCTGAATTTGGACTTCTAGCCTCTTAGACTGTGATAGAATAAATTTCTCTTTGTTAAAGCTATCCAGTTGTGTTATTTCTGTTGTAGCAGGACTAGTTAACTAGGACAGGAAGTATCCCATCTTTTTCTATGTTCTGAAATAATTTGAGTGGTGTGAACACTTCTCTAAATGTTTCATAGAATTCTCTAGTGAAGCATTCTGGGCCAGGACATTTTTATTAGAAGTTTTATAATTCCCTTTCAATCTCTTCTCTTGTTATGAGTCTGTTAAGATTTTCTATAATAGTTTGTGTTAGTTTAGGTAGGTAGTGTGTTTCTAGAAATTTGTCTATTACCTCTAGGTTTTCAATTTTATTGGAGTACAGTTTTTCATAGTACTCTGCTATAATACTTTTTATTTCAGTTGAATGGGTTTTAATGTTCCCCATTTCACTTATTTGGGTTATTTGATTCCTCTCCTGTTTTTCTTTTGTCAGTTTAGCCAATTATTTGTTGATCTTGTTGATCATTTCAAAGAACTAACTTTTGGTCTTGTTGATTCTATTGTTTTTCTATTCTCTATTTCAATTATTTCTGCTCTGATCTTTATTATTTCCTTTCTTCTGGTGGCTGTGTGCTTCTTTTGGTGTTCTCTTTCTCAACTTTTAAACTAATGTTTTGATTTTATGCCTTTCTTCTTTTTTGATGAGTCCATTACTGCTATAAATTGTCCTCTAAGCTCCACCTTCGCTGTGTCCCGAAGGTTTTATTATGATGTATTTTCATTCTCATTTGATTCTAGGAATTTTTTGATTCCATCTTTGATTTCTTTTATTACCCCATGGTTTGTAAGCAAGATGTTATTCAGTTTCCCAGTTTTTGATTATTTTCCCTTGCTCTTTCTGTTATTACTTTCTACTTTTGTGGCATTGTGGTCAGAGAAGACACTTTGTATTACCTGAATGTTTAGGATTTTGTTGAAAGTTGCTTTCTGGCCTGAGATATAGTCTATTATGGAGAATGCTTCATGTGCATTAGAAAGTAATGTATACTTAGCTGCTTTTGGGTAGAGTGTTCTATATATGTCTGCAAAAATGGCATGGGTCAGGTGTGTGACCTCCAGTAACTTCACAAGGAGGAAGGAGAATCAAGATCAACAGCCCAGGGCTGCTTTGTATGAGGTGGAGGTCTGATATGCCTCTTATCTCTGCCGTCTTTACCAATTCTGACACTAACCATACCTCCCACAGTGGTCTCTATTCCTCTGCTGGTTCAATTATTCATTTCAATGGCCACACAGAACTGAAAGATCATACTCACGATTATGGGAAGTAACAGGTTACAATTCAGGCTCAGGAACATTCAAGGATACAGTTCTTCCGTCAGGACACCTGCTTCCCAGCCATGCTAGCAGACATACCTCTCTCTGGCCCTAGGCATCTGCCCAAAGACACTCAGCTTTCTTGCTCTGTGGGCCAGGAAGACCACCATGCCATCTCCTGCTGCCGGGTCTCTGTTGCTGGGTCTCACCATCTTCAAGGTTACAGCTCGGTCTCTGTCGCATTCTCTGGGTTCCAGGAGCTTCTTGACACTCTCTCTGCTTGTGGCTGTTCTTCCTCAGTGGTGGTGGAATTTTTTCTCTCCCTCCTCTGGGGTGGCTCATTTCAAGCCCAGTGGGTGGCAAAACTGACTAGTCCTTTTGGTGAGCTACAATTACCCTATCTGCACAGACCCATTGATTAACCTGGGTAGGAGTTACAAGATCATGGCAAAAAAGTCCACGCTAAAGCAATCCATTATACCGCAGGCCATTCCCTGGCTTTTCTAGCCATAGTTCTTTCATACTTGGAGGATAACTTTCCCCTCCCAATCATTTCACCAGTCATTAACAATTAGTCCTTCAATAGGCCAAATAGTCCACAGAGTGAGGTTACTCAGGTACTAACCATTCAGGTCTGCTTCAGGTGTCCATCTGAATCTGGTCAGGTTCTCTGATAGTCATCTCAGCTTCACCGTGCTAGGTGTCTGATAACATTTAACTGAGAGAAGATTATTCCCTTACTCTGAGCCTCACAAGGTATCAGCACAGCAAAACCTTAAAGGGACGTTAGGTCCAACAACTGTACTCAAGTCCAGCAGTGCCTCACCCTTAGTCCACACTTTCACACTTAACAGCTTCTATAATTACACTTTTTACAATCACAATTAACCCTGCTAACAATCAACACTCACAAATGAATCACACAAATCTATGAGCATCTTCCCCCACCCTCTCTTCCCCAGACTCATCAGGAAAAGAGGAATCTATTCAGTGGGGATCTTGCCTTGTCCCGCTTATTTTGAGTGTAAGCATACCGACGAAAGCTTGTAAGCCAGCCACTTCATGCCTTTACCTCCCCACCCCCCATATTTTAGATAGCCAATGTTTAAATTGCCTGTTCTTATCTGTCATAGATTGAATTGTGTCCCCCAAAAAATGTGTGTATCATCTTGGCTAGGTCATGATTCCCAGTACTGTATGATTGTGTAATCTGATGTGATTTCCTTGTGCGTTGTAAATTCTGTCACTATGATGAGGTTATACTGATGATGTCTACAAGATTAGATAGTGTCTTAATCCAATCTCTTTTGCGATATAAAAGAGAGAAGTGAGCAGAGACACTTGGGAACCTCAAACCACCAGGAAAGGAGTGCCAGGAGTAGACCGTGTTCTTTGGACCTGAGTTTCCTGCGTTGAGATGCTCCCAGACCAAGGGAAGACTAATGCATCACAAGGACCTTCCTCCAGAGTCAACAGAGAGAGAGAAAGCCTTCTCCTGGAGCTGATGCCCTAAATTTGAACTTACAGCCTACTGGACTGTGAGAGAATAAACTTCTCTTTGTTAAAGGCATCCACTTGTGGTATCTCTGTTAAAGCAGCACTAGATGACTAAGCACTATCAAACCAGTACTCTGAGGAGACAAGAATGTTCCCTGGTCTTGAATAATCTTCTAGTTGGAACTTTGAGCATCTGTGTCCATAAGGAAAGTCTAGTGCAGAGCAAGCCATCAAACTGGCAATCTATACCAGTTCACGTTGTTAAACATCTTTCACTTCATTCAGTCAGGTTCTGTTCAGCTCATCCCTAGCCATATAAGCTAGGTCACAATGAGTAAGCAGCCTTAGGCTAGAGAGTTCACATATACCTCCCAGCACTTCAGACAACACCTTCACATACTCTCATTCCCAGGCCCCTTGGGCTAGGTCAACAGGTGCCACCTGTAAACTTAGGAGTCCACACACAACTCCCTTAACTTCTGACCAGCCAGCACTTCCTCTCTCTCTTTCATCCCTAACCCCCATGGGCTAGGGCAACAGGTGCCAATGGAACATGTCCAAACTCTGCCTGTCTCTTCATTGCTGCACTTCCCCCGCTTCCACTTATAAGTGAACCCAGGTGGTCACTATAGGCAAGCAGACCAAGCTGTCTACTTGCTGACTCCCTTTAACTTGCAATCCTGGAAGGGGGTTCCATCTGATGGGCACTGACATTTGCTGCCTTGATGCATCCAACAGGAAACCGCTTGCCAGAAATTCAAAAAGAAAAACTGTCACTTTTTTATTCTGTAGGACTTTCTTTCAAATGTAAATCTTCTGTTCTCTCAGCAGTTCTGGGTGGTTCTGCATGTCTTTTCAAATACAAATCTCGGTGGGGCTCAGGTTTTCAACCTAAGGCCCTACTCTATACACAAGGTTACTGCATTTAAACCAACAGACTTAGTTTCCCTCCCACAAATCCTAGGTCTCCTTTTAGCATATCCAATCAAGTATTGGCCGAAGGTGGAGTTACATGCTCTCTGTAATCTGTAATACCTGATATTCATTTCTACCATACATTTAGGTCTGCTTTTTCATACTAGGTAGGAGAAACATTCAATATCCATAGTAGATTCAATTAAATGTGTAATCCTAGATACATAAACCTTTTAAAAACATTCCAGTTTCATCTTTTCTTTTCCACCACTTGACTATCTTCCCATTCATATCTATATGGCCTTGGATCTCTAGCTAGGTGCTACTGGTAAACCATGGCTCCCTATCTATCATCCTGCTTATCTGGCCTGGCTCTTGCCACAGGCCACTCCAGGTGCAGCTTTTCAACTATTACAGGTAACAAAAACCAAAGTAACCACCCAAGATTCAAAAGTTTCACTTCCCTAGCGCCTTTTTTCTTTCTCTTACAAAGTCCCATGCTTTCATGAGTCTGAAGCCATTGCAAAGAATTCTGCTTCTGATGCCAACTGTAAAAACAATGTGGGGGAGGTGTCTGATCTCCTCTAACTTCACAAAGAGCAAAGAGAATCATGATCAACAGCCTAAGGCTGATTCCTATGAAGTGGAGTTCAGATATGCCTCCCCTCTCTGCCATCTTTACCAATTCTGACATGAATTGTCCCTCCCGCTGCACTTTCTACTTCTCTACTGTGTTTGATTATTCATTGCAATGGTTTCCTAGAACTCAAAGATCATACTCAGGATTATGGGGCTTATTAGGGAAGTAACATGTTACAATTCAGGCTCAGGAACACTCAAGGACACAGTTCTTCCATCAGGACATTCTCTTCCAGCTGTGCTCACAGGCATGCGTCTCTCTGGCTGTAGGCCTCTACCCAAAGGCATTCAGCTTTCTTGCTCCATCAACCAGGAAGCCCACTGTGCCATTTCCTGCTGCTGGATCTCTGCTGCCAGGTCTCTGTTGCTGAGTCTCGCCATCTTCAAGGTTACAGCTCACTCTCTGTCTCAGTCTCCTAGTTCCAGGAGCTTCTCAACATGCTCTCTGCTCGTGACTGTTCTTCCTTGGTTGTGGTGGAATCTTCTCTCTCCCACATGTGGGGTGTCTCATTTCAAGCCCAGCAGGATGACCCATCTCCTTAGTGGGCTATAATTACTCTATCTGCACAGCCTGGCTCAGTCACCTCGGTTGGAGTTACAAGACCATGGAGAGAAAGGCCACACAACAACAATCCATTACACTGCATGTCTGTGACCTCAAGTTGGTTGATTGTGGCCTTTAGATCTTCTGTATCTTTGCTGAGTTTCGTTTTAGTTGTTCTGTCCTTTACTGAGAGTGGTGTGTTAAGTCTCCTACTATTATTGTGGAACTGTCAGTTACTCTTTCCAGTGCTGTTAAAGTTTGTTTTACGTATTTTGGAGCCCTTTCAATGGGTGTGTAGATGTTTATTATGGTTATGTCATCATGGTGGATTGACTGTTTAATCATTATATAATGTCTTTCTTTGTCTTTTATAGTGGGTTTTGCCTTAAAGTGTGTTTTATCTGAGACTAGTATTACCACTTCTGCTTTTTTTGGTTGCTGTTTGCTTGATATATTTTTTTCTAACCTTTGATTTTTAATATATTTATGTCTTTGTGTCTAAGCTGTGTCTCTTGTAGACAGCATACTGATGGGTCCTTTTTTTTTTTTTTTTCAATCCATCCTGTCACTCTGTCTCTTAACGGGTGTGTTTAAGCCATTTACATTTAGTGAGATTATCAATAGATGTGAGTTTATTGCTGTCATTTGGAGTACTTTTTTTTGTGATTGTGACATCTTCTTTGTCCCTCTTACTCTCCTGTTCTGAGTTCATAAACATGTCTTGACAGAGATCTCAGAGGAAGGATACAAGGCCTTTGAAGCAGGAAGCCTGTGATAGAGCATCACAGAGTCAGAGCTTCCAGAAGCCAGAATGTTGGGGAATTTGCCTGTACCAGCAGACAATGGGGGCAGCTGCTACTACCCAGAGAATGGAACACCCTTGAAAAGCAACAAGGAGAATGACATCTAACTCCTTTGAGCCAGAATCCAGGATGGATCTGAGGTGGTTTTGGCATTGAGGTGCTGAATTCATTGCACCTGCAAAAGAAGAGAGATAAATCCCATTTGGAGGATTGCTTCCAAGAGGCTTACCTGGAAGATTTCCACATATTAAAATCCAGCATCATCAGAAAATGATCAACAAGCACAAAGAAAAGCAAGTCATTGTGGTAAGAGTCAACAGAAATAAGAACAGTTTTACTGAAATAAGAAAAGCATATTTTAAACCCCTTAAAGACTACAAATGTTTATAATACAAATTATAATGTAAAGAACAGTAAAATGTTCACAGAAATAAGGGGAAAAAATGAACAAATGAATTCCCAACAGGAAACCATCAAAAATAAACACAATTTTAAAATACGGAAAGTCTAGAATAAAAATGTAATTTTTGAAACATAAAAATATAATTAATTAAGTTAACAGCATAGCTTAGGGAACATTTATTTTAACAGATTCCTCTACAGGGAATAAAAATAATGTAGTATTGGCAAGGAGGTTGAAAAACTGACTGATGGCACAGAATAGAGAGAAACAGATCCACAAATATATGGTACTGTGATATATGATTTATTTGGTATGGAAGACACTGCAAAAACTTACCATATGGAGCTGGGATAACTAGGGACTCCATAAAAGAGAGAAACAGAGAAGAGTTGTCCTGGTTTCTATAAAGATTTTTGACTGATCTTTGAAACATATAGATATGGGGCAGTTTCCATCTATCTTAGGTATAAATAAATTAAACTGAAGTTTGAACTACTTCTCCAGAGGCAAAGTTTGCACATTGAACCAAGCAGATTTAATGTCTCTAAAATTAATATATCAAGCATTTAGAGGAATATAACAAATCCAGGGTCTGCAAAAGTAGCATTGACAATGTCTAGGATCATATCTATATGAGGAACAAGAAAAATGTGACCCAGTTTCAGAAGAAAAGACAATCAACAGAAATATCACAAGATCACCCAGATGTTAGAATTAGAAAACAAAAATTCTAAAGCCGCTATTTTAGTATAACAATCAGGTACAGAAAAATATAATCACAATGATATAAAGATGGAACATCTAGGCAGAGAGGTAAAAAGAAAAAAAATTAAAACAAAAAATGCACTATCTAGAATTAGAAAACAAACAAAAAACTTCACTCAATGTACATAAGAGTAGAATGGAGATGATACAGGAAAGAGTCAGTGAACTGGAAGATTTGATTAAAGGAAATAATCAAATATGAATAAAATACATTTAAAAAGAGAAAGCCCTGGTGGCACAATGGTTAAGTGCTTGGCTGTTAACTGAAAGGTTGACATTTGAACCTACCCAGGGGCTTTGTAGGAGAAAGACCTGGCAATCTGCTTGTGTAAAGATTACAGCCAGGAAACCTCTACAGGATAGTACACTCTGTCACATGGGGTTGCCATGAGTCAAAATCAACTCAATGGCATCTAACAACAGCAACAGGGACCTGTATGACAATATAAAAAGTTCTAATGTATGGAATTAGAGTCCAGAAATCATAAAAGAGAGATTAGGGCATAAAAATTATTTGGAAAAATAACAGGAGAGAATCCTCCAAATTTGTTGTAGGACATAAATTTATAGCTTTAAGGTGTTAGCAAGCCCAAATCAGGAAAAAAATCAAAGAAAATATGCTTAGGTATGTAATAATAAACCTACTAGAAATGAAAGCTAAAGAGAAAACCTGGAAATAAGAAAACCTGGGAATAAGAAGAAGACACATATGCAGGAAAAATTATAAACTCAAGTGTACCCAAGAAATGACTGGGTTCTATAAATATACTGAATTACTATTTCTGAATTGTATGTCTGTATTTTCCTAAAGCTTTAACAAACATTTTTTCATTTTTACAACCATTCTTATTTTTTAATTTTGGAATACAATTTACAATATGCTATTAAAGATATTTCTATTTATTTATGTATAATTATTGGTAATTAAAGTTATTTTCTTTTTTCCCTGTTTATGAAACTATTTTTTAACCTCTTATTCACATAATCTATATGCTTAATATTCTACAGTTTTAGTTAAAAAAAAAAGATTTTTTTAATCTCTAAGAGATGATTCCATTTTTTGTCCTTAGTGTTTGACAAAGTCAGCTGGATTAAGACAATTCAAATAAAGAAATTAAAAGTGTCATATAAGCATTATTTCAAGAATATCTGATATAATTTAATGTACAGATTTTGAAAACAGATGAATCATATTAATAGAAGCATAATGTTTATAAAAAGATATAGATGCATTGAACTTTTAATATTTTAATGTTTTGTCTTTAAAAAGTAGGTGAAGTGCTATTTGAAAGCCATTGTCTTCTGTATGAGATTTCATTAATTTTTCAGGTGACTATTTCCCTGAGATGCTTGACTTAAGAATCGATTAAAATGAAAATGTGCCCAAAGAACCTTGCAGAAGGCGCAACTCTAAGACGTGTTTCTCAAGTAGGAACATCTGACAAATTCTTATAAGAAATATAAGAAAAAAATTATTCCATTAAACAATAACATTGCACCTGTCAGCAATATTAATATGTATGCGTATACATTTTTAAAAATGTATGTGTGTACGTTTTAAAAAATAAAAATCCTTTGCAATTTAAGATTATTTCTGTGACATTCTTGAGTGTTTTTTTTTTTTTTTTCAAAACGGGGATTTATTTTAAACCTTAAAAAATTACTTAACCTTGCATAATGTTCTATGATTAACATATTGTTAATGAAAGACTTCTTTTCCTTCCTAGATTTTTTAAATTCATTCCAATTTTCATCTTTTTGTGACTAGCACCAAGTTTTGTTAAAATTCACTTGCAATATGTTTGTATACAATCAGCTTCATCGATGTTTTTATTTGTGTAAGTGCTGTGGAAATAAATGAAGACTACCCAAATGAGAACAAGCAGAGGCTATTTATTCAGAGCCTGCTATAGCATGGAGTCAGCAGAGATACAAAGGCAGGCAAAGGAGTGGGAAAGCTTTAGAGTGGAAAAAGGGGAAGGATTCAGGTATGTCCTGACTAGAGGCTGTTAGTATGGAGAAGTTGTTGGAGGACTAACTAGAAGTGCTGCATCCTATGTAATTGGTGAGTAGAGTAGATACAGCTTTTTCTGATTGGTCCTAAGTTAGAAGCCAGTGAGCAAACGTTACTGAAGCTGTTAGCTATTGATCAATGTTGGCCATTTTGAACGATTGCTACAGAGATTATGGTTTGGCTTCCTGCATTGTTTATGGCAGATGGTGGGTCAGAGTTCTATTTTTAAATATGCTCTGGTCTTTGTCCTTTAGTATATTCAGACTCTTGGTGCAGACTTGGTCAGCAACTACTTAGTTTTTGCTTGTTTGTTTAATTTACATTTTCTGAGTCCTCTTGCTTATTTACTTTCTTACTCCTTCTCCACCATTCTGTATTTTGCTGCAGTTACAAGTCACACCCTCACCTGTCTGTCAGTTTGTCATACCATAGTGGCTTGCTTATTGCTGTGATGCTTGAAGCTATGCCACTGGCATTTCAAATACCAACAAGGTCACCAAGGGTAGACAAGTTTCAGTGGAACTTCCAGACTAACACAGACTAGGAAGACTAGATCTACTTCTGAAAATTGGCCAGTGAATAACTTATGGCTCACTACAGAACATTGTCTGACTCCCTTGCTTTGGACATGTCATCAGGAGGGATCAATCACTGAAAGAGGACATCATTTTTAGTGAAGTAGAAGGCCAGGAAGGGATAGGGAGTCATTTGGTGAGATCATTTGGCATATAAACCACAATGATGGACTTGAACATGCTGGAAAATGTGAAGAAGATGCAGGAATGGGCAAACTTTCACTCCATTGTACATAAGGTCACCATGTGTCAGAGTCAACTCAATGGCAGCTATCTATCTAGCAAGTCACATACATCATTTGTTATTTAGTTCTGCCTTTCTACATTGTGAACAAACATAAAAATACTCTTAAAATAAAACAAATTGTTTGCTGTAATTATCAACAAATCACATAAAATCTATGTATAAATACAAATATTGTAAAAGAGTAATAATTATGGAACTACGAAATATTTTATTATGCTATATATTTTATAGATTCTGAATTACTACAATAATGTCATTTTTTTTTTTTTTTTTTACATTTCAATCACCATTCATTTATAAGAATAGAGTAAATCTGGCTTGCAGAGCATACTAGATCTGGAATCAGAAATTGAGATTTCAAGCAAATGTTACATTTAAGACTATTAAAAATATAATGGCCTTGTGTTTTTGCTTTAAATTGTAAGTCTTGAATATAAAAGCATAAAAAAGTCATCCTGTTATATATATCCTTTGCTTCCCTCACAGTCATGAAGCACATGTGCACACTTATATACACCTATACAATCTTTGTAACTCATAGTAATAATAAGTCATACTCAGGGTGTTAACTTAGGCCCTAATGAAGCTAAAGACACCTTTAGCCCACTGTAAGCTTTATTTCACAGGACATGGTTGGAAGGACTTGGATATGTTTTTCTTAGGTAAAGAAATCTATATCCTACAGGGGCTGCTGAATAAGGTGAGATGTTGTGGATCAATTTTATATGCAGGATCTGTATTATATTCACTTTTGGATTCACCATTGTCTTAGTTATCTAGTGCTGCTACAACAGAAATACCACAAGTAGATGGCCTTAACAAAGAGGAATTTATTCTCTTACAGTCTCAGAGGTTAGAAGTCCGAATTCAGGGTGTAAGCTCCAGGGGAAGGCTTTCTTTCTCTGTTGGCTCTGGGAGAAGGTCTTTGTCATCAATCTTCCCCTGGCCTAGGAGCTTCTCAGAGCAAGGACCCCAGATCCAAAGGATGTGCTATTATCCTGGCTCTTGTTTCTTGGTGGTATGAGGTCCCTATGTCTCTCTGCTCGCTTCTCTCTTTTATATCTTATGTGTGTTTAAGACACAACCTAATCTTGGAGATTCGTCCTCATTAACATAACTGCAGCTAATCCTACCTCATTAACATCATACAGGTTAAGATTTACAACACATAGGAAAATCACATCGGATGACAAAATTGTTTGGACAATTACACAGTGCTGGAGATCATGACCTAGCCAAGTTGACAGATATTTTGGGAGGACACAATTCAATCCTTGACAACCATCAACAGTTATTCTTGCTTCTCTCTTGTTATTCAGGGAAAATGATGAAGGGAATGAATTGTAGCCACTTTTAACCAGTGGATCTCACACCTGGGTGCACAGTACATTCACCTTTGGAACTTTTATGAACTACTGATACTTTGGATATTCTGATCTAACTAGTTTGGTATGCAGGACAGTATTAGTACTTTAAAAGATCCCCACAAACTTTAAATGAGCAGAACTACTACCTAAGGCAATCATAACATACTTAAGACTGGAGGTTTTATAATTACCTAAAAGGAAAAATTGTCATATCTGATGAATTGGCAAATTGAGGCCAGAAGAAAATCTTTGTATCTCTAGCTTCCTGTCCCCACCCCTTCACCCAACCTTTGTTTCCTTATTTTCAGAATGCTGAAGAGTGACTATGTCATGTTTGGAAATGCAGCAACACTTTTGTAACCTTGAAGGGTGACGTTGCCTCCCCCATCCGTGGCTGGAAAATTAAAAGGAGTGAAGGACCTGATTATTTTGATATTAAATTTGTCAATCAACCCTAAAAATTCATTCATCGGTAAGCAAATAATTTCCTCTGTAAGAAAGTTTCTGTTACTCTCCACCAAACATTTCCAAATTGACTCAATTATTGAACCAGGGCCATAACTCAGTATTTAATATTTCAATTCAGATGAATTTTTTAAAAAAAGTTACCTTTTTTAGACTCTGTGTAAAGCATCCCAATCTTTCACTTTCTTCCTGTGATTTGTTTCCTGACACCTAAGCTCTTTGATCTAGCCTAGACTTGCTGTCATGTATTTTGACTAAGGTCATTATTTAAGATTCTTTGTATTGTGTTCTAATAATATAGTTGTAGTTAGATTTGACTCAGCCTGTCTCATATATTATCAAACTCATGTCTACAGTTTGGACAAACTGAGTTCCAACCACGTTCCAGCATTCTGCTATACGTTCAGAATTCAATTATTCAAATATATTTAGTAAGAGCTGACAATTTGTGGCTGTTTATCTTAGTGGATAAATATATGAGATTTGGATAAAATCTTCTTCTGTTCAATTCCAGTCCATGACACTTACTGATTATTTAGGCACTCTGATATTGAGAAGTCGCTGTGGGCTCCCTAAGGACAGTGAGAAGTGTTAGAATAGTAGAATAGTAGAGAAAACATATAACATAGGTATAGAAAGAGGCAGTACAAACCACTGTATTATCCAGGACTCTCAACTCAACTCTAATATAAACAAAAAGTTATTCAAAAGAGAGGAATAGAAGGGAAAAGGAGAGGAAAAAACAGTTATATTTTTTCAAGTGAATAGATGAAGGCAAAGAGAGATGAAATAACCTTTCAAAAATGAATTAAGTATTCAGCAATGGAACCATGTCTGCAAACTTCCACTATAAGGTTATAAGCATCTCTACTTTATATAAGTGATATCATACAGTATAGGCAAATGTATAGAGAACAAAGTTTATGAGTGGTTACCAAGGGTGGATGGGAGGGTGAAAGAGGGAGCCATTGCTTAAGGATACCTAGCTTCTGTTAAGGGAGATGTAAAAATTTGGAAATGGTTAGTGGCAATGATTGTACAACATGAACATAATTAATGTCACCGATTTCTACAAGTAAAATATGTTGACATGGCAGATATATATAACTTAGAAAAATTAAAAAAAAAAGCATCTCTACTATTATCACTTCATCATATTTTTAATGTTATACTGATATTTCATCTCTTTGGTTTATGATAAAATTTATGATAAAATTTCAAAATATGAAAACTGAGTAAAAGTGGAGAAACTGAAAATAAACCATATCCAATAAAATCAATGTAGTAAGTACACAAGTAAAACTACAAGCAAGCAGCAATTGAGACTGCTCTGGAGACCTCAGTGATCAGAACCTGAAACTGAAAAGCCCCCAGAATGCCTTCTCTGTTTCTATCTTCATTCTGACAGACAAGCTTTTCCCTTGAGGTATGAGCTAGGGACACCAGTTCTCTTGCAAGAGTAAAAGGGACTGTATATACTTACATCCAATACAAGAAATAAAAAGCCTTGTAAACACTCCCGTTGGCCTAACTCTGGTCACAAGTCCATTGCTGTGGCCAGAGATGTTCAGTCCTGTTTGAACCACACAGAACCGAAGTTTGATAGTTGTACTGCAATATGCTCCCCAAACAAGTGCATGGATGTGATGATTCGATCAAGATGGAAAAATATAATTAGAAGACAGAAATATAAATATATAATTAAAAAATGATACCATTATATCATGCAAGTATTTTGAATCTTATTGCAGTAGAAGCTTCTGAATATTTTAAATAGCAGTAATGGAAGCAACTTTCTTTCTATCTGATATATATTTTTGCTTCTGTGTAAAGATTATATTATGGGAGAGTTATGTCTGTAAAGGTAGACAAAATAGGAGAGAATATAGCTTTGCAAGTGACATAAAAAATAAAAAAAAGAAAAATGGATTACCATGATGATATTAATATACATACAATTTGTAAATTATGTCTATATTAAGTAATGAACATACTGAAAATATCTCTAATTCAAAATGATTACGTTTTCTCACTAATTCTACATATTAAAAGGGAATTAACAAAAGTTAATTATAAACAAATCAAAACATTTTATAGGGTGGTGACAGGGGAGAAAAGTAGGTGGATTGGGACCAAATATATATATATATACATATATATACACATGTATGTATATATACATATATATACATAATATATATTATAGAAATATATATTTATTATAAAATATATTTAATATATATTAAGTTCCAATTAAGGTAGGAACATACCTTCCCCATTATATTCATTCCTGTTTAATGTCTTGGAATATTTTACTAAATAATCCATACATTTATCAATCTGTCTGTTCATCTTTTAATTTACTTGTTAAATATGTTTCTCATACGTCAACTTTCAAATTCCAGAAATGATTTAAGGTGAGTTATACCATACAATATTCCATACACTATTTCTCTAAATAATAATGTTAATAATAATACTTGAAAACACAGTAAAATTTTATTTGTTCTAGGTAATGAAAACACATCTGTTTCTTCTATGCAAAGCCCACTATGGGCAAACTTATGAAGAAAATTATATTTCTTCTCCAACATTTCTCATTACTTTCTCAACGTTCTCTTTTCTCAGCTTGTAACTCCAGGCCCTGCATTCCTTGGGATGTGTCTTCTTTGTCAATGCTACACTGAATCTTTGAGTGAATAAACGAGCATTTTATTCTCCCTGGTCCAGCCTCTCTTCCCGCGAGGCACCTGGCTAAGTGATAAAAATGGTCTATGCCAACATAAAAACGGCAGAAAACAACTGAAGCTCATTTAACAGCCACATTTCATTCCAGAATTTTACCAGGGTTCTCCTTGAGTTATCATCCCCTTCAGCCCCCTTTCCCCCCACCAATCTTATTTGTAAACTCAGAAGAGGTGAAGTTATTCTGAGCTTAAAAGTTCACACAAAGTAGAGGCAGAAGCATTGGTGATCCAAGCCAGAGAAACTTACTTCTAGGAAGTACTGGAGCCCTGTGTGCCTTCTCAAAATAACATAAATGAATCTTTGCTTGCTTAGCACAAAGTAGAGTAGCACTTTATAAGTGTCCCCTTTTAGACAAAATTCAAAAGGAAAATACACTGTTACAGTTACCATAATATAGACAGCAGTTTAAAATCTTGAATAACTAGTATATACAGTAAATGGAAAACACAAATGAATATTTAATTCTCAGAGATTACATGGTTTTTCAGTTCTACACAATTTCACGGGAATTTTTAACACCAGTTAATAAGAAATAAATGAAAACATTGCCATTTCTTTCTAACTTGTAATCTATAAAACTTGTTAGGTAGTTCAGAGAAAATCTTTTTGTGACACAAAAATTTTGAGAGCCATGGGATGTTTCAAAGACAGAAAATAATTTGAGTCACTGATTATGAATCTTTTAGAAGATATCATTAAAGAAAGAAAATAATCATTGTGGTAAGCTTTTGTAGAAGAAGATCCAGGGTCAAGAAAAGTTAAGTAGCTTGCCTAAAGCAGCCTAATCAGGACCAGGAATTAAACCCAGCTGGGTCTGACTTCAGAGTTGTATTTCTTTACATTCTAGCCTTTTTATTTATTTTTTAAGTAAATAAAGCCAGGAGGTATGGATAGTAAAAGATAACATTACTAGAGATTTATTTATGTCAATATACTGAATGTGGTAGACCTTTATACTACCTCTCATACTAACCTAGAAGGTGGTACTGCTTCCACAAATGCTAGAATCAACATAGAAACTAATAGACTTAATTATAATTAATTTATTTGCATCAAAGAACTAGGGTATTTTTACATAAAGGTTGATTTAAATTTATATAAAAAGCAGAGATAAAAAAATCTTTGTGTATATATTATACAGCAAGTATGATTTTCATGTATATATATAATTATACACACTCTCTATAAAACTATACCGCTGTATTATTGCAAAACAAAAAAGAAAGTGGCTTTACAGTCTGATTATTCTAAAGATTTTTGGTATAAGGAATCATTATCTTGGCTGACAACTGAACCAGGTCTTATAATAAGAATCCCCTTCACTTGCTCTAACAAGCAAATTCCCTGTTTCCTCAGAACATTTTTTTAGAGACTCCCGAATGTGTATCTGCCTTGAAAGGATAGCCTATCTATGTTGCCATTTTCTCCTTTTATTTTCAGTATTTGGAATTCAGCTCATGCCCAGACCAAGAAGCAATTCTATCTCACAAGTACTGCAGCTGGTTTCCTCCAGTGCCCTCCATTCATAGCAAGGGAAGGAGTGGCAGACTCATACAAGATTAGTTTAAAAGGAAAATCAATACTGCTTCCTTATCCCCATGAAGTTGTTGAGCTAGCCTGGCCAGGATCCAAAGAGGAAAGGCTGAAGTGGGGGGAAAAAGAAAAAAAAAAAATGGCTGCCAGTGAGCATGATACTTGGAGATGCACACAGGTTATTTGGACTTTTGCCAATGAATACATCACTAGAAGTTGGAGGTAGATGACTTGCCTCCAACCATCTGGTTTGACTGAAAAATATAAATATTTGGAAACAATAAATCAAAGATTTCTTTCTCTTCTTGTTAGTTGTCATTGAGGGGTCTCCTCATAGTGACCCTTAGCCACGTGTTTTTGCCTAGCTATGAATTGAATTATCTTCCTCAGATATTGAAAAGTTTTCTAAATATATGTACAAATATGACATAATATATATATTTCTGTAAAATTAAAATGATTTCTGGAATTCAACTTTGATTTTTCATGATTTTCTAATATGTGTCTATGAAAAAAGAAAAAGCGAAAGCTAATACTACTGAGATGAATCCAAAATAATTTCTATCAATAAAATTTTGATAAAATTCACCGTTAGTTCTTAGTATTATTGCAGTCATGCGATGCTTAACTTCCATGATACATTGCGTGAAACAGGACGTTATATGATTTGGGCGTTGTGCAAATACCCTGGTCTGGGGCATGGGGCTCCCGGCGCAAGGGCAGGGGCTCCTGTATGGCATGCAACCTGGGTAGCTCCTGCTGCAGAAGCCTCAGGTCAGCTCTTGGCCAGGTTCCACCAGGTTTGTGGCCCCAAAGCACGGAGAAAGTCAAGGCAGGGAGGCTCCCGTCACAGGCCCAGGTAACAGGGGAGTGGTCTCGGGAAAATCCACCCAGCAGCCCGGGCCGGGCTGGTGATGCCTGCCAACCTTGGGTGGCTCCAGAGCGGGATCGGGCACCCACTCTTCCCAAAGACAGGGGTGCCTGTTCCCATTGGCCGGGGGTGGGGCAGGCTTGCTGATAAATCTGGCTGTGGATATCCCCCAGGCTGCGTGCCGGATCATGGATGTATATGCGGTTAGACGTTGCCCAAACAGACATTATGCAGTGCAAGACTGTGTAATTATGATGATTTATTACTTATATGTTTGCTTAACTAATCTAAATAAAAATTCCTTGTGCCAAACAGAATCTAAAGGAATCTAAAATTACATCCATATCAGGCCAAAATTTGACTGATATGTGCATTTTTATCAATGCTTTTATTATTTTTATTCCACATATGGTGTCCATTATGTGTCAGCTACTGTTCAAAACACTAAAAGTAAAAATACTAGAGAAGGTGTTCGTGATTCCATCCCTTACAGGAACTTAGAGTCTAATTAAAACAACCCAAAAAAACCCATTGCCATCCTGTCAATTCCTTCTCATAGAGACCCTACGGGAGTCTAATAAGGAAAGACTAACATTAACAGAAAATGGTTAAGTGCCCAGTTACTATCCCAAAAGCTGGCAGTTCGAACCCACACAGAGGCCTTGGAAGAAAGGCCTGGAGATCTGCTTCTTCAGATCTATACTCTTTCTATCCTCTGAAAGGTCTCAGCCTTGAAAGCCCCGTGGAGCAGTTATACTCTGGACAGATGGGGTCACAATGAGTTGGAATCAACTCGATGGCAACAACAACAACGTTGAGCACATAAATGAATTATTAAATGAACCAAAATATTACATAGAATTCTGTTTAATCTCTAATACATCTCCCTCCCTATTAACACAATGCTGCCACCAACTAGAGAATCACATCATTTTAATTTTAATCAAAGAATTTTGGGAAAGTTGACACAAATGATGTCTTATGACTTTCCTGAGTAAGGGTACACATGGACTTCTAATGTATTCTGTATCTTTATCATTACAAAGAAAGCATAATATACAAAGTCACATGATACAAAAAGCATATTTAGCCCAGATTATTTAGTTAGGAATTAAAAAATACTGAAATTCTACATGATATAGCCATTCATATTACTCTAATAGTAATTTATATTTTAATACAAACAATTTAAAGTTTAACCATCACCTGAAAGATTCTAAATAGAAATTTAAATAACTTTTAAATTAAAAAAAACTCAAAGAACAAAATTTAAAAAAAAAAAAACCCTCAACATCATAATTATATTCTATAGTGTATTGTTGTTTGTTTTAGGTGACTACAAAAATTTATTTAGTCTCTATTATGTACCAGAAACTTAGGCTGTTGGGATAGAAATAAGATACAGTCCTTAGCCTCGGGATGGGGAGACATACTTAGTTTAGAAAACTATAGAAGTTAAAGAACTTTTTCAAAGTCTCACAGTTAATGATTGTTGGAATTTAACTTTGAATTTTGAAAGCACCCTTTCCAACACTGTTTCCTCATCATATACTTAAACATTTTTCTGTACTGTCTATGTGATGTCTAAAATTAGAAAAAAAAGAAAGAAAAAATATAAAATTTCTGTTAAATAACAAAATACTATTACTACCAGAAGAGAAAGATAACTAGCAAAAAAGAAAAAAAAGATAAAACCATAAAATATTTGAAGAAAATATATACTGTTTTTCTAATTAAAAAATCTCTTTTAATATGATTAAAAATTTAAATATAACTAAAGATTGTTCCATGTGTATTTTAATCTTTATGTACATATAAAATATGGTGAAAACAGACCCAACATAGTGACACTATCTAAATTTTATGTTCCAGCTTAATGTCCTAGGCATTTTACTGTTTCACATATGTTAATGATTTTATTGCTCAAAACAGTTCTGTGAGATTGATTCTGGTATTATCCATAATTTTTGGATGTGGAAAATGAAGCCTAGAGAGTTTTAGTAACTTTCACAAGGTTATCTAAATATTAAGAAATGCAGCCAAGCTGTGTAGCCAGGTCTAACTAACTCTAAGCCTGAGCATTTATTTACTACAGAATAAATACTTTTGATAACTCATGATGCCACATGTTGTTTGTATTTGAATTGAGATACTTGGAAATAACCTATAACATATCTCATATTTTATACATCTAGCTTACTCAAATGTTTTCAAGTATTCTAATGACATGGAAAATACTTCATTTTGATTTATTATGGAAATATTTATTTCTGCCGTTAAGTGTGCATCCTGATAGCAATGATGAGTTTACAAGACCATCATCTTGATAAACCACTTCAGTCTGCTTGGCTACACAAATATATACCCTAAGTAAAACCAAAATGTCTTTCACACACATATATTTTCATATAATTCTCTTTCACCTTTAAAAATGGAATGCATTTACACAGTTGAAATATCTTTGGTTATGAATCTTTTAGATACTGACTCTATTGTTTTTTCCACATTATTTCTTTAGATTAATAGTGTTAAACATGGCACCAAAAATGCAGTATTGACCCTTGAGCCCCTAGGCCTATGTTTTTCTTTCAAGGTCTAATTGAAATTAAAATCCAGGTATCAAAATTAAAATTAGTTTTCTAATATATTTCTGGAATGCAACATACAGAAAGTGTAGGCAAAGGGACATTCTACCTTTTCTCCAATTATATATTTTTTTAATATAAAAGCAAATAATTTGGTGTTGTCTCTTGGGTTAGTGGGATTTTTTTTTCCCACTTTTATCTTTAGTCTTAATACTTTTGAACTGTAATATTACCTTTTAAAGTGAAAAATAATTTTTATCCTCCATACTCATGTCTACTTTGCAATGACGGAATAGTGCAATACAATATAAGATGTTTTTAAAAAACTATAATTCTTTGAGTTTAGAAATATGAAAAGCAACTGTAGTATCCAAATTAGATGTCACACTGTGCTAAATATGCAAGAAAGTATCTATGTGCAGATGGTGAAAATCAAATCCATTCTCGACTTCACAAGCCATGTCTATATGATGAAAAACATCGATTCAACAAGCTATCCATCTGCCGTATTCAACCATCGTAAGACCAAATAAATCAAGTGTAAAAGTCTTAATTGTACAGAATTCTTTTTCACTTTTAAAAAATCATTGATCATAGATATAATGCCATTCTACAATTGCTTGCTATACCCATTGTTATAGTTGCTATGAAAATAGATATGGCATTGTTTTATTTTTAATTGGTATTTTTTTAAAATAAAGTCATTAATTAAAATAAAAATTCACATTGCCTTCATTTGACTGTGGAGCATTAATTTTACAAAACAAAAGTAAAACAAAAACTTAACTTTTAATTTGAGTTTATAAAATAAGTGCAATGTTTACAATTTTTAAATCCATTCAGTGGTATAAATTTATTTTAACTCGTGTATGTGAAATTATTCCACAATAAAGAGTTGAAAAAAATAGAATATCAAATGTAATAAAATCATTTTGGGGAAAAAGCAGATATATATAGCAGTTCCAGGGTGGTGCAAATGGTTAAATGCTCCACTATTAAACAAATGATTGGCAGTTTGAACTCACACAGAAGCACCTCAGAAGAAAGTCTGGTGATATGCTTCCAAAAGGTCATAGGCTTGAAAATCTGTGTTCAGGGGTTTGCATGTTTCTGTGCCTTTCATTGGAATCGGACTCAAATCTTTTAGATTCTCTCTATAACAATGGAATCATTAAGTGTTGGTATTTAATATGATAAACGATTTGAACACACTAAACCATGTAGCTATTCTGTTAAGAGCCACCAGGGTTCCTTGTAGATACTGTATCTGTAAAATAAGAGCATATATCATTAGAAGTACTCAATCAAATTAATATAAATTACAGATTGAATTTAATCATTTTATATTCAGATAAGTGTAAGCATTTTCAGATAATATAACAATAACAACAAAAAATAATGACCTCATTTCCTAATATAGAGTCATGCAGAACAATGTTTTCACAAACACATGACTTAATGAGGATCAATAGTAGTTACTTTCAATGGATGTTGGAAGTTGGTATCAGGAAATGAATCTTATAGGGTATGGATAGCTGAATCTCCAGAAATCAGTAATGTAGGAAAAGCAAATTTAATATTATTATACTTTTTTGCCATCATGTGTCTGTCAGTTTATAGTACTGCGGTGGCTTGTGTGTTGTTGTGGTAGTGGACGCTTTGCCAATGGTATTTCAAATACCAGCAAGGTCACTGTGATAGTTAAAATTGTGTGTCTACTTGGCTGGGTCATGATTCTCAGTGTTTATATGATTACTCCCATGATGGAATATGCTGTCAGTGAACAGTCAGTTGCAAGGGAGTTTCCTTGGGGATGCGGCCTGCATCTGAATATAAGCAGATGTTCTGGCTTTTTGCTCCCTCTGGATTCTGTGGCTGCCTCCTGTTCATCTGACCTCCGGTTCTTGGGACTTGAGCTATCAGCTTATCTACCAGTCTTGGGATTCCTTGATCTTCACAGCCTGTGACTGGGAGTCCTGCTCTCAAACCTGCTGATCTTGATTTCGCTAGTCCCTGGATTACATGAATCAGGAGAAGGTTCTATCCTTATCCACTGACTTGGGATATTCCAGCCTCTACAATCACATGAACCATTTTCTTGATATAAATCTCTCTATATATATATTCATACGATTTACTGGTTTTGTTTCTCTAGAGAACACAGCCCAAGACAGAAAGCAAGAGGTCATTAAAAAGACAGGAAAGAAAGAAAAGACCAAAACTGATGTCAGAAGATACTCTGAAACTTGCTTTTAAACATAGAGTAGCTAACGAGAAACGAAGAACTGATAAAGTAAAAGAACTCAACCGAAGATTTCAAAGGGTTACTTGAGAAGACAAAGAAAAGTATTGTAATGAAATGTACAAAAACCTGGAGTTAGAAAACCATAAGGAAAAACATGCTCGACACTTCTCACACTGGAAGAACTGAAGAAAAAAAATCAAGCCTTGAGTTGCAATACTGAAGGATTCTACAGGAAAATATTAAATGACGCAGGAAGCATCAAAACAAGATGGAAGGAATACACAGAGTAACTGTACCAAGAAGAATTGGTTGACTTTCATCTATTTCAGGGGATAGCGTATAATCAAGAACCCAGAGTATTGAAGGAAGAGGTCCAAGCTGCACTGAAGGCACTGGTGAAAAACTGGGCTCTAGGAATTGACAGAATACCAACTGAGAAGTTTCAACAAACGGATGCAGTGCTGGAAGTGCTCACTTATTTATGCAAAGAAATTTGGAAGACAGCTACCTGGCCAACTGACTGGAAGAAATCCGTGTTTGTGCCCATTCCAAAGAACGATGATCCAACAGAATGCAGAAATTATCGAACGATATCATTAGCATCCCACACAAATAAAATTTTGCTGAAGATCATTCAAAAGCAGTTACAGTATTACACCAACAGGGAACTGCCAGAAATTCAAGCTGGATTCAGAAGAGGATTTGGAACAGGGATATCATTGTTGATGTCAGATGGATCATGATTGAAAGCAGAGAATACCAGAAAGATATTTACCTATGTTTTATTGACAATGCAAAGGCATTCATCTGTGAGGTTCATAACAAATTATGGATAACATTGAGAAGAATGGGAGTTCCAGAACACTTAACCGTGCTCATGCAGAATCTGTACACAGACCAAGAGGCAAGATGTTGAAACACAACAAGGGGATACTGGATGTTTTAAAATCAGGAAAAGTGTGTGTCAGGGTTCTATCCTTTCTCCATATTTATTCAATCTGTACGTTGAGCAAAAATATGAGAAGCTGTACTATATGAAGAATGTGACATTAGGATTGGAGGAAGACTCATTAACAACCTGAGTTATGCAGATGACACAATCTTTCTTGCTGAAAGTGAAGAGGAATTGAAGCACTTACTAATGAGGATGAAAGACCCCAACCTTCAGTAAGGATTACATCTTAACATAAAGAAAACAAATATCTTCACAACTGGAACAATAAGCAACATCATGATACACGGAGAAAAGACTGAAGTTGTCAAGGAATTTATTTTACTTGGATTCACAATCAATGCCCATGGAAGTAGCAGTCAACAAATCAAAAGACATATTGCATTGGACAAATCTACTCAAAAGACTGATTTAAAGTGTTAAAAAGCAAAGATGTCACTTTAAAGACTAAGGTGTACCTGACCCAAGCCATGACGTTTTCAATCACCTCATACACACGTGAAAGCTGGACAATGAATAAGGAAGATCAAAGAAGAATGGATGCCTTTGAATTATGGTGTGGATGAAGAATATTGAATATACCATGGACTTCCAGAAGAAAGAACAGATCTGTCTTGGAAGAAGTACAGCCAGAATGATTATTAGAAGCTAGGATGGTGACACATCATGTTACGTACTTTGGACATGTTATCAGGAGTGATCAGTCCCTGAAGAAAGACATCATGCTTGGTAAAGTAGAGGGTCAGTGAAAAAGAGGAAGACCTTCAACAAGATGGGTTGACACAGTGGCTGCAAAAATGGGCTACAGCATACCAACTATTGTAACTATGGCACAGGACCGGGCAGTGTTTAGTTCTTTTGTGCATAGGGTTGTTCTGAGTTGGAAGCAATTCGATGGCACCTAGCAACAACAACAACAACATACTCTTTTGAATGCAAACCAAAATAATCACATTATTTTAAATTCAAAAGTAAAGTTTGACTTTTTTTAGCAGGTGGTAATACACAGAAAATTAAGTAATACTCTGGAAGGAATTTAAGATTAAGAGGCTTTCACTGTAAATATGGCCTAATTTAAACTGCTAGTATCTTTATTAACATAATGTGTGGTTTCTGTTTTGAGATTTTTTAAAGATAATTTTGATTGTGTATTTAGCACAATATGGTAACAGAAAAGGTAGCTTTACAACTTGAAAAGACGAATTTTGTTATCTCATTCTTTGTTTATCCTTCACATTAGTCACTGTGCAATTTTATGCCTCTAGACAAAAGTCAAGGACTTAAAGTAAAATCATTTAAATTTGGCTTCAGATAGCACTAAGTGGTGATCATCATTAGAGGTTAGAAAATATCCTATATGGAAAAAATAGATTTTCTCCTTTTCACAATGTAGGTATGACAATTAACCAAGAAGACACTCATTACTCATTGATTTCAAACAATATTCATGACATATGAGTTAAGAATAAAGATAGGTTCTACACTTCTCCATTTCAGATTCCTTATATTTTGTATGTTTACGTGTTTGCCTTTTTGTAGGCTAAAGCATTTTAAAATGAACTCTCATAATCTGATGCCATACGTTGATTCATTCAATTAACACCTAATGAGTCTCCCAGGTACTGTTGTAAAAAAAAAAAAAAAGAAAGACTGATTCGCTGCTCTCATAAAGCTCATGGTCTCGTGGGGGAGAAATAAATCATCAATATAATATCAAGGGGTGAAAAATTCTATGAAACTATATGAAACAAAATCAGGTGATAGAAGTAGTGGAGTAGAGGTGGAGGTAGTTTGGATGGGGTTTTTAAGACATATATCAGTGACATTTGACCAGAAAAAGGAACGATATAAGAAATAGAGATCAGGGAGAGATTTCTAAAATAATTCACTGTGGCATGTAAGATTAACCATTAGTGAAAAATATTATCAAGAATCTTTAAAAATTGTAATAACTGTGAGTGAAATAACCCATTAATCTGCAAATAAATGTGTGCCCTGGATACATTTTCATGGAAAATTTGACTTGTAATTATTACCAAAATATTACTTGGAGAGTAAATTCTACCAGAGCTGCTTAAAATAATCCTAGATGAGTTTTTTTATACTGTAATTTTAAAGTCAAGTAAAAAATTTAAAAACCAGAAATATTCAAACACGATGCATTTTAAAAAGATTAATTCTTAACATTTTATTTGCTCTTTTCTCTCTTTATTTCTCTCTCTCTTTCTGTCAGCTGTATTTAACTCAAATTTTTAATAAAATAGGCTTTATGGTAGTCCATTCTTAAGTATGAGCTGTCCATATGGTGGATGTTCATAATCTGGGGATTGCCTGTAATCTTTACAAGAGCAGACTGCCACATTTTTCTCCCATGAAGTGACTAGTGCGTTCAAATTGGCAAACTTTCAGTTAGCAGCTGAGTGGTTTAACCATTGCGCCACGAAGACTTTTTGTTGTAGTATGTATCAATGCTTCATTCCTTTCTTATGGCTGAATAATATTCCATTGTATGACTATACTACTTTCGATTATTCGTACATCAGTTGATCAAGATTTGAGTTGTTTCAAAGTTTTGACGTTATCAATAACACTGCTGTGAACATTTGTGCACAAGTTTTTGTGCAGACATATGTTTTTATTTTTCTTGTATATATACCTAAGAGTAGAATTGCTAGGAGTGCATGCGTGGTGAAAATGGTTAATATGCTTGGCTGCTAACTGAAAGTTTGGAGGTTTGAATCCACCCAAAGGGACATCAGAAGAAAGGCCCAGTGACCTAGTTCTGAAAAATCAGCCATTGAAAACCTTACGGAGCACAGTTCTACTCTGACACACATAGGGTGGCCATGAGTCAGAATTGACTCAACATAATTTGGTACTGTAGAATTGCTGGGACATATGGCAACTCTTTTCCAATTAAATGAGGAATTTCCAAACTTTTTTACAAATTGGCTGCACCATTTAAATTCCCACAAGCAATGTATGAGGGTTTCAATAGCTCATATACTCACCAAGACTTATTATTTTCTGTTATTTTGATTATAGTCATCATGGTGGATGTGAAATGTCATATCACAGTGGTTTTGATATGTATTTCCCTGATGAGTAATGATGGTGAGAATTTTTTCACGTGGTTATCTTCTTTAAGGAAATTACTATTAATCTCTTTTGTGTATTTTGCTATGTAAGACATGTGTCCTTTTATTATTGAGTTGTAAGTGTTATTTATATATTCTGGATATAATTCCATTGTCCACCCCTTGCAAGTGTTTTTTCCCATTTGTGAATTGTCTTTTAATCTTCTTGATGGTGTCTTTTGAAGTCCAAAGCTTTTACTTTTAATGAAGTTCAATTTATTCTACTGTTTTTTGTGCTTTTGATGTTGCATCTAAAAAATCATTGCCTGGCTCATGTCATGAAAATTTACTATTATGTACTCTTCTTGGAATTTTATAGGTTTGGCTCTTAAACTAAAGTCAATAACTCACTTTGAATTATTTTTGTGTATAGTTCATTTAGGGGTCCAAATAAATTTATATGTGAATAAGCAGTTGTCCTAGAACCATTTGTAGAAGAGTATTCTTTCCCTCGTTGAATTGTGTTGGCATCCATATTGAACATTAATTAACTATATATGTGATTATTCATTTCTGAACCCAAAATTTTATCCCGTTGATTTAAATGTCTATCCTTATGGTAGTATCACACACTCTTGATTATTGTAGCCTTATAGTAAGTTTTGAAATCAGGAAGTATGAGGTCTCCAACTTAGTTTTTTTCTTTTTAAAAACTTTTTTGATTATTATGAGTAGCCAACTGAAATTTTGAAAGGGATTGTATTAAATCTGTAGGTCAATATGGGATATATTGCCATTTTAATGGTATTAAGTCTTTCAATCCATGAAGATGGGAAAATTTTCTATTTATTTGTTTAGTTTCTTTCAACAATGGTATGTAGTTTTGAGTATATAAGTCTTGCATGTATTTGCTAATTTTTCACCTAGTTATTTTTTGTTGTTGTTGTTTTTAAAATCCAATTTTTTTTCTTAATTTTGTTTTTAAATTGTTCCTTGCTAGTGTATACAAATACAATTAATTTTTGTATATTGATCTTATATTCTGCCATATTGTTTAACTCATTTCCTAGCATGAATAATTTTTTAGTGGATTCTTTAGGATTTTCTTTATAAAAGATCATATCATCTCTGAATAGAGATGGTTGTACCTTTTCCTTTGCAATATCAATTTTTTTTTTTTTTTTTACTGTTTAATTATTCTGGCTAGAACCTCCAAAATAATATTGAATAAAAGTAATCGTGGACATTGTTGTCTTGATCTTGACCTTAGGAGGAAAAATACATTATTTTACTCACGTAGGATGTTAGGTGTGTGTTTTTCATAAATGTCCTTTATCAGGTTGATAAAGTACCCATCAAGTCCTCACTTCTTAAGTGTTTCTATCATAAACATTTGGTGAATTTTGTCAAATACTTCTTCTGTATTAATTGAGATGACCATGTCATTTTTATACTTTATTCTATCAATATGACATATTACATAGATTTATATTTGGATGTTAAACCAACTTTATATTTCTGGAATAAATCCCCATTGGTCATAGTTTATAATCCTTTTGATATGTTTTACAAGCATTTTGGAGTATTTTTGCATCAGTGTTCATAAAGACTATTGATCTATAGTTTTCTTTTTATTTAAATATTTTTATTGTACTTCAGGTGAAGGTTTACAGAACAAATAGATTCTCTGAAATAGTAGTACACATACTGTTTTATGACATTGGGTAACAACCGCATGACATGTCAGCCCTCTCCTTTCTTGACCTTTTTTTTTTTTTTTGATGAAAATATACATAGCCATGGATACACCATTTCAAAAATTTCTACATGCACAGTTCAGTGACATCAACTATGTTCTTCCAATTGTGCTGCTATTCTCACTTTAGATGAAGGTTTACAGAACAAAATAGTTTCTCATTAAACATTTAGTACACAAGTTGCCCTATGACAATGGTTAACAACCTCACAACATGTCAACACTATCCTTATTCAACCTTGGGTTCCCTATCACCAGCTTTCTATAATTTTCTTTATGAGGTCTTTGTCTGGTTTTCATGTCATGTTAATATTTGCCTCATAGAGTGAGACAGGAAGTGCTTTGATCTTTCTGTTTCCTGGAAAAGTTTGTGAAGGATTTGTATTAATTCTTCCACAATTCATAGATTTTACCAGTGAAACCATCTGGGCTTTGGCCTTTTTCTTTATAAGAAATATAAAGCACTATATTAGATACGGCTTCCACTGAATGACTTTTCCACCATTTTGCTCTCGATATATTTGTGTTTTAGATATAAAGACTGTCTTATGTACGCTGCACAGAGTTTTAATTAGTGGTTTTGTTTTGTTTTGTTTTAATTCATGCTGCAAATCTCTGCCTTTGGTTTGCAGTATTTCATCCATATACAAGTAATGTATTTAATGGTGAAGTGGAATTTATGTTGACTATTTTACTATTTGTTTTTATATGTCTTAGGTCTACTATCCCAGGAATAATAAATTAAAGAGGAACAATGTTGCATTCATTGTCAAAAAGGACATTTCAAGATCTATTCTAAAGCACACTGCTGTCAGTAATAGGATAATATCCATATGCCTACAGGGAAGACCAGTTAATATGACTATTATTCAAATTTATGCATCAATCACTAATGCCAAAGATGAAGATATTGAAGATTTTACCAATTTCTGCAGTCTGAAATTGATCAAAAATGCAATCAAGATGCATTGATAATTACTGATTTAAATGCATAGTTGGAAACAAAGAAAGATCAGTAGTTGGGAAATATGGACTCTGTGATAGAAATGGTGCCAGAGATCACATGATAGAATTTTGCAAGACAAATGACTTATTCATTGCAAACACCTTTTTTCAACAACATAAATGGTGACTCAACACATGGACCTCACCAGATGGAATAAACAGAAATCATATTGATTACATCTGTGGAAAGAGACAATGGAAAAGTTCAGCATCATCAGTCAGAATAAGGCCAGGGGCCAACTGTGGAATGGAACATCAATTGCTCATATGCAAGTTCAAATTGAAGCTGAATAAAATTAAAACAAGTCCACTGGAGCCAAAGTACAACCTTAAGTATATCCTACCTGAATTGAGAGACCATCTTAACAATAGATTTGATGCATTGAACACTACTGACTGAAGACCAGATGAGTTGTGGGATGATATCAAGGACATTGCATGTGAAGGAAGCAAAAGGTCATTAAAAAGACAGGAAAGAAAGAAAAGACCAAAATGGATGTCAGAAGAGACTCTGAAACTTGCTCTTGAAAGTAGAGTAGCTAAAGTGAAAGGAAGAAATGATGAAGTAAAAGAACTGACTAGAAGATTTCAATGAGAAGACAAAGTATTGTAATGAAATGTGCAAAGATCTGGAGTTAGAAAACCAAAAAGGAAAACATACTTAGTATTTCTCAAGCTGAAAGAACTGAAGAAAAATTCAAACCTCGAGTGCACTATTGAAGGATTCTACAAGGAAAATATTAAATGACACAGGAAGCATCAAAAGAAGATGGAAGGAATACACAGAGTCACTCTACCAAAAATAATTGTTTGACTTTCAACCGTTTCAGAAGGTGGCATATGATTGAGAACCAAAACTATTGAAGGAAGAAGTCCAAGATGCACTGAAGGCATTTTCAAAAAACAAGTCTCCAGCAATTGACAGAATATCAATTAAGATGTTTCAACAAATAGATACAGCCTCGGAAGAGCCCACTTGTCTATGCCAAGAAGTTTGGAAGACAGCTACATGGCCAACCGACTGGAAAAGATCCATATTTTGCCCATTCCAAACAAAGGTGATCCAATTGAAGACATAAATTACAGAACAATACTACTAATATTGCATGCAAGTAAAATTTTGCTGAAGATAATTCAAAAATGGTTGCATCAGTACATTGAGAGGGAACTGCCAGAAATTCAAGCCAGATTCAGAGAAGGATATGGAATGAGGGATATCATTGCTGATGTCAGATGATTGTTGACGGGTATCAGAGAATAGCCGAAAGATGTTTCCTCTGTTTTATTGACTATGCAAAAGCATTCAACTGCATGGATCGTAACAAATTATGAATAACATTGAGAAGAATGGGAATTCCAGAACACTTAATTGTGCTTATGCAGAATCTTTACACAGACCAAGAGGCACATAGTTCAAACAGAACAAGGGGATACTGCATGGTTTAAAATCAGGAAAAGAGTGTGTCAGGGTTGTATCCTTTCTTCATACTTATTCAATATGTATGTTGAGCAAATAATATGAGAAGCTGGACTATATGAAGAAGAACGTGACATCAGGATTGGAGGAAGACTCATTAATGACCCACAATATGCAGATGACACAACCTTGCTTGCCAAAAGCGAAGAGGATTTGAAGCACTTACTGATGAAGTTCAAAGACCACAACCTTCAGTATGGATTACACCTCAACATAAAGAAAACAAAAATCCTTACAACTAGAACAATAAGCAACATCATGATAAATGGAGAAAAGATTGAAGTCAAGAATTTCATTTTACCTACATCCACAATAAATGTCTATGGTAGCAATAGTCAAGAAATCTAATGACGTATTGCATTGGGAAATCTGCTGCAAAAAACCTCTTTAAAGTGTTCAAAAGCAAAGACATCACTTTGAGAACTAACATGCACCTGACCCAAGCTGTCATATTTTCAATTACCTTGTATGCATGTGAAAGCTGGACAATGAATAAGAAAGACCGAAGAAGAATTGATGCGTTTAAGTTATGATGTTGACAGAGAATAGCGAATACATCGAGGACTGCCAGAAGAACAAATCCGTCTTTGAAGAAGTACAGCTGGAATGCTCATTAGAAGCAAAGATGGCAAGACTTAGTCTCAGGTACTTTGGACATGTTATCAGGAGAGTCAGCAAAAAAGAGGAAGATCCTCAACGAGATGGACTGACACAATGGCTGCAAGAGTGGGCTCAAACATAGCAATGATTGGATGGATGCTGCAGGATTGGGCAGCGTTTTGTTCTGTTGTATATAGTGTTGCTATGAGTTGAAACCTACTCAACCACATCACACAACAACAACTTTGTTTTAAACAGTTTTTTTTTTCCAATGTACCATTTTCATTTCTTTGATTTTTTTTAATGTTTTTGAGCTATTTTAGTGGCTGTTGTGAGACTTATCATTAACAATTTAATTTGATACAACATAGACCTGATTAATAGTAGCTAAATTTCAGTAGTGTACAAAAACCTCATTCCAAAATACCTACATACCAATTTTGTACTACTATTGTCATACAAAGTATCTCTTTTTGAATTTTAAGTCCATCAAAGTGTTTAATATTTAATGATTTAAGTATTTACCTTTCAAATCAAATAGAAGAAAAGAATTACAAACAAAAATATGTTTATGCTTTTTTTTTACTTATGTAGTTACATTTTTGGTGCTCTTTATTTCTTTATGTGAATTTGCGTTGCTGTATAGTTGTTATTATTTATTTATTTTCATTTCAGTCTGAGTGAATCCATTCAATACTTCTTGCATAGTAGGTATTACAGGAATATATTCTCAGGATTTCATTTTTTTTCTTTTTTAAAATCTGGAAATGGTTTAATTTTTCTTTTATTTTTGAAGAAACATTTATCTGGATATAAAATTTTTGGTCAATAGTTTTTTGATTTTTTTTTTGTTTTCTTTCATGTTTTCCTACTGTCTTCTGGTCTCCATCGTTTCTGATAAGAAGTTAGCTGTTAATCTAATCTTATTGAGGCTTCCTTTTAGGTGATGAATGCTTTCTGTCTTCTTTCAAAAAGTTTTCTTAGTCTTTCACTTTTGTCAATATACTTTTGACATTTATCATTAAGGATGTTTTTTAGTTGATCTTGCTTCAAGTTTACTGAACTCCTTGAATGTGGTGATTAATAAATTTTTCATCTGATTTTGAATATTTCTAGCTATTATTTCTTCAAATATTTTTTTCATCTTTCTCTTCTCCTTATGATTTTCCCATTATGCGCATGTTGTACACTTGATGGTGTCTCACAGGATTCTGAAGCTCTCTTTATGTTTCTTAATTCCTATTTCTTTTATTCCTCAAATTGAAAAATTTTTGCTACATTTGTAAATTTGATGATTTTTCCTTTTCCCAGCTCAAATTTACTTTTACGTCAATATAAAGATTTTTATTTTTTATTTTTGTTTGTTCATTTGTTTTTGTTACTGTGCTTTTCAAATCTAGAATTTCTGATCATTTTAAAATAATTTTTATTTATTTATTCATATTTATAATAGCTCATGTGAGGTCTTTGACTACTAAGTCCAAAATCTGGGCCCACCAAGGAAATTTTTTGTTGTATTCTTTTTTCCTGTATATATGGCATATTTCCCTGTCTATTTGCATGTCTCAGAGTTTTGTTTTTTGTTTTTTAACTAGACATCTTAAATAATATATTATAACACATCTGGTTTCATACCATTATCACCAGCTAACACAGCTGGGTGTTAGTTGCTGTTGGTGTTGTTGTTTTCTTTAGTTACTTCTCATTTGATTAGGAATTTTCTTTACTAATTCTGTAGAGTCTATATTTTTTGCATTATGTGGTCACTGAGTTTTGCTAGCTTTTTTTTTTTTTTTTTTTAATAATACTTGTTATTATCTTTCAGTTTGGCTTCCTAGGTGTCATAGTGAGTCAGTCTAATTTAGTGTTCAGACAATGGTTAGTCAGAGATTTTCTTAACTGCTGTCTTATCCAGGGTTCTCTAAAGAAACAGAACCAGTAAAATATGTCTATATATATATATATATATATATATATATGTATATATGTATATATATATACGTATATATGTGTGTGTGTGTGTGTATATATATATATATATATATATATATATATATATATATAAAATGTAGTTAGATAGAAGCTTACTTGAGTTACTTCAATGGAAAAGCTCACATAACTGTGGGGGTTGAAAAGTCCAAAATCTGTAGGTCAGGTGACAGGTTGAAGACTTCTTCAGGCTTGCATCTCAAGATTTGTAGGTCCGGCAACAGAAAGAGTGCAGAGTGGAGAAAGAGAGTTCTGCTAAAATATCATTTATATTCTAAAGGCAGAATACACCCTAAACAACTTCCCTTTTCAACCGATTGATTGCATTAGTTACATTAGGGAAAGTGATTACTTTGCAATGCACTATGTTATAGAAGACCAACTAGTCTAGTGTTTAGTCAAACCACTGGAACCATTGCCTAGCCTCCTTGACCTGTAATATTAAACTTCATAACTGCCTTCCCTGTATGTCTTCTCCCCTCAGCCAAGAGGATCTGTGTGTTAAGGCACATAAAACTTCATACTTAAGAAAATTCACAAGTCAGTTCATTTTTCCTCTCTACTTGTACAGTGTTTCAAACTCAACCAGTGGTTAACCGGGACTTTTCCTTTTCCAGATGTTTTTTGGGCATGCACAGAGACTTGCACATGCATGCACACAAGCTTTTGGGTCCCTAGGAATATATCAGAGCTTTTCAAGTTCCTTAAGTTCATCTTGTTTTCCAAAATTTCTTTCTAAATTTTCAGCCAGGTCCTTGTTTCTACCAAACGAAAACACATGCTTAGGCAGTTGTAATAATAACACAGCCAAAGCTTGTACTTTGAAAAGACTGATATAATTGATAATGTCCTAGCAAGAAAAATTTATAGTAAATAAAATAGAAATTACAAAATACAAGTTTTAAAAAAGAGATTATTTAGTCTACAGATCCACTAGGGATTAAAAGAGTAATAATAAAATTTAGGAATAAATTTATTCCATTAAATTCAGCAACTTAGTTAAAATACACAAATTCAAATGCCTTTAAAAACACAATTTATAAAAACTAAAATAAAATATATAAATAACTATGTACATATACATATATTTCTATATAACTATACATTTTAGAAATTAATAATAATAATAAAAATTTCTACATTAAAACACTAGGCTGAAGATTATTTTCATACTGAATTTTATCAAATATACTTTTTTTTTCAGTTGTTACAAGAGCTCTTTCCAAAAATGGAGGAAAGAAACTTCACAAATTGTTTTGCAAGGCCAGTTAACCCAATTATCATGACCTGAAAAACCCATTAAAACAAAATAACATCAATATTACTCATGAACTCAGGCACAAAAATCTTCAAAAAATATTAGCAAATCAAATTCAGTAAAATATAAAAACATACCTAAGAATAAAAGCTAACTCAAAAACTGCTAGAAATCATTGGAGAACGTTATCATGACCTTGGTGTAGGAAAATCATTCTTGAGACACAACAAACACAAATGAGATAATAAAAAAAAAAATAACAAACCTCATTAAAATTAAAACAACTGTTCTTTCATAACATTAAAAAAATGAAAATCCAAGCCATAGTCAAAGAGAAAATATTCATTATACATATTTCTGACAAAGGATTTGTATCCAGAACATATGAAGAACTCTTTCTACACATTAATTAAAAAGAACACATCACAATAAAATTTGGATAAAAGACTTGAAGGCAATTCACCAAAAAAGTTACACAAATGGTCAATAAGAAAAAAAAGATGTTCAACATCATTTGTCATAAAAAACTTCAGATTAAAGCCACATGAGGTACTAATTTACACTCACTGGAATGACAATATATCTACGTCTATGTCCATGTCTATGTATTTAAATCTATCTATATGTGTCTATATCTATCAAACATTCCCAACTCTTACCAATGACAATGAGCAACTAAAACTCTCATACTTTGCTGGTGGGAGTATAAAATGCTTTAGACATTCTGGTTAACATTATGGAATTTTCTTATAAAGTTAACATACGCTTCCTATATAAATGAACAATTTATGCCTAAGTCATAACCCAAGATAATAACATATTTCCATGAAAAAGGCCTTTTACGCAAGTGTTTATAGCAGTTTTATTCACAGTTGGCCCACACTGAAAACAGCAAAAATATTCATCAACGGGTAAATGGATAAATAACTTGTGGTATATTATACAATAAATAAAATGGATTAAACTAACAGATGAATGTCATAGACGTAACTCTGAGAGAAAGAAGCCACACAAAAACATACAGTATGAGTTGGTGTTTAAGAAATTCTAGAACAGGCAAAACTAATTTACACTCGTAAAAATCAGAGCTTTGCTGCCTGGATTAGGCATTAAACAGGGAAGAAGGTTGTTGAATTACAAATAGGAGCATAATGGAATTCTCTGGGTAGTTGGAAGTTTCCATGTCTTGTTTGGAGTGGTACTTACACAAATATATGTATTTGTCAAGAGTTATCCACCTGCACATAGATTCTTGAGGAAAGGATTTTGATGATTGATAGCAACATATAATGTTTTCTGGAGACACATCATGTTGAATTATGTAGCTATGACTTATTTAACTGTTTCTATTGTATAATCCAAATACAAAAAAATATTTCAATTTAGGAGACTTTAGGGAGTATTCTAGGATAACAAATGCCACCTATATATATGATCATTAATCTTATCTTCACCTCACCATGGCATATCACTTAATAATATTAAAAGATTTTCTTCATAGCAACTCTTTACCAATTAGAGAAGGGGAAGCATGTGTTTTAAATTCCACTTTACTCAAAATGTTTAAACACTGCAGCAAATAATGTATCTAAAAATGTGTGCATACATCTTTTCAGACCTCATAGGACATTTATTATCAGTGCTTACATCTATTTTAGAGTTAACAACTTTTTCAATATTTTTTAATTTGAAACAACCTGAAGTATTTTTCTAAAAGGTATTTCTGCTTTGTAACAAGTAGGTAAATATTTCTTGTTGCAGCCGTTGCCTAATACTTAATATGCTTTGCTCTGTATGTTCTTATGTTTTCCCATAGTGCAATTTCTGACCTCTAATATATTATGGGAGCCCTGGTGGCACAGTAGTTGAGAGCTCTGCTGCTAGCCAAAAGACTGGCATTTGAATCTACTAGCTGCTCCTTAGGAAACCTATGGAGCACATCTACTCTGTCCCCTAGGGTTGCTATGAGTTGAATTGACTTGACGGCAATGAGCTTGTTTTTTCTTTTTTTTTGGTAATATATTATGACCTAAGTTGTCTGTTATACACAACAGCTATTTAATTCTAGGCCAGGAGATTTTGCACGAAATGTATTTTCATAACTATGTAGTTCATTCTGTTTACCTAACTAGGCAGTCATCCTGTTATTTGTATTTATGGTGAGTGCAGGGTGATAATCTGCTTCAGGAACATGAGACGTTTGAGAGAATGTATGAAATCTGCAATAGATTTATGAAACAAAAAGAGGAAATAATTTAAAAAAATGACAGAATGATGTAAATTGTAGTAATCTGTTACAGAAACAATAGTAGTTGCGTTTGCCATATCCTGAAGAAATTCATAGATAAATTTTCCACCTTAGAGTATATTATTGAAAGACTGTTCTTTAAAAAAATATATTGATCTTGGAAATTTATAGCAATGTAAAATTCTATGTTATATTTGGCAAAAAGCAATGAGAGGGAAGAGTAGATCTTTTAACTAATCTAAATGAGAAAACAGCAGTATTTGTGGTTAAAAATACACAGGAAAGTAGGTTGAGAGATCAAAAGATAGTTCCAAGATTTTGTGCCTCTAAGAACAGGATGTTCATAATATATCCTGCAGATATCAGAGTTTGGCAATGGGGGAATACAAAGATGCCTCACTACATTATTTTTAAAACAGCGAAGTTGCACTGGAATTTTAAAATTATATTTCAGTCTTTGATTTCATGCAACAGTAGTTCACGTATTCACTTAAATGAAGGAGCATTTAAAAAGCATATTATAAAATTATATCCTTAATAATTGAAATTTAAAAATACTGAAAAAAGTGTTATTTAATAGGTAGATACATTTTATATACTCAAGAATTTTAATGTTTTTCTTCAAGAAAAAAATTGCCTGAAAGTGTTCAAGGAGAAAACCACTCATATATAGATAAAGCTAAGAAAATAATAGTTTCATATTACATTAAAATTCCAAACTCGTTCTGTTTCTGAGACTATATTACATAGAAAAATTTAATAACTATACATAAGTGAAAACACTTATTGAATACTTACTATGTAATAGACTCTATATTATGCAATGCATGTCAATTATCATAATTATTATACATCAATATTTTCTGAACTAATAATATCAATCTTTGTCATTCATGTTTGAAAGAACCGTTTTGAAGACATCCTTTGGAGTAAAGAATTTTCCGTTTAGGTGGTCTGGATATGTTATATTTAAATAACAACATGAAAAGATCTATAATTGAGCAAGATAAATTTGACATTATTATGAAAGATATAATGCAGGAAAAGTGTTTATGACTATATTCTCTGTGGTTCTCATCGCTACAGCATCCTCATCACTTTCAAGTTTCACAGTTACTCATGCAAAATTAACCAAATATAAATTTACTGAATGTTTGCTATGCAAGACACTTCGGGAAGATGGGGAAGAATGGCAAGATGCATAAGGCACTTGCCTTCCTAGAGCTTAAAATGAAGTTAAGGAGAAAATCCACTAATGCATGAAAAATAAAATTAAATACACAAATAATGGCTGTAGGTGAGTGACTCAACATTTAATGTCAGCAGGCCTGGGAAGGAAAGAATTTACTGAGTAATTGACATTGAGACGGCCTTCAATGATAGCAAGTCATTGGAGAAATGGAAAGGAGATTGGAAATTGTTAGAAAAGTGATGTGGTTATATAATGTGCGTGTGTGTGTGTGTGTGTCGGTGGGTGGGTGTGTGTATTCAAAAATTGCCAAATGTTTCTTTAGGATATCCAAAATGAGTGTATTTTGTGATTCAAAAATCAAAAACATTTAAAAAATGACATGAATCCATCTGTGTATAAAATGAAGACATTTCATAACCAAAATAAATCCTTTTTTTGTGAAGGACCCACAGTCATTATTTAAAGGACTCTCGTGTCAAATGTGTCAGGAAAGGATATGAGCAGTGGCATTCATCATTAAACAACTTTCCCAAAGTCACACAGGTGATAAGTGACAGAGTGGGGACTTGACCTCTAATGATCTAACTCATTTTTTCTTCCAATCTTCTATAAAGCTTTCATTTGTTAATTACGTTATGTAAATCTTAGACTTACAACACTGCTACTGAATGTTTTATATTATCTTTATTTATAGATATGTAAAAATGTCTTCAAATTGATCCATGCTTTATATTTTTTGAAATGGGTTTTAATGTTGTAATAGTATACTTCTTCTCTAGAGCATTGACAGTTACTTCCTTTTAAAAAAAAAAAGTTTATAACAGATTCTATCTCTGAAAAGTAATTTAATTTGAAGTATGAATGAGGTGAAACTCAAAATGTATTCTTCCCTATAGAGAGTTTATTAATCACTATTTATTTTAAAAGCTTTTATTTCTTCCCTATATTTTGATGAATCCTAGCAAAGATTTTGACAAATTCTTAGCCTAAAACATTGTAAAATGCTACATTTCAGTAAGATGACTGATAATATTAAAACCTCATAGACCTGAGTATTAATAAAATGTAATTAGCAAAGAGAGACAAAAGATTTAATTGCCAGAGAGGACAAAATTGGTAACTATCATTGAATTAGTTTCTATTTCTTTTAATACTTGTAAGATTGAGTATTTTCCTTTTGATATCTATCTGCAATTTTTTTTGTTTAGCATATGTTTGTATATATGTGTGTGTGTGTGTATGTGTGTGCATGTATATGAGAGACACACAATGAGAGACAGAGTTGACATAAAAGGTTGTATAAAATTTCTATATCAGTTGGTTATTCTTCCATATTATTTTTTTTTGCCTCTTTTCATTAATAAAGCATATATACTTTTCAAACTTGTATTTATCTTTTCCTACCATAAAGATTGTAAAAAGTCTTTTGATTTATTACTTTCCTTTTAATTTTCTGTTTTTGAATTACAAGCATTTAGAAATTTTTATATACACAAATATAGATTTTATTTTTATTGATGAAATATTTTTTGTGTCTTTTGAGTTAAGAAATACTTCAGTCAAAGATTATATTACTATGGGCTTATCATCTTTCTGATCAATTTTATCTCTTTGCTTTATTTCTACACGGAGGAATAGGTCCTTGAATTTTCCCTATATGTCACTGATTAGATTATAAGTAATATCAATTTAAGTTTGAAATTTTCTAAATCTTGTGAAATTTTATACAACCTTTTCTGTCAGCAGGCATCCCAATGTGCTCTCTTTTCATTACATAACCCATCTTTTTAGAAAGTAGGGGTACAAGTCATGCCTCTGTTTTAGTGGAAATATTTTTCGATACAAGATTGTGGAACAATATTGGTGTTCTGCCCAGATTCCCACTGATTCCTTTTACTGATTCTGCACGCTCCTTCTTTGCATCTGAGTGGTTTTGCTTCGCAGGAGCCTCATACAGAATTCACTTCAGATGGCTATCCAAGGATTGCTGAAGTTGCTTTTCAGGGGGAAGTTTACATCCCAGGACTGAAGGGGGAGAGAAAGAACTTAGGCAATGGCCCCTTGGCTAGGATGAATGAAAGCCCACTCCCTTGCTTAGAATTTGGATACATTCTGAGTCAAAATGTACACTCCAGAGCTCCAATGCTGGAAAGAGTAGAGGTGGGGCATGGCTAGGAATGAACCCCTTACTTAGCTTTTTTCTTTTTCGTCTTTTACATTTCTAACTCTCAGACTTATTCTCCTGGAAAAGTTCCTAGTAAATCCTCATTTCAGCATGTGCTTCTGGAGAACCAGACCGAAGGCAAGGATTTTTTTTTTTTTTTTAATTTTCAGAGAAATGAATATCCATTTAAACTGTATATTTTTACAGAGATCATTGACATTCTTTTTTCCAGTTAACTCTTTTTTATTCAATTTAGTTTGTTTTTTGGGATAAATCATATGGACTGCCAGAAGAACAAACAAATCTGTCTTGGTGGAAGAATAGAAAAAATGCTGCTTAGAAGTGAGGATGCAAGATTTCATTTACTTTGGACACGTCATCAGGCGGGACCAACCGCTGGAGAAAGACATCATGCTTAGTAAAGTAGAGGGTCAGGGAAAAAGAAGGAGATCCTCAGTGAGATGGACTGATACAGTGGCTGCAACAATAGGGTCAAAAATAGCAACAATTATGAGGACGGTGCAGGACAGGACAACGTTTCTTCTATTATACATAAATATGTTTGCTATGTGTCAGAGCCTACCCTACACCACCTAACGACAACAGCAATATATGCACCTGATGAAGAATCCTAACAGCCCAAAAACATATAAGTAATATGTAAGTCCCTCTCTTCCCTGTTCCTCTTATGACTGTTTTTTGTTTCTGTTTATCTCTCCAGAAACAATCTATGTATTCATTCAAAATATATGTCTTATTTCACTTTATACTCTGTGATGAACTTTATTTTACTTTTTTCCCCACTTAATCCTCTGATTTGAAAATGTTTTTATAAAAATACATATAGAGCTACTGTATTATTATATTTTAATAAATTTTATTTTTAAAAACAGTTTTAGAAATGGGAAGATAATACAGAATGTTGCCACATACCCCATTACAATTTCACCTATTACTAACATCTTACATTAGTAGGGTCACTGTCTTAGTCTTTAGTGCCGCTATAACAGAAATACCACAAGAAGATGGCTTTAACAAAGAGAAATTTATTCTCTCACAGACTAGGAGGCTAGAAGTCTAAATTCAGGATGTCAGCTTCAGGAGAAGACTTTCTGTCTGTATTGGCCCTGGTGGAAGGTCTTGTCATCAATCTTCCCAAGTCAAGGAGCTTCTCAGCACAGGGACCCAGGGTCCAAATGACATGCTATTCCCCTGGCTCTGGTTTTTTGGTGCTTTGAGGTCCCCATGTCTCTCTGTTCACTTCTTTCGTTTATATCGCAAAAGAGATTGACTTAAAACACAACCCAATCTTGTAGATTGAGGCCTGTCTCATTAACATAACTGCCTCTAACCCTGCCTCATTAACACAATAGAGGTAGGATTCACAACACACAGGAAAGTCACATCAGATGATAAAATGATGGACTATCACACAATACCAGGAATCATGGACTAACTAAGTTGACACATATTTTTGGGGGACACAATTCAACCCATGACAGTAGCCAAAATCCCATTGCTGTCATGTCAACTCTGACTCATGGTGCTCATGAGTCAGCACTCATGTGCTTCAGAGTAGAACTGCACTCCATAGGGTTTTCTTGGCTATAATCTTACAGAAGCAGATCACCAGGTCTTTCTTTGGAAGCACCACTTGGTGGATTTGAGCTACCAACTTTTCAGTTAGTAGCTAGAGCAAACCTTTTGCCCCACTGAGGTACTCCTTGGTATGATTGTTATAATTAATGAAGCAATATTGATACCTTATTATTAACTAAAGTTATGCTGTACTTTATTCAGATCTCCTTAGTTTTTACCTAATTTCTTCTTGTTTCAAGATTCCATCCAGTATACTACATTAATTTGATGCCATGCCACCATAGAATCCTCTTGGCTGTGACAGTTTCTTGCACTCTTCTTTTTTGTCATGACCTTGACAGTTTTGAAAAGTACTTACCAGGTCTTTTGTAGAATATCCCTCAATTGGAACTTGTATGTTTTTCTCTGGATTTTACTGGAGTCATGAGTTTTAGAGACAAAGATACAGAGTTAAAGTGTCATTTTCATCAATCTTACCAAGGATGTGTTCTCTCAACATGACTTATCACTGTTGATATTGACCCTGATCACCTGACTGAGTTAGTGTTGGTCAAATTTCTCCAGTGTAAAGTTACTCTTTTTTTTAAACTCTTTTCCATACAGTATTCTTTAGAAGGGAGTCACTATTCACAGTTCACACTTAAAAGTAGAAAACTATGCTCCCATTCCTTGAGGTTGAAATAACTACATTTGGAATTCTTCTGCACAGGAGATTTTCTTTTCTACTCCATTTATTTTTTATTCAATGATTTATTTATGTCAGTATGCCTTCATGAATATTTATTTTATATTTCAGGTTATAATCTAATACTACTTTATTTACAATGTTGCTTAAATTGCTCCACCTTTGACTATTGGAAGCTCTATCAGTCAGCCTTTCCCTCTATTTGATATACCCCTATTATTAAGGTTTAAATATATATATATATATATATATATATATATATATATATATATATATATAATATGAGCACTTCCTTACTTTCTGGCACTACAAAAAATGCACCCTCTTCTTGTATATTTCCTGCCTCAGATCTGTAATCAGTCATGATTCCTTTTAATTTGAGAATGATATTAGAAAACAAGATTCGGGCTCCAGATGTGCTCATTGCTACTGTGGTGCCATTGCTTCTAGACCCTCTCAGCAAACAGAACAAAGAAATATATGCAAATATACTAACTTGTTTATATTAATATATATACAAATATTTCAGTATATAAATATCTGTATCTATATTAAGCTAAACATAAATTCATACTGTTTTCAAATGTAATCCTTTAACACATGGATCGTTCTGGCCTCCTCTCTTTGCTCATCTTTAAAACTCACACCCCAGCAATGAGAATCCTGGATCTACCATTTATGATCCACCATTTGAGAGGTTTGAAGGAAACAGAAAACATAATGACAACGAAAACTAACGGCTCTTACTGAGTTTTATTGATACATTGAAGAAAGATAAGGAAAGGCTGAGGGCAATTAATCGCCATGTTAAAAAAATTTTTAAAAAAAGTATGAAAATCAGGGGGTTTCCCCAGCAACATAAAACTTCTCAACTTCATCCAGAGGACAAAAAACATTAAGATCGGGTCTACAATTTAGTGCTAAGTTTAATAGACCTACAGAGAAGGTTGAACTGTTAGTCCCAGTAAGTGTTCAGTGCTCTATTTGAAAAAAAAATGGGATGGTGAGATTTGTGATTGGGACATCTGGGTCAATGTATTTGACAGTTTGAATCAGCAGATTCTGCTGAACCCTCTGGGCCTATACATGTCACCCACTTTTTCCTTTTAATGGTTAGTACTCTTGTGCTGCTTGAACCTAATACACCTAATTTACCCTCCTAGCTATCAGAAAAATTACAGAGTAGATTACAATATATTTAACCTAAGTGTAGTAACTTCTAAAAAAAAAAAATCTATGCACTGATGATGCTGCAGAACCTAGCCTATGTGTAAGTGCAGGAACTATGAAAGTATGTATGGACTGTATTCTGAGGGAGCTGGTCAAGATGTTAGAACATGAAGTTCCACAAGAAATGCAGGGTGAAAGGATAACGAGCATGATTGCGAAGCTCAGGGGTAGCAATCTTCTGTAAGCCAAGCCTACAGAAATCCTAAAACAGTAGAGGCTTGGTAGTACTATGTGACTGTCAGAAACAAGGTAAGTGAAGTAATTTTAATGAAAGCAAGGTAACCTAAAGAGAACCACAAAGATAGTTAAAAGAACGTAACATTCTTAATATCAAGATAGAGAACCAATAAGGACAATGCTTTTGTTATCAATTAGACATAAAGGATGAGTAATCAGGATGTTGAAGATAGCTTCTCTAATAAATTTCTACCTTCATTTGCCCAGGTTGCAGAAATAAGGTAATGTTCAGAGCATACTAATGTCTGGAACTCACTGTGATCCTTAGCCAATCCCCTACTATATGGTTTATTAAAAGTCATGTTAAAGTGGATGTGAGGTAGAATTTATTGGGAGCTAAATTTTCTTTAGCTAAGAATATACTTGTATATTCGGTACTTTTCATGGGTGTATGAAGAATGTACTTACCTGTCCCTTCAAGTCAGTTTGAATGACTTTAAGAGAATGCAGTGTGATTAATTACTTTTGTGTGTGGCCTTTCTAGCCACAGGCTTCTGACTCCCACCCAGTTGATTGTGTAATAGGGTAATTGTGCCCTACCAAGGGGATTGGGCAGTTTTGCCTTAAAAGAGAGCCAATTCCAGAGCAGGGAGGAGGAGCTCACCACCAAAGAAGGGGAGACCAGCAGAAGAGACACAGCAGCAGAGAGCCGGCAGCAGGAGATGGCAAGGTGGGATTTCTGGCCCATGGAGAGAGAAAACTGAGTGCCCTTGGGCAGAGACTGAGGTCCAGGGAGAGGCGTGCCTGCAAGCATAGCTGGGAAGAGGCAATCCTGATGAAAGAACTGTATCTTGAATGTTCCTGAGCCTGAATTGTAACTGTTACTTCCCTTATAATAAACCCCATAATTGTGAATGTGATCCTGAAGTTCTGTGTGACCATTGCAATGAATTATCAAACCCAGCAGAGAAGTAGAGAGTGCTGTATGAAGGATGGCTGGTGTCAAAATTAGTAAAGATGGTGGAGAGAGGAGGCATGTCTGACCTCTGTCTCATTGGAATCAGCCTTGTGCTGTTGATCTTGCCTTTCCTTCCCCATTGTAGGGTAGGAGGAGGTCAGACACCACCTCCATGCCATTTTTATGGAGAACCAGCAAGAACACTGAAAAACATCATGTGGTTTGATGTGGTAAAGGGTGAAAGTAGGAGATACTTCCTTGGTTAAAGAAGAAAGTTGATTATATTGGAAGCAACCATGACTTCAACCAACAGCATAAAAATCCAACCAAAAAGATTTTTCTGGCCAGAGTAAAATGACTCAGTAAGAAGAGGCTGTAGTTATTCAGCCAGATGCTGTTGCTAAGGGGGACCTCAGAAGCATCCAGTCAAAAAGACTGAAAATTGACTCCCTCAAGGAAGATGAAGTTGAAATTCCTGAGCGAATCTCCTAGAATCTATTAAAATGACTTATAAAAGGTAAAACATCAAAAGGGTACTGATAGCAGATTATAATACAGTCAGCTCTTCTCTTATCCTGACTACTCACCCTCCCCCTAACTTATTAATATGGATTTATTTTAGATGTTAAAATATAGAACCTTAAATAAAAAAGAAGCATATTTCTCTCTCAACTAAAGAGTACAGGCATAAGCAGTTCAAACTTATGTTGTGACTCTGTGTTTCCAAAGAGTCATTCTCTTTCACTCTCCTTACTACACCATCCTATGATATTTCCTTTGACTATGTATTCCAAGTTGACTCTACCACATCTACAACAGAGGAAGCAGAGTAAAGGAAGAAGGCCTTGAGGCATGTCTTCTTCCTCTTATGGGCATGATTTTCTAGGATACTGTAGATATGGGGCCAGCTAAAAATTATGTTACATGTGTATTAGTTTCATAGAGCTGCCATAACAAATTACCACAAATTAGGTAGCTTAAAATAACACAAATTAATTTTCTCAATTATAGTGTCTAACCCATTGCTGTTGAGTTGATTCCAATTCATAGCAACCTTATAGGAGAGAGTAGAATGTCCCCATAGGGTTTCCAAGGCTATAATCTTTACAGAAGAAGACTGTCACATCTTTCTCCCATTTAGCCACTGGGTGAGTTCAAACCACCGACCTTTCAGTTAGCAGCTGAGTGCTTTAACCACCGCATCTGAATTCAAACTGTTATCAGGGTCATACTTTCTCTGAAGGCTTTAGGGTAAGATCCTTTCCTGTCTTTTGCAGCTTCTGGTGGCCCCAGATGTTCCTCGGTTTGTAGCGGCATAACTCTATCCTCTGCCTCCAGCGTGACATGGTTGTCTTCCTTGCGTCTCCTTTTCTGTGTCTCTTTTCTTCCTATCATAAGATAGTGATAAAGAGATTAGGACTCACCCTAATTATCTTATATAAATTAATTACAACTGCAATGATTCTATTTCAAAATTCACAGGTACTGAGGATTAAGACTTGAACAAATCTTTTTTGAGGACATGATACATCCATAACAGTCTTCCTTCTGACCCCAAAAATCCATGTCCTTCCCACATGCAAAATACATCACCCACCTCTGTATCCCCAAAAGCAGTCTTAAATCATTTCAGTATCAACTCTAAGTCAACAATCTTATATTTTAAATTATCTAAATCAGGTGTGGGTGAGACTCAGCATTGTCCATTCTGGGGCAAAATTCCTCTCCGTCTATAGATGGAGTCTAGAAAACAAATTATTTGCAATGGTAGAAAAAGTGTAGCATAGACATTCCCATTCCAAAAGGAAGAAGTTGGAGGAAAAAGAGGGCTCATGAGTCTCAACCAAGTTTGCAAACCCAAAGGGCAAATTTCATGAGTTCAAGGACTGGGAATAATTTTCTGTGGCTTGATCCACCCTATGGGCCCAGAGAGCTCCCGTTGTCCTCTGTGCTGCCCTAGGCTGAGATGACACTGACCTCTTGGCCTGCAGTAGTGGCCCCAAACTCTTGAATGTAGCTGTCTCTCCTTCCGAAACTAAGAAGGTGGGCCTATCTTGTGGAACCAAGGAGCTGCTGTCCTCACCTGGACTGGCAGTGGAGTTGACTGATCAGCTTGTTTCTTGGCTATAGAATCCCAGAAGTCTGACGGTATTACTTCATTTCATTCCATCTCTGTCCCCTTTAAGCACGGAGTGTTTCTGCTGAGATGGTTGATGGAATCCATGTGTTACAGCCTAATCTCTCCAGAAAATATTTGTTCAGCCACAATATTGGTGCTGTCATCACAGAATACTTTCTCATTTTTAGCAATATAGATAAGCTGAGAGTATCCCAAATCTTGAATTTTGGTTCCTTTTAGCTTAACAGTTCATTCCTCGTTTTATCTATTTTTCTCACATTTTACTATAAGTAGCAAGAAGAAACCAGGCTGCCCTTTCAGCACTTTGCTTAGAAATCTATTCAGTTAAATATACAAGTACATTGTTTACTAGTTCTATTTTTCATGTATGGTACAACATAATTCAGCAAACTTCTCTGATACCTTATAACACGTATCATCTTTCCTCTGGTGTTCAATAACATTTTCATTGTTGCCTTCTAAGACCTCACCAGAAGCACCTTTAACATTCAAATTTCTACCAACATTCTGCTCATGATGCTATATCTATTCTCTAATCTGATCAAAACTTCCTCTACAGCTCTCCTCAACTCTTTCTGAGCCCTCGCCAGAATCACCTTGAACGTCAATAATTCTACCAACAGTCCCTTAAATGCAATCTAAGCTTTTTCTAGAATGTGCCTCAAAATTCTTCAAACCTCTGCCCATTACTTAATTCCAAAGCCACTTTCACATTTTAAGGTATTTGTTATAGCAGCATCCCACGTGCTGGTGCCAAACTCTGTGTTCTCTTCCTAGGGCTGCTGTAATAAATTACTACAAAGTGGGTGGTTTGAAACAACAGAAATGTATTTTCTATAGTTCTAGAGGGCTTGATGTCTGAATTCAGGGTGTCAGTGGGACCATACTCACTCTGAAGCCCCTAGGGGAAGATACTTTCCTCCTCCAGCTTCTAGTAGCCCCAGATGTTCTTTGGCTTGTGGCAGCATAACTCTAGTCTCTGCCTCCAGTATCACTTTATGTTCGTCCCTGCATGTCCCTCTTTGTGTCTCCTCCCCTTCCCTTGGAAAGACACCAGTCATAAAGAAATTGGAACTCAATCTAAGACACTCAACTAATTACATCCGCCATAACTCTATTTCCAAATACGTTCACATTCACAGGTAGTGTAGATTAGGACTTGAATATGCCTTCTTTGGGGACACAATTCAACCCTCTAACACTATGAACTAATGAAAAGTGTGAGACAACATGAAACTTCTGTTACACTTACCCAAATACAAGGGAGCTGAAAACAATTCATGAAAGAAAGTGGAGAAGAAAAGACGTAGGTAGAGAAACAGACATGAATCTCACTATATCCCCCTCCTCATGGCAAATTTCCCAGGGCAAAATAGAACCACATAAGAAATAAAATAGGAAGATGGAGTTATGTAATTATGTCAGTGAGGAAGCAATTTAACTGCAAACATGAAGTCATCTATGCAAATAAAAGTGAAGGCAGGACTCCTTGTTTTCTGATAATAAGGAAAAAATTCATGGTTACTAGTGAGAGATTTTATGATTGTAAAGTGTCAGGAAAGGTAAGCCTCCAGGTTTGTTTGAATGAGAAGGAGAAAGAACAAGTTTATCCTATGCTAGCCCCTATTAACTCTTGTTTAATATGACAATAGCATATAGATTCATTGAAGAAAAATTCATAATTTTATGATACTGCATCTTCTTAGTCAACACTATTCCAACTCATGGGGACTCCAGTTGTGACAGAGTAGAACTATGTTCTGTGGAGTTTTCAACGGATAATTTTTTGGAGTAGATTTAATTTTTTCCAAAGTGCTTGTGGGTGAATTGGAACCTCCAACCTTTCTGTTACCAGTCAAGCATGTTAACTCTTTGGCTAACGGAAAGGTTGGAGGTACCAGTTCACCCAGAAGCGCCTCGGAAGACAGGCCTGGTGATCTGCTTCCAAAAGGTCGCAGACTTGAAAAGCCTATGGAGTAGTTCTAGTCTGCACACATGGGGCCATCATGAGTTAGAACTGCCGTAACCAAAACTATACTAGGTGAAGATTTTTGGTCCCTTAACTGACATAGAGTAAACGGCTTTATTTTTGTCTGAAATTATTCTTATCAAAGGTCATAAAACCAGTCTTCAGCAGGTTTTAGTCATGTCACTATGTTTACCGGGTTTATTTTAATTCATCCCAGAATCTATCAAATTATAGAATGACATTCTTTTGTTCATTGCACTGTGATTTTGAAGAAAGTTTTTGCCTTTATTGTTATTTTAATGACATATTTGTGGAGGGAAAAAATTTGTTCATGTTCCCCCGTTACAGCTAGGAGTTATTGGTTCTTAAACTTCTTAATGCCTTCTTCAAGAATTCACTGAGCAGTATTAACAGGGATAACGAAAAGCTGGTAATAATCAAATATATAATGATAGAAAAATATATTCAGTTTCTTTTTTATCTACACAAAGTTTTGAATTATATGTCACAAAGATTTCTTATGAGAAATTTATTTTTAAAGTTAAAAATTACTGGTTATGTTGTAAAGTACAAAAGAATCAAAATGCAAAAATATTAACTTAAATATTTCCCAAGCTTTAAAAATATATATTAAAAAAATTGGAAATATACAAAAGCAGTGCATTTTGCCTTTTTCAATTTTTAAAATATTTTCTATAACTTGTATATTACACATATAATCATAAAAATTAAATAAACTTTTTAGGTAACATCAATATAGTGAATAACTTAAACCTTGTCTGTCCTTTAACCACATCTATCATTCAAGCAAACAACCCTGGTGGTGCACTGGTTTGAACTCACCAGCCATTCAGCACTAGATAGATTCAGCAATCTGCTTCCTTAAAGAGTGCAGCCTTGGAAACCTTATGGGGCAGTTCTACTCTGTCCAATAGGATTGCTATGAGTCAGTGTCTTAGTCATCTAGTGCTGCTACAACAGAAATACCACAAGTGGATGGTTTTAATGAAGAGAAGTTTATTTCCTCATAGTCAAAGTAGGCTAAAAGTCTAAATTCAAGGTGTCAGGTCCAGGAGAAGACTTTTTCTCTCTGTTGGCCTTCTCATCAATGTTCCCCCGGACTAGGAGCTTCTCTGCGCAGGGACCCCAGTCCAAAGGACACGCTCTGCTCCCGGCGCTGCTTTCTTGATGGTATGAGGTCCCACTGTCTCACTGCTCACCTCTGTCTTTTATATCTCAAGACATTGCCTCAGGATACACTCCAATCTTGTAGACTGAGTCCTGCCTTACTAACACAACTGTGGCCCATCCTCCCTCATTAACATCATAGAGGCAGGTTTACAACATATAGGAAAATCACACAGTACCAGGAATCATGGCCTAGCCAAATTGATACACACATTTTTTGGGGGACATAATTCAAACCATGACAGAATCAACTCAATTGCAATTTTTTTTTTTTTTAGTTATTAAAGATGATCTTAAAAAGTAAACATAGTTATTCTTCAGTATCAAGATTATAGAGGAACATATAGCATAAACTAAATTATAGAGCTAGAATTATTTTCTTAATTTTCAGAAACACAATTTCAAACTGAATTCAATCTATTTTTAATTTGCAAAGAACAGTGAAAAGATCATGTATCTAGACATATTGACATATTGCTCCTCCCAAAGCTGTGAATGTATAGAACAAATTTCTTTTTCAGTAGGATGGAGCACCACCTTGCTGGCATCACTGGGTTTAGAAGTTTTTTAATGATTATCTCCCATAGAGCTATATTGAGCATTCCTTACAAACACTGACCTGCCTCTGAAACAATGTCCTCACAGTGTCCAAATGTCAGATCATGCAACTTCTGGGAAATATATGTAAAGAACCCCATGCTTCTAACAACTCTTCTTTATAGACTTTAGAAAATAAAGGAATGGTTTATGAGCATTTCACTGCTACAAAGAATTTTAGGATAAATTAGATGAGGAATCAACAAACTTTTTCTCTAAAGGGCCAGAAAAATATTTTAGGCTTTGCGGCCACATATGGTCTCTGTTGCAACTACTTAACTCTGCCATTGTGGTGTGAATGCAGCCATGGAGACTCCTTAAACAAATGGGTCTGGCTTTGTTCCAATACAATTTATTTGCAAAAACCAGCTCACAGGCCATATTTTGCTGGCTCCTAAATGAGATTACAAGATTGATGTATGTCTTGCATGTAAGGAGTTGCATACTAAGTATTTATAAGATACTCAGAGATAAGATCAAAATATTTGTTATAGTTTTTTGTTTGTTTGCATTACCAAATGTTGTAATGGTTTCTATATAACTCAGTTACTTGACTAATTAATTGTAAAAGTTTTGGTTCTTTTTGAACCACTCTCTATAATCACTTGGTATTTGGATTGGAGAAATTATTTTTCTTTTCAATACTTAATATTGCTAATTGACAATCTAATAATAAATAAACACTCCCTCAGCTGGAGAATTACTGTCCTACAATATATATAAAGTTGAGTACAGTTCTATAGTACAATTATGAACTTTCCTGCTATAACTTAACATATGTCTTCCTGAAAACTTCACCTATAAAATTATGTTAAAAGTACATGACTGTCATGGTTTGAATTATGTCCTCCAAAAAATATGTATCAATTTGGCTAGGCCATGATTCCTGGTACTGTGTGATTTTCCTGTATGTTGTAAACCTGCCTCTATGATGTTAATAAGGGAGGATGGGTGGCAGTTGTGTTAGTAAGGCAAGACTGGATCTACAAGACTGGATTGTGTCCTGAGGCAATCTCTTGAGATATAAAAGACAGAGGTGAGCAGTGAGACAGGGGGACCTCATACCATCAAGAAAGCAGTGCCGGGAGCAGAGTGGGTCCTTTGGACCGGGGTCCCTGAGCAGAGAAGCTCCTAGTCCAGGGGAACGCTGATGAGAAGGCCAACAGAGAGAGAAAGACTTCCCCTGGAGCTGAGGCCCTGAATTTGAACTTTTAGCATACTTTGATTGTGAGGAAATAAACTTCTCTTCGTTAAAACCATCCACTTGTGGTATTTCTGTTATGGCAGCACTAGCTGACTAAGAGAATGACCAACAAGCATATGAAAAGATGCTCAATGTCATTAAGCATAAAACAAAACAAAACAACCTTGCTGCCACTGAGTCAATTCCGACACACAGTGACCCTATATGACAGAGTAGAACTGCTCCATAGTGGTGGATTTGAACTGCTGACCTTTTGGTTAGCAGTCATTGCTCTTAACCACTGTGCCACCAGGGCTTCTATTAAGCATTAGGGAAATACAAATCAAAACCAAAATGAGATATCACTTTAGCCCTACAAAGATGGCTATGATTAAAAAAAAAAGGGGGGGGAAGAACAGGTGTTGGTAAGGATGAGAAGAAATTGGAAACCTCATCCATTGCTGGTGGGATTGTGAAATGGTAGAGCTGCTGTGAAAAGTTTGGGATTCCTCAAAAGATTAATCATAGAATTATCATATGATACAGCACAGGAGCACAAACAGATGCTTGTTCACCAATGTTCATTGCAGCACTATTCACAATAGCCAAAAGATGAATGCTCATCAATAAAGAATGGATAAACAATATGTGGTACATACATCCAATGGAGTATTACTCTGTCATACACAGAAGTGAAGTTCTGACACATGCTACAACATGGAGGAAACTTGAAAACACTGCAGTGAATGAAATAATTCAGTCATAAAAGGACACATGTGATGATCCCACTTATATGAAATATCTAGAATAGGCAAACCTATTAAAGTTTATTAGTGGTTACCAGGATAGGAGAGAGGGGGAATGAGGGAGTCATTGCTTAGGGAGCACTGAGCTTGTATCATGGGTGATAGAAAAATTTGGAAATAGTGGTGATGGTTACATAGCTTAATGAATGTAATGTTATTAAATTGTATATATATAAATGTTTATTTCATTTAATTTTCTGTGCTAAGTCATTTTTCTTTATGTATTTTCATCTTTTTTGTTGTTGTTGATTTTGTATTTGCTGAGTCTTTGTATTTTTCTTGCTTTTTATTTTGATGTGGTTACCTTAATATTTACCCCTATGTTTCTAAGTTTACATCAGTCTTTTATTTCTTTATATTGCCTTGACTTCCTCTCCATATGAAAAATCTGTCTACATTTTTTAGTCCTTCTTTTTGTTTTAATGTTATCATCTTTTACATATTGACATCTCTGTTTCCCTATTTTCAGTGTTTTAGCCTTGATTTATTTTTGTGACTTCTCTATCTGAGTTGGTATCTGGTTACTCTGTCCTGTGTTCTAGTCTTGTGTTGTTATCTGATGTCATTGATTTTCTAACCAGAGGACTCCCTTTACTATTTCTTATAATTTTCATTTGGTTTTTGCAAATTCCCTAAACTTATGTTTATCTGGAAATGCCCTAATTTCACCGTCATATTTGAGAGACAGAGTTTTGCTGGATATGTAATTCTTTGCTGGCATTTTTTTTCCTTTAAGGCTTTATATATGTCATACCATTGCCTTCTTGCCTGTATGTTTTCTGCTGAGTAATCTGAGCTTATTTTTATTGACTCTCCTTTGTAGATGACTTTTTGTTTATCCCTAGCTGATCTTAAAAGTCTCTCTTTATCTCTGGTTTTGGCAAGTTTGATTATAATATGTCCTGGTGACTTTCTTTTGGGATATACCTTATGTGGGGTTTGATGAGCATCTTGGATAGATATTGTCTTATCTTTCATGATATCAAGGAAGTTTTCTGTCAACAAATCTTCAACAGTTTTCTCTGTATTTTCTATTATCCCCTCCTTCTGGTACTCCAGTCACTCGTAAGCTATTTCTGTTGATAGGGTGCCACATAATTCTTAGAGTTTCTTCATTTTTTAAAATTCTTTTATCTGATTTTTTCCTCAGATAAATTGGTGCCAAGTGCTTTATCTTCAATCTCACTAATTCTGACTTCTACTCCCTCAATTCTGCTCCTATGACTTCCTATTGAGCTGTCTAATTCTGAAATTTTATTGTTAATCTTCTGGATTTCTGATTGCTATCTCTCTATGGATTCTTGCAGCCTATTAAATTTGTCATTATGCTCTTGAATAACCTTCTTAAGTTCCTCTACTGCTTTGTCTGTATGTTCTTTGAATTTCTCTACATTTTGAGGAATTTCTTTCCTAATATCTTAAAGAGTTCTGTATATTAATGCTTTGCATTCCACCTCCAGTAGTTTTAAGAAATTCTCTTCCTCCAGAAAATTTATTATTTTGGAAGCTTGCTGAAGCCATCATGGTCTGCCTCTTTATGTGATTTGATACTGACTGTTGTGTCAGAGCCATCAATAAGTTATTGCATTTATTTATTTTATATTTGCTTACAGTGTCCTAGCTTCTTGTTTTGTTTCGTTTTGATATGCCCAAATAGGCTGCTTGTGTGAGCTGGTTTGATTATTGGCACCTTTGAAGCTCTAATATCCTGTCACCAGGTGGTTAGATCTGTTATTAAGTATGTGAGCCCAGAAGTCCATTAACTTTTCTTGTATTGATTCAGCTCAGGTGTCCAGGTAGTTGGTCACCAGTTGTGTGGTACAGGCTCTCACCTACAGTCCTAGACAGGCATGGGTGATTGATGCAGGCACAGGTAGGCAGTAGGGGATCACATGCTGAGCAAGGCCAGGGGCTGACGGCTGCCCCTGAGTGACTGAAAGGAAAGCGTGTCCCTGTTCCCTAAAGTGAGTAGGTAGGTGGGTTTTGCAGCTGGACTATGAGCACCCAATGCTGTTGGCTGTAAGGACTAGTGGGCACCACTTATTCTTGGGCCCCTGTCACAGGTGACTAGGTGGCATGGGTGGGGCCACCAGTCCTCAAGTCCCTGACGTGGGCAGGTGAGGAACGTGCTTAATGGGCAGAGCAGTGTTAAATGTCACAAAGCTGCTACTTCACAACTGAAACAGTTGAAGTTAGATTTCAGGTATATACTGTGGTAGTGAGGGCCTATGCTGTTGAAATGGGTCCATACAAGTCTATGCAGGGGTGAAAGGCATTCAAAGTCCATGGACCCATTATGCTTGTACCTGGGCAGAGGGAGTTGTGCCAACCCTGAGTTCCTCACTTAGGGGAGCTGATAGCTTATTTTTTCCCTGTTTGTTAATTTGTGTCCTCTCCAAGGCCAGGAGAATGGCTCAGGGCATGTGACAGGTCCTACTTCTGGCCCAGGGGACTCGACAGTCTCTGAAACCGGCCTGGGACCCAGTGCAGAGCGTGGAGGGGAGAGAGAAATGGGAGAGAGGTTTTTCCTAAATGCTTCTTTTTTTTTTTTCCCTTGCTGTAGGCCACACACAAATACTTATCTTTAGCTGCTTGAGTGCTCCTTTTCACTGGTTCTGGATGGTCGACTAGACTCTCTGCCACTGGGCCTCTCGCAACATGGAAAATGCCTCCCAAATGCCACTGCTCGCCTCACTGCTTATAGGAGCTGACTAGCCTGAAGGGCTCCGGCTCTCACCTGCTCAGGTCTGGCAACTCCTCGCTACTTCCAAACTGTCTCTCCCTCTCTCCACCACTCAGTCTGATTCCTCAATGTTGCCTTTGATGTTCAGGCCTCCTAGACTGTCATATACAATTGATTCACTTGTTTTTTGAGTCTTTGTTATAAGAGGGACTGCAAGAAGTGTCTGAGTACTCTGCCATCTTGGCCCCTCCCATACATATAAAAATATTGAAGTGGCAAATATTTTGTGTGATTATGTATATATAACTAAACTAGAGCGTTTTTGAAAATGAAAAAGTACATTGTTAATAATTATGCCAGGCACAAAAAGCATAAACCAGGACTATCAGGGCCCGTCTACAACTTATAATAACCTCATTTATAGGAAAACAAAGTGAAGGCAACTGTACTCAGGATATAATGCAAGTTTTTACTAAAGCATAAGATAAGCACTGATTGGTCCTTGGGAAACATAACTTGGACCACTTAGTTAAGCAGCTCAGCACAGATGGAGCCTACCACACGGATATTAAATAAGCATGATGGCAACAATAGAGAAGTCGTAACAGCAGTTTACTTAGAGTCAAAACTACTCAGCTGCAGTGAAGATGGAGATAAAGTAGGCCTCTGGATCTATGAAGCTGTCATTAAGGTCAGCACAGCAGGCTGCACAACCTTTCAGCAGCCAAGAGTTGCTCATGGCTGAGGGTACGTCTCCCTGTGGGAGAAACCTCAGAGATAGGTAGTAATTATTAATTTTGTTAAAATATAGGCAAAAGGGGTTCTGGCTGCAGTAAAACACATTGCCTTTTCCTGCTGGAAATTTTAACCCTGCTTCCTTTATATTGCTTTTCTTAAGAAAGATAGCAAAAGAATGAATGTGATTTCTATTTTACTGACATTATTTCCTTGTTTTACTATTATGTGTGAGAATTCATGTTATAGAAACATACACTGCAATGCAATAAGCTGTTCTTTATTTTCCTACAACTCCAAATAAAATAATATATTGAATTAACTCTTTTTTTAATTAGATAATTGTAGTCTCACATGCAGTTGTAAGAAATAATTGATTTTACAAAACAGATTGTAAGAAAAATTGTAAGAAAGTTTTCTTGTACACCTTGCTCTGTTTGCTGCGAATAATAACATTTTGTAAAATATCATAACTAGAATAATATCATAACCAGGATATTGACAATGATACAATCTGCCAATCTTATTCACATTTCCCTAGTTTTAGTTGTATTCATTTGTGCCTGTGCATTAGTTTCTATATAATTTTATTCTATTTGTAATACCTGTATTTTCCATTGCAGTCAAGATACAACTTCAACACCTCAAGAATCATTCTTGTTGCCCTATAACCACATACACCTCCTTGGTCCCTTGGCCCTAACACCTGCCAACACATCTGTTTTCCATTTCCAAAATTTTGTAATTTCAAAAATAGTATAGACATGTAGTCCTGATTTACGACGTATTCGAGTTACAATGACTCAACAGCACTTACAACTCTTTTTTTTTTGGACGTCTTTTCATTAGTAATATGTACTACCTACAACGTTGCAGCATGTAAAAAGATCATACAGACAACTCTCACTAATTTTCTGACTAGAAATTCCATCCCCATTCCCAGGGAATCCAGATGATTCAGAAACTTCCACAAATGGAGTTATTTCTGCAACTGACAAAATGCCAACATTGTCCATTTTTTTATGGTTGTGTGTATTTTTTAATGTAACACTTATTGTCATTGAGTCAATTCTGACTCACAGCAACCCTATAGGACAGAGTAGAACTGCCTCATAGAGTTTCTAAGGAGTGGCTGGTGGAGTCCAACTGCTGACCTTTCGGTTAGCAGCCGTAGCCCTTAACCACTGTACCACCAGGGTTCAATTTTTTATGTATGCATGTATTAAAATTTATCTGTACATTTACTTGTAATATTTCCAGCCCCCAAAGACAAATAAAGATTGGATTTATAAGGATTCTGATAATAAAATGTAATAATAATGAGAACAACAACAAAAATGAGGTATTCGACTTTCGACTTCTGTTAGAATCGACTTACAATGGAGTCAGTGGAACAGAACTCCTTTGTAAGTCAGGGACTACTTGTAAATGGAATCATACAGTGTGTAAGCTCTTAGAATTGACCTTTTTTTTTTTCCTCAGTATAATTTCCTGGAAATTTATTCAAATTGTTGTGTATATCAATAGTTTTTGTTTGTTTGTTTTGCTGACTAGTATTCCAAGGTATGGATGCAACACAGTTTGCTTAACCATTCACCTGTTGAAAGATACCTGGACTAATTCCAGGTTTTGGTGATTGGAAATAAAGTTGGTATAAACATTCATGTATGGGATTTGTCTGAACATAACTTTTCATTTATCTTCTGATTAATGCTCAAAAATACAATTACTGGATTATACTATAATCATATATATAGAAACTGTCAAATTATTTTCCAAAGTAGTTGTACCATTTCACCTCCCCATAAGTAATATATGAATGATCCAGTTTCTCTGCTTCCTTTTCACTATTTGATATTGTCACTAGTCTCTTTCACTATTTGATATGTTTTCCTTTATCTACAAAGCATCTTCCTTAGATTTTGATAATAATTGCATTAGAAATATATTGGTATTTCTACTATGTTGAATCTTTCAATGCAGGATTTTGTAATTTTCAGCATACAGAATCTTAATGTTCTGTTATGTATATTCTTAAGTATTTTATTTGGAGTGATTATAAATGGTATTGTATTTTTTATTTCATTGTCCCAATGTTCAGTGTTAGTCTGTAAGAAGTGATTGAGTGTGTGTGTGTGTATGTGTGTGTGTGTGTGTGTGTGAGTGTGTTTTGATCTTGTATCTTCGGACTTAATTGAACTCACTTATTAATTCTAGGAGTTTTATTGTAGATTCCTTGGAATTTTCTACATAGATAATTTTATCATTTAAAAATAGGGACAGTTTCTTTCTTTCCAAGGTATATACCCTTATTTCCTTTTCTTGTCTTATTATAGAGGCAGAAACTTCTATATTTAATGGGTGGTGAGAGAAGGCATCTGTCTTCATTATCTAGTGCTACTGTAAGAGAAATACCACATGTGTCCAGCTTTAACAAAGAGAACTTTCTTCTCTCACAGTCTAGGATGCTAGAAGTTCGAATTCATGGTGCCAACTCCAGCAGAAGGCTTTCTTTCTCAGTTGACTCTGGGGGAAGGTCCTTTTCATCAATCTTCCCCAGTCAAGGAGTTTCTCAGTGCAGGAACCCCAGGTCCAAAAGATATGCTATTCTCCTGGCTCTTGTTTCTTGGTAGTCTGAGTTCCACCTGTCTCTCTGCTTGCTTCTCTTTTATATCTCAAAAGAGATTGATTTAAGACAAAATCTAATCTTGTAGATTGAGTCCTGCCTCATTAACATAACTGCCTCTAATCCTACCTCGTTAATATAGTGGTAGGGTTTACAACACAGAGGAAAATTATATCAGATGACAAAATATTGGCCAATCACACAATCCTGGGAATCATGGCCTAGAAAAGTCGACACATATTTTTGGGGAACATAATTCAATCCAAGACAGCATCCTTGCTTTGTTTCCAATCTTAGGGGAAAAGATTCTGAACTTCACCATTAAGTATGATATGAATTGTAGGTTTCTGTTAGATGCTATTTATCAAGTTGAGATAATTCCCCTCTATTCCTGAATTGCAGTGAGTTTTTCTCATAAAGGATGTGGCACTTGTCCTGTGCATTTTTTATGCATCAATAAATACGATAATAGATTGCTATGGTGAGTTAAATTGATTGAGTTTTGAATGCTGAGCCAGACTTCCATATCTGGAATAAATACCATTTGGTCATGATACATAATTCTTTTCATACATTTTTTGAGTGCATTTTGAAAAAAAAAATTTTTAAGACATTGTCTCTAAGTTGATGTGAGACATTTCATCTGTAATTTTGTTTATTTATTTTTGGTTAATGTCTTAGTGTGCTTTTGAGGTCATAAAATGAGTTGCACAGTGCTTTCTCTTCTTCTATTTTTCTGGAAGAGATTGTATAAAATTGGTGTTAGTTATTTGATAAGCATTTGGTGAAATTGTGCTGTGAAACCATCTGGGCTTGGAGATTTCTTTTTCAGAAGTTTTAAAATTCTGAACTCAATGTTTTGTTGGTCATAGGTCTATTCATATTATTAATTTAATATTGGTTGAGATTTGGTAGTTCATGGTTTTTGAGTGGCTGGTCCATTTCTTCTAAGTTTTCAAGTTTATAAAGAAAAACTTAGTTGTAGGATGCCACTATTACCTTTTTAATGGCTCCAGAATATACCCTGTTTATTTCTGATGTTGGAGATTTGTGTCTTCAATTTTTTAATTTTCATCCTTTTTGCTAGAGGTTTATAAATTTTATTTATTTATTTATTTTTTAAGAATCAGCTTTGTATTTCATTTATATTCTATATTTCTTTCGTATTATCAATTCCATTGAATTCGGTTTTTATTCTTTCCTTTCTTTGAATTTATTTGCTCTTCTTTTTTTAGTTTTTTGAGGTAGAAACTTAGATTATTGATTTTAGGTCTCATTGTTAATGTAAGCATTTAGTACTATAAATTTCACCGTCAGCCCTGCTTTAGCTGCATCCCAAAAGTTTTGAAATGTTTCCTCTTTTCATTCGTTTTTTTGCATTTTTAATTTCCTTAAGACATCCTCATTGACTCAGATTTTCTAGAAAAGAATTATTTTATTTCCACGTTTAGAAAAATATTACTGTTGTCTCTTTATAATTGATTTCTAGTTTTATTGTATTGTGGTTAGAGAGCACTATATGACTTCAGTTCTTTTAGATGTGCCAAAATTTGTTTTGTGTTTTATGAATATTCCATAAATGCTTGAAAAATGAATATTTTCCTTTTTTTGGATGAATTAATTGTTGGATGACATTTATGTTCTGTAAATGTCAATCAGATCTTATTTGTTGACTGCCATATTCAGATCATCTATACCCTTGCTGAATTTCTGTATAATAGATCTATCAGTTATGGTGAGGGGGCTGTTGAAGTTCCCAGCTATAATTACGGACTTTTCTATATCTTATTTTAGTTCTATTAGTTTTCATTTCATGTGTTTTGAGGTTCTGTTATTCCTTAAGACTTCCTGGTGAATCCAACCTATTATAATTATATAATGCTTCTGTTTATCACTTATAATTATCTTTGCTCTGAAATCTACTTTATCATTATTTTTTAAAGATTTAATATTTTAAATTTTTTAATTAAAGAAATTGTCTAAGCTCCAGTTTACCTTTCCATTGGTTGCTTTTAATATGTGTGTTTCCCTAAACATTCATCCTGATCTCTAAATTATCTATAGATATAAAACAAAGTTTATTTACTCATTAAATCTTACTTTTAAGGTGTAATGCTGCAAGACCTATTGATTTACCTGATATCTCATTCTGACTTCTCATTCTCTTCTAATTTTTTTACATTTAAACTCAGGAGAGGAACAAAAGAGGAAATTGCATCAAATAATTTTTTTTTTTTTTAAATCTCTTCTCAGCCCCCAAGTTATTCTAGAATTGGTAAAGAATGACAAAGGTCTGCTACCCTTTTTAAGATTTAATTTTGAACTTGTTTCCTGGATATACTGAATATACTCAGAAAAAGTTGAAGAGGAGCTATGAAAGATAAAATTGAACAGTGACTTTCCATTTTCTTCTGGTTTGAATCTTTTAGATGTAGAAATGATTTGTGCAGTTTCATTATATTAGCATATACCAAAAAAACAACAACAACAACAACAAAAAACATTGCTGTCTGGTCAGTTCCGACTCATAGCGACCCTATAAGACAGAATAGAACTGCCCCATAGGGTTACCAAGGAGCACCTGGTAGATTTAAACTGCCGACGTTTTGGTTAGCAGCTGTAGCTCTTAACCACTATACCACCAGGGTTTCCGTATTAGCATATAGTACACTCCTATTCTGTAAATCATTCATAAAATGCATATTATATGTCAAAGCTAAAAAAAGTGTAAACTAATGAGAGTTTTTATCATTTAAGTATCTGATTCACTCCAGCATCACATATTCTTAGATGATTTTTTATGTTTAAATTCAGTGTACCAATGAAATGCAGCATAGTATAAAAACAGTTTTGTTTACTAAACCTCTTAAATTGCCACCACATTCTTTGTTTACTTAGTATTTTTCTAAAAGCTACAATCACTTAAAACTTGTCATATTGAGAATTCTGTTTTTATTGTTTTTTTTTTCCTTTAGAAGAGCCTTTAAAATAGTGCTATAAAAAGTTTTATGCTGTTAACTAATACAAGTGCATTTATAAGGATCAATGTCTGTCTTGAAATCAGTACGCAACTTTTTGTGATCCCCTTTCAAGTTTAATAAAACTACTCAAAAACTGTAAATATCAGAAGACAAGAAGTTCTCAACTTCTTTGTGATATATGAAAGTGGTTGAAGTATTTCAAAGGCCCTTTTAGAACTTAATGTTTAGGGAGGAGGTAACAGCTACACTACAGAACTAAATGAAGATCTTAGTGAAAAGCAAAAGAAGGTTAAACAATTTCATAAGTAATATAGGTGTTCGCAGTACGTTTATTGATGATTTACATCTTGAAGTATAGTACCATGTGCTTATATTTTTGGTAGTAAGGTACTAACTCATCATAAAACAGAGTGTGACTTCTGAATATAAAATACCTTCCTCATAAAATAATGTCCTGAATTTTAGATGAGAATTTTTTCATTATAAATGTACTGTGCAAAGCATTCTGACAAATATCATAATAAATTCTTCAGATTTCACTCCGATGTATAATATATAACAATGAGGAATAGAACCACATGCATAAAAAAAAAAGAAATATTAATCTTATGTTGTACTTTTACTTAATCTCTCTTAACATCTATAGATACAGGTTTTCTACCTTCAACCAAACACATTAGGTATAAAATTACTGTCTTACTACTGCACTTTAGAATTTTTCTTTTAAAAGACCACTCTCCCTTAAATATCTGAAATAAAATATCTTTAGAATACTACTTTATTTTTCTTATTGAAGAAGTCATATTTCATTAATTTTCTTACTTTATGAAATGTTAAAATCTCAGTATCTACTTAAAGTGTAAAATAGAGTTGTATAGAAAAGTACCCTCATGGATTTGAAAATCATGGAAATATCATTAGTTTTTTATAATAATAACCAAAAATAAATTTAAATGTATATTCTAATGATTTATGCCACAAGTAATAATTATGATAATGATATACAAGTAAAAAGGTTTTAAAATTTGTATATGTCTATTTTATCTTTAAAATCACATTAATAAATATCAAATTGTTTTGAATATTTAAAATATATTATTAGACTATCTTTCATGTTTTTATAGTTTCATTTACTACACAAAAGTTATACTTCTCAATTATTTGTATGAGTAACTTTCAACTAGAACTGTCCAAGTAAATCCCATAATTTGTAATATATTTACTAAAACGAAAGAAAATTGCTAGATAGGAAGACATGCGGACAATGAAGCAAAAATCAACATTTCTTAGTAATTTTTCAAAAGAAACAATTTAAAAGGTTTATGGAAAATTATCTGAAGTGATAAATTGTGCCTGCAAAAAAAAAATTCACTTTATACGTAATGTGATTAACATAAATTTTGTTCTAAATTTCTCACTAATCATGCATACCTATGTCAATATGAACAAAAAGCACAAAGAGACAGCCTCTTAAGAGATTTTCTTGCTTTCAATTTTATCCTCATTTCAATCATCCTCATAATTACCATCAAAGTTTTCTTCTTAAGGTACAAGTTTGAACATAATCCTGCCCTTTTGAGCCTGCTTGAGGGCACTTCATTCTTTCCATTTGTAGGTGCAAGTTCAGAAGGATGACCTGCGAAGCACCCTTTCATAACTCAGTTGTTCAACCTTTCAGAACCACTTTTTGTTATCCTGTTACATTTTCTAACGATATCATAATGTTTGAAAAACCTTTATTATCTTACCTTCTCCTCAACATTTTTCTTACACTTTCCCCTCACTGCTCAATAAGTACACACCCAAGTGTGTGCATAGGCCCACCGCATTCAACCATATTCTCATAGCAACACAGATTTGTCTTTGCAATTCTTACTGCCTGGAATGTCTCCCTTATCTTTGAATATCTCTTTTTCAGTATGTTTTTTTCAATGCTCTTTAAATCTCAAATAGATAATTCTCCTCTAGGAAACCTTGCTTACTGTTCTAAATAGTGGTAAGTTCATATCTTTCCTACCTCAATAAATGTGTGTTTATACGATCTTGTTTCTTGGCAAGCTGTATATCGCTCCAATAATTGTCCATATCTATTCGTAATACAATTGTGTATTTACTGTTTCTTCTTACTGAATAGAATAATGAGTATTTTAAACGTAGTTATTACATGTTATTTATCTTTCTAGCACTAGTTATTAACTCAATGTTTGACAGTAGTAAATATTTTTAGAAGTGAATTAAAAATAACTGACAATTATATGAAAAGTGATCTTTTTTCTTGAAATATATGTTCACTTAGTTTAATCTGGGCTTAGTATTTATGTTTCCTTACTTATTTCATCTCCTTATATGGTAGGCATATTCAGTCAAGACAAGTTTATTTACGTTACAGAATTAAGTAATCCCCAAATCTCAATATCTAAAGCCAGTTAAGGCTTATTTCTTGTTCACATCAGTCGATAGTTGTCTGATTCATGTTGTTTTTCCTTCAGCTCACAGGCTGACAGGACCAATAAGGTGGGGGCATCACCAATAATTCATGGAACAGCTTGTAAAGCTTCTGACCAGAATTGGCACACCAGACTACCACTCACATTTCATTGGCTAAAAAAATTCACATGAACATGCTTAAATATAAAAGCAGAGAAGTGCCATCCTGTCACGTGTTCAAACGGAAAAATAATACCTTCACTTTTTTCAATTAATTTCTATTAGTGCGTACTTTTAAAACTGCCTCTTTTCAACAATTTGTCTCTTTTGCTGTTAAGTCTCAACATAGGGCTAATTTTTTTCAAACATTTGCAAAGATTGTTCATTACTAACATTAATTTTCATTTCTTTAAAATTTATTTTAAAATATTCTGTATTGTACAAGAATAAGAAATATTAGAAAAAATTAAATTGTGACTGAAGTGTGTACTTTTTAGATGTCTTTGTTTGTCACCTCACAATTTTTAACCTAAATCTGGAGAAATAACAACTACCCCCAATAATTTGATTAAAAGTAACATCAGTATAATTGATCAAGATAGAGAGGTAATATGCTATCATGGAAAATGACATTTTAAAATAAGAAACAGGACATGGAAATAAGCATTGCACCTGATAATGGAAGTCCCTTGGGTATGTTATTTAACTTTTCACGATGTCATATTATGATGTTTCTAATAAGAGTGTTGGATTAAATGATATCTATGGTTCTCTAGCTCTAACATTCTGATTTATGAGCATGAGTAATGAAGATGTATTATATAGTTGTAACTTACTCTTACCTGTTCTGTTTATAAATTACTCAGACATTGAATTCTCAGTATCCCCAAGTCTGCTAACTTGTATCTTTCATTGACTAATTAGACAGATGAAACCAAAATAGATTAGCAAAAATGTACTTTTTCATCATCTGCAATTGCCAGGAAAACATGTTATCTGAGAGTACTAGCTCTTCTCATATTAACTTTTAAAAATATTTATTAATCAGGAGGATGAGCATTGGATAGTTATTTTATAAATAAAATCTAAATAATATGATCTGTAAATAATTACCATAAATTTTACATAGCTTTATATTCTTACTCCTACTAAGAATTCATTGTACTAAATGTGTCCATTAGGCGCAGTGAGATGAATATGCAAATAAATTTTATTCAATAATTTTTTCTTTCAACATGATCTAAATAATAAACTAAGGGATCATGATAGATTAAATTTAACATCAAGAGTGGGAAGGAATGATTTTTTTAATCATGCATTTTTTGCATAACAGATAAAGTTTAATTAGGAAAAAATCAAGAGTTATTATTCATCAAAGAAGTTTGAAAGGCATATAGCAAAATTTAATATGAATGTATTTTTCAGAAATTTCACTATGAAAACTTATATTGTTGAATATTTTGTTTTAGAGTGAATTATTGAGTCAATGTTTTATGTTATGTTGCCTTACATTTATTCCATATATTTACATTAAACAGTTTTATTTAAAAAATCCAAATATTAAGTTTATTCATCAATGTTTATAAGCCTATTTGGGAATTCTATGTTTTCCCTAGGTAAGTTTTTCTTCATATTCAGTACATTAAGTAGTTAGTGGCTTTTTCTTCCAAAGTTCCTACTACGTTAATTTATCTTCCTTTACTTCCATATCCCCGCATATTTCATCGTGTCAGAAGATCATTATTTTAACCAATATTGTAAGTAGGATCTGGAATTTTGTATCAAAATCTTTGTGACCCAATATTTAGTACTATACTTTAATTGCTTTGCCTGTTTTGTTGGAGGTTTACACGTATAATTGCCTTGGTTTTTTAAGTCACAATTTAATATTTAAAATAAACTTTTAATATTTTGATGAAGACTGATATTATACTGGAATGAAATTATACTGGAATGATATTATACTGGAAGTTCTCTATAATTTCTAGACTAAATACTCTTTCTCTCTGTTCCCAGTGCACCCTTTTATTTACTCAATATAACTACATTAATACATAATATATAACATATACACATACAACACATACAATTTGATAAAATTACCTATTGCCAAATTTTTCTAGCAAAAATTTCAAGTTATCAACCAGTATTTAACATTCAACTCTGTTCCGTAGGACCTAGAAGAAGTCTATTATAATTGTCAAAACTATGAGAGTAAAAAATTACCGATTTTAAAGCTGGAGGATCAGGGTAAGTGAGAATTACTATAGGAATTCTGACTCTTTTTTATCAGAATGTATGTGTTGCAGGGGTGGTGAAGTCAGTTACTTATTGATTGAATTAGAAAAAAATGTGCAGTGGAAGAACTAAAAATAAAATATAATAAAATTTAGAAATAGAGGTGAAATTAATGAAAAAATATTTAAGGAGATAGAGGAACTAGGTATTAAAACATGGTATGTATTTATATAAATTAAAACTATTTAGTAGTTGTCATGGATTGAATTATGTCCCCCAAAATATCTGTCAACTTGGCTAGGTCATGATTGTATGATTGCCTACCATTTTGTCATCTGATGTGATTTTCCTATGTGTTGTAAATCCTATCACTATGATGTAATAAGATGGATTACTGACAGTTATATTGATGAGATCTACAAGATTAGATAGTGTTTTAAGCTAATCTCTTTTGATATATAAAAGAGAGAAGTGAGCAGAGAGACAGGGGAACCTCATACCACCAAGAAAGCAGTGCCAGGAGCACAGCACATCCTTTGGACCCTGAGGTTCCTGCACAGAGAAGCTCCTAGACTAGGGAAAGATTGATGACATGGGCCTTCTTCCAGAGCTGACAGGGAGAGCCTTCTCCTGGAGATGATGCCCTGAATTTGGACTTGTAGTCTACTAGACTGTGAAAGAATAAATTTCTCTTTGTTAAAGCCATGCACTTGTGGTATTTCTGTTATAGCAGCCCTAGATAACCAAGACAGAATTTGGTACTGACAGTAGGGTGCTGCTCTAACAGATACCTAAAATGTGGAAGCAGTTTTGAAACTGAATGGATAGAGGACTGACAGCAGCACAAGATCGGCAACAGCAGAGGACTGGCAGTAGCAGAGGACGAGAAGTAGCAGAACCTGGAGATCAGTGCGAGATGGTGCTGGAGCCAATCCATGGAGTGAGAGAGCTGAGGGCCTGTACTCAGGAGGCTTCCTGAGGAAGTGGGGTGCCTCTGGGCACTTATCGGTTGAGCTAGGCTTGCCAACCCACAGAGGGAGAGAGCTGAGTGCCTTCTGGCCAAAGTTTACTGGTAGAGTGGTGTGCCTCCAGGCACTTATTGGTGGAGCTACAGAGCTTTGGAACACTTGCCTCAGCAGAGCAGTTGTGGGTGTGAGGACTGAGGAGCTGAAAGGCCAAGAATCTAGGAAGCAGAAGATGAAGAAACAAGGAACACAGGAAGCCGAGATGCCTCCATCTCAAAAGGTATGGCTAGGACCTCTGGGGTTTCAAAAGGTGGAGCCATGGCCTCTGGTGTTTCTAAGGGTGGAGTCGCCACTCAGATGGGCTAGGAGAATGGTGCACCTAAAGCCCAGGGAGCAGAGTTGCCTTCCCAGTGGGCCTGGAATGCGGAGCTAAAGCCCAGGGCCAAGGGCCTCCACTCAGAATCCGGAGACTGTGGCCAATATCTAGAGTCTAGAAGGTAGGGCTATTGTGTAAGTGATCTCAGAGAACAGAAGATTATTTTCAAGTTTGAGGGCTAATGTAATGTGTTCTGCTAACTTGCTTGGTGCCTGTTATGCCTTCTTTCCCTTCAATTTCTCCCGTTTGTAATGGAAATGTCTAGCTTGTACCTGCCTGTTGCACCATTGTACCTCTGGAAGCAGATAACATGTATTCTAGATTTCATAGATGAAAAGAAATTTTGGATTTTGGACTCTGAGTTCATTGAAGACTTTTGCTATGATATGATGGGGTGAATATGTTGGATTGAATGGGTGGAATGTCATGGATTGAATTGTGTCCCCCAAAATTATCTGTCAACTTGGCTGGGTCATGATTCCCAGTATTGTATGATTGTGTACCATTTTGTCATCTGATGTGATTTCTCTATGTTCTGTAAATCCTATCACTATGACATAATAAGATGGATTAGTGGCAGTTACATTGATGAGATCTGCAAGATTAGGCAGTGTCTTAAGCAAATCTCTTTTGAGATATAAAAGAGAGAACTGAGCAGAAAGACAGGGGAACATCATACCACCAAGAAAGCACTGCCAGGAGCAGAGATTGTCCTTTGGACCCTGACGTTTTGCATGGAGAAGCACCTAGACAAGAGAAGATTGATGACACTGACCTTCCTCCAGGGCCCTTAGAGAAAACCTTCCCCTGCAACTGACGCCCTGAATTTGGACATTCAGCCATCCACTTGTGGTATTTCTGTTATAGCAGCACTAGATAACCAAGATAGTGTAAAGTATGTTTACACAAAAACAGGGACTACAATTGAAAAAAGCAGTACATATATACTCCCTTGCTCAATGCTATGTTAACTCTCCTGTTCTCTGTTACATTATAGTCCATAGTGACTTCAGTTATATTGATATTTGGCAGAACATCATGCTGGCCTAATGTAGTGAACACATCATGCTAATTAACTCGATGTTCAGGAATCTAAAAGTTATTCTAGATATGTAGGAAGACACATGCTGTCAAGTGGGCAGGAAATAAAATTTATGAACATTCAGGGATCCCAGGGATCCACAAATTTGGCATTTTTTTAGGTATTTAATGATCTGACATATTCTGGATCATCCCCTATACAATAAAGAATAAAGTGATGTTGCTTGCACCACTAAAAAGAAAAACAATATAAGTTATATTACTAGAGGAGCCATTGTTATTTGGGAGTCTGCATATATTGTTTTGGGTAATACATCTCCATTCCATTCATTAGGCTGACAGTTTTGATTTGATCCCAGAGCAAGAGAGAGCTTTAGAGTAAGTCCAGGCTGTGAAGTGTGTTGCAGTCTGTCATGCAGGTCAGGCTATAAGGCCCAGCAGCTCCATTGACAATAAAATTACGTGTGATTGATAGAGATGCTGTGTGAAGTCTCTGGTGATCACCAACTGAAAAGCTGCAGATACTTAGGTTTCTGAAACAAGGCTGCACCTTCTGCAGGAAAGAATTACTCACTACTTGAGATATAGCTCCTGGTGTACTATGCAGTCTAGAAGAGGTGGAGTATCAGGCAATGGGATACCAAGATCTCTGGAGACATGTGCATTCTCATAAGATCACATAGGTGAAACAAAAAATTCATCTTATAATATGAATGATGCTTTTTTTATCAGGCCCAAACAAGTCCAGAGAATAACAAATATTTGGCCCAACTCTGGCCCTTACGTCTGTTGTATTGATGCCTCAGCTTGCACTGATTTCCTCATAAGTGATTTCTAGGAACAGATGATGGAGTTAAAAAATAAAGAAAGAACAGATTAACCTCTGGGTGTGCTTAATATGTTATGTGAGCCAAAAATAACATTTTAACATATGTTATATATATTTTAACATATTTTAATATAACATAACATACAGTTGGAAATTCACTGCACTACAGCTCCAGACGTGGGGATTCTGCCAGACATCAGTAAGGTAAAACTCTCTTACTGAACGAAGATTTGACCAGTAAGTTTTTACTTTGTAGGAATAAAGATACGGTTTGACATAGGATATCTAGGGACTTCTAGACACTAGTCATGCAAATGGTTAAGTGCTCAACTGCTAGTCAAATGTTAGCAGTTAAAACTCAACAAAAGGCTACTCAGAAGACTAGCTTGGTAATCTGCTTCTGAAAGATCACAACCTTGAAAACTCTACAGAGCACAGTTTTACTCTGATATACATGACATACCATTAAGTCAGAATGCACTCTATGGCAACTGACAACAATAAAGTCAGTTGTGAATGGCTTGGCTGAATGCATTAGACATCAGCAGTAGAGACAGAAGCTGAGATTTTGTATTGGATCATTCTTGAAGAAACTAGCCGATTATATGATGATACATTGAACACTTTAGACTACTTCAATCCTGGAAGCAGTAGAAATTTATCATTACTAAAATTGACCCCTACTGTAGATAATGGATATTATTTTCTTTCCCTATTTCTATAAGGCCACTTCCCTAAGAAGACTTTGAGAAGGCTTGATTACTGACATCAACTAACAATGCTTTAAACCATAAAAGAAAAACCCAAACCCGTTGCCGTCAAGTAAATTCTGACTCATAGCGACCCATTTTATTGCTAGAGCCCATTTTATTGCTAGGATAGTGTGACAATGCACACAAAACCACATTCTTAACATGTGCTGCAGTACTGGAAGTAGCTGGAGTAACACAATTGTCAAGTAAGGGGCTAGTGGGGTTGAGATACTATTGTAATCTTGGTTGAGATATGGTGAGGCTAGACACAGATCAAGAGACCAGAAGGATCTAAAGACTTTCATACTCACGGTTCCCTGGGGAGAATCCAACCAGCCATCCAGGGTCACTCAGGGGAAGTACTGGGCTGGTGATGAGGCAGAAAGAGAGGAGAATTGTGGGCATATGTTATTTTCATGGTGTTCATGGGAAGGAGAGGGTGAGGCAAGGTGAGCAGGCTTATGATAAACCAACCAGTTATGAAAGTGATGCCCCCTAAAACCCAGATTTACTGCAACTGTTAAAGCTTACAGCTTGAGGCTATCTAAGATTTTCATATATTTGAGGGTGAACAACGTTTACTTAGGGGCAGTGGGTAGCCATCTTGTGGATGTTAAAGAATCCTTTTTTAGAAATTAAAGACATGGTTAATGTAGACATATTTCTTTAGGCTGGGGTTCATGTGCTGAACTAGGGGCAAACCAAGATACTGAGACAGGTCCTCAATAAATAAGATCCAAGTATCTGGGAGGTAGACAGTGAAGATAAGAGTGATCTCTTTCACTATTATTCTCCATGACCCATTTTCAGAATGTTTACTTCCTGTCACTACAAATTAAGGTTATGCTGGAGAGGAGTTTCTGGTTTTCAAGGATAAGAAACACTTCCAATTGTGAGCACAGCACTCTCCCAACTGAACCTGAAGTTATGATTATCATCTAGTCACTTTGGACTTCTTGTGCTGGTGGGCTAACACACAAAGAAAGGAATTAATATGTTAGTCAGGGTAGTTGATCTTAATTGTCACAAGGAGCCTAAGTATATACAATTAAATGTATATGAAGTTCAGCCCCAGACATCACACCATAGTTTCTCCAATGATTTATTTGTTTGAGTCTTGTAATCTAGTAGATTTCTCAAAAATGGTTTGAAGTAATTGTATGGGTTTTTGAATATTCATTACTGGCCATGTACTTTATACTTGAAAATCAATTCAGCTGGGTATAAAATCCTTGGCTCACTATTTTTCTTTTCCTGCTCAATTCAAATATGTTGCTACACTGTCTTCCGTTATTAAGTATTATTGTTGAGAATTTTGATACCCTATTTGGTTTTTCTCTCAACTAATGACTGTTTTTCTTGAATGTCCAAATATTTTTTTCTCTTTTCCTAATGCATTATTTAGTAGGATTATTATGTATTAGACTGTGTCTCATTTTTTATTGCTCTGGAAATCTTAGCAGGTACATAGTATGCCTTATGAATATAGGTCTATTTCAATGGTTCAATCTGGTGGTAGTTCTATTTAGAAAAATTTCCTTAAATATTATGTATGCATGTATGTATGTAGGAGTTCCTTGGTGGTGCAAATGGTTATGTGCTCAACTACTAGCGAATGTTTGGCAGTTCTAACTCCCCCAGAGGCATCTCACAAGAAAGCCTGGTGATCTGCTTCCAAAAGGTCACATCCTAGAAAACCCTATGAAGCACAGTTCTACATAAGTCACCGTGAGTTGAAATTGATTCAATGACAACTAACAACAACATGTATGTATGTATGTATATTTCCTAAGGTTACTGTAACAAAATATTACAGAGTGTGTTGTCTTAAAGAACAGAAATGCACGATCTCACAATTTCAGAACCCCGGAGTCTGAATTCACAGCATTGGCCAGGCCATGTTCTTTCTGATGGCTCTAAGAGAAGATTCTTTCTTACTGCTCTCAGCTTCTGTTAGCTGCAGGCATTCCGTTTCATAATCACATGACCATTTTTCCTCTCTCTCTCTTTCTCTGTAAATCTGCTCTTTTATAAGGACACCACTCAGATGGGATTAGGATCTACCCAACTCCAGTATGACATCACAATTACTTAACTGATAACACCTTCAAAGCTCTATTTACAAACACAGTCAAACTCATAGGTCCCAGAGGTTAGGAATTCAATATACTTTTTTTGGGAAGAAAATTTAGTTCATGAAAATATACATGTACGTATATAAGTATTTGTTTTTATTACTTTGGTTTACTTCTTTAGTGCTTCTATTGAAAAGCATGCTGGCTCTTCCTTGCTTGCTTCTATATCTTTTTTTTCTCTATCAGAATCATTTTCTGTTTTTATTTATGTTTAATTAATATATTTTCTCTTTTACTAACATTACTATAATTTCCATGGCATATTTATTCTAGTAGTCCTTCTAGTTTAGACTTCATTTCTGACTTTTCTTTTTCTTGAGTTCCCATATTTAGGCATAAAATTTCTGGCTTTGATATTTCTAATTGGTTTTGTTCTGTTGTGACTTATACACTTTTCTCTAATTCTTTCAGTTCATTTTGTAATACAGTTGGCCCTCTTTATCCACAGGTTTCACATCTGCAGTTTCAATCAACTGTGGATTGAAAATATTTGGAAGAAAAAGAAAGTTCCAAAAAGCAAAACTTGAAATTGATGGCTCTTATTTGTTTACAATATATTCCATCACATGAATAGACATATGCACACCCATGTTCATTGCAGCACACTACCAAAAAGATGGAAACAACCTAAGTGCCCATCAACAGATGAATGGATAAACAAACTATGGTACATACACACAATGGAGTACTATACAATCATGAAGAACAATGCTGACTCAGAGAAACATCTTACAACACAGATGAATCTGGAGGATGTTATGCTGAGTGAAATAAGTCAATCACAAAATGACAAATACTGTTATGAGACCACTATTATAAAAATTCATAAAAAGCTTTATACAGAGAAAGAAATAATCTTTGATGGTTATGAGGGAGGGGAGGGGTGGAGGGGGAAAACACTAACTAGACAATAATAGATAAGTGGTAACTTTGGTGAAATGTAAGACAGCACACAATACTGGGAACGTCAACACAACTTGACCAAAGCAAGGTCATAGAAACTTCATAGATACATCCAAACTCCCCGAGGGACTGAGCAACTGAGCTGAGGGCTGGGATAACGGTCTCAGGGCACATCTAGCTCCAATGGCATAACATAGTTTGTAAAGAAAATGTTCTACATCCTACTTTGGTGAGTAGCATCTGGGGTCTTAAAAGCTTGTGAGCAGCTATCTAAGATACTCCACTGGTCCCACCTCATCTAGAGCAAGGGAAAATGAAGAAAACCAAAGACAAAGGGAAAGATTAGCCCAAAGGACTAATGGATCACAACTACCACAGCCTCCACCAGACTGAGCCCAGCACAACTAGATGGTGCCTAGCTACCACCACCAACTGCTTGGACAGGGATCACAATAGAGGGACCCAGACAGAGCTGGAGAAAAATATAGAACAAAATTCTAACTCACACAAAAAAAGACCAAACTTACTGGTCTGACAGAGACTGGAAAAATTCTGTGAGTATGGTCCCTGGACACCCTTTTAACTCAGTACTGAAGTCTCTCCTGAGGCTCACCCTTCAGCCAAAGATTAGACAGGCCCATAAAACAAAACTAGACTAAATGTGCACACCAGCCCAGGTGCAAGGACAAGAAGGCAGGAGGGGACAGGAAAGCTGGTAATGGGGAATTCAAAGCCAAGAATGGGAAAGTGTTGATGTGTCATGGGGTTGGCAACCGATGTCACAAGACAAAATGTATATTAATTGTTTAATGAGAAACTAATTTGCTTTGTAAACCTTCATCTAAAGTACACTAATAATAATAATAATAATAATAATAATAAATAAAAAGTCTTCAGAAAAAGAAAATTTATACAAATAAAAAACAGATCAATGGTTTCCTGGGGCTGGAGATAGGAGTGGAAATCGGCTTCAAACCGACTACTCAACTCTATAAATTTACTAATAATCACTAAATTGTTAAAAAAGAAAAAGACATAACAGACATAACAAACAATTGTAATGTATGAACCTTGTTTGAACTTAAATCTAATAAACTAACTCTAAAAGGACATTTTGATACAAAGAAATTTGATTATGAACTAGATGATATAAAAAATTAATTTAAAAACTTGACATTGAACTACTGACATTGTATTGGGTATTGTAAGTCTAGAGATAATGTATATGGGAGGATGTGCATGGGTTATATGCATATATTACACTATTTTACATAATAGACTCGAGCATCTGCAGATTTTGGTACCTGTGGGGGTCTTGGAACCAATCTCCGGTGGATACCGAGGGATGACTGTATTAGCATATAGTTTCCCTCTGGTAATCTTTAGCTTTTTTCTTTTTCATTATGTATACTATTTAGTATGTTTTTTATATATTTTACTGAATTTTTTATATGGAGTTCCTTCACAATTTTTTATACTGCTCCTGTATAAAATAGTGTTTTTCATGTATTACCTTTTGGGGGAAAATTCCTGTGTTGAGGTTGAGAGTAAGCCAGGGTAACTTTAGTGGCTTTACTTCTTGAGGGCATTCTCCTCTCATTTTACTACAAAATATTTGGAACATTAGGTCTCCCTGTGCAACTATTTCTACAGAACTAAGATCACACTCTTTTAGACCCTTCGTATCTAAATGCTAAAATTTCCATTATTCCTTCTCTGCTTAATTTGAAAACTACTCTCAGCAGTTTTCTTTCTCAAGCTACTACTTTATCTACCCAGAACACTGTACTGTATTAGACCTGAGGTTGAATAATGCTGCATAGTGCACAAGTCTTTTTATCTAAGGATTTTCTGATTACTTTAGAGAACATAAATCATGACATTTACTTTGGGGACTTACTTGTATTACTCATTCATTTGACTGATTAACAAAGCAAACATCTATGTAGTAAATGCATCACGTTTAGAAAATAAAACAAGAAAAATTTCTACTGACATGTTTTTAAAAATTAAGGCTATTTGTTATTTATTAATGTGCAAGCCTTGCAAAAAAATTACTGTTGTCAGTAATTTGTCTTACCAACCACTTCAAGGGTTCACAATACTTTATTACCTGGTTTTGTTGAAGATGTTGCTCATGTTTTTTGTTTTCCTTTTTCATGCTTTATTACTTGTTCTGTTTTCATAGTGGGATCCCTATTAAATAATATTTAGAATTTTGCCAGAAATTGAAATTTTCTCAAGGAGTGGTCTAGAGATTTAGTAGAATTTCTAACATAGATATTATACTTTTGCTATATATCTTTCTGGAATATACAGTACTTTTGTATTTTTAGCAACACAGTTTATATTAACACTTAAGAAGCTTTTGTTTTGTTTTATTCTGGAAGTGGTTAATCCAATGACAATAATAAACACTTCTCTTGATTGACTTAACCAGAATTAACAGAAATTAAACTTGTCCCTTGAAGTATAAAGTTTTTTGGGTAAATTAAGTGGTGTAGACAGTTAAGCACTAAACTATTAACCAAAGGGTGGTGGTTGCAACCCATCCAGGGGTGCCTTGGAAAAAAGACCTGGCGATCTACTTCTGAAAGGTTACAGTGTTGAAAATGCAGTAGAGTATAGTTCTACTCTGGAACACATAGGGTCACCATGAGTCAGAATCCACTCGACAGCAATTGGAAACTAGAAAAACTTTTCTTTGGATGACTATGATAGCCGTAATCCTTGGTTTAATTGTTGGCACAAGACTTCTCTCTGAGCCCAGCTTTCTTATATCTATTCTCCCCTGTGAGGATTAATCTGTTTCCTATGTGATTGACAGGAAATGTTCAGCTCTAGGATAAAACTCATCTGCTCACATGGTCTGCCAAGCCTGATAGTATGTTAAATTACTATCCAAGAAGCTTTACAATCATACCCTATGCAGTACTAAAAATTATCATAGAATTCATTCAACTATAGGATTAAAAATATACAATGATTGTAGTTCAGCGTTTGTGGCTGGTTTAAAATGTTTATTTCTTTTAGTTTATACTTTCTATGAGTCATCTGTAGCTTTTACTTACAAAAATCAAAACAATGTGGTTCTTAAAATGGTAATTTTAATGATTCATTCATAGATAAATCACCCTGGGAATACTTTATTTATAGAGGTCAACATTAATCTGTTGGTAAACTGTGGAAAATCAGCTAAATGAATTTTGTATGATAAAGGGCCTCTGACCCCAATTAGTCAGGCAACCATTTTACTATATTTCCAAAATGAGGGCCTATCATGTACCAGGCTTTATGCTACGTACTTTACACAGACTATTAAATATAATCCTGATTTTGGAAGGTGAATATAATGTCCAATTATACATGAAGAAGGAATTAGAGGTTAGGAAAGTGAATCAAGTTGCCAAAGGTCATGCATTTGGTAAAAATTAGGGAGCAGATATGGCTACCCGATTAAAATAAACAGTATTTCATTTTTTTTTTTTTTTTCCTGATTGGCAACATGAAGCCTGTCTTGAGATAATAACCCCATTAGAAGCCAGAATATGTTGATGAGTAAAAAAAAAGATTAAAAAAAAAAAAGATCTTTATATAGTCTGCATAACCTATCAGCTTTAGCTCAGATGTACTTTTTAATCTTTTATTATCAGGTTGTTATTATAATATGACAATGTACATGAAGATGATGAAATTCTATGGTAATAGTTTTCCTTTCTATTTATTCCTTAAACTTAGCTGCATTAAATGCAAACCTATTTTCTGGGAAAAACAATTGGTTTCATAACACATGTGTTGAAAATATTTGATGCATAGCCGATAATGTTATGTAAGGAAAAAAAAAAGTTGCTATCACTCAATTTTGATGACTCATGGGGACCTCGTGTGTCAGACTAGAATTGTGATCCATAGAATTTTCAAAGGATTTTTTTTGGAAGTAGATCATCAGGCCCTTCTTCCAAGGCATCTTTGGATGGACTTGAACCACAAACTTTTTGATTAGAAGCAAGAATGTTTAACTGCTTGTGCCACCCAGGGACATCATTGTTATATAGTAGTATTATAACTGAAACCAGAATACTTACACCCATTTTAAAGGAAAAGAATAGAGTACACTGAAATGGTGCTAGAAACTTTTTTTTTTTTTTGACTATCAGTAAAAAATTATAGTCCAAGTATCAGATTCTTTGGAGCCCTGGTGGGGCAGTGGTTAAGCGCTCAGGCTGCTAACCAAAAGGTCGGCAGTTCAAATCCAGCAGACGCTCCTCGGGAACTCTTCGCGGGCAGTTCTACTCTGTCCTATAGCATCTCTCTGAGTCGGAATCAACTCGACCTCGATGGCAGTCGGTTTAGTTTTTTGGTTATCAGATTTCTTTAGTGTAGTAATCTTAGTACAAATGAATACACAATTTTCTGTTTTCATGTTAAGATGAGAGTTATTTCAGATCACCTCGTAGCTTTTCTTGGCACATTAATGAGAGCTGTTTAGAAACAGACTTCAGGAAGAGTGTCTGATATAAATAAATGGTGCTCTGGACTTCATTTTTTATTCACTTATTCAACCATTGATTATTTTTTTTGTATTCACCTATTCCTTTCATTAAGCTTGTAATAGATATATTTTAAAGTCAGATAACTTTATGACAAGAATAAGTATCCCTTTAGGCATATTTCCATACTCATATCAAGAAATCTATTATTTGGAGATTCTGCACATTTAATGATTAATCAGTCAGATGAGCTAGATCGGAGAAGTCATATTATCCAAACTTTCATCACAAATGGTGCAATACAATCTAGGAATCACTCAATCTATATTTGTATTAAATTTCATATTCTTATGAGAATATTTATTCAGCAGTAGACTCCAGCACTGAATATACTTGAAATGATTAAGAGCATATATCTATCCTTAAAGAACAATGTCATTATGCATACCTAGCCACAGGAGTAGCTGTTGAACCTCTTGACTTTCACAGTAACAAAGGATTTCTTTGTAAAGTTGAGCAGGGTTCAATTTACAAATAGCATTATACTGGAGTGATTGACACCCTTGAACTTCTTGACATTGTTAAAAGAGAGATCCAAAATTATACATCTAAGGGTTACATGTAATAAATGTTATGAGAAACAATAACTTATATTCATCATGATGAGCTAGTTCACATTTAGGAATGAGTAGACAACTCTTTAGTGTACTTAAGGGAATAGTCACTTGACTGCAGAAAGAGTTCTTAAAATAAAAATCTCCATGCAATGGAATACTTTTTAAAAATCATCAGAGAAGGGACTTAGTAATGGTTATCTTGAACAAGGAAAAACATTATAGCCATTTAGTATTTTCAATCACACGTCAAATCCTAGCTATGAATTTAGAGAAGGGACATCATAAATTGTATACAACTTACTTAGTACAGAGTAGGGCAAGCAGCATGGAAACAGAGACCAAAGAAACTGGGATTGAAAATTCTCTTTTCATTTGTATCTGAATGTGGGTGCAGCATGCCTATGTTCATTCATGTTGATGTCATGATCAAACCATTGTTAGCCTATTATACCACTATTATATTTTACATTTATATTTACGTATTAATACCTACATAAAAGCATTAGAAAAAATTCAGGAGTAACTATTCTAAAGTTAAGGTGCCATATAAATTTCTTTTGAGTAATTATTTTCAGACCATCAAAGACTGATGTTATGTTTATTAAGTCAATATAACAAAAATTCTCTTTCATAAAGAACTACAAGTAGTTATTAGTAACGTAGAATAATAATAAAATTCTGGTTTTACAGTCAAACAGGTGTGGTTTTGAATCCAGATTCTCTCATTACTTCTGTGCAAGTAATTCAATGTGACTCATTTTCTCTATCTGGAAAATGGAAAAAAATTATCTCATGAGGTTATACTTAATATTAATGGCCATTCTATATATCCTATATTCTAAAATTGTTTATCACTCTGACTTTTAAGACTTTTCACATGAAATTGGGGAAACTATATAAACTGCATTTAAATGAATACGTTCAGAGTTAAATGACATTTTGAACAAAAATATTTCTTTCACTGGATTTGGCTTCTCAATCTTATAATAATCAAGATCAATTGACGCCAGGTGATGTGACTATTTTTGTTATTTCTGGACTTCATTCTAGTAAATTCTAAAATAATCTCTTATTAAAATTAATCATTTTTACATCTACCTTCTCATCATTTAATCTATAAACATATTAGAAGTGTTTACCTCTAAAGCCTGTTTTTCCTTTAGTCATTATGAACTAAAATGCAGATATTTCTGAGTATAAATAATTTACTAAAAATGATGGAACAGTCTTTGCCTTTATATTATACTAGTAGTTATTTATACTAGTTGCTTATGCTGTTGTTGTTATTGTTAGGTGCTGTTGAGTCAGTTCCGACTCATAGTGACCCTGTGTTCAACAGAACGAAACACTGCAGGGTCCTGCGCCATCCTCACAATCTTTGTCATGCTTAAGCCCATTGTTGCAGCCACTGTGTCAGTCCATCTCATTGACGGTCTTCCTCTTTTTCGCTCACCCTCTATGCTAGTAGCTATTTATACTAGCAGTTTATGCTAGTAGTTACTCGTTTGTGACTTCGACAAACAAGAATTTATTTTCACTCAGGAAATATTTTAATCCATCTTAAATGTAATCCCTCAAGATTAGTTATATATATATATATATATATATATAGATAGATAGATAGTGTATATATATGGAACCCTGGTGGCATAGTGGTTAAAGTGCTAGGCTGCTAACCATAAGGTCAGTGGTTTAAAACCAACAGCCACTCCTTGAGAGAAAGCTTGGGCAGTCTGCTTCCGTAAGAATATTTACAGCCTTGGAAACCCTATGGGGCAAGTTCTACTCTGTTCTATAGGATCACTATGTGTCTGAATTGACTCAATGGCAGTGGGTTTGGGATATATCTGTATGTATGTGTATATATATATACATGTGTATATATATAGTGAACTATCCCATTATACAAGATGATATCACAGAATGTTGTTTATTTATTTATATATACCACACTTTTTTTCCAAATATGTGTCTGCTTACTGACACATTATCTGTAAAATGATTAGCAGAAATAAAAATAAAAAATCATATGATTTTATTTAAAAAAAAAAAAGCAGTGATGCACTTACCAGATTATAGATTCTAGTTCTGAAATGAACATTTACTGATGCTTTATTTTAGGAATATATATTCCTATATTCCTAAATTATTGTATATACAGGTAGTCCCCAACTTACTCAGATGATTGACGTATGTTGAATACTTCCTTTTTTTCAGTTTTCATTATTATTGCCTTTTCTTATCAGTATCTTTATAAATTTGATCTTTATTTGTCTTAGAACATCTTCAAGTGAACATCTGAGAATGATAACATCAGCAAATTACACACTGCAACATTGTGTAGTACACATTACTGACTATAAGATATACAAAACAATAAAACCAGGTGGTCATAAGTGAGTTTCGCTGTAACTCAAATACTTTGTAAATCAGGACTATCACAATAATCCCCAAAATGCAATAGCTGTAAATGAAACAGAGTGGAAGAATATTTTTTAGGTCTGGTAGTTTATCAAGGACCCAGAAATCTATTTTGAATTCTTCGTATTTTCATTGTGAAAAATTTGAATCCTCCTCCAGGATTTTAATGAAAAGACACAGGGGAATGCTGTTCTTCAGTAATGCCACATAAAGATGATTAAGCACACCAAAGTGAAGTCCCCTCCTGTTTCGTTTGAAGCAATGGCTCTTCAGTTTCCCATAGTCTTCTTCTATTTTTTACAGTAAAATCTGCCTTTTATTTAAGTTATTTTCAGAGTGTCTCTGTTCCTTATAACCCAATTTAGGTTTGACCGATTATTTGCAAATCCAAAATGGAATTGTGGTTAAAATTAAAAGTTTGTTTCTGTCTCATTTGATTGCATAGACTAACCCCAACTGTGTAAGGCTACTTAGAGATTTTATTACTCTTCCTTGGAATAACCATTCCAATATTTTACTGAGAAATAATAATATGGAACTGCCCAGACTCAGTTAGAGTTGTGTAAATGCAATATGTAAAATGTAAAATTCTCTGAAATATATTGATTAGCAAGGTGTTGTCTACATTTTAAATACTTGGCTCAATAAATTGGGGGCTTGTCACGGTTTCTGATTTAATCACATACCATTGCCACAATGCTTGGCATGATGGACTCTTCTCATTCTAATATAATTAAATTATATATGTATATATACAAACACACAAAACCAAATATTTGTGACCATATGTTGTTCATACTGATTTAATGAGTATTCTGGTCTGCCATTGTAAGCCATGACTTATTCTTCAATTCATTTAAATTCAGCATAAATACTTAAGAGCCTACTAGAGGGTCAGCATTGTTTTATAAAGTTACATACACTGAAAAAAATGTTATTTCCTATGTGCCAAGTTATCAATTGCACACTTCCTAAAACAACCAGAAAGAAATTCATGAATATTATATGATATATTGCTAGATTACACATAAAGGAGTTTTAAAAATTATCAGACAAAGAATATGAATCATGTAATAGATTGCAGTAATGCTAGTATACTAAATCAAAATTGACTTACCATTCTGACATAAGAGGGTGTTATGAGATCTCATCTAGTCATTATAATGTGACACACTGTAAATTCATGAACTGTTTTCTGCCACCCCTCTAAGTTGACAGCAGACACAATACATGAGATATAACATACTTGATAAAACTTTAGGTTTCAGGCTAGTTTCCCTCTCTCTCTTTAGCATAATTACAATATTTAGGTTTTATTTGAAGCCACAAATGCTCTTATTGTATAATACTTCTATTAGTTATCTAGTTCTGTTATAACAGAAATACCACCTATGGGTGGCTTTAATGAACAAAAATTTATTTTCTCACAGTTTAGGAGTATTGAAGTCTGAATTCAGAGTGCCGACTCTAGGGAAAGTTCTTGCCTTTTTGAGCTTCTGCTCCAGGAAGAACTTCATGTACCTTGGCATCTCTCTTCCTTCATCTCTGTTCTGCTCATTTGTTTAGTCTCTTTTATGTCTCAAAAGCGATTTGACTCAAGATCCACCCTACATTAATCCTGTCTTATTAACATAACAAACATAGTCCATTCCGAAATGGGATTATAACCACAGGCATAGAGGTTAGGATTTATAACACATAATTTGGAGGGACACTATTTACTCCATAACATTCCACCTTTGGCCCCCCAAAATTCATGCTTTTGCCACATGCCAAACACATTTACCCCATCACATCTTCCCAAAAGTCTTAAATCAACTCCAAGTCTAAAATCTCATCTTCTGGATCATCTAAATGAAATATGGGTGAGACTTTAGGGGTATTCCATCCTGGGGCAAAATTCCTCTTTGTCTGTGAACCTATGAAATCTAGACTAGAAGTTATCTATTTCCAAAGTACAATGGTGGAACAAGCACAAGGCAGACATTTCCATTACAAATGGGAGAAATTACAGGGCAAGAAGGGATAACAGACACCAAGCAAGTCCAAATCTCAGCAGAACAAATTACACTAGCTCTCAAGGCTTGAAAATAATCCTCTATACTCTGAGACCACCTGGGCAGCGGCCCCGCCCTCCAGATTCTGCATATTGACCACACCCTCTGGATTCTGGGTGAAGGTGCCTCAATCTTGGGCTTCAATTCCACCTTCCAGACCGATTGGGACAGCAACTCTGCTCCCTCTGCTTTGGGTGGCCCCATTCTCCTGGTCCATCTGAGTGGTGACACCAACCCCTTGGCCCCAGCAGGCCCCGTTCTTCCACCCCTTGGGAATAGCAGCCCCATTCCCTCAGCTTTGGGTGGTCACCCCATCCCCCAGTAGACCTTAACAGCAGCCCCACATTCTGGAACCAAGTTGGCTATGATCTGACTCTTTGAAACCTAGGTGGCTGTGGCCTCACCCTTTGAGATCCAGGAGACCATAGCACCACCTTTTGAAACCCATATTCCTTCCAACAGTTCTGCTCATCTCAGAGCTGTTCCAGGGATGGTCCTTTTCTTTCTTGGAGGACAAAAAATGTAGATCCATTGGTCTGTTTCCTGCCTGTAGAATTCCAAGAGACAGACAGTGTTCTTTCCTTTCCTTCTTTCTCTGTCCCCTTCATTCTAAGCTGATGGGTTTTCTGCCATGGTAGTTGAATATTTCCATCACTCACAGGCATAGAGGTTAGAATTCACAATACATATTTTAGGGAGACACAATTTAATCTATGACAATACTCATTTTATGTTATTTTTCTCTAAACTATGTGTATTTTCTTTATTTCAGCTGTCAAGTGTTCATACAAAGCTTTATAAATAAAGCATGAATAAACTTCATTTACAGAAGATGTGACTGTGAGTCATGTGAATACCAAATCTTAGTAAAGATTGAGGATGTGAATAATTTCTGTCTGAATTTAGTACTTAGCGAAGCATTTTCTGAAACATTATGGCTTACCAATTTATTTATACAAACTTTCATTTTAAAGCAAGTACGTGAATATACATTGTTGATGCTACTTTGATGAGACAAAAAAAAGAAAAGCAAACTTTGCATTTGAAAAATAATATATTTTTCTGATTCCATTAAATAAATACTTTGAGGAAGTATATGCATGCGGTAAATTCGTTACCTCCAAAATTTCTATATTATTTTAGGAAAATATTTTCAGATAATTTCCCCCAATGAATAGGCAGTTGACACTAACAAAATAAAAAGTTCTAAAACAAGGGGTGCTACAGAATTTTGGTCCCCAAAGTGAAGTTGAATAAGGTTCTACTATTGAACTTGCATTCTTAGGCTACTTCTTCACTTCTGTTTCTGTAATAATGGTTGGCTGATGCATTACTACCCTCTGGGGCAATGCTGCTAATGCTGTTACTGCAATTGCTTCTGCAATGACATCAAAAGACTTCTTCAGGCTATTACGCCAGGTGTAAGAGAGAGACACAAGTTCAGTCTGGACCCCTGAAGAGCCTCTCTCCAGGGTCTTGTCAGCTGTAATCTCTGAAAGCTTCATTTCATCAAGTCTAGCCTACAGCAAATAGGAAATCCCAACAGGCAGTCTGTTCAGGAGAATAGACAAATCAGTGAAATTAGATGGCTTTATGGAAATTTAATCAACAAATGAGACAATTTTTCCACTTTTACCTGTTTTTTAAACATTTTACTTGGCTAGCATGTAGGCCTAGCCTCCAAAAATTCATTTAAAAGTCAGTTCTATGCTCTGCAACTTAGTTTTTCTCATTGAGCTTGTAAATTGTTGTCTTTGAGCAGCACAGGATTTCTGAAGACAAAGGGAATAAATTTTGACCAATGAAATTAAATTTATAAAGTATAGTTTAGAGAAAAGAAGTATAAATTCCATTTGGGCTATAGGATACATAAATGTATAGGAAATGTATATATGAAATATAAAAAATATATAAAAATATACATTACATTTCCTATAATTAAAAACAAAACAAAACATGTTTTATTGTGTTACTATGTTATAAATTCTATTGTCTAGTATTTTGTCAGGTACTTATACCTGTCTACATTGATGTACAGGACAAAGATGGGTTCTAAAATTTATTTACAAGCTAATTTGTCTAAGAACTTTCAATTTACTTTTAACAGATATCTTTGCAAGAAAAAAGTGAATTTGAAAGCACATGTTAATAAATATAATATTTATATTTAAATCAGTTTTATTTCATAGTTTTAGTGGTTCAAATATATTATTAGTAATATAACAGTTACAATAACAATAATAATATTTTGGTCAGAAAAACTATGAGGGAGAATCTATTTAAATGTAAAATATCTATTAGCATGCCATTTGATAATTGTGTTTTTTTTTTTAATATATATATTTTATTGTACTTCAGGTGAAGGCTTACAGAACAAATAGTTTCTCATGAAACAGTAGTACACATGTTGTTTTATGACACCGGTTAACAACCCCACAACATATTAAGCCTCTAAATTCTCAAAATTTTTTTTTTGGATGAAAATGCAGATAGCCAAAGATACACCGTTTCAAAAATTTCTGCATACACAGTTCAGTGACATTGACTGCGCTCTTCCAACTGTGCTGTTATTCTCACTTAAGATGAAGGCTTACAGAACAAAATAGTTTCTCATTTAATAGTTACTACACATGTTGCCCTATGACAATGGTTAACAATCTCACAACACATCAAGAATATCCTTACTCCACCTTTAGTTCCCTATCACCAGGGGACTTCCTTGTCCCCTTCTGTCTTCTGGCCCTTGTCACTGGACTACTGTACCTCATTAGTCTCATTTTTTTTTTTTTAACACCATTTCAAAACTTTTTACTTACACATTTAAGTGATATTGACTGTAATCTTCCAATTGGGCTGCCATTCTCGCCCAAGATGAAGGCTTACAGGACAAAACAGCCTCCCATTTAATAGTTACTACAAATGTTGCCCTATAACAGTGGTCAACAATCTCACAACATATCGACAGTGTCCTTACTCAATTTGTGTTCCTTATAATCAGTTTCCTACTTCCCCTCTTCCTTCTGGCCTTTGTCACCGGACTCCTGTAGCTCGTTAGTCCCATTTAGTTTTACTGGGCTGTCCACTCCCAGGCTTAACATCAAACCTCGAAGGTAACTTCACCTCTGAGCTGAAAGTGTCTGGGGGCCACACTCTTGAGGTTTCTCCAGCATTCTTTAGGCCAGTAAATCTGGTCTTTTTTTTTTTTTTTTTTTTTTTGGGAGTTAAAATTATGCTCTACATTCTTCTCCAACTCTGTCCAGAACCCTCTGTTGTGATCCTGGTCAGAGCAGTCAGTGGTGGTAGCCGGGCACCATCTAGCTGTTCTGGATTCAGTCTGGTGGAGGCCTTGGTAGCTGTGGACAATTAGTCCTTTGGACTCATCTTTTCGTTGTATCCTATTCTCTTCATTCTCCCTTGCTCCCCAAGGGATGAGACCAGTGGAGTATCTTAGATGGCCGCTCATAGGCTTTTAAGACCCCAGACACTACTCACCAAGGTAGAATGTAGAGCATTATCTTTATAAGTAGTGTCATGCCAATTGAGCTAGATGTTCCCCAAGACCATGGTCCCCAGAGCCCTCTGTCCAACAACTCAGTCCCTCGGGGGGTTTGGATGTGTCCATAAGGCTTCCATGACCTTTCCTTGTGCAGGTTGTGTTAGTTTCCCCTGTACTGTGTACTATCTCAACTCTCACCCAAGGTACCACTTATCTATTGCCTATTTAATAATTCCCCCCCCTCCCCTCCCATCCCTGGTAACCAACAAGGATTGTTATATTTTGCATGTGAAATTTTTCATGGGTTTTTACAATAGAGGTCTCATACAATATTTGTCCTTTTGTGATTGACTTATTTCACTCAGCATAATGTCCTCCAGTTTCATCCATGTTATGAGATGCTTCACAGATTCATTGTTGTTCTTTCTCGTTGCATAGTACTCCATTGTGTGTATGTACCATAGTATGTGTATCCATTCATCTGTTGATGGACATCGAGGTTGTTTCCATCGTTTTGCTATTGTGAATAATGCTGCCATGAACATAGGTGTGCATATGTCTATTTGAGTGATGACTCTTAATTCTCTAGGATATATTCCTAGGAGTGGGATTGCTGGATCGAATGGTATGTCTATTTCTAGCTTTCTGAGGAAACGCCATATCATTTTCCAAAATGGTTGTATCATTTTGCATTCCCACCAGCAGTGTATAAGAGTTCCCATCTCCCCGCAGTCCCTCCAACATTTGTTATTTCCAGTATTTTTGATTCGTGCCAGTAATGCCGGGGTGAGATGGTATCTCATTGTGGTTTTAATTTGCGTTTCTCTAATGGCTAGTGATGGCGAGCATTTCCTCATGTGTCTGTTGGCCATTTGAATGTCTTCCTTGGTGAAGTGTCTGTTCATTTCCTTTGCCCATTTTTTGATAGGATTGGTTGTCTTTTTGTTGTAGAGGTGTTGGATTTTCTTGTAGGTTATGGAGATTAGACCTTTGTCTGACTTGTACTGTCCAAAAATTTTTTCCCAGTCTGTAGGTTCTCTTTTGACTCTTTTGGTGAAGTCTTTTGAAGAGCATAGATGTTTGATTTTTAGAAGATCCCAGTTATCTAGTTTATCTGTTGGGTTTTTGTGTTGATGTTTATGGTCTGTATCTTGTTAATGCCATGTATTAAGGCCTGAAGTGTTGGTCCTATTTTTTCTTTTATGAATTTTATAGTTTTAGGCTTTATATTCAGGTCTTTGATCCATTTTGAAGTAGTTTTTTATATGGTGTGAGGTATGGGTCCTGTTTCATTTTTCTGCAAATGGATATCCAGTTTTGCCAGCACCATTTGTTAAAAAGACTGTCTTTTCCCCATTTGAAGTATTTTGGGCCCTTGTCAAAGATCAGGTGACTGTAGGTGGATGGATTTACATCTGGGTTCTCAATTCTGTTCCATTGGTCAATGTCTCTGTTGTTGTACCAGTACCAGGCTGTTTTGAGTACTGTAGCTGTATAGTAGGTTCTCAAGTCAGGTAGTGTGAGTCCTCTATTATTCTTCTTCAGTAGTGCTTTACTTATTCAGGGTTTCTTCCCTTTCCATATGAAGTTAATAATTAGTTTTTCCATCTCTTTGAAGAATGTTGTTGGTATTTGTATTGGGATTGCATTGTATTTGTAAATTGCTTTAGGTAGAATTGCCATTTTCACAATGTTGAGTCTGCCTATCCATGAGCATGGTATGTTTTTCCATTTATGTAGATCCCTTTGGGTTTCATGCAGCAGTGTTTTGTAGTTTTCTTTGTATAGGTCTTTTACATTCCTGGTCAGATCTATTCGTAAGTATTTTATCTTTTTAGGGGCTATTATAAATGGTATTGTTTTCCTGATTTCCTTTTCATTGTTCTTCTTATTGGTGTATAGGAATCCAATTGAGTTTTGAATGTTTATCTTGTACCCTGCTACTCTGCTGAATCTTTCTATTAGTTCCAGTAGATTTCTCGTGGAATCTTTAGGGTTTTCTATGTATAGTATCATATCATCTGCAAAGAGGGACAGTTTAACTTCTTCATTACCAATTTGGATGCCCTTTATTTCTTTTTCTTGCCTTATTGCTCTAGCTAGAATTTCCAGCACAGTGTTAAATAGGAATGGTGATAAAGGGCATCCATGTCTTGTTCCTGTTTTCAAGGGGAATGTTTTCAGCCTCTGTCCATTAAGAATGATGTTGGCTGTTGGTTTTGCATAGATGCCCTTTATTATGTTGAGAAATTTCCCTTCTATACCTATTTTATTGAGAGCTTTGATCAGGAATGGGTGTTGAACTTTGTCCAATGCCTTTTCTTCATCAATTGAGATGATCATGTGATTTTTTTCTTTCCTTTTATTTATGTGGTGGATTACGTTGATGGATTTTCTAATGTTAAACGATCCTTGCATACCTGGTATGAATCCTACTTGGTCGTGCTGTATTATTTTTTTGATATGATACTGAATTCTATTGGCTAGAATTTTGTTCAGAATTTTTGTATCTATATTCATGAGAGATTTTGGTCTGTAATTTTCTTTTTTTGTGATGTCTTTGCCTGGTTTTGGTATCAGCGTTATGCTGGCTTCATAGAAAGAATTTGGAAGTGTTGCTTCCTCTTCTATGCTCTGAAATAGCTTGAGTAGAACTGGTACAAGCTCTTCTGTAAATGTTTTGTAGAATTCTCCAGTGAAGCCATCTGGGCCAGGGCTTTTTTTGGTTGGGAGTTTTTTTATTACCTTTTCAATCTCTTCTCCTGTTATGGGTCTGTTCAGATTTTCAATATCACTTTGTTGTAGTTTGGGTAGGCCGTATGTTTCTAGAAATTTATCCATTTCCTCTAGGTTTTCAAATTTGTTGGAATATAGTTTTTCATAATATTCTGCTATAATCCTTTTTATTTCGGTTGGGTCTGTTGTAATGTCCCCATTGCATTTCTTATTTGGGTTATTTGTGCCCTCTGCTGTTTTTCTTTTGTCAGTCTGGACAGTGGTTTGTCGATTTTGTTGATTCTTTCAAAGAACCAACTTTTGCTTTTGTTGATTCTTTCTATTGTTTTTCTGTTCTCTATTTCATTTATTTCTGCTCTGATCTTTACTATTTCCTTTCTTCCGGAGGTTGTAGGCTTTTTTTGTTGTTCTCTTTCTATTTGTTTGAGTTCTGTAGTTAATGTTTTGATTTTGTCCCTTTCTTCTTTTTTGATATGTGCATCTATTGCTATAAATTGTCCTCTGAGGACTGCCTTTGCTGTGTCCCAAAGGTTTTGGTAGGATGTGTTTTCATTTTCATTTGATTCTAGGAATTTTTTGATTCCATCTCTGATTTCTTCTATTACCCATTGATGTGTAAGCAGATTATTATTCAGTTTCCATGTGTTTGATTTTTTTTCCGTTCTCTGTCTAGTGTTAATTTCTACTTTGATGGCATTGTGGTCAGAGAAGATACTGTGAATTATCTCAGCATTTTGGATCTTGTTGAGGATTGCTCTGTGGCCTAAGATGTGGTCTATTCTGGAGAATGTTCCATGTGCATTGGAAAAGAATGTGTACTTTGCAGCGGTTGGATGGATTGTTCTATATGTCTATGAGGTCCAGTTGGCTGATTGTGTCCTTTAGGTCTTCTGTATCTTTGCTGAGTTTCTTTTTAGTTGTTCTGTCCTTTACTGAGAGTGGTGTGTTGAAGTCTCCTACTATTATTGTGGAACTGTCAATTTCTCTTTTCAGTGCTGTTAGAGTTTTTTTTTTATGTATTTTGGAGCCCTGTCATTGGGTGTATAGATATTTATTATGGTTATGTCTTCATGATGCATCATCCCCTTAATCATTATATAGTGTCCTTCTTTGTCTTTTATGGTAGATTTTGTTTTAAAGTCTATTTTATCTGAGATTAGAATTGCCACTCCTGCTCTTTTTTGATAGTTGTTAGCTTGATATATTTTTTCCCAACCTTCGATTTTTAATAAATTCACATCTTCGTTTCTAAGGTGTGTCTCTTGTAGACAGCAAATTGATGGATCCTGTTTTCTTATCCATTCTGCCACTCTCCATCTCTTTATTGGTATATTGAGTCCATTTACGTTCAGTGTAATTATTGATAGATGGAAGTTTGTTGCTGTCATTTTGTAGTGCTTTTTTTTGTGGTGCTGAAGTTTTCTTTGTCCTTCTTACTCTCTTGTGCTGAGTTACTTTTGTTTGTGGATTTTGTGTTCATTTCTTTTGTTTTTTAGGTTTTGTTTTTGTTGAGACTTTATGTTTTTCCTCTTTATTTTTATGAGTTGGTTTGTTAACTTTCTTTGTGGTTACCATGAATTTTACCCTTATCTTTATAAGTTTGAAGCAGTCTACCCTTGCTTGTTATCGCCTTGCCTTCCTCTCCTTTAGAAGGTTCTATACCTATGCCGTTTGTTCCCTCTTTCATTGTTTTGATGTGTTGTCATCCTTTGATTGATTGCTCTGATTCCCTGTTGTATTTCTTTTGGTTTTGGATAGTCCTCAATAGTTCATTTCCTAGAATGGTATCCGGTTCGTATGAACCTGCGTCCTAGTTCCTAGGTCCTGACTGAGGGCTGAAGCTGTTTGTCGTCAGATAGAGGAACTCCCTTTTATAATTCTTGTAAGTTTGGTTTGACTTTTGCATATTCCCTTAGTTTCTGTTTATCTGGAAATGACCTAATTTCACCATCAAATGTGAATGAGAGTTTTGCAGGATATATTATTCTTGGCTGACAATTTTTTTCTTTCAAGATTTTGTATATGTCATCCCATTGCCTTCTTGCCTGCATGGTTTCTGCCAAATAATCTGAGCTTAGTCTTATTGTTTCTCCTCTGTTTGTGACTTCTTGTTTTTCACGAGCTGCTCTCAGGATTCTTTGTTTGTCTTTAGTTTTATCGAGTGTGAATATGATATGTCTTGGTGATTTTCTTTTGGGGTCTCTTCTATATGGGGTTCGTTGAGCTTCTTGGATGGCCAGGTTTTCATCTTTCATGATATTGGGAAAGTTTTCTGTCAGCAGTTCGTCAATTGTCCTCTCTGTGTTTTCTGTTTTCTCCCCCTATTCTGGTATGCCAATCACTCGTAAGTTTTTGCTTTTAATTGTGTCCCACATAACTCTCAGGGTGTCTTCATTTTTCTTTGTTCTTTTTTCTGAGTTTTCCTGAAACAGAATTGTATCCAAGTGTTTGTCTTCAGTTCCACTGATCCTGTCTTCCATGGTTTCAAATCTACTTCTCAGCCCTTCTATGACACCGTCCATTTCTGAAATCTTGTTGTTTATCTTTTGGATTTCTAATTGTTGTTTTTGTATAATTTCGAGTTGTGAATTTATTTTGGCATTTTGTTCCTGCATCATCTTCCTGAATTCTTCCAATTTTTTGTCTGTATTTTCCATAAATTTGTCTATTTTTTCCTCATGTTTGTCAGCTTTTTGCCTCAGTTCTTGGAAAATTCCGAGTATTAATGATTTGAGTTCCCTATCAGGTATTTCTGGTGCATTTTCTTCCACAGGAGAGTTATCTGGTGTTTTAATTTGGACCCCTGTTGGAGCCATCTTATCTTGTTTTTAAATGTTTTGATATTGTTTGCTGTTTTCGGGGCATTCAGTAGATATTTCTCTCGTTTATTGATTGTAGATTTTTTTTTTTTGTTTCGTCCTTGTGGTACAGCGGGGCAGATCTAGCTGAAGAGGAGCCACTTGGATGGGTTGTTTGTGGCACTCACCGCAGCCACCAGGACGGTCGGTAGTCAGTGCTGCGCTGGTTCCAATAGGGTATGCCTGCACAGCTTGGTGATGTGATGTCAAGTGCACGATGCAGGTAGGTAGGGTGCAGCGGGAAGATGGTTATGTGTGAAGCTAAGCGCTCATTCTGTCTCCCACTGGACGCTCTGCGAGGCTGCTCTCCCGTTCGATGGTCTCCGATAGGAATCCAAGATGGTGGATCCGCGCTGCGTTAGCTGGTAAGGAATCTCTGCTTGAGTCTCCTCGCTCTCCATTCTCTTTTAGTATTCTCACTCCGTTTGGTGTTTGGCTGAGTTCTTTATCTCTTCATTTGGTGTTCTAGGGTTTCAGGATTGTTGATTCTCTGTTAGGCTTAGTTTTTTGGATCTTTGCTGTGGAGGGATGGCATGGTGCTTCTGCCTAGAGCGCCATCTTGCCCCGCCTCTCGATAATTGTGTTTTTTAAATTTTTTTTATTTCTAAATTTAGGAGGTAGAAATATCCTCTAATAGGAAAGATACTACAAGTGTTCACATCTTCTAACTATTCCTTTATTGTTTAGAGTTTATAATAACTAGTGACTATACCTATTGTTCACTTTTAATTTCCATCATTTTTTCATGTGAAGACATACTCTTTTCCAAGCAGATATATGAGGGAGGGGTGATAGGAAACTCCAGGAGTCCAAAAAGAAACTCATTTGACTTCCCAGAAAAGCTCTCATCATTGGAATGGAGATAGAATACTGGCATGCCTTACTCATTTTATGGACTATTTTTCAGTTCTAAATTATATAATTGCTTAGAAAAATGTATCAAAATATTTGAGATATTATGATCCAAATTCATATTATGTCATTAAACATATTCAAATTTATGTATTATTAAGTATAATTATTTTCACAGTCTAATTTTTCTAGCCCTTTAATTTTTTTTTTTTCATTTTTATCTAACTTTTCTCCACTAAATGTTTAAATTAATATTTTTGGGCATAATTATACACGTTTCCTATTTGGCCATGTTACAGGATGGGTCTGCATGTAGAATTTGTTTGCCTAGTTTATCGGTGATTTGGGAGCCCTGGTGGCACAGTGGTTAAGAGCTATGGTGAGATGTGGCTGTTAACCAAAAGGTTGGCAGTTAGAATCCACCAGCACTGCTTAGAAACTCTATGGGGCAGTTCTACTCTGTCCTATAAGGTCACTATGAATCTGAATCTGCTTGATGGTAATGAGTTTGGGTTTGGGTTTTTAGTTTATTGGTGATTTGAGTAAAATCAAGTGTTAAAGTTAATTTGATACAATTCGGTAACATTGGTGATTGTCTTAATTAACATTTTTAGACATTGAACTAGCCTCTTATTTGGACAAAAATCTTCAATTAGATCTTATAGCTCATTAGCTGTAAAATACGTAGATTCACAAATATGATAATTTATATCTGAATGGAAAATGTAGATAACTTCTTTATGTTATTGCCTTGGGTCAAGTATATATAAATTACCTTTTCTAAAACCTGTCATGGATGATGGAAATTCTAAGGTACTTAGATTGATTATGGTATATAATATTTATATTGTAGTTAACTAAAAGTTGGCTGAGAATCTGAAGTTTTCAATTCTAATATAAAAAGCAATTTTAAAAAGTATAATGAGAAAATACTGATGTTCATTGGATTCATTAACTTCGATTTAGACTAGTTTAACTTTACTTTTATTAATGATTAAATGATTATTAGCCTTCCAAGGATAGCAGAATAGCCTTTTATTAAAATGAGAATAGAATTAACAAGTCTCACCTTTGATTCAAAAATAAAGATAAATCATTTGATACCATTTTATACATTTTCACAGACAACTATGATAGGCTTCACCTCCAAATTGAATAATGAGATATTACAGAAGCATTTTCATATGCTCATTTAAGTCCTATGATAATTTTAGAAAAACTAAAGCTCATAAAATTTTTAGTACTTTTTTCCCTCTCAAGTCATAAGATACTCTGTGAACATACCCTTGCATTTTGTGTCAATAAGAAACAGAAGTAGAATTTTTTTAAGTAATATAAAACAAATTTTCCCTATCATTTCTTTTATAAAATTAGAAGACAGCAACAAATTTAGAATAAATCCTTTCATTTGTATATCAAGAATGTTTACACATCACTATATTTAACCTGAAATTTAAGTATTTTATTATTTAAATGTATAGGTAATGTTATGGATTGAATTGTGTCCCCCAAAAGTATGTGTCAGCTTGGCTAGTATTGTGTGGCTGTCTCCATTTTTTGATCTGATGTAATTATCCTCATTTTGTGATGTGTTCTAAATCCTAGCCACTATGCCTGCTGTTATGGTCCCATGTGGGAGTGAGTTGTTCATTATGTTAATGAGGCAGGATTAGGGTGGGATGTATATCGAGTCAATGCTTTACTAGAGGGTGTGATTTAAGTCACTACTCTTATCCCAGTCACCATCATTACCCCAGTCACCACCCTTACCACCCTTATTTAAGTCACATGCATATTTGAGCCACACCATTTATCTTACAAGAGATTAAAGCAGAGAGAAGCAAGCAAAGATAGGACCTCAATACCACCAAGAAGAAGAGACAGGGGTGGAGCACATCCTAGGACAAGGAAACATAGAGAGAGAGCTGTAACACCTGAGACAGTGCAAGACACTTAGAAGCAGTGGAAGAGAAATGGTGGCAGCAGAACCAGGAGACCAGCATGAGGCGGCAAGGGAGCTAACCCATGAAGAGAGAGAAAGAGCTGAGTGCCTTCAGGTGGGAGGCTTCCTGTCAGAGTGGGGTGCCATCAGGCACTTATCGGTAGAGCTAAAGAGCTTTGCAACACTTGCCTGAGCAAAGCAGAGGCGGGGCTGAGGGCAGAGGGGTCAAGGGTCCACAGAGAGCCCTGCCTGTGGACCCAGCAAGAAGAGGCATTCCTGATTGACACAGACCTTCCTCCAGAGCCAACAGAGAGAGAAAGCTTTTCCCATGAGCCGGCACTCGGAGTTCAGGATTCTAGCCTCCTAAACTATGAGAAAATAAATTTCTGTTTGTTAAAGTCATCCATATGTACTATTTCTGTTATAGCAGTACTAGATAAGTAAGACAAGTAATTTCTATAATTTTCACATCTAAGGGTAAGACATGTATAATCCTGTTTATGCAGAATACAGACATAATCTCATCACAGGTTCAAAACATTTTGTTTAAATATAACAATAGCAATTTCAATGATTGATCAGATTAATGACAAAACTATTTAGATTGCTAATATAAAATGTTCTAAAATATTTTGTTTTACTCACTATAGCTACATGATTTACCAAATAGAGTTAAAACTTGGCCTACATATATATATTTATGATTTTTTTTTTTTTTGGTTCTTCCAGTGATTTTATTGGTATTGTCTCAATTAAAATGGTTTTCATAGCTCTGATCAATATGACAGACAAGATGTCTGGAATAACCATCCTGGAATAAATTGCCTACAAAGGCTAAAGTATAAAATAAAATATCTTAAATGTATTATTGAGTCGGTGGGGAAGAAAAATGAAATTCTTATAGATTGAAACTGATAAGAAAACACAATACCAGAAAGAAGAGTGAACCCAGGGCTTGGTAAATGGCCTGTGACAACTACTGATATTTGCTGGTCCAGATATCTGGTCATTATCATTAGAGAAGAAGCCCTGGTGGTGCAGTAGTTAAGAGCTTGGCTGCTAACCAAAAGGTCAGCAATTTGAATCCAACAGCCGCTCCTTGGAAACCCTTTGGGACAGTTTTGCTCTGTCCTATAGGGTCTATGGGGTTGCTATGAGTCAGAATCGATTTGAAGGCAACAGATTTGATTTCTTTTGGTTTATCATCAGAGAGGACCTATGGACAGTGGTGAGTTAGAAAGAAATTCCTACCTAAAGCTCTGACTGCTGAAATTTTTATCCTCAATGTGTAATTTGGAGGTGGGGAACAAAAAAAAATCAAAACAAACTTTTAGTGGGAAAATAGTATAAGTAAAAAAAATTAATTTTTTGGCCTTGGTTCTGTGTGATGATAGGAAATGGTCTGCCCTGAAAATTTGTAGACATAGACTTAAACAAAATTCTATTTTCATCTGGTTTTGAGAACGGAATTTGCACATTTTTTTTTTTTTTTTTTTTTTTGGCAAGGAAAGCACACAAATAAAACTCACATGCCAAATGTTTCTTTTAAAGTCATCCAGCAGTCAAGGAATCAAACAATGTATTGTATTGCATTAGGCAAGTCAGCTGCAGAAAACCTCTTTAAGATCTTAAAAAGCAAAGATGCCACTTTGATGACTAAGGTGTACCTGAGCCAACCCATGGTGTTTTCAATCACCTCATATGCATGTAAAAGCTGGACAATGAAGAAGGAAGTTGGAGAAGAATCGACACATTTGAATTGTGGTGTTGGCAAAGAATATTAAATATACCATGGACAGCCAGAAGAATGAACAAAACAGTCTTTGAGGAAGTTCAGCCAGAATACCGCTTAGAAATGAAGATGTTGAGACTTCATCTCGCTTAATTTGTACATATCATCAGGAGGGACCAATCCCTGGAGAAGGACATCATGCTTGGTAAAGTAGAGGGTCAGCAAAAAAGAGAAAGACACTTAATGAGATGAATTGACACAGTGGCTACAGTTCCACTACTCTGCACACATGGAGTCACCATAAGCCAGAATCAACTTAATGGCAACCAACAACAACAGCATGAAACATGAAAGCAACTTCCTATATTATTGATTACCAAGAGAAGCCCGAATGGAATAGAGCTGAATTTGGAAAAGATTGTGAGTGTTAAATTTGAACAGGTTGCATTTGAGGTATGTTTGAAACTTACAAGAGGAGATTTCATACAGGCAGTTGAGTTTTTCAGTCTGAAGCTTGGATTAAAAAAACAAACACAAAAACCCATTGCTGTCGAGTCAGTTCTGAGTAAAACTGCCCCATAGGGTAGAATTAGTGATTGAGAAATGTCCTTTGGTTTTTACTTGTTTGTTCATTTGTTTTTGGTAGATTGTAGGTCTAAAATGAGATTAACAAGAATTATTTCAGAGGGATGATGATGCAATACCCAGATTATGTTCTGAGGCGTGAAAAAGAGGTGAGGAAATGGAGCCTGAATGCAAGAAAACCTTGAAAGAAGTGGAACATTATGAGGGGTTACTGTGGGCTTATTATTGATATTATTTTTCAGAAGCAGTTTTAATTGATGCAATTTAGAGATGCAGTTGTAATACATAAGACAGAGAGGTATAATGATTAGAATTCCCTAAGACTGAAAGAGGATTTGGAATCAAAACTATAGTGGGAGCTTTGGCTTCACAATGTAGATGGGAAGAATTTATAGTGTATGAAGAGCAATGAGTGGGTTGAGACAAGTTTCAGTTAATATCTGGTAGTGTACTAATTAAAGACTTCTGCTAAGATGATGTGGTTCTTCTGGGAAATAGATGCTGAAACATTGCATGAGCTCAGGAGATTTGTTGGGAATAATGCTATAACAAATAAAAAGGGGAAGAAGCAGGACTGGGCAAATGGAGCCTCCAGCAATGATATACATCAGACAAAGTCTCAAACTACCCAAAGGGGATCTCTGCATCAAAGATTCACTATGAAGTATTTCTGGGTAGGGAAGAAATGACTAGACTCTAATACCCCTTCTATGGTCAGTCATTTGCTAAAGCCTGACTGGGAAGAGTTTGACCTTGGCCTAAAGGTGCTAACAGCTGGAGGTTATTGGTTAATTGTGCAGTGAACAACACATTTTTTTCTTGAGAGGGTATTTGAGTGGTTCACCCACATGGCTGCTATAGTCCATACTATGCACCATGTGAATCCACTTCTCTACAAGTATTCAGGGAACTACTCCTTCAGGGTTCCCATAGGCCTCATTGCCTGAGAAGAAATTTAAAAGAATAAGTAGAAGGACAAACTATAGCCCATTACAGCATTTCGTCCTGGGATCACAACTGTAATCATCATTTCTCTTTTTCATTACTCATTCTACATTCCCTTCACCCTCAGTTATCACCTCAGCTGTTCTTAGTGGTTTACCTCATGATGTGACACAAACTTTTATTTCTGAGCCATCTGAAACCAGAGTAACCATACCATTTTAGGCTGGGTTGTTGCACTTATTTAGCTAAAGTCTCAGTTGAAAAGGCTCTTAAAGAGATCACCTGATATCCACACATTGTGTAGCTCTCATTGTGTAGCAGCAGATTTACTTCGTCTTGATGATAAAGGTCAATCACCCTACCAAGGTGATAAGTTCTCTTATTTACTGCTTATCCCAGGATGTTTGGAGTCCAAAGTTCCCGGGCAGAAATCATGGCTTGTAGTTCAATTAAATTTCTATGTATCTCCTGGAAAGATTGCAACTCCTTTTGCAACCGGGACTTCCAGCCCTAAAGAGCACAGAGTTAAAGCACAATGTATCATTGGAAATTATGGCCACTCCTGTCTTTGCTCCTTGTTTTCCATATGAAGGTCTTATTCCTACTGGGGACACTACACCAAACACAGATCTTTAATTCAGTGAATCTAATGCATCCTGGAGATGGAGCTTGATTTTTGCAGAGTATTGCCTTTGAGATGGTGCTACTCTTGCACCTTCATTAGGCCTTTACAATGATATCTCAGACTAGCAACGTAAGGATGACACTAAATGTAATATAAGAGGTGTGGATCCCACGGTCATGACTTCACCCCTGTACCACTATTGCCATGAAATGGACACCCCAATTGAATATGCTGTTGCATGGGATTTAATGCCTGTGAGCCATAAACCCCCTGTGTAGTGGCAGTGGTAAGGATCTACAGGCAGGTAAAACAAACATATTCACAGAATAAGTACCATTTCCTATGAGAACAAATCACTGCCTTCCCAGTAAGGAAGGGACTGAACATAGTCAATTTGTGATTAGATGGTTGGTGTCATGGATTGAATTGTGTCCCCCCAAAAATGTGCGTAGCATCTTGGCTAGGTCATGATTCCTAGTATTGTATGATTGTGCTATCTGATGTGATTTCCTTATTTGTTGTAAACTCTACCATTCTGATGAGATTATATGTGACCTCCTCATGTGTTGTAAATTCTATCACTGTGATGAGGTTATACTGATGAGGTTGACAAGATCAGTGTCTTAATGCAATCTCTTTTGAGATATAAAAGAGAGAAGTGAGCAGAGACACATGGGAACCTCATACCACCAAGAAAGCAGTGCTGGGAGCAGAGTGCATCCTTTGGACCTGAGGTTCCTGTGCAGAGATGCTCCCAGACCAAAGGAAGACTGATGACATGGACTGTCCTCCAGAGCTGATGGGGAAATCATTCTCCTGGAGCTGATGCCCTGAATTTGGACTTGTAGCCTACTGGAGTGTGAGAGAATAAATTTCTCTTTGTAAAGCCATCCACTTGTATTTCTGTTGGAGCAGCACTAGATGACTAAGACAGTTGGATTGCCTCCTGAAAGAATAGTACCTTGTCAAGTGCTCTGCACTGATAAAACTGATGGTGGGTTGGGCAATCTGTGTCAATAATAGACAAAAAGAATTATGATTGGGGTGACCACCCTCAGCCTTTTGCTCACCTAGTCTTGCTTTCTTTTAATTACATATGTTAAGCATTGCCCTCAGTTAGTACTCATTTTCTTTGCCCTTAGGATATCAGAGTCTATTAACCATACCCACTGTAAGTAACTCCACTTTGGCTACTACTCTAACAATGATTGTAGCTATGATCATTGGAAACTCCTTGCCTCTAGTGGGTAAGCACTGCCATCTGGCCTTTATTACTTCAGAGACCTATCACTTCTATTGCTGTCAATGAGCCAAACTCTGTGAAAATTTCTCCATCATCCTTAGCCTGCACAAATGGTACACTACTGAACTTCTTAGTGAAGCTGGTATGCCTGTCAATGCATTATTGATGGCCTTTATGAATGGTGTGATGATTCAGTGTCATTCATCACTGATGAATCAGTACCTGGCATCTTCTTGTTTGAAGACATACTGTCCACTTCTAACATTGGTGGTGGACACATTTGAGTTTGTGTCACTAGACATTTTTACTATTCTGCGTAGTACTTCAGATGTCTAATATTATGTTATCAATGATCTCTCTTAATGATCAAATTCTGTTGAGGAAGCCTACTAACTTACACATTCAATTAGGAAAGAAAACATTTTCTGTATTACTCATCATTGATTCCTCAGTATCTGTAATACAATTCCGGCAAATAGAAGTCACTTTCACTTTTGGTTGCAGTTCAGTTAGCTATGTAGGATATTTAGGAGTACACTATGAATTGTAGTCATTTTTAAGCACTTACGGTAATACCCAGTGGTAAACAGGTAATACTAATTATTCTTCATTAACTAGACAACACAAAAAAATTACATGAGACTACCTATAATTTAAAGCCATTGGACTTTCATTAAAATGCCAGATAGCAGATCATTTCAAGTGGATCCTCTATTAAACTTCTCACGACTGTGAGATAGGTAATAACTGAGTTCAGTACTCATAATATCTGCTACTGAATATTAATGTACATGTGATTTATAGTTTCAATTTTTAAAGAAATTAAGACTTGAAAGGTTTCTCCTAACTTACAGAATCCAATATTTTTGTGAAAATGATCTGAGGTTTTAAAAATCTAACAAACAAAATTAAAATATGACTTCTTAACATAATAAAATATGGGAAGTCAGAGAAATTTGAACGTGTACGTATTTCAATATAACTATTCCTCACTTGTCAACTCTCTCATTATTCAACATTTCGTATTTATGACAATAGTAAAAAATTGACTATCCAACTATTTGGTGCACAGTAATGAATGCTGAAATGCAAGCTGAGAGTAACGCTGGCTGTGATGGTTAAGGTTATGTGTCAGCTTGGCTGGGCCATGAGCCTCAGTGGTTTGGCAGTTATGTAATGATATAATCTTCTTGTTGTTGTTGTTAGGTACCATCGAGTCAGTTCTGACTCATAGCAACCCTATAGGAAAGAGTAGCACTTGGCCATAGGGCTTCCACGGAGTGGCTGCTGGATTTGAACTGCTGACTTTTTGGTTAACAGCCAATCTCTTAACCACTATACCACCAGGACTCCCTGATGTAATATGGCACTTATGTAATGACGTAATTTGGCAGTTATGTAATGATGCAATTTGGTAGTTGTGTAATGATATAGTCATCCTCCATCTTGCGATCTGATGTGATCATCTTCCATTTTTGATAACACCAATTTTTGCAGAATGACCTGGTCTTTGAGACCTAATAACCACGTTGATAAGTGAAGAGTGAGTGTAGTGTGCTTGAAATAATTTTTATAAAGTCCTTTAAGACTATTTCTGTGTATTTCACTTTTTGTGTTTTTTAAGGCCTCTTCTAGGTTTTGAAATATAGATTTTTTGTTTTTGTTTTGATGACATCAGATCTGAAGCTGTCTCCATTACTGAATATTTCTTTTGGTTTCAAACTAGATACTGAATACTGAGAAATATTTTACTGTTTAAATACTTCATTATTTTGTGTATGACTTAAAGATATGGTCTATAATGTCCTACATTTTGTCACAGAAAAATTAATCAGGATTATTAGGGATGTCTTTTCAATATGTGACTATATTTTCATACTCAAGATAAATAGATTGAATTTCTATTATTAAGATTTTTAGAGACCTAAAAATGAGACTATTTTCTCCCTACAAATTTGAACTGATCTGAGTATAAGAAAAGAGATCATATGGAGGTAGAAATATTACATTTATACTCATCCTCTTGATATTGGAGAACATAAAGTTCAAGACAAAAAAGATTGGTAGCCTTTCTGCTTCTCCCAGAATATACCTAGGAATAGAGAGGGAAGTTTAAGCTGCCTGAACAGACACACTTTCCTAGCTTTGCCTCACCCTGGTAGAAAGGAAAGAATAACAATAGCAATAATAATAACTACCCATACTTACAAAGAACTTACCTTGTGCCAAGCAGTCTTCTAAGCACTTTAGACATGTTAAGTATATTAAGCCTCATTGAAAACCATTATGTAGATATTAACATTATTTTTTTCTCTTTTAATGATGAAGAAAAAGTGTTCAAGTAATTCACCCAAAGTCATATATGAGTAAATGGCAGAGACAGGATTTAAACCTAGGCAACATGACTCCTGTGTCCCTTATGCTTTTGAACTTTCAATAGATTCACTTTACTCCATTGTGAAAAAAGTGGACAAATGTATGTGTCACTTGCCTCATTCCTCTTATGTGGAACAAGAAGCCAGGAGTGTTTAGAAAAGGGGGGAAAAAAAAAAAGCATGGAACATAATCCCCCACCTCAAAATCAGACTACTGTTTCCACTTGAGAAGAACTCTTCAATGATTAAAGAGCCCTGGCGGGCAATATATTAAGTACTGGGTTGTTAACCGAAAGTTTGGCATTTCGAACCTACCAGATGTTCTGCTGGAGAAGTAGCAGTCTGCCTCCATAAAGATTTACAGTCTTGGAAACCCTATGGGGCAGTTCTACCCTGTCCTACTGGGGTCGCTATGAGTCAGAATCAACTTGATGGCAATGGGTTTGGTTTTGGATTCATTCTATGACTAGCTAACAGACTACTTTACAGATGTAACTGAAAATTATCATTAGATATTTTTGATAGGGCCTGCCTATACGGCTTCAAGAGAAACATGAATGAAAGCAATTTTTCACCCTGGCTCTGATAGTAGAGAATTCACAATGGCAAACTAAATGAGATCCCAAAATCTTCCAGTCCAAATCTTTCAGAAGATTGTGATGAAAATACATTTTGAAGTAAAAAAAAAACTCGCATGTAATTATTATTTGTTCTTATTCATGATTAACTTAACCCATTATGATTAATTTTAAAATAAGTGATAGACAATTTAAATGAATATACAATATTCTAATTGCTGAGTATATTTGCCTATAAATAAAAGACAATGTTTTTCTGGAGCATTTATTTCTTTTTTTTCCCTTAGCACACTCATGAAGATCTTATATATTTAAACAACTTGAGTCTAATAAAGTTAATTTCCTGGTAAAATAAATATATTAACCAACTTCCAAGGAATACAATAGCGGCAAGGATCTGCATAACAAAACATCCAAAATATCCGTGATACAGTTCAAAATGTTTTGACATACTAAGAAGTGTGGAAATGTGATCTATTCTGAAAGGAAAAGATGATCAATGAGGTCCATTTTGTGGTGACTCAGATATTGGAATAATAAAACAAGGACTTTAAAGCAGCTTTTATAACCATGGTCAATATGATTAAAAAAAAAATCACCCATGAAATAAATAATAAGATAGGAAACCTCAGAGGAGAAATATAAAAATATAGATAAGAACCAAATTATAGAACTGACAAATCAATATCTGAAATTAAAAAGAAAAATTCCTGGATGGGCTAAGTAACAGAATGGATTTTACAGAGGAAAGAGTTAGTGAGCTTAAAAATAGAAAATGATCCAATTTGCAAAAGAAAAAAAATTGAACAGAGTTCCATGGATTTGTAGATCAATAAAGAAAGTCTTACATGTGGGTAGTTAAGATCCTTGAAGGAGAAAAGGCAATGAATGGGACAGAAAAATATTTGAAAAAATAAGGGCTGAAAAATTCCCCCCAATTGCTCAAAGACATAAATTAACAAATATTGCAAGCTCAGCAAAACTCAAACAGGTATAATATGAACAAAACCAATTGTAGCCACAACTTGATTAAACTCCTAAGAACTAAAGATCAAGAGAAAATCTTGAAAGCTCTTCTCATTTCCCTAAAAGCACTTGACATAGAGGCAGCATAATGCACTATTAAGCCGCCAAGCACATTAATTATCTGCCCCACCTAGAGACTGGCCGTCTCTACATAGTTTTGTGTAAATCTGGATTTTTTTTTATTGGCTATAACTGATATGACTAGTTAGTGTTTAGATAATAGAAATCTCATTTTAACACATGTTCTCATTTTTAGAGGAAAGTGGATCTGTACATATGTATACCTATTGCTTTGCTGAACATCTATATCTTAGAAAAAAAAATTATTGTAAGGTACAAAGTACTGTTTTGGACCTGAAAACTAAGGAAGAATAAAATAGGTTTTTAATTTCCCTAAATCTTTCCACACAAGCATAACTTGTAATGAAGTATTTAAAACACTTTGAAGAAAATCTATAGCATTTAGTTTAAACTATACTTATTTGCTCTGATTTGAACTTCAGTGTATAATAATTTTCTCCAATACAGAATTATATCATTATCATTTTAGTTATATTAAGTGAAAATATTTATTTAAATTTTTTTTTAAACAGCACAACAGAGATATTTTCCAACCAAGAATTAATTTTATAAGGTTGTAAGAAAAGAGTTAGGGAAAGATAAAAAGCTAAACTGCCAACAGTGCTAGCTTCAAGTAGACAGAGCAGCAATTTCAGCGGCTGCTATCCATGAATTTTAAAGGAAGTGAACAAGAAAACCAGCGAACCTTTAACTGACATTTTTTAAAGTTCACTAGACTTGGGAGAGATTCCAGAGGATTTGAAAGCAGCAAACATGACTATGTTATTTCAAAAGGGTCAAGATAGAAGCAAAAAAAAAAAATATTATGAGAGCAGCAAGTTGAGAGAAGTCTTCCTAACTAAAGCTGCACGCAGAGAGATTATTTTAAAAAATAATTCATTTAATTTAAAATAACGAGCACAAATGCAATTATTAGGTAATATGCTTATATAATATACACACTGCACTTAAGAAAATATAGCTTTAAATCTGATGTCAAATTTTGATAATGAAATATATCTTGTACTGTCAGAAACACAGAAGAAAATAGAAAATGCTAGAGTATTTGAAATGCTTGTTTTGAGAGGGGAAAAAAGAAAAATAACATACATTTAGTTTATAAAAATGTTTCTTTAGTATAGAGTCTAAACTCGATATAACTACGTTGCAAAGGACAAAAGTTCACTCAAGTGGATTGACATAAAGATATATGATAATGCATCAGAGGCTTGTATAAAACCTGTTGTTAGCGTGCCATGGAGCCGATTTTAGATTCATTGTGGTCCCATGTGACTGAATAAAACAGTAATCTTTATGGAAGTATATCACCAGGTCTTTTTCTCCAGGAACTGCTGGGTGGGTTTGAACCACCAACTTTTCAGTTAGCAGCCAAGTACTTAGCCATTGCACCATTAGGGCTCTTTTCATAGGACCTAATCTCAAAAAAATTCTCACACAGCCTTGCTGTGCATAAGTGACTCTCTGGGTCTATTTTCTCTATTGAATTTCTGATTGCTTTCTTTCTCTATCTCAATTTTTGCTCTCTAAGTGGCTGTCACTATTTCTAACAACAATAAAACACAAACCGGTTGCCATTGTGTCTACTACAACTCATGATGACCTCATGTATTTTAGAGTAAAACTGTTCTCCATAGGATTTTCACGGCTGTGCTCTTTCAGAAGTAGATCACCAGGGCTTTCTTCTGAGGTGCTCCTGGGCAGATTTGAAGCACCAGCTTTTCAGTTAGCAGCCCAGCACTTAATCGTTTGCACCACCCAGGGGTTCCTGTGTTTCTCTTAATTCAAATTTTAGAGAAAATTAGCTGGTTCAGATTGGATAAAGTGCCCACTCCTGAATTAATAATCTAAATTCAGAGAAGCCAGGTAGTCTTGCCTCCTAGCTCCAGACATTACTGAGAGACAACAGTCTGCTTACAACAAAGAGGTGGTATAGGCAATTCAAATCTTCTGAGTCATCAATTTATAAGACCTTGCTTGAGACAGCAAATGCATAATATTATGCTGTAATTTTATTATTATTTTTTTATTGCTAACTTGGCCACAACTTTATTTTTTGAATCTAGCATCAAAGTCAATGGTTTGAGTAGGGCATTCACCTCATTTACCTATGAAGTCTTTTTATTACTATTCAGGTATTTAGAGATGTGATAATCTTGGTATATCCTGACTATACAGTATTATGTCTCAAAATTATTATATACTGTAGTATATCTGAAGCTCTTTAAAAATAAGGTTAATTAAAAATATTTTTGTCTGCAGTATTTTTTAAACTGATTTTATTTGGCTCTGAATTTTTATAATTTAGAGTATTATGTTTATAAATTAATCATGACCATGTTAAGATTTGTAGTCTGCAGATAAGTTTTTACTTTGCTGATTTGCTGAAATGTTTGACCAAAATATCTCAACAAAAAGACCAACTATATTAGATTTATGAAAAGAACTGTGACTATACTGAATCAAGATTTCCAAAACTCTTATGTACAAGCTGATGGGTTCACAGATTGTGGCTAATCCAGAATCACTTGGAGCAGAAATTAACTACGTAAGACTGAATAAAGGAATACTGTGGGTTTTATGTGGGAATATTGCTGATGTTTTAAGGTTCTACTTTCTGGATATAAGAAACCATTTTCTTTTCTCCTAAATTATTTAACTAATGGGTTTAGATATTGTAACTATTGAATTAGAAATTCTTATTGGTAAACTTAGAAAATTTGTAAATATCATAACCAGAGAAGTATATTAAATTCATTCAAGTTATGATTTTACAAAATAGAATAGCATTAGATTTCCTATTAGTTCTCTCAAAGAACAGTTTTGTGACACTTCTGCTTCTAAGAAAGTGATCCATGACTGTTAATAGGTAAACCAAGAAGGGCAGCTTGCCGTCAGGAAGAACACTTAGTATGTTTTAAACAGATTAACTGAAGACCTCTCACAGGAGAGGTCCATCCTGTATTATCTTGCTAATCATATATTCTCTAAAGAAAGTTTGCTTGTCACATGTAAATTTTTCTATACCTTCTCTTTCCTCTAGACAAACCTTGTGTATTCCTTATGGGTATATGTTTTTGTGTAGTGAATCAAACTATACTAGTTTAAATGATCCCTTTCCAACTGACAGTGAGTTTATGCGGGCAATCTGTTGTTTAGATTCTGGGTGAATGCATGGACAACACACTCTGAAAATTTTAAGATTACTGTTAAATATTCATAGTAATGATGTTAGCGAATATTGAAAGGTAATGTTAAATTGTTACACATTATAAAATGAGAGTCAAAAAGAAATGCATTGGTCCAATACTCAGGGTGGGGTTGGTAGCTTTAATTCCTAGTATGGTAGGTTAAAATTGAAAAAAATCTTTAAGAAATTTATTAATCATTATGGGACAGATAAGTGATGAAGTAGCTAATGAGACAAAAACACAATGGCAGGCTCTGACCTCATTAGCCAAGGTGACACGAAATAACAAAACAGCCTTAGATTTTTTGTCCCAAGAAAGTAGTAATCTGTACTGTAGCAAATACCTCTTGTATTCAGATGAATAACACAAAAGAAATAAAACAGGATATACACAGAATTAGACAACAAGCTACTTGGATACATACTCTAACACCCTTACAAACACCGGATGTATTTGGTTAGTTACCATCAGGAATAAATACAAGAGCTAAATCACTTTTGGAAGAAATAATAATATTCTTAGTCTGCATCCTGATAGTACTAGGCATAATAAAACTTATCTTCTATTGTCTTACACACTTAAAAAACCTGAGGCTAAAATGTTGATGTGCACTGAGTCTGCTCACTTCAGCAATGGGATTGATGGGAACTTTGCTTTTACTTAAGATCCCGGTATCTGGTGGAAAACAGCACAGTGAGTTTAAAGAGTCTGCCATGGTCGCCATCTAGGAGCTTGACTAAGTCTAGGTATTAATCATCAATGTATTATCTCCAATCTCCGATCAAAAGAAAAGAGTGATTTAGGAAATAATATTGAGGCTGTTATTCCCTGTCCTTGAGCATAAAGAATGTGACCTACCTCAGCTGGAGTCACAAAGACTCATAAAGACACATCAACTGGTTCCTGAGATATTAAAGACAAAAGGTAGGTCAATCTTAAAAAATATATCTTTCAGGAAAACATTAACATAAACAGGGCATAAAAACCATTCATCTTTTTCTTTTAATATTTAGTAAATAGTCAGTTGTAAACCACCAAGAGGTCAGTAGCTATAATGAAAGACCTAGGTCCAATATTTGCCCCTCACTGAGAACAGGCCAAGTAATTCTGAGCTGGGCTATAGTTCACAAAATGGACAATGGTCCTGAATGACCAATGTCCAAAAAGAAATGGAAGGAATGAGACAGAGCCCCCACAGTGCTGCATTAAAATTCCTGCTTTCTTTCCTTGACTTCTTCCCCACAGTGTTGCATGAAAAATCCTGTTTCCTTTGCTGAGCTTCCTCCTTGTCAGCTTTGCATTTAAATCCTGCTTTTGCTTGGAAGTTATATGTAAACCCCAATGCACCTTCATAGTATGATTAAGAATGTTGCTGGCATAACTTGTATGAACTCCCTGCCTATAAACCCCTTAAAAGTAACTTTTCTCCTCGTGCTTGGGGAGCAGTCTTGGCTGCAGCAGCTCCAAATGACTCCTTTTTCTTGCTCAATGAAATAAAGGTGCCTTTCCTAGTCTCCAAAAAAATAAATAAATAAATAAAATAAAAGGCCTTGCTTGAACACCTTGGAGACTTTTCTCAACACAAGAGCATGATTATGATAAGGCTATAAGTCATATGCATTGTGTGTTAACAAAAGAGAATAAAAGGATATGTCTGCACTGTGCAATTCATAAAAATATAATAACTGTTATAATTTATTATTTATTCATATCACTACTCTTCTGTATTGCTGAGGGTTTGGTCCATTTGGTGACTACAACGGATATTATTTTACATTTTTTAATGATTGAAAGTCATATTATGAAAAAAATTCATCTATGTATATGAGTGATGTCCTCAGGCTATATTGCAGTGTGTTTGTCTAACTATATTCAATACAATATCCCCATATTACACTCCAATATGCATATAAAGATTATATATATGTGTATAAATATATATATGTATGTATCACATACACATTAAGAATATGTAATATATACACTTAATCAGTTTGTAGCACCTTCTATGCTACCCACAATCCAAGCCACCACCGTTTCTTGTCTGAATTACTGAACCATCTTTCTAACCGATTTCCTTCTTCTTATATAACTTTCTATTATCATTCTCAACACAGTAGTCAGAAAGAGATTTAAAATTTGGGTCAAATTGTGTCACTCCTGCTTTTAAACCGTCCTCATTTTACTTACGGTAAGCCAAATTCCTTTTAAAGGCAAAAAAAAAAAAAAAAAAAAAAAAACCACCAGCACCACCAACAAAAACCCTTGCTCCTTCTTCTTTCTCTGACTTCATCTCCTACTACTTTTCTTCTTTCTTAGGTAGCTTCAGAGATACTGACCTCCTTGTTGCTCCTGTATTCCTACAGTTGCACACCTGTTTTACTCCCTTTACCCTGGCTTTTCTCTTTTCCTGTATCTTAGGCTGGTTTCTCTACAGAAGCAAAACCAGTAAAATGTATAAATGTAAATATACAGAGAGAGATTTATATCAAGGAAATGGCTCACACGGTTGTAGAGGTTGTAATGTCCCAAGTCTGTGGGTCAGGAAAGAAACTCTTCCTGATTCACATAGCTGCAGGGGTTGGCAAACCCAAACTGGCAGGTCGGAGAGCAGGGCTGTTGCTCACAGACTGCAAAGACTGACGAATCCCAAGATCAGTAGGCCAGACCACAGGTAAGCTGCTAGCTCATGTCCCAAGAACCAGAGGTCAGATGAACAGGAGCCAGATGCAAGATCCAGAACAAGCAAAAACCCCCAAGCCCTGCCAGAATGTCTGTCTACACTCAGTGCAGGCCACACACCCAAGGAAACTCCCCTTCAAATGACTGGCTACTCACAGCAGTTCCCATCATGGGGGTGATCATGTATCAGATCTCAACAGGGAAGTGATTACAATATTATATGACTGCCAAAACACCGAGAATCATGATCTAGCCAAGCTGACACACAATCTTAACCATCATATCCTGGTACCCTTTTCCTTCATGTGGCTACAAACTGCCTTCCTTTCAGTCTTTGCTCAGATGATAACTTCTTAATGAGGCCTACCGAGACCACCCTATTTAAATACTTCTTGAAATCCCCACCACATTTATCTTGCTCTACTTTTACTATTTCCCATAGCATTAATTCCTTTAACACACTATATAATTTATTTAAGTTCACGTTTAGTGCCTGTCTTACATGGCTAAAATATAATCTCCACAAAGGTAAGAATCTTTTTCCTCTTTTGTTTGCTGATGTATCACAAGTAACTAGAGCTATATTTATTACATAAAGTTGTTCTATAAGTATTTGTTAAATGACTAAATCAACTGTATGTTCAAAATTAATTTTACATATTATAAAAAACTATACTTATCATAAACGGTTTGCTTTGCCTTAAAAATCATGTGGCTATAAAAAATAACTATTAAATTGTCATGTCTGTTTAGGAAGCTTGGGTTCACATTCATATCTCACCTACAGCAAGTGTATAAAATTTCAAGACAAATTTTTTTCTTACTAAATCTCACTTAAATCTCCATTATAATCCCTTATTATTGTTCTCCTTGCTTCCTTCCTTTTCATATTTTTTTTAATTTCCTTTTATACAACTCTTTTGGCAATCTAAAGCTTTCCTTAAGCTAACTTGGGGGAGTAATGATATTGTTTGATAATTTCCACATTCTGCTGGATCATCTTTCCTTGGAATAGTTACAAATATGGATCTCTTCCAGTCATTGGGCCAGGTAGCTGTCTTCCAAATTTCTTGGCATAGATGAGTGAGCACCTTCAGCACTACATGTGTTTGTTGAAACATCTCAACTGGTATTTCATCAATTCTTGCAGCCTTGTTTTTCGCCAATGCCTTCAGTGTAGCTTGGATTTTTCCTTCAGTATCATTGGTTCTTGATCATATGCTACTTCCTGAAATGGTTGAACATTAGCCAATTCTCTTTGGTACATTGACTCTGTGTATTTCTTCCATCTTCTCTGATGCTCCCTGCATCGTTCAGTATTTTCCCTGTATAATCTCTCAATATTACAACTTGAGGCTTGAATTTTTTCCTTACTTCTTCACTTTGAGAAAGGCCGAATGTATTCTTCCCCTTTTAGGTTTCTAACTCCAGGTCTTTGCACATTTCATTATGATACTTTGCTTTGTCTTCTCAAGCTGCCCTTTGAAATATTCTGTTTGGCTCTTTTACTTTATCATTTATTCTGTTTACTTTAGCTACTCTACATTCAAGAAGAAGTTTCAGAGTCTTTTCTGACACCCATTTTCGTCTTTTCTTTCTTTCCTGTCTTTTTAATGACCTTTGCTTTCTTCATGTATGACATCTTTAATATCACTTCACTATTCACCTAGTTTTAAGTCATTCAGTGTTCAATGTATCAACTATATTCTTGATATGGTCCCTAAATTCAGGTGGGATATAATCAAGGTCACATTTTGGCTCTTGTGGACTCACTTTAATTTTTTTTCAGCTTCAACTTGAACTTGCATATGAGCAATTGATGGTCTGTTCCACAGTTGGCCCCTGGCCTTGTTCTGACGAATGATATTGAGCTTCTCTATTGTCTCTTTCCACAGATGTAGTCGATTTGATCCCTCTGTATTCCATCTGGCAGGTCCAGGTGTATAGTCACTGTTTATACTGTTGAAAAAATTCATTTGCAATGAAGAAGTCATTGATCTTAATAAATTCTATCAGGCAATCCCCGGCATTGTTTCTATCATCAAAGCCATACTTTCCAACTACTGATCCTTCTTCTCTGTTTCTAACTTATGCATTCCAATCACCAGTAATTATCAATGCATCTTGATTGGATGTTTGATCAATTTCACACTGCAGAAGTTGGTAAAATCTTCAATTTCTTCATCTTTGCCTTAGTGGTTGATGTGTGAATTTCAATAATTGTCTCATTAATTGGTCTTCATTGTAGGTGTATGAATATTATCCTATCACTGACAGCATTGTACTTCAGGATAGATATTGAAATGTTCTTTTTGACGATGAATGTGATACCATTCCTCCTCAATTTGTCATTCTCAATATAGTAGATGATATGATTTTCCAATTCAAAATGGCCATTACCAGTCCATTTCTGATCACTAATGCCTAGGATATCAATCTCTATGCATTACATTTCATTTTTGATGACTTCTAATTTCCCTATATTCATACTTCATACAATCCACTTTCTGATTATTAATGGATGTTTGCAGCTGTTTCTTCTCATTTTGAGTCATGTTACATCGGCAAATGAAGGTCCTGAAAGCTTGACTCCATCCATGTCATTAAGGTCTACTCTACTTTGAGGAGGTAGCTCTTCCCCAGTAGTATTTTCAGTGCTTTCCAATGAGGGGTTCATCTTCTGGCACTATATCAGACAATATTCCACTACTATTCATAAAATTTTCATTGGCCAATTTTTTCAGAAGTAGACTGCCAGGTCCTTCTTCCTAGTATGTCTTAGTTTGGAAGCGCCACTGAATTCTGTCCACCATGGGTGACCCTGCTGGTATTTGAAATACTGGTGGCATAGCTTCCAGAATCACAGCAACTCACAAGCCACCACAGTATGACAAAGTGACAGACAATAAGTTGCACTAAGTTCTAGGCAACCATTAATTTCTTTTCTGTCTCATTAGATTTGCCTATCCTGGACATTTCATATAAATTAAACCATTCAATATGTAGTCTTTTGCATTTGACTTATTTCACTTAGCAGAAACCCATTTTGGACTTTTCAACCTTTAAAAGTATAAGATAAACTTGTGTTACACTAAGCTCTAAGTTTGTGGTCATTTTTACAGCAGCAATAGGAAGCTAATATGCCAGTAATGTATAAAGCAGAATTTTCCTCTGGGTTACTTTATCATTAGTGGTAAAGTTTTTGATAATTTGTGGGGGGAGGACAGTACAGATAACTTTGGAAGTCCAAATTATCACTCATATCAAAATACGGAAATTTCCTAGAATTTGGAAGTGAATTGCAAGATTTCATAAAAACAATTTAGTAGGCATGAAAGATTACAAAATGAGAAATGTATATATTTATATTGAGAAAATGGATCCATACCAACTTAATATCAATAAAGAAAAACTTTCAAAAATTTCCTTTATAGAAGAAATTATTCGTTTATGTTACAAGGTAAGAAATGTGATAGTAATTATGTCTACTACAAACTACCTAGTTAAAGATGAATGCAAAAGAAGTACAAATTAGTAGAAATAGTATCAGGAAGGTAACCGAACAATAATAATATAGATGAAAAATATTCCTGAAAAACACAGAGATCTTTTTCAGTTATATTCAGAGCAAGGATAAAAAGAAAAGCTGCACTTATGTTGCTTGTGGAATGCTGATATGAGATTTATGTGTGACAGAGATAAGTAAAATTTATTAACTTATTTTCTATGTATTCATCATCTTCAAACTGGAGATGTTTGGAAGACAGTGTCTAATATAGCAGTGAATTTAAAACAAATATAGGAGTAACTACATGAACTAATTTAATACAAAATCTGAAAATTATAGATCCAAAAAAACCTAAGCGATAGCTGGAAATCTTAATATAAAGGTACTCATTGTTTGTAGAGAGAAAACAGAAATACAGAAACACTCTAGGACAGTATCACTTTTAAATAACGTTATAACTTCATTCTTTTTAACACTTGTACTATTTATAAAGGGAAATTCTAGAAATAAAAAGTAATAAAAGGTAAAAATTTGGGTAAGTTTTCAGTATGTTGTTAGTTGTGGGTATATGAAAAAAATATCTAGTAGAAACATTTTTGCTTATTGATTATTAGTCTCAAGTCAAACCAGAAGGGTCTGTTATAGAAAATCTATCCTTGGTACTCTCTTGACAATGTTATAGAAGGAAAACATAATTAATAAGCCTCAGTCCCAACTTAGGTGGATTGTTTTTACAGGAGAAGATAGAATATAGTTCCAAACTGACTTCATTATAATGGAATCAATATAGAGAAAATCACAGGAATTTAACAAGGAGCATATAAAGTATGCATTTGAGTTCAAAGCACCAATTCTGCAGTTAATAATCAATGCAGGGAAACCCAAGGGGTTTTACTTAACCAAAGGCTCAAAATAAAAAGAATAGTAAAATTAACTACACACCCACTCCAACACCAAGCACACTTAAAGTTTACTACATCTTGTCCTTCATCCCTGTCCCCCTCTAGTGACCACTCTTTTCTCCTGCTCTCCTTCTAACAAAATTCCCCAACTGAGTTTTTATTTGCTGCCTCCATTTCTTAACCTGCCAACCCCAATTCTCTTTTCACTTACTTTAAAGTGCTTTCAATATCAACGCTTCACTAGTATGGCTTTTATCAGATGTGCCAACCTATTATCTTAGAACAACTAATGGTGAATTTATTCTCTTGTAACTTGTTTTTTTTTTTTTTTTTTTGCCTTTTGTGATACCAGTTTTCTGAATTTTCGCCTACTTTATGGACTATTGCTTTGTAGTCTCTTTTGCTGGTTTCTGCTACTCTACCTAACTTATCAAGATCCCTAGTTGGCTCAAATGGTTTGCACTCAACTGTTAACCTACAAGTAGATGGTTCAACCCACTGTGAGTGCAGTCTTGTGTATCTGTTCACTGCATGGTTGTATGACAGGATTCAGGGTTAACATTTCCAAAATAAAACGTGTTTTTCTCATCCATTCCAAAATGTATTCATTCCTTCTAAATAGAATCTTCCCCTTCTCAAATAATTGCGATTCATACAGTTTTTAAAGGCAACAACAAAGGAACAAAAACTACTGTCATTTTAAGTCTTACCTCCTTCATCTACTCAAGTCACAAATCCAAATATCACCATAACCACTGCTACCAACCCAGTCATGGTAAGATCGCTTTGTCCCTATACCATTATGTCAGTCCCCCCAGTCTTTTCCCTTCTTTTCTATTACACTTTTCACTGTTGGGTAGTTTCTCTACACCTCAAGCAGAATGATCTTAAAACGAACAGACAAACGAGCCTCTGATTATACCTCATGACCCCTTAAAATACTTTAATGAATGGCTTCTTATTTCAATAGACTAGAATTCACTTTCCTAAAATAGCCTTCTGTCTTAGTCATCTAGTGCTGCTATAACAGAAATATCACAAGTAGAAAGATTTAACAAAGATAAGTTTATTCTTTCACAGTCCAGTAGGCTACAAGTCCAAATCCAGGGGAAAGCTTTCTCTGTCAGCTCTGGAGGAAGGTCCATGTCATCAATCTTCCCTTGGTCTTGGAGCTTCTCTGCACAGGAACCCCAGGTCTAAAGGATGTGCTTTGCTCCTGGCACTGCTTTCTTGGTGGTAAGAGGTTCCCCTGTGTCTCTGCTCCCTTCTCTCTTTTGTATATCAAACAAGATTGGCTTAAGACACTACCCAATCTTGTAGACCTCATCAGTATAACTGCCGCTAATGCATTTTATTATATCATAGTGATAGAGTTTACAGCACATAAGGAAATCACATCAGATTACAAAATGGTACACAATCATACAATACTGTGAATCATGACCTAGCCAAGTTGAGAGGTATTTTAGGGGGACACAATTCAATCCACGACACCTTCTATAACCCAAATGATCTTTCATTTTGCTTAGTTACTTGAATCATCTGTTATATCATCTCTCATCACTTTCCTTGTTGATCAATGTACTCCAAGCTCACCACTCGTTTTCTATTTCTGACTCATTTCATGTTTATGTCTGCCTCAGAAACTCTGCCCTTGAGGTATCTTCTACCTGGAACATACTAATTCAGGCCTATGCATGTCTTATTCTTGTGTATCATTCCTTATTTCAGCTCAATTATCATTTCCATATAGAGAACATTCCTAAACATTCTACCAGAAGTTGCACCTTGTCTTCACAAGTTATTTTCTCTCTTACTTCATTATTTTTGATGAAATACTCAGTGTCTGAAAGTATCTTCTATATTTATGTGTTTAAGTATTTATGGATTGTTTTCCCTGCTTCCAAATTAAAATGTAAGCTCCTCAATTTTGAAAGTCCACTTAACTATGCCAATGCTATATCCTAGGCACAAAAAAAAAGTGCCAAAGTAGTTTCAAATGAATGAGTGAGTGAATGTATGACATCCTGTTCAAGAATATGTTTTGTTTTGTTTATAGTAAAATGATGTTTTCAGGATACTATATATTAATTTGTGAAGCCCTGGTGGTGTAGTGGTTAAGAACTCAGGCTACTAACCAAAAGGTCAGCGGTTCAAATCCACCAGCTGCTCCTTGGAAACCCTATGGGGCAGTTCTCTGTTCTACAGGGTCACTATGAGTTGGGATTGACTTGGTGATCCACACACAACATATTAATTCACTTTTTGAAAAAAATATTTTTGGAGCAACTGCTTTCCATGAATTATTATTCTACAAAGTGTAAGTTCAAATGTAGGTAGAATTATGTTACTTAATGTTTAACGAAGAATGAATAATATCAGCGTGTATCCAAAAAAGTAGTCACTGGGTGGCGCAAATGGTTAAGTGCTGGACTACTAGCCAAAAGTTTGGTGGTTCAAACCTACCCAGAAGTGTCTAGGAAAACAGTCCTGATGACCTGCTTCTGAAAAGTCACAGCCTTGAGAACCTATGGAGCAGTTCTACTTTGCACACAGGGGGTTGCCATGAGTCTGAATCCACTCAACAGCAACTAACAAAAGCAACAATATCCAAAACAATATTAAGAATGTTATGGAAATCATAATAGAAATATGGTGAAAGCACAGTGAAACACAATATTTATAACAAAGTGGAGTATAAAAAAGGAGATTACAAGTAAACATTAAAATAAGTAGAATTGTATTTTATGACAAGAGGGGAAGTATATAAGTGCATAAAAACCCAAAAACACAAATTATATGTTGTGAAAATGTCAAATCATTATATGTTAAGATTTATAAATGCAGCAAGTAATGAGCCACATAAGGAAACTCCGCCTCATAAAGTATAGTATGCTGAAAATTTTGATTTTTAACCAACTGACAACATGTAGCCATTAACAAATCTATAAAAGTTTCTGCTGCTATTCATAAAGTTTTTGCTGGTCAATTTTTTCACAAGTAGACTGGTCAAACAACTGGAAGAGATCCATATTTGTATCCATTGCAAGGAAGGGTGATCCAACAGAACGTGGACATTATAGAATAATTTCATTAATATCACACCCAAGTAAACTTTTGCTGAAGATCATTCAAAAGCAGTTGCAACAGTATATCAACAAGAAACTGCCAGAAATTCAAGCCAGATTCAGAAGAAGACATGGAACAAAGGGTATCATTGCTGATGTCAGATGGATCGTAGCTGAAAGCAGAGCATACCAGAAAGATGTTTAGCTATATTTTATTGACTATGCAAGGGCATTCAGCTGTGTGCATCATGACAAATTACGGATAACATTGTGAAGAATGGGAATTCCAGACACTTAATTGTGCTCATGAGGAACCTGTACTTAGACCAAAAGGCAGTTGTTTGAACAGAACAAGGGGATACTGTGTGGTTTAAAGTTAAGAAAGACGTGTGTCAGGGTTGTATCCTTTCTCCATATTTATTCAATCTGTGTGATGAGAAAATAATCTGAGAAGCTGAACTATAAGAAGAAGATCAGGGCATCAGGATTGGAGGAAGACTCATTAACAACCTGCTTTATGCAGATGACACAACCTTCCTTGCTGAAAGTGAAGAGGACTTGAAGAACTTACTGATGAAGATCAAAGACTGCAGCTTTCAGTATGGATTACTCCTCAACATAAACAAAACAAAAACCCTTACAACTGGAACAGTAAGCAACATCATGATAAACAGAGAGTAGACTGAAGTTGTCAAGGATTTCTTTTTACTTGGATCCACAATCAACACCCATGGAAGCAGCAGTCAATAAATCAAAAGACACATTGTATTGTGCAAATCTGCTGTAAGACATCACTTTAAAGTGTTCAAAAGCAAAGGTGTCATTTTAAGGATTAAGATGCACCTGACCCAGACCATAGTGTTCTCAATAGCCTTATGTACATGCAAAAGCTAGACAATGAATAGGAAGACAGAAGAATTGATGCCTTTGAATTGTGGAGTTGGAGAAGAATATTGAATATACCATGGACTACCAGAAGAATGAACAAATTTGTCTTGGAAGAAGTACAGCCAGAATGCTCATTAGAAGCTAGTTTGGTGAGATTTTGTCTCACAATCTTTGGAAATGTTATCAGGAGGGATCAGTCCCTGGAGAAGGACATCATGCTTGGTAAAGTAGATGGCTAGCAAAAATGAGGAAGACCTTCAACGAGACAGATTTACACAGTGGTTGCAAAAATGGGCTCAAACATAGAAACAATTGTGAGGATGGCGCAGCACCAGGTAGTGTTTCGTTCTGTTGTACACAGGGTCGCTATGAGTTGGAACTGACTCAATAGCACCTAACAGCAACAACAGCATAGAAGGGTGGTGACTAAAATAATACAGTATTTTAGAAATGCTTCTGTATCATGATTATTAATAGGTGTTTCACCATTAGTATCATAAGTATGTTGGATGGGGCAACAAAGAATATGGTTACAAGTTTTGCAGTATACTAGGGGAAATATTACTGGGGTCTTAACTGGAAAATTGGGCTGGTAAGTTGAGGCTGGGCATAAAAGATAAAAGATCTATGAAGTTAATAGGACACAGAAATTAGAGAAGGAAGAGCTGGAAGGTACTTATATTTCTGGTTCGGGTGAGATCTAAACGGAAGTGCAAAGCACTACAATAATGAACACTAAAGAAGCAAATGTTTCATGTGTGGATAGTCTGTGAAAGAGTACAGGGGTTGGCATCGGTCAAGCTTCTTGTTTCAAACAATAAAAACTGTCATGTTTAAGCAGAAAAATGAAATTAGTGAAATGTTACTAAATAGCTTACAAAATCAATGAGAAGTCTATAGAAGTGCGCTCTGAAAATTGTCGGAAACCATGGATGGTTAGGCAGCAAGAATTCATATTATATCATGTCATGTTATACAGGAATATTGTGAGTAGGCTCCCACAGTGGCATGTCTGCCGTAGGACTCTTGGTATTGTCACAGCCTCCTGTATAAACAATTCCCAATATTTTTCTGAGTTCTCTGCTATTCTATAGGAATTTGAGGCTCAGATGGGAGCCAGATAACTAGCCTAGCGTATGTCACACATTGGCTTTTTGCTGCTGGACATCAGAGATGTTTCTATGGTTTCCTTCCTAGAAGACAAATTCCTGCTCTGTCATCCAGGAAAACCCCTAGGAGTTGCTCCTTAAAAAAAAAAAAAAAAAATTCAGATGTTAGATGGCTGAAAAATACAATGGTAAATATCCTCTACAAAGTACAAGTGGGATGAGAAACTTCTGTTTGGTATTCCACCTACACAGTTGCACGTGTGAATTTGAAGCCTCAAATGGAGACTCACATTTGGGATTTTTCAGCATGAAACTTTTTTCCAAAGCTGTGTCAATAAATCTGATCACCCAAGAAGTGAGTCTAGGTTAGGAAGAGGGAAGAGTCCAGAGTTTTAATTATCAATGTTATTGAAACATAGGAAGGGATCCAATAGCCCACAAAGAAGAATGAATGAGTAGAATCAGTCAATGAAACAGAAGATCTGAGAAAGGGTATTGTTAGTTGCTGTCTCGTTGGCTCCAACTCATGGCGACCTTATGTATAACAGAACAAACTGTTGACCAGTCCTGTGCCATCTTCATAATTATTAGTATGTTTGAGTCCATTGTTGCAGCTCTTGTGCCAATACATCTCACTGAAGATTTCCCTCACTTTTGCTGACCTTCTACTTTACCAACTGTCATGGTTTGAATTATGTCCCCCCAAAAATGTGTGTATCAATTTGGCTGGGCCATGATTCCCAGAATTGTGTAGTTGGCCTCCATTTTGTGATTGTAACTTTATGTTAAAGAGGATTAGGGTGGGATTGTAACACCACCTTTACCCAGGTCACATCTCTGATCCAAAGTAAAGGGAGTTTCCCTTGGGTATGGCCTATACCACCTTTCATCTCTCAAGAGATAAAAAGAAAGAGAAGCAAGCAGAGAATGGGGGATCTCATACCATCAAGAAAACAGTGCCAGGAGCAGAGCACGTCCTTTGGACTGGGGTCCCTGCACAGAGAAGCTCCTGGTCTGGGGGAACACCAAAGAGAAGAAGGCCAACAGAGAGAAAAAGGCTTCCCCTGGAGCTGATGCCCTGAATTTGGACTTTTAGCCTACTTTGACTGTGAGGAGATAAATTTCTCTTTGTTAAAGCCATCCGCTTGTGGTATTTCTGTTGTAGCAGCACTAGATAACTAAGACACCAACCATGATGTCGTTTTCTAGCAATTGATCTTTCATGATGAGATGTCCAAAATAAGCAATTCAAAGTCTTTCCATCCTTGTTTCTAAGGAACATTCTGGTTGTATTTATATTAAGACTGGTTAGTTGATTTTTTTGACAGTCCACAGTACCTGCAATATTCTTCATCAACATCACCAAATTTCACAGAGAGATTAGACCACAGTGTTAAAAGTTACTGCAGTGGAGTAAAACAACAATTGGTAACTGAATTTAGTAGTATTATGAATTCCTTGGTGACTCTTGACTCAGAGAAACTTTTGAATAGAAGCCAATGAATATTGGATTAAAAAGATAATGAAAAATAATAATTGAAAAACAGCAGTTACGAAAAATACTTTTAAAAAGTTTCCCACGGGAAAAAAGGGGAGAAAAATGATGAACAGGAAGTAAGAGATGTTGTTGTGTTTTTATTGTTGAATATTTACATTAAAGTAGCATTAATATGCTGATAGGCTAAGTACAAAGCAGGTGTAGGTCTTGGGACTGAATTCATGGATGAGAGGGAAGATTGGAAGGGGTGTACCAGAACTGGCACTTTATAATGAAAGATTGTAATGACCAAAACAGTCTGTTATCTCTTTTTTTGGTTTCTCCCCTTAACTTGAAACATTTTTTACAAAAACAAAAAGGAAGGAAGGCAAAAACATAATGAAAATGCAAAATAAAATAAAATAAGAAATACGGAAGAAAATATTTTTAAAAATCACTGCAGAGGAGCATAGGAGGCTTAATGAATTTTGCAATACTATCTACGTTTTTCTCTAGAAAAGAAGTACTTTTCCTCATACAAGCTAAATATTTTGTAATAATACCTTTAGATAAGGAATCCATTGATGTCTTTTCAAGCAGAATTTTCTATATAAAGCATAGGTAATTAGGGCCTCAGGTTATGTATGAGCATCTAATGGCCCAATCAGTCCTTCAGGGAAGTTAGTTTTATTGTTCCATTGTTTCCTCTCTAGTGTTTCCAATTTTAATGTAGCTTCCTTATTTAGAAAATGTGCTTTGTACTTGATTGACTTAAGTGAAACTTAAGAAATTTTGAATACATCTCATATGTATATATATCCTCATACTTAAACATACACTGGATAGCAATACAAGATAGGTTGAGATTACCTCTTTCAGTTATAACATCATCTTAATATGTGGTGCTCATTTACATACTATATAAATGCTCACATATACTTATTATGTTGCCAATGAAATGATTTTGAATATAATTTAATATTTTCTAAGTTTTATTTAATAATAATTGTAATATTCAATAAACTTTCATTCAGATATTAAAAATTTGCTTCAAAAATATATAATTCTCTCCTTGCTTTTTTATTTATAATAATCCCTTCCTTTTTAATTGATAATACTATGTGATCAATTTGACCTTAGATATTTCTAGCTTTGGTAAAATTTAAAAATAAATATTATTCCTTATTTATATTTCATAAAGTTATAGTCATTTGAGGTCTTCCATTATTATTAGATTGTACAAAAACTTTACTGTTTTATAGTATGTGCATTTGCTATTAAAAAAAGTTTGATAAGTCAATCACAAAAGGACAAATATCTTATGAGACCGCTATTGTAAAAACCCATGAAAAAGTTCACACACAAAAAAGCAACAATCTTTGTTTGTTATCAGGGATGGGAGGGGTGGGGGTGGAGAAATACTAAATAGGCAATAGATAAGTGGTATCTTGGGTGAAGGGTGAGACAGTACACAATACTGGGAAAACCAGCACAACTTGTACAAGGAAAGGTCATGGAAGCTCCATAGACACATCCAAACTCCCTGAGGGACTGAATTGCTGGGTGGAGGGCTGTGGGGACCATGGTATTGGGGAACATCTAGCTCAATTGGCATAACACAGTTTATAAAGGCAATGTTCTACATTCTACCTTGGTGAGTAGTGTCTGGGGTCTTAAAAGCCTGTGAGCAGCCATCTAAGATACTCCACTGGTCTCATCCCTTCAGGAGCAAGGGAGAGTGAAGAGAACAGGATACAAGGAAAAGATTAGTCTGAAGGATAATGGACCATAGCGACCGAAGCCTCCACCAGACTGAGTCCAGTAAAGCTAGATGGTGTCCAGCTACCACCACCGAATGCTCTGACCAGGATCACAACAGAGGGTTCTGGACAGAGCTGGAGAAGGATGTAGAACAAAATTCTAACTCAAAAAAAAAAAAAAAAAAAACAGATTTACTGGCCTAAAAGAGACTGGAGAAACCCCGAGAGTATGGCCCCCAGACACCCTTTCAGCTCAGTGGTGGAGTCACTCCTGAGGTTCACCGTTCAGCCAGGGATTTGACAGCCGCATAAAACAAAATGGGACTAACGAGGCACAGCAGTCCAGGGACAAGGACTAGAAGGCAGAAGGGGACAGGAAAGCTGGTGATAGGGAACCCAAGGTTGAGTAATGATAGTGTTGATGTGTTGTGAGGTTGTTAACCATTGTCATGGGGCAACATGTGTGCTGTTTAATGAGACACTATTTTGTTCTGTAAACCTTCATCTAAAGAGAATAGCAGCACGATTGGAATAGTGTAGTCAATGTCACTGAACTGTGCATGTAGAAATTTTTGAAATGGTGTATCTTTGGCTATGTATATTTTCACCAAAAAAAAAAAAAAAAAGGTCGAGAAGGGAGACGGTTGACATGTCGTGGGGTTGTTAACCAATGTCATAAAACAGTAAGTGTACTACTGTTTCATGAGAGCTTTTTGTTCTGTAAACCTTCACCTGAAGTACAATTAAAAAAAACTGTTTTGGTTATCTGAAAAATAAAAAGTATGACAGAGTCATCTTAGAACACTTCTTAAATTGTCATAGTAATTATAGGGAAATTATTCTCAGTACATTTGATATAATATCATCATTCTTTATGTTGCACAGTTTGAAATGCTTTACAATATTCATATGCATTTCTTCTTGATTTTGTTTTTTTTTTTTTTTACTACTACCAAGTACTAGCTGAGCACCTAACCCCGACCGTTGAGGTCGAGTCGATTCCGATTCTTAGCGACCTTATAGGACAGGGTAGAACTGCCTCATTGGATTTCCAAGGAGCGGCTGGTGGATTGGAACTGCCAACCATTTGGTTAGCAGCCAAACACTTATCCACTGCGCCACCAAAAATTTTAAATGATCTATGATACTTACATTTTTTTGTCAAACTTTCTCTTCTCCAATGTAATTTGATTAAAAAAAAAAAAAACTAAAGGAGTAGATAAATTACACTAAGTCTATTATTTAAAGTTACTTTATAACTAATACGTTGACATAGAATATCCCTGGTGGCATAGTGGTTAAGAGCTGTAGCTGCTAACCAAAAGGTCCGCAGTTCGAATCCACCAGGCACTCACTGAAAACTCTATAGGGCAGTTCCACTCTGTCCTATAGGGTCGCTAAGAGTCGTAACCCACTGCAACGGATTTGGTTTCGTTTTCTGAGCTATTTTATTTATTCTACATTTAGGGAAAAAAAAAAAAAAAACATCCTGATGAATCTTCAATCATCGGTTCACGATGATTCTTGCAGATGTCTTGTTGCAGTATCTCTCCAAAGTCAGTGGCAGTCTATTCTATTTCTATTTAGACCAATACTGCTGCCCTCTTTAAGATCTGGTTCATTTCATCCAAATGACTACTGGCTTTTAAAAGAATTGCCAATTTAGTAATCCCCTACTCTGCCCACTCCCTGCCGGTTTTCCCCAGGTCAGTCATTGATTAGATGAGAAATTTATGCATTTTTGCACAAGACCAATCAGAATGAATGCAGAACAAAATCCACAGCACGATGGAGATGACTAAAAAATTCTCCAGCGTTTATGCAAATAAGGGGGCGTTCAAGTCAGCCAATTTAGGACTCTAAAGCTTGGTTTGAGTGCCCAAGAATAGCTGTAGAGAAGCATATCCCTAGTTTGCATTTTAGCAGATGAGCTCTCCTTGACGGTTTCTGCTTCAAAGTAAATTACAACAGTTCTTTACAGAAATACAAAAGCATTAGAGAAAGCACTTTTTTTTTTCTTTTAAAGGTATAACCAAGAGCTGCCAGCTAATTAAATTGATCTACATTTTTTTAGAGCTTTGCCATTACATATATATTTTAAAAAAATGAATCTAACTGGTTTCTTTGTCAGAAATCGGTTCAATAATCATTAAAGTTACTCAGAAGAAGCCGTGTCTTATCCACTACTGCCATTGACATACACTAGTCACTCAACTGTATTAAATGCTAGTATGCCCACTCTCACTTCTATTTACCCTAAAATTTTTCTATACAAATATTAGATAAAACAAAAAATGGCAGGGCTTCCCAATTCTTATTTCGCATCAACTAGAACTAACTGGAAGTGCAAATATTTCAAGGGAAGTGTTTTGGAATTTGAAAAAAAAAAATTACCTGAATTCTTTGATATTTTGGATACAGGTCACAATTAATTTTATTATAAAAATCAAAAAACCAAACCCATTGCTGTTAAGTTGATTCTGACTCATGGCAACCCTATAGGACAAAGTAGAATTGCTCCACAGGGTTTCCAGCCAGCGGATGGTGGATTCAAATTGCCAGCCTTTTTGGTTAGCAGCCAAGCTCTTAACCATTGTACCACTAGGGCTCCAATTTTGTTATAGCATATAAAAAATTTTTCAACGCTTTCCAAATCCTCTTTTTTTTTTTTTTTTTCTCCCCTAACAGATTGGTCATATTTTTGGGTATAAATTTAACCACCATGACTGCCATGTAAAAAGGTAATCATTTAGAGGTGTCTTTCTCTTCTTTTTTCAAGGAGCCCTGTGGGGCAGTGGTTAAGCACTTGGCTGCTAACTGAAAGGTCGTGGCTTCCAACCCCCAGCTGCCATGCAGGAGAAAGATGTGGCAGTCAGCCTTGGAAATCCTATGGGGAAGTTCTGCTCTGTCCTATAGGGTCACTGTGAGTCGGAATGGATGGCACTGGTTGAGTGTTCCTATTTTTCATTCTGTGCTAATGGTGGTAAACAGCCCAAGGTCTGTTTCCTCAGCGAAGGCCTGGACATCTCTTTTCTTCTCTTTCACTTTCTTCTGAGTTCAGATCGTTAAGGTTCAGGCATGTTGATAAGTTAAACTTCTTCCAGTCTTTTTTTTTTTCCCCCCTTAACTTCAAAGAAGTGTGAGACTAAAATCTAAGACGCAAATTCTTCTGTTGAGGTAGAGAGAAAAGTAGCCAAAATACAGCTCTTGTTCTGAAGTTTTTCAGGGGCGAAAATTTAGAGAAACAGGATACTGCATGTCAGACTATTCAGTTATCGTATTTCTCTGAATTGAAGTCGGGGCAAAATCATCAACTAATACAATGTGCATTATGGTATTTACTGTCCACCTTTATTTTGTGTAGAGCCCTGGTGGTACAGTGGTAAGAGCTATGGTTGCTAATCGAAAGGCTGGCAGTTCAAATCTACTAGCCACTCCTTGGAAACCCTGTGGGGCAGTTCTACTCTGTCCTATAGGGTGGCTATGAGTCGGAAGCAACTCAATGGCAACAGGTTTGGGTTTTTTTTGGTCTTATTTTGTGTGTATTTCCTACATTACCTTATAAGTTGGAGTGATTAGTCCTATGTTGTTAGTATTCAGACATTATTATGTCTTCTGGCAGTTACTAAATAAGAATATTTTAATCATAAGTAAATGAAGGTTGTTAATGTTTCAAAATAAAGTGTATTAGAATATTTACAGTGAATTACTATTACGTTTCCTGCAGTTATAATTTCTCTACATAGATAGTAGGTAAAACAAGACTTCTTCCTTAAATTTTACAAGTAATGTAACCTGTCAGTTTAAGCTGAAACAAAACAAACAAACAAAAAACAGTTCCTTGGAGACTCCCAGGTGTATGATAAAGTATTATTTGATGTGGCACTTAAATTGTGCATTATAAAGGTGAAGAGAACTCTTAAAGAAAAAGTGCCCAGAGCAAACAATAAAAATGAAACCCCTAGACCTATAGCAAGTCAGCATATTGATATATCTGAGGACCTTGAAGTAGTACTTGATTCAAGGCAGAAGCGGCGTTTCTCCACTCTTCATCTTCAAGTAAAGACGAATGGGCTTTCATAATGGACCTTGCTCTGACAATGGGAATAAATGACTGTGATAGCTGAACGCTTTCAAGGAGACCCAGAGATTCAATATGCAAAGTCTTTCATTTTATCATTGAAAGCACAGCCTTGGATTATTACTAACAGCCAAGACGCAGTTAACGTAAAGGTCATGCAGACTATTGACAATAATAAATTTTAAGATTTGGTATCTTTTTGCTGAGCCCTACTCTAAGTCATTTATCAAAAAAAGAAAATAAGAAGTAAGAACAAGAAATAAGCACTTTGCCATAGCCTAGTCTAAAACAAAATATACATTTTTTTTTCAGATTATTTCTGACTAAACATACCAAAAAAAAACTATATTTTTAACTATATTACTAAAAGTGTTCTTAAATTCCTCAGTAACACTATCAAATCAAGTAAACACTGGCTGTGTATTGGTAATACCACTTGAAATGAGTACCACTCTGTATTTTGATAAAAATTGACAATGTATACTACGAAGTTAACTTTGTTTTTAATCACACAAACCTGAGGTTAATAGATCCTCAAACTGGTAGAATAACTAATTGCCTTGTTTAATTATTTATTAAATATCTCATGCTTCAAAAACAATGACAAAATATAGCCTTTAAACTCACTATTTTTATTAAAATGTTCACATTTAAACTGCTTGAAGAGTCAGAAAATTATTTATTTACTTGCTTAGCAGTATATTTCTATCAACAAAATTGTTCATTCTAAAACTATATTGCAAGATAAACATTTTCGCACTTGTTTATTTTTAGGGATGTCAACTTCCTTCCTCATTTGCATTATTCTTTACTTTTCACAGGATATAATAAAGGAAAGCTTAGCTTTCCTAGTCCCCTTAATCTCCAATATTATAATGTATACATTTTCTGATTTGCTGTAATTTAAGAAAAATCGGTTTTATTTAAAACTCATTGCCGTCAATTTGATTCCGACTATAAGACATAGTAGAACTGCTGCGTAAGGTTTCCAAGGCAGTAAATCCTTATGAAAGCAGGCTGCCACTTCTTTCTCTGGTAGAACTGCTGGTGGGTTCAAACCACCAACCTTTAGGTTACCAGCTGAGTGCTTAACCACTGTGTCACCAAGTCTTCTAAGTTTGATTTAAGGCTTATTTATTTATTTGAAAGAAAATCTTGGAGAAAATAAAACTTGTTGCTTGTATAAAGCAATAAATACAGCATGTGGAAATTCTTAATTAAAATGAACAATCCCCACCCTCCCGAAAATACAAACAGTTGCCTCTTTTATTATGACATAAAGAGGTCAACCTGAACGGGTGACAAGAAAAAAAAAAGATAGAAATCACAAACATTAGAGATAAAATGTTGCTAACAATGAATATCTAAAAAATATTCAAAATAGAAACTATCAGTCCACACTTCTGCTTAGGGCTTTTCTGTTTGCATTAGTTCCCCCAGATGCACACGTATTGGCACTCCACTAGGAAAATTGCCAGAGCCCTGGTGGTGCAGTGGTTAAGCATTTGGCTGCTAACCAAAAGGCTGGCAGTTCAAGTCCACCAACTGTTAGTTGGAAACCCTATGAGGCAGTTCTCCTCTGTCTTCTAGGGTCACTATGAGTTAGAATTGATTCGATGGCAGTGGGTTTTGGGTTTGGTGTGGATCATTTACAGGCCCTGAGTTCTAGTCATGAAAATCTTGCAACACAACAAGGAGCTCGGGAGCCTCCGTCATCAAAGCATTTAAATTATCACGTCCCTTTCCTTATCACAGTCACAACTTCAGAGCGTAAAGGAAAACGTTCCAAGATCAGATCCGCTCCTAACAGGGATGCAGATTCGTAATAATAATGTCTGCTCACAGCTATGGCAGAGTCCTTTGAAGGAGGTCGTAATAGATTAAAATGTAGGTCCACTGTGTAGATTACAGGTACAGGGTCCTGTGCTTTAGATCCTCAAAGTTTGTGTAATTAGTGTGATATGACAGACATATGAGCTTTAATTGCATGCTTTAACAATTCATTGCCATTTAAATCATAAGAATGACAGAAAACAGTTTAAAACCTTACTGAAATTTAACAAACATGTATTAACATTTACATGGTGGCTGGCACGGCATCATTTACTTTGTGTGATTTAAATTTGGAAGGAATAGTCTACACTTTACTGCCTGAAATAATTGTAAAAAGATTTACATTCATAGATCTCTTCAGTTTTACAAGATGTTATGAATGTAATGATTCCACATGATTTACTTATAAAAGCATATAATGGTAACAGAAATTAGGAATTGCTATATTAATACTTATGAATAATATTAAAAAGCAGAAAGATTGCACTGATATGTTAATTTTCATTTGAAAGCTGTATAACTTATTATGATCCCTGACTTAATATAACTTAGTGGTCCCATACAAAAAGTCCGTACATATAGAAAAAGTAATATGGAAAATATTTATTCCCTTAATAATCATTTTTAAAAATAATATTAATAATAAATGTGTATTGATCACTTCTCATATACCAAATAGTTTCTTAGCTCTTACATTAAATTATTTAACTCATTCAAAAACCTATGTGCTAGGTGATTATTAATTTCTATTTTAAAGATGAAGATACAGAGGCATAGAGTTAAGCTTGGCCAAGGGTACAAAAAACAGGGGCAAAGCCAGAGTACATAACAAGAAACTTGAACCCTGATACTTGGATTTGCCTGTGAATTTCTTAAAATCGTTTGGAGTTTGGAAAATTAACTCTACAGTAGAATGTTGCTTCATCAATTAAAGCATGGTATTTTAGTTGAAAAACTGATATTTCAGAATGACTGATGAGTAAAATGTTGATGATACTGTTGAATGCATACAAAATGACACCGAAGCTATGACATAGTATTTGGAGCCGCGGATTTTAATGTGCCTTATGCCTCTCTACTTATGCTCTGTGTAGTGTTAGTTAAGTCAGCCTCTGTGACTATCTCTTTCCTCATCTATTAAATGAAAGGATTATTATCTACCTATTATAAAGACCAACTGAGCTGTAGGCAAATTGTTTGGTGATTAGCCTTTCTAAAAGCATGGTATCTACTTTTTAATATTAAAAATTACTCTTTAATGTTGAAATAATGTATTGCAACTATGTGCATGTATTTCTTGAAATACAACTCACAGAGCTGCAAACCCCAACATTTTAGCTTTAGAATCCATATTTCCTTTCACTGTAAAGCTTCCCTGCATTGTCATACTTTCCACTTAATTAAAAGATTCCTTTCCCTATCCAAGGTCTGAAGCTTTCTTTAGATTATTAACATCATATAAACGAGGCTCACACCTTTCAGCTATCAAATATGCAAGTATCAGGCTCTAGTGTATCAGTAACTACATAACTTCAAAACAAATTAGAAGAACTAATAACACACATATTTATTTTGTTTTACAATAATCTGACACACTAAAATCTTATAATTTCCAATTTCAAGTTTAAAAAAAGTGTCAGGGCAATTATTTGCATTACATGACACAGTTCAAGTGATTGGAAAATTTGCATTAGATTTATTCAATAGTCATTTATTGAACACTAAGTATACAATAGTTTTTTTTTTTAATCACATAGTGCTGACTTTTCATCATTATTTTAATAAATATAGTGAGGTTGGGATGATTATGAATGATAATGATAACAATTATGATTATTTAATATTTATTTAGCACTTACTATGTGTTAAGAATTCCAATAAATCATTACAAAATTCCTGTGAACTAAGTACCATTGTCACATTTTTTGCAGCTGAGCTAAAGAAGTTAAATTCCTTGTACAAGGCTAACATCAACATGCCAGTTGTTGTGAATATCTAGAATTAGTTTTACAGATTCTGTTTTTATTGTTGTTAGGTGCCGTCTTGTTTGTTCCAACAGATAGTGCCCCTAAATATGACAGAAGGAAACACTGCCCGGTCCTGTGCCGTTCTCACAATCTTTGCTATGTTTGAGATCATTGTTGCAGTCACTGTATGAATCCATCTTGTAGAGGGTCTTTATCTTTTTCGCTGACCCTCTACTTTACCGAGCATGAAGTCCTTCTCCAGGGATTGATCCTGCCTGATAATACGTCCAAAGTAAGTGAGACAAAGTCTCACCATTGTCTCTTCTAAGTAGCATTCTGGCTGTAACTCTTCCAAAACAAATTTATTCGTTCCTGTGGCAGTCCATGGTATATTCAACATTCTTCACCAATACCATAATTCAAAGGCATCAATTCTTTGGTCTTCCTTATTCATTGTCCAGCTTTTGCATGTATATGAGGCAAGTGAAAATATCATGGCTTGGATCAGGTACACCTTAGCCCTCAGAGTGACATCGTTGCTTTCTAATACCTTAAAGAAGTCTTTTGCAGCAGATTTGCCCCATGTAAGTCCTTTGATTTCTTGACTGCTACTTCAATGGGTGTTGGTTATGGATCCAAGTAAACTGATATCCTTGACAACTTCAATGTTTTCTCAGTTTATCTTAATGTTGCTTATTGGTCCAGTTGTGAGGATTTCTGCTTTCCTTATGGGAGGTGTAATCCATACTGACGTCTTTGATCTTCATCACTAAGTGCTTCAAGTTCTCTTCACTTGCAGTAAGCAAGGTTGTGTCATCTGCATATCACAGGCTATTAATGAGTCTTCCTCCAATCCTGATGCCACTTTTTTCTTCATATAGTCCAGCTTATCAGGTTATTCACTCAGCATACAGATTGAAGAATTATGGTGACAGGATACAAACCTGGCACATACCTTTTTTGATTTTAAACCATGCAGTATCCCCTTGTTCTCTTCGAATGACTATCTCTTGGTCTATTACAAGTTTCTCATGATCAAAATTAAAGGTTCTGGAATTTCCTTTCTTTGCAATGCTACCCATAATTTGTTATGATCCACACAGTCAAACGCCTTTTTGTAGCCAATAAAACACAGGTAAATATCTTTCTTGTGTTCTCTGCTTTCAGCCAAGATCCATTGGACATCAGAAACGGTATTCCTTGTTCCATGTGCTCTTCTGAATCTGGCTTGAATTTCTGGCAGTTCATTGTAGATGTACTGCTGCAGCTGTTTTTGAAATATCTTCAGCAAAATTTTAATTACTTGTGAAATTAATGATACTGTTTGATAATTTCTGCATTCCATTGGATCGCCTTTCTTTGGAATGGGCACAAATATGGATCTCTTCCAGTTGGTTGGTCAGGTAGCTATCTTCCAAATTTCTTGGCATAGTTGAGTGAGTGCTTCTAGCATTCCATCTGTTTCTTGAAGCATCCAAATGGTATTCCAATTTGGTAATTTGTTTTTCACTAAAGCCTTCATTACCACTTGGACTTCTTCCTTCAGTACCATCAGCTCTTGATCATATGCTTTCTCCTGAAATGCTGGAATAGCGAACGATCCTTTTTGGTACAGTGACTATGTATTTCTTCCATCTTCTTTTGATGCATCCTGTGTTGTTCAATTCTATGCCTATTGAATTCTTCAGTATTGCAACTCGAGGCTTGAATTTTTTATTCAGTTCTTTCAGCTTGAGAAATGCTGAGCATGTTCTTCCCTTTTGGTTTCTAACTCCAAGCCTTTGCATATTTCATTATACTGTTTACTTTGTCTTCTCAAGCAGCCCTTTCAAATATTCTCTCCAAATCTTTTACTTCACTATTTCTTCTTTTCACTTTAGCTACTCTACATTCAAGGGCAAGTTTCAGAGTCTCTTCTGATACCCAGTTTGGCCTTTTCTTTCTTTCCTGTTGTTTTCATGGCCTTTTGTTTTCTTCACGTATGATGTCCTTAATGTCTTCCCACAGTTCTGGTTTTCAGTCTATAATGTTCTGTGCATCAAATCTATTTTAGAGATAGTTTGTAAATTCAGGTGGGATGTATTCAAGATTGTACTTTGGCTCTCATGGACTTGTTTTAATTTTCTGCAGCTTCAAGTTGAACTTGCTGTATGAGCAATCAATGGTCTATTCAAAGTCGACTCCTGGCCTTGTTCTGACTGATGAAATTGAGCTTCTCCATAGATGTAGATGATTTGATTCCTGTGTATTCTATCTGGTGAGGTCCTAGTATATAGTTATAGTTTATGTTGTTGAAATAAGATATTTTTGACAAATAAGTTGTTGGTCTTGCAAAATATTATCATGTGATCACTGGCATCATTTCTATCACCAAGGCCATATTTTCCAATTACCAATCCTTCTTTGCCTGCAACTTTAACATTCCAATCACCAGTAATTATCAATGCATCTTGATTGCATGTTTGATCAATTTTAGACTGTAGTAATAGCTATTAGAAATCTTTTAGTTTCTTTTCTTCTATGCATTTTAATCTATATAGTTTAAATTACAGTGAGAGTATACATTTTAAAAATAATTAAAATAGAAATGCTCATAATATGTAGATGAAATCTGTTGTAACAAAACAGTTGACAGCAAACAATGCCTGCCACTCTGTAGCTGCCATTTAACATTTTTTAAAGCCATTAATTACATACTTCAGTTAGAGCTTTAGAAGTAAAGAAATAATAGCTCAAGTTTCCTAGAAATGCAATGTTTCTTAGAAATGCAATGTTTCTTATGTTGCTCTATGCACTGCTTCATTTTTGGAGGAAAAATAGTACTTTTACTCAGTAATTCTCCTAGCACTGAACCCTTTGGTTAGTAATTCTCCCAATGCAGTTTTCCTAAACAAGTAAATAGGTTGATCTCTTTTAGCAAGTCATGGAATATTCATTATTGTTTTTGGATATTACTTAAAAAGGGAATATATTCACTCTAGAGTATGGGTTGAAAGATGTGACGCAAGGGATCTATTTCCTTGTTTTGGAGAAAGAGTAGACCAGAGAAGGAGTAGCTTTGGGAAACAGTGCAGGTTTTGCATTTCTAGCATTTCCTAGTTGCACAATCAGCATTGAGAACACACAATCCTACTGGATTTCTAAGTTTATAGCTCAAATCAAAAAGCAGAATGTCCACGAGTTATGTTGTACTATGACTTGCCCTTTCTTGAGGTTTCAATGTTGCTTTAGATATCTATTATCCGGAATAAATCTTGTTTGATCAGCTTTCAAACGGTTGGTGGATTGGTCAATTTGCTATTCTGTGTCATTAGGTTGTTGTTTATTGTTGTAGGTATTATCCATATTCATGACCATCTCTCATCTTTTGAACAGGCTTTTAATATTTAGGGGCATGCCCATATATTCAATCTTACAGCCTCCTCACACAGAAAAGTTAGAGCAAAGTTCCCATCATCCTTTGCAGCCAAGTCATATGTGTTGTTTTTGTTATTTGCCATTGAGTTGGTGTGACTTAATTTCCCAATCAGAACACCTACATAAGAGTTTAATTCAGAAGGGAGCAATGTAATAAAATACGCTATTCTTAGATGTTCATTTTCACTAACATGGTATAGAACAGAATAGTCCTTATTGATGGAAGAGGTAGCTGTAGAGGTCACATGTTCTCAGGGGTAGCAACCCTGGTTCCCAACAGAGAGGCAGCATCAGTGTTAGGAAAAGTAGCAGGTACAGTAAAGCATTGATTTCTGTAGGCTCTCAGCAGTTCTGAAGACTACCTAGTATTATTTAATAAATCAACTCACTGTCTAGATTGGATTTGCTGATTTTGGTTTTTTGATTTCTTTTCTAAGAACTCTAGTCATGTTGTCCGTTTGTTTAAGAATAAGAGAACTTGTATAGAATATTTTCTGGGAAGTACGTATGGGATTGTCAATACACATGAAGACAAAATCTTCAGGATATAAAATTTAGGGATCATAACTGGTTCCCTCAAAATTTTGTAAGCATTGGTCACATTCCTTTTAGCATTTATATGTTAAAGACAAGTTTAAAATCAGTCTAATTTTTGTTCTCTTCTGGGCCCTTTTTTTGTCCCCAGTTTGTGAAGACAGAAACCAAAAAAAAGTCACTAGAAGGTATGTCTTATGTAAAATCTTAATTTTGTAGTGAATGCACTAGGATTTCAACTAAAATGCTTATAATTTATTTTTAAGTCTATTTTTCTATGAAAATTAATTAAATTATTTATTGATTTATTTTTACTGTGCATTAGAAGAAAGTTTACAGGGAAAATTAGTTTCCCACTCAATAGTTTGTACACAAAGTTTTCCATGGCATTGGTTTCATTCCCCACAATGTTCCTGCCCTGCCCTCATTTCCCTACCAGATTCCCCATTTCCTTTTGTCCTGAATTGCTACCACCTTCTGCCTTCTCATCTTTGCTTTTGGACAAAGATTGCCCTTTTGATCTCGTATAATAGATTGTTCTAAGGAACACGTTCCTCTCAGGTGTTGTTGTTTATTTTGTGGGCCTGTCTATGGTTTGGCTGAAAGGTGGTCTCCAGTAATGGCTTCAGTTTCAATTCAGAATGGTGTTTTAGGGTCATAGTTTTGGGAGTTTCCTCCAGTCTCTAGCAGCCTAGTAAAAAAAAAAAAAAAACATTACCATATAGTCAATTTGTGCTCATAGTCTCATCTTTTCAGTGAATTTGATTTTTTTTGTTTTGCAATTTTCTCCCGCTTTGTCCAGGACGCTCTTTTTTGATCCCAGTCAGAGTGGTCGGTAATGGTAGCCTGGCACCATCTAATTCTTCTGGTCTCAGGGTTGTGTATGTTGTGCTTCATGTGGTCCAATAGCCGTTTGAACTAATTGCTTCCTTGAGTCTTTGGTTTTCTTAATTATCTTTTGCTCCAGATAGTAAGAGACTAAAAGTTGTATCTTAGATGGATGCTCATAAGCTTTTAAGACCCCAGATACTACTCACTAAAGCAGGATGCAGAACTTTGTCTTTATGTACTGTGTTGTGTCAATTGACATAGATGTTCCCAGAGTCTCTGGTCCTTTGCCTTCCAGCCAAGGAACTTCATCTTGCGAGGTTTTGGTTGTGTCTAAGAAGTTGCCCTGACTGTGGCCCTTGTGTGTTCTACTGTCTATATTGTTATATGAGTATCCTCTACAGTTATTTACATAGAAATATCCACCATCAAACCTGTATCAGCAAATGCATGTGTTCCCTTAAATTTTCCCACACCTCTTGTCATATCTATCTAGTTATGTATCCATTTCATTTTACTTGGATCCACAATCAATGTCCATGGAAGCAGCAGTCAGAAAATCAAACAATGCATTGCACTGGGCAAATCTGCTGCAAAAGACCTCTTTACAGTGTTAAAAAGCAAAGTCACTTAGTCACTTTGAGGAGTAAGGTGTGCCTGACCCAAGCCACGATGCCTCATATGCATGTGAAAGCTGGACAATTAATAAGGAAGATCTAGGAAGAGTTGAAGCCTTTCAATTACTCTGTTGGCAAAGAACATTGAATATACCATGGACTGCCAGAAAAACAAAAAAAAACCTGTCTTAGAAGAAAGACAGACAGGATGCTTATTAGAAGGGAGCATGGCAAGACCTCCGCTCACATACTTTGGACATGTTATCAGGAGGGACCAGTCCCTGGAGGATATCATGCTTGATAGAGTAGAGAGTCAGCAAAAAAGAGAAAGACTCTCAATGAGATGGAGTAACACAGTGGCTGCAACAATGGTCTCAAGCATAACAACAGCTGTGAGGATGGCGCAGGACCGGGCAGTCTTTTGTTCTTTTGTACATAGAGTCGCTATGACTTGGAACTAACTCCATAGCACCTAATGACAACATGTATCCATTTGTAAATTAGAATTTGTTAATACTATTTTTATAGGATTGTCTATGCTATAGAAGTTGTCACTGTTGCCATTTGTTCTTGCATTCCTCTTAGTGTCCTTCCATGCCTTGGTCATGTTTTGCTGACTTTCCCCACATTGTATACGCCTTTCCCTTCGCCAAAATTAACATACGCTTTCTATCTGTTTGGCAATTTTCTCTCCCTCCCTCCTATCCCTGGTAACCATAATATATATATATATTATATATAATATATATATATATATATATATGTATATATTTTCTGTGTGTGAACCTTTTCTTGTTTCTTTATAATAATGGTCTTAATACAATATTTGTCCTTTGTTATTGACTTATTTCACTCAGCATAATGTCCTTCAAATTCATCCATGTTGTGAGATGTTTCAAGGAGTCATCATTAGTCTTCATTGTTGGGTAGTATTCCATTGTGTGTATCCACAGTCTGCTTTTTCGTTCATCTGTTGATGAGCACATAGGTTGTTCCTAGCTTTTTGCTATTGTGAATAATGCTGCAAAGAACATGGGTGTGTGTTTGTCTATTCATGTCAAGACTCTCATTTCTTTAGGATATCTACCTAGGAATAGGATTACTGGGTCATATGGCATTTCTATTTCTATCTTTTTTGAGGAAGTACCATGCCATTTTCCAAAGTGGTTGTACCATTTTACATTCCCAACAGCAGTGTATAATAGTTCCAATAACTCTACAACCTCTCCAACATATGTTATTTTCTGTTTTTATTATTATTATTATTAGTGCCAGTAATGGAGTGAGATGGTGTCTCATTGTAGTTTTGATTTTCATCTCTCTAATGGCTAGTTATCACAAGCATTTCTTCATGTTTTTGTTAGCCATCTGAATGTCTTCTTTGGGAAGAGTCTGTTCATATACTTTGACCATTTTTTTAAATTCGGTTATTTGTCTTTTTGTTGTTCAAGTGTTGAAGTTTTCTATAGATTTTATAGATTAGACCCTTGCTAGATATGTGTGGCCAAAATTTTTTTCCCAGTCTGTAGATCCTCTTTTTACTCTTTTGGCGAAATCTTTTAATGAGCATAAGTGTTTAATTTTTAGGAGGTCCCATTTATCTAGTTAATCTTCTGCTGTTTGTACATTTTTAGTTATGTGTGCTATCCTATTTATATTTTATTTTAGGGCTCTTATTGTTGTCCCTGTTTTTTCTTCCACAATCTTTATAGTTTAGATTTTATATTTAGGGCTTTGATCCATTTTTGAGTTAGTTTTGTGTGTGGTGTGAGGTATGGGTCTTGTTTCATTTTTCAAAAGGAAATAAGGAAAACAATATGTCCTGGTTACCTAGTGCTACTATAACAGAAATACCACTAGTGGTTGGTTTTAACAGAGATTTATTCTCTCACAGTCTAGGAGGCTAGAAAGCCAAATTCAGGGAACCAGCTCCAGGGGAAGGCTTTCTCTCTCTGTCGGCTCTGGGGAAAGGTCCTTGTCATCAATCTTCCCTGGTTGAAGAGCTTCTAAGAGCAGGAACCCAAGGTCCAAAGGGTGCGTTATTCTCTTGGCTCTTGTTTCTTGGTGGTATGAGTTCTTCCCATGTCTCTCTACTTACTTCTGTCTTTTATATCTCAAAGGAGATTGGTTTAAAACACAATCTAATCTTGTAGATTGAGTCCTGCCTCATTAACATAGCTACCACTAATCCCATCTCATTAACATCATAGAGACAGGATTGACAACACTAGGAAAACCACATCAGATGACAGAATGGTGGACTACCACACAATATTGAGAATCATGGTCTAGCCAAGTTGACAAATATTTTTGGGAGACACAATCAATCCATGACACAATACTGTTTACAATAGCTCCCCAAAAGAAAAAATACTTAGGAATAAATCTAACCAGGGATGTAAAATACCTATACAAAGAAAACTACAAAACACTACTGCAAGAAACCAAAAGAGACCTACATAAATGGAAAAACATACCATGCTCATGGATAGGAAGACTCTATATTGTCAAAATGTCAATACTAACCAAAGTGATCTACAAATATAATGCAATCTTTATCCAAATTCCAACAGTATTCTTTATGATGAGATGAAAAACTACTAACCAACTTTATATGTAAAGGAAAGAGGCCCCAGATAACTAAATATTATTGAAGAAAGAGAACAAAGTAGGAGACCTCACACTACCAGATATTAAAACCTACTATAGAGCCACTGGTGGTTCAGTGATTAAGAGCTATGGCTGCTAACCAAAAGGTCAGCAGTTCAATCCACCAGCCACTCCTTGGAAACTCTATGTGGGCAGTTCGACTCTGTCCTATAGGTTCACTATGGAACAGAATCAACTCAAAGGCAATGAGTTTTTTTGGTTATACAGCTATAGTGGTTAAAACAGCCTACAACAGCAGACACATAGAGCAATGGAACAGAATTGAGAACCAGACATAAATCCATCCATCTACAGGAAGCTGATTTTTGACGAAAGAACAAAGACCATTAAATGGGGGAAAGATATCTTCTTTAATAAATGGTACTGGCAAAACTAAACCAGTATATTCTACAGCTACATTTTGTGTACTAACTTTCCTAAAAATTTTCAGGTTTTTCTGTCAAGAATACATAACTCTTATACTAGATCACTATTTTCTGTCCTTAATTATCTACTTCCCTTTCTATGTTTCATTCCCTTATGTCTTTTATCTCTATTCCAGTAAATTGACAAATTGACAGCATTGATTTATTTTTCTACTTCAAAACATCTTATCATAAATATACACTACGTGATTTTTATTTCTAGTAATTGAGTTGATAAATAGATTGATTGATAGCTGCTGTTGAGTCAGCTCCAACTCATCACAACCTTACGTACAATAGAACAAAATGTTGCCCAGTCTTGCTTCATCCTCATGATCATTTGTACCTTTGAGTCCATCGATATGTTTGATTCCAGCATTGAGGCTACTGTGCCAATCCATCACACCAAAGGTCTCCCTCACTCTCACTTCAGTAAACACGATGTCTTCCTCCAGTGAGTGATCCCTCCTCATGATGTATTCAATGTAAGTGAGTTGGACAGTTTTCTGTAGTGATACATAAGGTTTTCACTGGCTAATTTTTGAAAGAAGATCAGCAAGCATTTCTTCCTAGTTTATCTTAGTCTAGAAGTTCTGACATAAACTGTATAATATGGGTGACTCTGCTGATATTTGAAATACCAGAGGCATAGCTTCCAGCATCATAGC